>CM053788.1:272326839-272946839 GCA_028749045.1 Cupressus sempervirens | reverse complement strand
TTTAAAAATACATTTTTGGTGTCTTTGTATGATTGTTTATAAATTTATTTATGTCTCATATTTCCTTAAAGATTGTGAATGTATTCTTTCCTATTTTTATGCTTATTCATATGTATATGTTTATTAATTATAATATTATATTAAAGTATAAGTTAGGTAATATTTATAGTTATGAATTTATAAAGTGATGCTTATTCATTTACTTATTTAATATATGTTTATTGATTTAATTATTTAATTGAGACACAAATTATTTATTATTCAATAATCAATTAGCTATTTTATTTTCTAATTAATCACATAATTATTTCAAATGAATATATTAATTATTGTGATTAAATATTGAGTTTCATACATGAGGGGATATTACAGTCCTACCCTCCCAAAATTGCTTGTTCTCAAGCAATTATGATATTGATTTCATTTGTTAGATACAATATATTAGACATTATGAGTAATTTCATAAATTTTATTAGATGTATGGTTGATTGAGAAAAATTAATTGATATTCTTTTGATGATAAATTATAGATTTCAAGGTGTTGAGTTGCCTCAAAATGTGATTGATATATTTATAATCAAGTGTTATGGTTTGATTAATCTCCAAAGTTTCAACATCGTCCATTCATTTAATGGTCTCTTCATGATTGTTAGTGTTAATTAAATTGAAATAGACCTAATTCAATTTTCTTAATACATGATCTCTTTAGAATATGTAAAATTCTATTGTCACAGTGTGCTAGATACCTATCTACGAGTAGGCTCCCTCAAGGCATTGGGATTGCATGTTCATACCCATCTTGGATTCTTTCCTCAGGGATTTTGGAATCATGTTCTTACCTATCTTGGACTCTTTCCTCATGGCATTTGAAACCATGTCCTCATCCATCTTGGACCATTTCCTCAACACATTGGAACCCATGTCCTTACCTATCTTGAATGGATTAAGTCTGCCTCTCCCATCTTGACAATAAATCAATTGTATGAACTTAGATTCATCATTTTTCTAATCATATTTCAAGCCTTCTTAAACTATTGTATTCAATAGTTTGATCTTTTTATAATTATCTTCACCCTACATGATGGCAAGATCATGCTCTGATACCACTGTAATGTCCCCACTTAGAATGCACTTTTTATTGAATTCTTATTATTGAATTAATGTGAATTATTTAAGTAAATAATATTGATATTTCCTCATTGAAATATTAAAAAAAAACTATTTCTCAGATATATCAATTCTTTCCTTCTATCCTTTCACTTTATCTTTTCTTATTTTTAAACTTCTCTTATTAAATATCCCTTAATTGACATTATTTCACATTGCTTCCCACTATTATCTTCTCTTATTAAAATTAAATTAATTATCAATGCAAATTCTCATCTATATCTCTTTATATAATAATAATAATATCATCTAAATCTATAATATTATATTGTTGAAATAGTAGCAATTTTACCTTTTACTAATCTCCATTTATATATTTTTATTCCTTAATATACCTCTTTTATTACTATGTTATATCTTCCTATTTTATTAGTTAGCTTTTATGCCTTATGTTTCTCTAAATTTCCGCATGGTAAAATTCCTTTGTCTAGGTATAAAAAATTTACATTGTATCCATTAATGGTGAATAGGGTTTCTAGCTAAGTCATCCTTTTGTTAGCCTTTGAAATTTTTTTGTTAAAACCCTATGTTTCATTCCATTTAAATTTTCCATGGAGTGAAAGTTTAAAAAAAAGGATAAGCAAATATTCTTTTCCCACCCATGTTGAGATCATTGTTCAGTCTTTGTGAAAGAAGTTTTAGCCCACAGTCAGATCTTATTTGAATCTACAGTTGTCGCATATTCGCTAAAGCAAGATGCTTGAATGTTACACCTAGTGAGGTAGCGACCATCGAATAACTGTGACTGTATCTGAAAAATAAAGTCTGGCACTGAGAATTGTGACATTATGACCACGTGTTATGTCCCAAGCTTGTCAATTTTCAGAAGAAATGCAAGTGAAGAAACCCATAAATGGTGTTATTGGCGTCCAAGTTTCTCCAACAATTTGCTAAGTCGCTATCAAAAAATCCATGCAACTTGCCGGTGGTGACATAGTGAATGCCCAAATTTTGCAAAAGGCGGTGCTCTTTTAAAGGTTGATGTGATTGTGAAAAAGTCCATGCAGACTTATAAATATGCACAACTAATTTTTTTGAAACTAGTATTAATTGGTAAATTTGCAATCAATGTGTTTTTTGTCTCCATCACTAGAATTAAGAATCCATCAAAGGAATATCCCAATCTACCCCTGCATCATCATCTGCCATTAGCACCCAAGTCCCCCTTGTCCAACATCAACAAACTCAAAATGTAGTTCCTCTAAACCAAGCTAACATAGCGAGTACCTCAAATGTTCTTGGTTTCCAAAAGAAACTTGTATACCTGGAAAAGTACAAAAAAATATCATTTGTTGTTATCCCTGGTGCTCCACATCCCATATCGTTTGATTTAAGAGACAAAGTGGTTAAGTTTTTTTGGGTATAATGCTATTACTGGTGAAGAAAATTTGAGAATTTTCATTGATATGCTAAATGATTATGAAGTTGAACATGAAGATATGGTAATGAAATTGTTTGTGCATTCACTAACTGAAGATGCAAGGGATTGATTCAGAAGGCTACCTGATGATAGTATTGCCTCATGGAGTGACTTGGAGAAATTATTTAAAGAGCAGTATGGAGATAATACCAATGCTGGGTTCATGTTGAACGAATTCAATAACATCAAGAAAAACCCAAATGAGTCCACATTTGACTTTAATGTAAGATTCTAGAAAGGTATGTATAGACTGTTTCAAGTTATGAGGTTGAATGAGGATGTGTGTCTCACAACATATTTCAATGCTTTTAATAGAAAAATGGCTTATCAATTGAGGGATAAGGATCCCAAAAATTTAAGGGACACCTATAAAGTTGTAGTAAATATAGAGAATAATAGGAAGCCATCTAGAAAATTAGGTAGGAGGGATGATCCAAAACTTTTTAATCCCAAGAACAATAACAAAAGGGAGGGTGATAAAACTCCTATAGGAAAGAAGCCAGAAGAACCTACTATAGGCCAGGTTTTGGAATTACTAAAGAAGATGAATCCCACTAGTTTCAATAAGCCAAATGTTGTTGAGAAAAATCCTATGAATAACAATAGTTTCAATAGGCAACCTAGAATGCAAAATTACCCTTACACCACCCAGTGGAAAGATGGTAAGCTAGTTCCCAACCAGACACAAAATCTGAAGGATAAGGGTACCATAGATCCCTTGCAAAGGAACACTATAAATATGAATGATGATGTACCATGGTGTATTGTATGTTAATCACCTCATTCTTCTGATTATTGTGTTGTTGCTCAATCATTTGCCCAAGATCAGGGGGTGCGACTTGAAGAAGAAAATGAAGAAAAAAGCCACGATGATATAAGTTGCAATATGGTAAGCATGTGTGATGATTTTACAAATTTTGATTTTGAAGAACCTGAAAATGATATTACTAGTTAGAGAATTGTTTATCATTTACATCATTAGCAAGTGCTTTTAGATCATGAAGGTAATGATGTAGATGAGGTATGTGTTACATCTTCTGATGTAGGTCACACAAGCTTAAGAATGCCCTCCAAAGAGGAGATTGACAGAATCACAGCAGAAATGATTTTCCAAGTCCATAGTAACTACAATTTGAGAAATAGAATAGTAAATAATGATGCAGGAAAGCCATCCGGTGTATTCATCAAAGATATCACCCATAAGATGAATGATGAAAATAAGAAAGGCAATATAGATGTACCTAAGATCAAAGAAAACAAGGCTAAGAAGTGGGAACCAAAAAAGAAGGCTCAATTTCAAACAAATGAAACAACAAAAGCAGTTGTGCAACCAAAGAAATCAAGACTTGATACTATTAAGCAAACTATGGTGCTTGCTATTCAAAAGACTTCAACTCTAGGTATTCTTGTAAAACCCACTATTGTTGAACCTATTGATATGATATCCATGTTGTCCCAAATAACTATAAAAGTACCTTTGTCTAAACTTCTTAGAATTGAAGAACATAAAAGTAAGGCTTTATCATGGTTGGGAGGGATAGGAAACAATATTACTGTTGTAGTACAAACTGTTATCCCACAAACCCCATTAGTAGTAGAGGATAGTGGTATCATATCCTAGATTCCCCAAATGTTTTTAGATGATTCCTCAATGGCCTTTATAGAAGATATTGACCCATTTTCCCTCAGTCTAATTATAAAAGGGAAGACCCTAAAGAATTGCATGATAGAATCAGGAGCTTCTAACACCATAATGCCTTTCAAAGTAATGGAAGCCTTAGGGTTGAAAGTGGACACCAAGCAGGGAAGATGTAGAGGAATGGATGCTAGGGAGGTCCTAGTCATAGGCATCATAAATGCTTTACCATTCAAATTAGCTGCATATCCTAAAGTAGAGTTAACCATGTTTGTCCTTGTAGTGGATATACATCCACACTATGGAATATTGCTCTCCAAAAAATGGAGTGCTACTATGGGGGGAATGCATGTAGTGTGATTTGAATTATGCAACTTTTCATATTGGAGATAAAGCTGTCAAGGTAAACAGAGAGCCTAGGGTTAGTCACATTTTAAGGGAAGAAATTGATAGAGACTCCACTTGTTTCTTGGACATTGGTGTCAATGCCTTTAGAGCTGAATTGATTATTCAAGAAGTTGAGAATTTTCCTACTATAATTGAACATGAAGTTGAATGTTGCATGGACTCACCAATATTATGGACAATGTTCTTTGATGGGGCTAGTTCTAAAGAGGTGCAGGGGCAGGGGTAGTTTTTGTTTCCCCTAAGAAAAATACTTTCAGATACTCATTCACTTTGAAGTTTTCTTGCACAAATAATATAGCACAGTATGAAGCCTTGTTGCTAGGATTGAAAGTTGCTACACATCATGGAATCAAGAAATTGCATGTCATAGGTGATTCTGAACTAGTTATCTCCCAGATAAAAGAAACCTATGCATCCTAGAACATGAGATTAAAGCAATACAAAAATGCTATTTGGGACCAAAAAGAATCTTTTGATTCATTTGGTATCTCATGGAGAGATAGGACTCAAAATAAAATGGTAGATTTATTAGCAAATTTAGTAATCAAACCTAAGGAGATATCATTTGCAGGAATCTCTCAAATTGAGGTACAAAATAGACCTTCTATACCTCATAACATTGAAAATTGGCAAGTCTTTGAAGATGACAAAGACATTATAAATTTTTTTTTCAATGAAGACAAGTACCATGGTTAGGAAATGGATTGCAGTGAGTTAATTGAAACCATAGATGGTAAGGAAACCATTTTTGGTCAAGAGATTGTGTAGTTGAAAACCAATAAGATGCCTAAGGGGTTAGTGGTTTTGGAAGGTATTTTTGATAATTAGGATAGAGTCAAACCAAGAGTTAAACCAAGAGTTAAGGACCCCAAGCCTCAGGAATTAGAAGAGATAAACCTAGGTACTGATGAAGCTCCAAAAAAGGCTTATATTGGCCAAAATCTACCTGCTAAAATAAGAAAACCATTAATTGACTCGCTTAGGAAGTATAGACATGTTTTTGCATGGTCATATGATGACCTTAAGGCTTATAGGGAATATTTTTTCCAACATTTCATACCACTAAAGGATAATGTAAAACCTTTCAGATAGAAACAAAGACTAGTAAACCCTACCCTAGCTCCCAAAATGCAAGAAGAGTTGATGAAACTAAGGGATGGGGGGATAATCAAACCAATTAAACATTCCACCTAGGTTTTAAATTTGGTACTTATCAGAAAGAAAAATGGAGATATAAGATTATGTGTGGATTTCAAGAATTTGAACATTGCATCCTTGAAGGATAATTATGGATTACCAAATATGGAAGCCATGTTGTAGCAAGTAACTGGTTCTAAATTAATGTCCATGATGGATGGTTTCTTTAGGTACAATCAAGTTCTAGTAAATGAGAATGAACAATTCAAGATAGCCTTCACAACCCCATAGGGAACCTATGTATATGTAAGGATGTCATTTGGCTTGATTAACGTAGGAGCTACTTTCCAAAGAGCTATGGATGTGGCATTTTAGGATTATATTGACAAATTTATGGTTGTATACTAGGATTATCTTACAACATATTCTAAGAAGGTTGAGGATCACTACAAGCATTTGGAGAATTTTTTTATCAAAGCTCTGGAATATGGAGTATCCTTGAACCCCAAGAAATGTACATTTGGGGTGACAAAAGGCAGATTACTAGGACATATAGCATCTAAAGATGGGGTTAAAATAGATCCTAAGAGAGTAGTAGCTATTGATAAAGTCCCCAATCCAAAGAATGTAAAAGGAATTCAATCCTTCTTTGGCCAAGTTAATTTTCTTAGAAGGTTTGTTACCAATTTTGTTGAAATTAGTAGACCTATCTCAAAGATGCTCAAGAAGGGAGCTACTATAATTGGGGGTGGTGAGCCTTCACAAGTATTCTAGGATATTAAAACTACAATAAAAAATGCTCCAGTACTGAGAACTCCAGATTACACAAAGCCTATGCATATTTTTTCTTCTACATCCTTTCACACTGTAGCCGTAGTCTTGTTGCAGAAAAATAAAGAAGGATATAAACAACCCATTGCATTTTTCAGTAAGTCACTACAGCTTGTCAAATCAAAATATGAGATAAATGAAAAATAGGCATATGCTTTAGTAAAGGTTGTAAAGGCTTTTAGATGCTACCTAGTAGGTGCTATTGTCATTGCCTTTGTACCGAGTGTAGTTGTGGAGGACATATTTTTTCAATAGGAAGTATTAGGTAGAAGGTGTAGATGGATCAATAGGATCCGAGAATTCAATATTGAAATATAGATAACTAATTTGGTAAGAGGTCAAGGTTTGGCTAAACTCATGGCTGAATCTAATTTGGATGCCAATCAGATAAATGTGGTAGTTGATGACCTCAGGTTTGACTTCTGTGACATGGATCATTATGATTGGTACACTAAGGTTATATATTACCCGCAACACATGGAATCTCCTCCCCATTTGCCTGAAAATGAAACGAGGAGTACTAAATTGCAAGCCATTAGATACATAATTGTCCAGGGAAGTTTATGGTGGAGAAATTTTGAAGTGGTATAGTTGAAGTGTATTGATCAAGAAAAGGAAAAATAAGTCTTAAATGAAATGCATGTTGGAGTGTGTGGAGGACACTATATGGCCAAGACCACTGCACATAAAGTGATGAGGGTTGGATTTTGGTGGCCCTCCCTTTTACAGGATGCCCAAATTATGATTAAGAAATGTGACCCTTGTCAAAGGTTTTCTGGAAAACTAAAGTTCTTAGGTAATACTCCATTGAAGCCAGTGGAGGTCTAAGCACCATTTCAACAATGGGGTATGGATTTCATAGGAGAGGTTTCCCCCAAGTCTAGCACTGGCTATTCTTGGATTCTAATGGCTACTGACTACTTTACAAAGTGGGTAGAGGCTATCCCCATAAGAAATGCAACAAGTAAAGTTGTCAACAATTTCCTACTGAATAATATTATTTCCAATTTTTTTTGTCCTCAAAAAATTGTAACAGACAATGCAATGTGCTTCAGGTATGAAGAATTCATCAAATTTTGTGATAAATATGGAATAACAAGATCATCATCTTCTTCTTATCATCCACAAGGAAATGAACAAGCTGAATCCACAAATAAGATCCTATTAAAAGTTATTAAGTGAACCTTGGATGATAACAAGAAAGCATAGGATTCCAAGTTACAGTTAGCAATATGGGCTGATAGGGTAACTGTGAAGAAAGCCATTGGTGTAGCTTCATTTGATATGGTATATGGAATTCAAGCAAGAATGCCTCAGAACAACTTGGTAGGTTTGTACAACTACATTCAAATGTATGATGAGGATATCATTAATGATATGCAAGAAAGATTAGATGAAATAGTTGGGCTAACTGAGACCAGAAAAGAAGCATCAATCAGAAACCAAAAGTTGCAATTATAAGTTAAAACATTCTATCCTAAGAGGACAATGAGAAATAAATTTTAAAGTGGAGATTTGGTCCTTATGTGGAATGCCAGGATAGAAGATAAAGGAAAAAATGGAAAATTTGATCCTATCTGGTTAGGCCCTTATTTGATTGAAAATACTTGGGGTGAGGATTCTTATGTTCTCAAAGATCTATTAGGCAACATTCTTGAACTGCCAGTTCATGGACAGTTCTTGAAGAGGTATTTTTCTTGAAAAATACTTATTTTCTCCATGAATAGTGGTTTAGGGCTTTCTTGTACATATGTGTAAATCCTTTTGTCTTTGTATAGTTTCCTGTGCATAGTTTTTATGTGTGTGTGTTGTTCTCTTAGTAAGTGGTTGGTCTATCGAGAGCCTGTGTGTGGTTTGCTTCTCCCAGAAATTTTGAGCCCTCACTTGAATCCAGAGTTTTCAATGTCCCTAGATAGAGCCATTGTTGGTCTAAATTTTTGCATGGTAAAATTCCTTTGTTTAGGTATAGAAAATTTAGATTGTATCCATTAATGGTGAATAGGGTTTCTAGCTAAGTCATCCTTTTGTTAGCCTTTGAATTTTTTTTGTTAAAACCCTATGTCTCATTCCATTTAAATTTTCTATGGTGCAAAAGTTTTAAAAAAAGGATAAGCAAATATTCTTTTTCTACCTGTGTTGAGGTCATTTTTTAGTCCTTGTGAAAGAAGTTTTATCCCACCATCAGATCTTATTTGAATCTACGGTTGTCACATATTTGCTAAAGCAAGATGCTCGAATGTTACGCCTAGTGAGGTAGCGACCATTGGATAACTCTGACTATGTCTGAAAAATAAATTTTGGCATTGAGAATTGTGACATTATGACCATGTGTTATGTCCCAAGATTGTTAGTTTTTAGAAGAAATGCATGTGAAGAAACCCATAAATGGTATTACTAGCATCCAAGTTTCTCTAGCAATTTGCTAAGTCGCTATCAAAAAATCCATGTGACTTGCCAGTGGTGACATAGTGAGTCCCAAATTTTAGAAAAGGCGGTGCTCTTTTAAAGGTTGATGTGACTGCAAAAAAGTCCATGCAGACTTATAAATATGCACAACTGCCTTTTCTGACACTAGTATTAATTGGTAAATTTGCAATCAATGTGTTTTTTGTTCTTTGTCACCAAAATTGAGAATTTGTTAAAGGTTGCTATATCGCTAACCATAATAACACCACTTTTTTGGTAGTGACATGGCGAGGGCCTGATCATTGCAAAAGATGACGTTCTTTTAAAAATTAAAAAATGATTGTGAGGATCTCGAAGAAAATATTGTGCAGGCTTTGCTTTTATTTCTGTGCAAGTTGTGTTTTATTTCTCGATGTCGATTTTGATGTTTACTAGGAGGTCACTATATTGCTAGCTAGGTAGTTAGTATTTTTGCCAGTAGCGATGTAGTGACTCACCTGAAAGTCACGAACATGGTAAGGCCAAGAACATGTGATGTCATTAAGAGATAAAAAATACATATGTGTGGCAACATGTTGAGCCATCTCAGTGACAACAGTACTTGGACCCACTCCCCATGTATAAAATGTATGAAGAATTCTAATTGTCAGATCAAGCATGGATTAACGATACTCATTAACTCGCTATGAAGAGGTGTGCAAAGTTTATTTATAGCAATTTAGTGAGTGAAGGACCCACCATTGTTTTCTTAAAAGTTGTTTCAAATATCTGCCACATGATCAAAGCCAAATCAGTGGTTATCGCTAGCTTGCTATGGAAAGGTGCTCGAAAGTTATGTATAGCGAGTTAGCGAGTTGAGACATGTGTCCTTGGTCATCCGTGGGCCTAGTTTGAAATGCTAGTCTTGAAGGAAAGGTATAGATGGAGGTAGTTTATTGGTTTGACTACCAGTGTGCTAAGAAGAACATTGAGTCAGCCTAGTTTTCATTCCTGGATTATAGGATTTTTCAAGGATCAACGATGAAAATTTAAAAGGAAGTGTGATGCTACTCTATTTTTCTATTTTTCACATTTATGATGAATGAAAGCTTCACGTGTGGGAGAAAAAAAGTATAATACCAAAGATTTTCATTCATTCCAGTCCCACGCAAACAAAGATTTCATGTTTTCTGAGCACAAGAACCTGTTGATCACATTGTGTTAAGCCTGATAAAGACATGAAGCGATTCCTCATCTGTTCGAAAGCAACTGCAAAAGTTCAAAGAAAAATAAGTCTGGAAAGTCAAGTAAGTACTCATATATAACCTCTATGAAATTCTAGTTCCTATTATTATGATCAAGATGCCTCCAAAGAAAGCATTCTCTGAGCAAGTTAATTATATGGATAGGAATTTCCATGATGATTTGCTAGAATTACTCCCAGAATCCACTACAGAGCCTGCACAAGTTAAAAGGTTAATTTCCTTAAACCCTAGGCTGAAAATTGCTGAAGGCTTATATGATAAGGGGAACTAGGTTAGGGATGCAATAACTACTCAAAGTGGCCTTTTTTTGTTTAAAAAGTGGTTTTCAGAAAGGAAGTTGTTTGCCCCTCATGCTAATATCTGGAATTTTGATTTGGGAAAGCTAGTAATTCCAAGTATTTTCATGGATTATGATTTGCTAGAAGCCATTGCCAAGAATTATGACCAAGCTATTAGGGTTGTGAGAAGAAATGATGGTGTGCCTCTAGTCTCAATTAGCCCTAAAGAAATTAGAGAGGTTTTTCACCTAAAACCATTGTCAGATTACCATGTGCCAATCAATTTGCCAGAATTAGAGAATGAATACAAAGAAAAGAGAGATGTAATTAGGGGGAGGTGCACTAAGGCACACATTGGTACTATAGGAACTCTGCCAGTAATTATTACAACCTCTAGAGAACCTTTCAAGAAGAGTCTTTTCACTTTCCGGGCTGTAGAGATATACAAGACCTTGTGTCATATTTTTGGTGAAGATGAGCAAGATTTCATGCCCATTGGCCTTATGTATATGATGGTTCAAATTGCTTCTTTTGGTGTAGATGTTATCTTTGATTTTGCCTCCTTTTTGGCTAAAGAAATTGACATTGGTTTAGTTGGAGTTGCGAAAGGCAAAGTAGAGAAAAATTGTGGCCACTATTCTCTATTAATGCATATGTTCTTGTTCAAGGGGGTGGACATATTTTGGTAATGAGATGGGATTGCACAAAGAGGAAAATGGGGAAGTAATGCCAGCCTAGTTGTGGGGCGTAGCTATGACCTGGGATGCAAATAATGCCAATTTTGTTAGATTTGATAGATATTTTGCTTCTAAGTTGAGATGCCTCATATTGAGTGACAATCCTAGAATCCCTAAGGTACTAATGAGTCTCATCAGGTTTATGGATAGCCCCCATAATTTGAAAGTTTCACATAATTGGGGAGATATCATCCCTTACTCTATTTCTACTATTTTCAAAATTTATGGTTTTAAAGGGAGTCCTCATGTCTTGCCTTACCAAGTACCTTTCAAGGTAGGAATGACTGAAGTTTTGTGGCAACTAGGAGGAGTAGAAGAAATGTTTTTGTTGAAGAAGCAACTAGGGTCAATTTTCCCTACCTGCACAGTGGCCCATCAATTTGTGATTGCAAAAGGGGGTTGGCAATTTTTGCATAAAATTTTGGATCAGTATATGGTGGCTGTCTCTCATCCCCATTTTTGTGATTCTGAGGGATTTTTCAATCAGACCTTGAGGCATAGAATTAAGCTAGGATAGGTCAAACATGATTCATATTATCCAGAGGACATTATAAGGAATGAATTCCCACTACAAGAACAAGAAACTAAAAAATAAAAATGGAGAGTTTACTCCCGGGTCCTAGAATTCATTCATTGTTTTGATCATAAATATAGTCCTCTAGATAATGCTAATATAGAAGTTGACAGAATAAACAAGCTCATGAGCAACTTCCTTGAAATAATGGAAGCTATGAATGAGAAGAAACAATTTTTTATTGATTCTTATCTTGATAAGGCCAAAGAAGTCATGAGGAGGTTGGCTTTTAGTCCTAATATAGGAGCTGGTCAAATAATTGTACAGAAGAAGCCTGGTTACACTATAATTCAAAATAAAAGGACTCCTGTAGATAAGGGCAAACAAATAATGGGATCCACCAGTACAACCCTAGAGGAGAGACCTGATGAGCCTAGTCCCAAGAGGTAGAAGGTAATGAGAGAAGGGAGGTATTTTTATTACTCAAGAAAAATTGGATGAAGGTAACCCTCCAGAGCCTCATTTACCAAGTTTGGAGCTAACAATAGTTGACTATAGAGGCAGGGAATTGGACCCTATGTTAGAACAGGTGAGTCATCAATTTTTGGTTGATGACAATTTTGTGAAATCAAGGGCTTTTTAGCAATTTTCCTAGAGGGAAAACATGAATATATTTGAGGAAAAATGTAAAAAGTTGAAAACAGAGCATCCAAAAATGGATGAAGCCTCCCTCCAAAAACAAATAAAGGAAAAAATGATGCAAGAGTTCTAGAAAATTACCCCTAAAGAGGGAAGGAAAATGGTAAAGACATCTAACATTTTATTGTTGCTCAATTGGGATATTGCAGATACATTGATTTTCAATTTTGTTTCTAATAAATTGGAGTTGCAAGACCCAAATAAAAAGGATTTCCAAGGCATTGCATTCAATGAAGATCGAGCTGCATTGGTCAGTTGGTCATTGAGAAGGGGATCTAGAGCCACACCATCACAACTAGATAAGTCTGGATTGATGGGAAACATACTTGTAAGAAGGGTTGTTGATACCTCACATGTGCAGGCAGTACATTGGAATGTGGATTCTTCCAAGTTTCTTTTGGCCATTGCTAAGAAGGAGGAATAGGCAATGTTTGAGTTACAAAATAAATATGAGGCAGTTGTGGATGCCTACAATAAAGAGGTAAAAAAGATAATTGAGCTTGAGAACAAGCTATTGGGAAAACCCACTAGGCTTAGAATAACATACCCTCATCCCCTAGTTGAACCCTTTAAATCCACCCCCCTCATAGAAATACTAGATACACCCCAAAGGCCACAGTACTACACTGCTGAGGATTTTGAAGAAGAAAAGGGTAAACTGTGGGCCTTACATGTAGAGCTAGAGTCAAAATATGAAGATAAACTAAGAAAAGCTCTCACATATTTTGGGGGAAAAATTTGAATGGCCACTAATTCATGATCAGTTGACTAGGGTGATTAGTATCTGGGAGGAGTTGAAAGCCAATGATGAGGCTTTAAAGCCTATCATGAATAAATGGGCAAGATGGGAGAAAGAAATGGAATTTTTGTGTTTCTCTATCATTAATAATTCTTGTGATCAAATTGAAAAAAGCTTTGATATTGTTTCTGATCTTGCTGATTTTGACAACAAAAGGATTCATTTATAGAAAATAATAGTAGGCTTGAACAAATACAATAGCCAAAAATTCAATATTTTCCCTCGTGCCCTAGATAACAAAAATAATTTAAAAAAAAAACATGAATGGGCAAAGGAACTTGATGATTTATTCTATTTAAGAATGAATCAAGTTATAAATGAAATAGGGCATGCATGGTGGGCTACCACAATGGAAGAAATGGTGAAGGCCCAAATATTCTTTGATTCTTTAAAATAGGATTTTTTTGCTATTAATAATGAGGCTGAATATGTATTAAAAAGACAGAGAGATATTTTACAATTCAATTGGCTAGATGACACACTTTTTGATAAGTGGATGGCAAAAATAGCTCCTGGTGAACAGTTTGATGAAGATGAAACTGACAGTGATGAGGTACAGGATGAAGAGATCCAAATCATTGGCACTGTCACTACTCAGGCCCAACTAGAAGAAGAAGACAAGAATAATTAGTTACTTTCAGTTGCAGACCCGGGAACACAGGATGTTTATACAACTGAAGAAGAGAAAAAGGTAGAAGTTACTCCCATCATACATTATAAAGATGGTGAAAACCAACAAGTGGAGATTAATGTGCCATCATCAGAACAAGCTTCATCATTGGC
The DNA here is from genome assembly GCA_028749045.1 of Cupressus sempervirens. Classification (NCBI taxonomy): domain Eukaryota; kingdom Viridiplantae; phylum Streptophyta; class Pinopsida; order Cupressales; family Cupressaceae; genus Cupressus; species Cupressus sempervirens. The sequence continues at coordinate 272,932,780 of CM053788.1, read as the reverse complement.
TAATTTGGCTATTGCATACAAAGAGGGATCAAAATAGCATCCAACTCAACAGTGTTAGAAGATGTGATAGAAGTTGACCCACCAAAAAGAATGTTTTGATTTGGACATTTTCTGTTACCCACATTTTTGTCATTCTATGATAGGTGTATGTAAATATTTCTTGTAAAGGATACCTACCATTTTCTCTTAACCTAAAGCTTGTTGCATCTCACACTATATAAGTGAGATTCTAGGGCTAGAGAAAGGGTTTGAATTCTATTTTTCTAAGTGATATACTTAGTCTATTTTTGGTCCAATGTTTGGAGCATGTTTATGATGTATTTTCTCTGTTAGTTCTTGAGAATACATGAATAATAGAATGATCTTTGTGTTTCTTCCTAAGGCCATTCTAGGTTTACTGTAAATGTATATAATTTTAAAAGAAAATGAATACAAATTATGAGCTGTCCCCATATCAGTTCTTTCTGAATTTTGTCTCCTTTTGATTACTTGGTTATCTTGATATTGTATGAGTAAAGGCTTGTGCAATTGAATGCAATCCAGTTAGGTTGTATATCTATTCATCACTTCTATTAGTTCAATGGATTAAGTAAAAGCTTTGATGAATTTGATAAGGTTACTATAGTAGTGGAAAGGATTTTTGAATGACAAATTCTAATAAGAATTGTTGATAAATTTTTTTGTAAGGCAACAAATTAGATCTAAGAATTTTTAATAGACTCTGAACCCCAATGGATTAGGCACTGGTCAAATTGATTCAACTGGAAGAGAAATGTGTCATAAATGGTTTTCAAATGCAAAATTATAATCAATTTTACTTTTATTTCCTATAGGTCTTCAAAGTTGGCCAGTACTTGTTTACATGGAATGTTTTAGCTTCAATTAGCCACTATTGCTGAGAACACCTGTAGATCTATAGAAGAATTTTGGCCAGATTTTTTATATGGGACATGTTTATCAAATTGTAATGAATTATGCATGTATGTGAGGATTTGAGATGAGAATCATAATGAAACTACAATCCTCATACAATGTTTCCTAGTCTTGAATCATCCCTAGGTATACCCACCCTAGTTTTGCAGAGCCTAAAGAGTAGAAAACCACCCTTGGTTTTGTTGAAGTTGGGTCCAAATGGTTTGCACATATAATTGTTAATAGGAATTGGCTAGTCCTTAGATTGTATGAGTAATTTCATTTTGGTATTGAGCATTTTGTTTCTTAATAGTTTTAAAACACCAACACCTTGCAAGAAGTTTCTCTTACTTCTTTTTACTTTTCCTATGCTTCTATTTGCTGCACTTATTTAAAATATTATGAAGTATTTATTGATGCTCCCTTTTAATCTCTCTTTTACTTTTAATCTCTCTTATTACTACTCTTAGTTTATTTATTTCAGTCTTAATTTTTTTTTGGGAGGCTTTCTTTTAATGGTTGCATCTTTCCTTGAGTTGACTTTAGAGTTTTTATTAGCTATTTTTATGGCCAAGCTTCTCTCTTTATCTCTTGATTTTTATGTGGTTCTTATTCTACCTTTTCTCCTTTTTGGTGATATACATTACATGTAGCTAACTAATATTAATTTTCCCTTCTCACATTTGTAAATAATAATCATAAATATTCATCTCCTTTTCTTTTTAAAAATATCATTTGGTGTCTTTGTATGATTGTCTATACATTTATTTATATGTCTCATATTTCCTTAAAGGGTGTGAATGTATTTTTTCCACATTTTCATGCTTATTCATATGTGTATGTTTATTTATTATAATATTATATTAAGGTATAAGTTAGGCAAGATTTATAGTTATGAATTTATAAAGTGATGCCTATTCATTTAATTATCTAATATCTATTTATTGATTTAACTATTTAATTGAGATACATAAATTATTTATTATTCAATAATAAATTAGCTATTTTATTTTCTAATTAATCACATAATTATTTCAAATGAATATATTAATCATTGTGATTAAATATTTAATTTCATACGTGAGGGGATATTGCACCATACTTCCCTTATCACTCCCAAAGCAAGATATGAATGATTATGGCCACAATGGAGCCCATACTCCAAGGCTCTCAACTACATTGTCAAGCCCAAATAAGCCCTTCACCCAAGGCTTCTCTTCCCTCCCAAGGGTGAGTGAAGCCTTCACACCCCAAAATAACTTTCATTGCAAAAATAAGGAAAAACCAAGGAAAAAAATACAACAAATAACACACCACAATATTTACAACACAACACATAATGCACAATAATATTTCTCCATGAACATAGATTAAACACCATAATAGAAGCTTCAATGAGAAACTATAACATGAGCACCAATCTTGAATCCAAGAAAATGACAATGATAGTTGTTGAAGAGCTCCCTTCCTTAGCTTTTCCCCCTCTATTAACCCTAATTGTCTCTAAACTTAGAGAGTGGGTGAACAGTCTACTAGTTTTTAAAAATCCCTCTAAAAAGGATCATTTACTATCCCACCCACTATCACATTTTTGACAAAAACATCAAGCCCACTATCTCTTACACTCTTGTCCCTACCAAAAATGAAACTTTGACTAAGTGGAAATGTGAGGGTAACATGATGGGTAAACTCCATTTTAGAATTGTTTGAAGAATGTATTGTTTAAAGAGTCTCCTAAGTTAGCTAGGCACTTAAATGGTTAAATTTAGACCCTTAACATGTTATACTATCATGTGGGTGACTTATTTTGACAAAAATAACACTTTGGGACCAGATTTAGGATCATATTTAGGCCCTCTAAAATCCTTATCAAATTTTAATTTGAAATTCACATGATTATGACCCATCCTAATAGTCTCCCAAGAGGGTTAGATTTAGGTTGAGTGATCTCATTCACAAAACCCTAAATGACATGTCATCTACACATGGACAATTATAAGTGTCAAGTGACACATTAAAATACATTACACATCACAATGACATGTCCCTAATTACTTCTTGAATTTAAATTTGTCACACACACATACGAACTCACATTTATGAAATAAACACATAACAATGAGATTTTGAATCTTCCAAAGATTCACATTGGCTATACTGTGTTCACTTAAGTTTGAACCTTGTTTCCCCAATTAAATTCCATGGTTCAATTTCCTGCATTGTAAACTCAAGCATTAGTAGTCCAATGAAAATCATATAAAAATGCATGTATATATTTGCATGAGAAATTAATATTGCATAATTCACATTGAATAGAATATTTACTTAACACAATTAATAGTTCTTTCTAATCATTTTCATATGAAATACTCGAAACATTGAAATATCAAAATCTACATATCAACATTAATCTTTACTTAACATAACTAAATTAACATTCTAAATATCATCATAATCCATTTTCTATCATAGTAATGGAATGTTGGATCCATAACTATTATATCATCAAAGCATATAAAATAGGTCCTAGCACATAACATATGCAAAAATTGCTAAAATGTAAACATCATCACTAATATCTTTTCAATTTGATTAAATATAGAGAAATTAATAACAATATCTCATTATCATTATGAGATAACACATCATAAGGTGCATGTCCTTAAAATCAATTATGTCAAGTAATCAATTTACTTGCATAATCATGTCAACATAGATCCAAATCAATCATCAGATACAACCATTATATTATATTAATCAATATAATCTATCCTACTAGAACATCAACATATTGGTTTATCCTCCCACTACTCACATAGAAATTGAATCATTACATACACAAAATACTTAATCATATTGTGCAAACACTTACCCAATTCTAATAACAACTTCCTCTCACAAGGTGAGTGTTGAATCATCCTAATAGAGCATACAGTACTATGAAGTCCTCTACATAGTTATAGGGTTAGTACCTTGACATCCCAAGCCTTGATTCAATAAGGTGTTAGTATATCAACCTAATATAACCATAACATATCATTTTACATCCTTAACTTTTCTCAGCTTTAAATCATATCCATAATATTTAGGGTTTATAATAAGGCAGTAGAGAAGGGACCTTACATAACATTTATCAAATGTAAATTAAACATATAAAGAATTCAACACAAGTTTGACCCTAGGATTTTATGTGGAAACCAAATTTGGAAAAACCACTAGCAATATGTCACCACTTTTTCACTCTTTCAAAGTGAGCTTTGTTAGGAGCCAACCCTATTAAACGTTACAATGCACACTGTTAAATGTGACCTAGATAGAGGATTTAATCACCTCATTAGGAGTGGCCTTATCAGAGGACTTTGATCATTCCATTTAGAATGACACTTTGTTAAAGGATTTACATAGACTGTTAAGTCCTTCAAATGACTGTTAGGTCAAGCTATGTTAAACAGATTACAATACAAACTATTTACAATGATTAGAAATAAAACAATAGGGTTTTGACCTATATGATTATAATTCACTTTTTAGGTTTAGATTACTATTCAATTCATGTGTTGATTCACTGATAAGCTCCTCATTGTCATCTCTATTCTTAATTTTCTTGACACCTCTTTAAGCAATCAAACTTCTCCTTTCAAGAAAAAATTATCCATCTATTCAGATTCACTTGGTTGACATTAGCATCACTTGTCATACCTCAATCTTTTACTCTATTACCCAGCTTAGCTTTATATTCTTGAAATGACCATCACTTTCTCTTATCAAATTCTAACTAATCAAATATCCATTGTAGCTTCCTTTCCATAACTCAAACTTTCCACTAGGTGCTATTGTTCTGATAAATCTCTCAAATCCTCTTCATCAATCAAATAGACATGACATTTATATCAAGTAGCAATATGTCTTATCAATATATTTGATATCAATGAAAAAACAATAATTGTTCCAATTGTAGGTTTCCAATAATCTCCCTCTTTGGCATTGATGGAAACATCTCAATATCTTAACACCTCAATGTATCTTACTTTGTTACCATACAATCCAAAAGATTTCACTAGCATGAGTGATCAATATCCTTAGTTTTATTTTGATTCTCTTTATTGATTTTCTCCCTCTGAGGTAATAAATTTCCCTCTTGAATACATATGCCCTACAGTATATATCTCTCCCTCTTTGACAACAATTCCAAAGACACTTAGCTTTCTTCACTTCAATGACTTCATACATCTAAATTATGTAGATATTTGCATGTCTAGCTGGTTCTTATCATCTATCCATGGCTGATCTATAATGTTGTACTTCACTATCTATGTTAGGCATCTCCTAAAGTAGTGTTTTTTTGCTTTAATGTGTAAGATTTTTTATGCAATGCACCTTTTCTCCTTAAGTTTCTTTGTTTAGGGGAATCACCCCTAATTTAGCTCTAAGGTATTCATGAGCATATTTAGTTAAGGATTTGGTAAATATCTCAGTAATTTTTATTTGGTTTGCACATATTCTAACTTCACTTCTTTGTCTTGAACTAGTTCCCTTAAGTAGTGATACTTGATAGCAATGTGCTTTATCTTTGTGTGCATAACTAGATTCTTTGAAATGTTAATAGAACTTGTGTTATCACAATAGATAACTACTAGATCTATAATATCTTCTTTCATTCCTTTCAGTAATTTCTTGATCCACATAATGTTTAAACAATTCATTGAAAATTTTACATAATCAGCTTCAACTATTGATTGGGAAATACAATTATGTTTCTTTCTTGTCCATGACACCAATCTCTTTCCTCGAAAGAATGCACCTCCACTAGTGCTTTATTTGTCATCAATATTTCTTGCCCAATCAGAGTCAGTGAATACCTTCAATTCAAATCTATCACTTCTCTTATAATACAATCCATAGCCTTATGTACCCTTCAGATATTTGATTATCTATTTCACTACCATCATGCGATTCTCCTTAGAATTTTCTAAGAATCTAACAACTATCCCAATTTCTAATACAATATTAGGTCTACTATGAACAACATATTACAATTTTATTAATCATGGATATGTATAATGTCTAGTTCACATTAGCAAATTCATTAATCTTAGATAGCTTATGTCTTGTAGACATAGGTGTGCTCACTAGTCTTGAATCTTCCATTCCAAAAGTCTTTAGTATCTCCTTGATGTATTTGGATTGAGCAATGAAAATACCAAACTTCATTTGACATACGTGCAATCCAACAAAGAATTTGATTTCACCAAACATAGACATTTCAAATCCCTTCTTGATTTCATCAACATATTATTTTCATAATGCTTCTCTTCCTACAAATACAATGTCATCAACAAATATTTCAGATATCAGTGCTTCATTATTCTTACCATTCTTCAAATATAGATTATTGTTATCATTTGTCCTTTCAAAATCAATCTTCACCAAATAATTATGCAGTCTTTCATACCATGATCTTGGGGCTTGTTTCAAACCATATAGATATTTGTTCAATTTACTCTATTTACATACCATATTCTTCTTATCTGGATCAATAAATCCTTTAGATTGTTCAATGTAAAATTCTTTCTCAAGTATACCATTCAAAAATGCAAATTTGACATCCATTTGATATACCTTGAAATTATTGTAGGCTAATTATGTAAGTAGAGTTTTGACTCCTTCAAATATTGCCACAGGAGAAAAAGTTTCTCCATAATCAACTCCTTCTTGGGCATATCCTTTGCATACTGGTCTTAACTTATTTTTTGTAACTTCACCATTTTCATTGAGATTATTTATGAAAACCCATTTTGTTCCAATTACATTTTTGTCTTTAGGTCTTGGCACTAGGGTTCAAGTATTATTCTTCTCAATTTTTTCAATTTCCTCATTCATTGCTTGAATCTAATCTTCATTTTTTAGAGCATCTTTTACTAATTTGGGTTCAAATCCACAAAGTAAGCATGTTTCATCTTTGAGTCTTTTCCTTATCATAACACTTGATTCAACATCACCAATTATTTGTTCAGGTTTTTGATGTCTTCTTACAAAATTTGCTAGCATAGGTGGTTTTCTTCTCTATTCTTCAACATGTTCATCTTGGAAAATAATCTCAAGTTCATTTTCTCTTTCTTGTTTAGGATCTAGTCTAGATTCTTCATGCTTGACATTCTCTCTCTAATGGTTGACATTGCTTATCTCTGACTCAACATCTCCAATCTATTACTCGACACCCACTATCTACTACTTGACAATTTGTTGTTGCAATACATCATTTCCTATTTGCTAGGAAACTATAACTTGATTTTCTTATTCATTTGAAGTGCTAGGAACACCATCATCCATATAGATGAATGTATTGTAATCTTTAGGTTTTTATTTGCATGTAATGTCACTTCTTTTTGCAAACTCATCAACTTTAACATTTTCACTTTCCACAACTTTGTTAATGTTAGTGTTTAAACACTTGTAAGGTTTACCCTTGGTGGAATATCCTAGGAATATACCTTCATCACTATTTGCATCAAGTTTTCCATTCCTATTATCTTTAAGTATATATCATTTACTTCCAAAGATTTTGAAATATTTCACATTAGGAGCATACCCATACCATAGTTCAAAAGGTGTAGCATTTGTACCTTTCTTGACTTGTACTCTATTTAGGGTATAAACAGTAGTACTACTAGATTCTCTCCAATACTTCTTTGATACACTCTTCTCCATCATCAATTTTCTTGCACAATCTATTATTGATCTATTTCTCCTTTCAACTATCCCATTTTGAAGAGGGATCCTTGGTGCTAACATCTATCTTTTGATTCTTTTGTCATTATATAGTGTATTGAACTCATTGGAAATGAATTCACCACCTCAGTTAGATCTCAAACACATAGCATTGTCAGGATTCTTTAGTTTAGGCAACCCTCTTACTTTTTTCATTTTACTAATATTCACCAAATTCTCAAAGTTCACATGACATAACCTCTTGTGCCATAATCAAACATCTTCTTGTTGTGCAAACAAACATGTCTCATTAGATAAATCTACATAAAAAAAGTTACCTTTTGTTTGATCACCACTTCCAATCAGCTTACTATCAAAGTCATATATCTTGGCCTCCCTATGATGGAATTGAACTTTGTAACTTGATTTGTTCAGTTGTGAAATACTTAATAGATTATAGTTAAGTCCTTTAGTCTAGTAGACATTGTCACATTTTATCTTATTAGCCAATTGAATAGTATCTTACCTTTTACAACACACAAGATATCATTACCAAATTTAAAACATCCACCTTTGTATGGTCTAATATCCTCATAATTGTCTTTATCACTAGTCATATGATTGAAGCATCCACTATCAATTATCTATCTATCACTTTTGTTTAGATATGAGATTAATGCAATTTTCCCATCTTCATCAGAATCTTTTTTCATAGAAACATAGACAACTTCTTCATCATTACTTTTGGATTCATTTTCAGTTTCTTCTTAAAAAATATAACATGATTTCTTACCTTTGTCATCTTTTTTTCTCTTTTAGTATTGGTCATCTCTTATTCCTTTGTACTTTCTTTCCTTCTATTCATCCTTATCCTCTCTACCAGGACACCTAGCAACAATATGACCAACTTTGTTGCAAGAGAAACAAATAATAGGTAGTTTATCTTTATATTTACCTCTTTCTCTTCCAAATATTTTTGAAATAAAGGATTCAAGTTCATCAAGATCATCATTAGAACTATCATTGTGATCACTCTTCACATATTTTCCTTTCCTTTTGCTAAGAACTAGTTGTAACTTAAAGATAGATTCAATAGTAGAAGGTGTACATTTATCAAATTTAGACATCTCAAAAGTAGTAAGTCTACCAATTACACGTTCCAAGGTCAAAGTGTTACTTTATGTACATCTTAGTTCTTGAATTGCATTGACTCTAATGACATATACAAGAAGTAGAGTCCTCAATACCTTTCTTATTACTATTTCATCTTTGATTTCTCCATTTGTACCACAAATAGCATTAACAACTTCTTTGATTTTTATGTAGTATTGCACTATACTCTCACCTTCCATCATTCTCATGTCATTAAATTTACCTCTCAGGCTCTCTGATTTGGCTCTCAATACATTGTCATCACCTCCATAAATGGTTTTTAGTTTTTCCCATATTTTCTTTGCACTATCACATTCTTTTAAGTCATCAAACTTAGCATAGCTTAGGGCTGAGGCAACCTCCAACATTGCTTGATTATGTTCTTTCTTTTTCTTCAATTAATTAGTAGTTAGAGGAGTAGTTGTTATCTTCAAATACTAATTTTCCATAAAGTTGATAACAACATCATTGATACTAGATATATGAAACCTCATCAAGATTTCCATGCAAGAAAGTTCTCCTTGTTAAGCTTTGGTACCTCTCTTTTGTGAGTCATTATCTTTAACTTTAAGTACCTTCAAAATTTTCTCTATGTGCACTCAACTCTGATACCAATTATTAGAAATGTTTAGAATAACTGGGGGGGAGGGTGAATCAGTAACTCAAGGTCCATAAGTACCATTTTAAAAATTAAACATCAAAACAATCACTACTTTGCTTATTCTTTTGTTACTCGGTCTCTACTATACTGATAAACAAAATTACTATCCTAAACATAATATACTGTGTTGAATGTAAAATTTATCAAATGTAAAACATATAAAGAATTCAACACAAGTTTGACACTAAGATTTTATGTGGGAATCCAATTTGGGAAAAACCACTAGCAACATGTCATCACTTTTTCGCTCTTTTGAAGTGAACTTTGTTAGGAACCAACCCTATGAAAGGTTACAATGCATACTATTAAATGTGACCTAGTTAGAAGATCTAATCACCCTGTTAAGAGTGGCCTTGTTAGAGGACTTGATCATTCCATTTAGAATGAAACCTTTTTAAAGGATTTGCATAGACTATTCAGTCCTTTAAATTACTATTAGGTCAAGCTCTATTAAAAGGATTTCAATATAAACTATTTACAATGATTAGGAAGAAAATAATAGGGTTTTGATCTGTATAATTACAACTCACTTTGTAGGTTTAGATCACTATTTAGTTCATGTGTTGATTCACTAATAAGCTCCCCATTGTCATCTCTTTTCTTGATTCACTTAAAAACCCTTTAAGAAATCAAACTTCTCTTTTCAACAAAACTTAAGCCATCTTCTTAGACTCACTTATCAATATTAGCTGTATCCACACAAGAAATCACCTTTTTCTTCACTCTCACTCTTACATACTTGTGCTCACCCTTGTGTGTCTCTAATCTACCTTTCTCCTTGCACCTCTCTCTTAAAGTTTAACTCTATACCTCCTTAAATAGGTAATTCTTGCTTTGTCATTTTTCATGATCACCATAGATCTTAGGGTTTACGATCTATTTCATTGTATCTGTTCATCTTCCTCCTTTTCTAAAATCTTTTTATACATCAAATTAGATCATAGGTATTATACGCAATCTTCTCCTTTATTTTAAGAATCCAATTCATCAATATTATCTTCAACATAATTTCCATATCCCAAGAAATCAACTGAGTTAGCTAGAAAATCATGATTTTCTCAAATTCATTTAAAACACCGTTACTCGACAACCAATAAGTGCTGACACTCGATCATTACTTAGTCACTTGATCAGTGTAAAACTTTTAGCTCAGCATCAACCATCTTTCTCGGTCAATACTGATGCTCAATCAACACTAGATTTGCTCGACACTTATTATGGCTCAATTGACACTAGCATCACTCATCATACCTCAATCTTTTACTCTATTACTTGTCTTAGCTTTGTATTCTTGATATAAACAATCACTTTGTCTTATCAAAGTCTAACTTATCGAATGTACATTATAGCTTCCTTTCCATAACTCAACCTTTCCTTTAGGTGCTATTGTTATGAGCAATCTCTGAAATCCTCTTCATCAATCAAATAGATATGACATTTAGATCAAGTAGCAATATGTCTTATTAGTAGATTTGACATCAATGACAAAACAATAGTTGCTCCAATTGTAAGTTTCTAACAAACCTCATCCCTTATGATGTTGGAGCTTTTCACTCAACAAGACTTGATCTTTGGTGGGCTCTTTATGAGTCATTCAACTTCACCAATAGACCAAGGACCAATTGATATTTTCTCTATATTTAGATGAACATGCAAATTATCGACTATTTTGTAGACATTACCAAAATGTCTCATAAAAAAGTTCAAGTTATTGTTATTTCTTTCAATACTTATTGTGAAATTAAAGTTTCTAATATCTACACTTTCTACATAGAAATAAATAGTTTAACTATAACTTATAATTTTAAATAAAATTTTCAAATAATAAAATTTTCTAATTGTAAAGCAAATCTCTTGATTATATATCTTAAAAAATAATAAAGTTTAGTAACAGTTTCTATTATACATTTAAAAAAAAAAAAAAGTTCTTGTTTATATAAATCTAATCCTTTTCATTCTATTTTATCCTTTAAAAAACTAACAATATTATAAATTGGAGCTTTTTATTTATTTATTTAATTTTATCTCTAATAACCATTTCTTTTAATTCTAAAATTACTTAAAACTATTTTTTTTAAAAATTATTTTTATTTTTATTGTAAATATAAAACTAATTTTTTATAGTGCAAATATATATTTTCATTTACAAGTTTTGTATTCTTCCCCCCTAAAATCCAACAAAAAACACAAATATAAAAACTTTATTGCAAATAAAGCTCAAACCTTAAAACAACTTTAAAATGAAACTTTATTACAAACAAGGTTGGAGCATTAAAACAATCTTATTTTCTCATTTCTAATTTCTAATTGTATCGTTGGTGGCGACTATCGTCATGTTAGGGCTTGAATGAGAAATTGAAAAAAAAAAACATTTTTCCTCAAGATTTTTTTTGTTATTGGAAACATCTGAATTTGGGTTTTTAAGTTTGATCATTTTATGAAGGATTTTTGGAGTTGCGTAAGTCTTTGAGAGTAGATCACAACCTTCTTTTATAGATATATGTAAGCTCTATATTATCTCATTAAAATAATAATTCTAAAGATTAATATTCTTTTTTCTAATTTTGAAATCTATAAGGACTTGAATTTTTCTAGATGATTCTAGTGACTTCATCTGGGCTCCCTATGAAAACCAGTGGTGTATATTATTCACTTGTTTGTTGGCAAGGCTCTTGAAGGTATACAACGCATTCATCAGGAAGAGATTACTCTTCTTATTTAATCCATGCTTTTTCATGGGAAATGTAGGCAACTGGCCAATTTGGGAGAGTTGGTGAATGTTTGTAATACTAAAATGCTTACTCAGGTACATTTAGATGAATTTTGTTGTTATTTTTAACTATTATGGTTGATTGTGTTATAGTTTTTTCATTAATAGCTGAGATTAGATTTTAGAATTTATAAAAAATAATGGAAGAAAAAGAAAGGGTTTTGGTATAATAGGTTTTTTGGGTATTTTTTTAGTTGATTTTTACCAAGAACGTATTCAAGCTATAGGGGATAAAGGTGAGTGAGTTTACATAATGGTCATTGAGTTCATGGTTCTTATATCTATGACCTTTTGATACAACATTGTTTGGTTGTAACTCTTGGATGATTGTTTCCATGCGTTTGAAAAATTTAAAAGTAATTATCATTGATAATTTCCTGTCGATTCTAAAAAATAACTTAGTTATAAAGACTTTCCTATATTTTTCAGGATTTGATATAATTAAGATATTTTATTCTTGAATGAGGGCTTACTTGTGCTTCTCCTTTTCTTTTGTGCAACAACATTTTAGTTTCTTAATGATCACATCACAAAAAGGCTGCAGTATTTTGCTAACAAAAAAATGTTTTTTGATGAATATCTTTTGATTATGTGTATTCTTATTATGTTTATTTAGTGACATTAGATTTCTTCCATATATCATTACTGATTTAGATTTTCATGCTATGATTTGATGCACATATTGTAGATGGCTAAATCTGAACATTGTATGTTTAATTTTTTGATTACTTTGATATGCTTTGTTATGCTCTATTTTTAAATTAGTTTGATACAATCTATCTACTTTTTCATTTGAGTCTAAGACTATAGTTTTGGAACTAAAATTGGAAATTTTTTTATGTTATCATTGATGTCAAACCTTTTTAGTAAGACAATTTCTATCTGAGTAGAGTGCCATATCAAGATGATTGATGAAGATAATTTGAGGATAAGGGATAACAAAAAGACCTAGATGAAAGGTTGAGTTATGAGAAATTACAATTGGCACTTGATTAGCTAGACCTTGACACAAGAATGTAATTGGTAAATCATAACCTAAGTGGAGAAGATAGTTGTATTGAATCCTAGAACAAGTGATCAAAGAAAGACCAAATGTATAGGCTTGACTGAGAAAATGAACAAAAGATTAAGGAACTTGAAGTGTATGTCGAGTGATGTTAGTGTTGACTGAGCAATAGTATAAGTCAATTAGAATAGAGTGTTGATAAAAAATTGGTATCAAATGATCAATGGAGTACCATCAAGTATGTAGAGAAAGACAGATAGTATTGACTGAGTAATTCAATGATGATTGAGTGTTAGAACCCAATGTTGGGCCGAGTGACAACACTTGATAGATTATGAGAAAATCCTAATTTGTTGCCAACATAATTAAATTCTTGGAATGTGGAAAATGTGTTGAAGATAAAGATGGATGACCTAGAGAATTTATTTCATAACAAACCATGTTTGAGCATTTCTATTCATGGATTCAAAGAGAATTTTTGAGAAGCTTCTATAAGAGAAAGGAGGAGATGAAAAGATGGAAGGATTTTATGAATTTGACCTAACCCTAAGATCTATGGTGATTTTTAAGTGAAAAAGATCATAATTACCTATTTAAGGAGGGACAAGATCTAACCTAATTTTTAGCTTAAAGAATAAATTTGACAATTGAGTGTCAATACACTTAACCATTTTTTCACTAAACAAGTGCCGAGTGTAACAAGTGCCGAGTGTTAACAAGTGCCGAGTGTTAACAAGTGCCGAGTGTTACAAGTGCTAAGTGTTAACAAGTGTCGAGTGTTAACAAGTGCCGAGTGATACAGTTTTGTTTAGGTGTCGAGCTATCCAAGAAATAACATGTGCCAAGCATCAACAATGCTTCAGGAGCCGAGTAACTCAGAATATCAACATAAGAGTTTGTAATTGCACAAACTATGATACAAATAGTTTTTGCAGCCGACATAAGGAAAATCTCGAAGGATTTAATGATGAGATCAAATATTTTATCTTCCCTATGCAATCTACATGCAACCAATAAGAAAAATGATAAAGGCATGCAATCAATCAGTAAAAGACAAGTATTGAGTGGGAAATTGAGATTCAATATGGATCGTAGATCCATATCTAACCCTAAGTCTTTGAAGTCTTTATAAGGAAGATGAAATTTCATTATAAAGATATATGAGTGGACATACAAGGGTGCACAAGGAAATCTATTTTCAAAAGTGAGGGTTATCAAATCACATAAGGATCAAGATCAGAGAAAGTGGAAAAGGTGCTTGCATTCAGCAATCAAGGATTGTAATCTATCAGGTTCATTATACCTAATACTTTCTAGCAATTGTATTAGAATGAAAATCCTATGGTGATAGGTTAGCTTAACAACTATTTTTAAGATCCTTTAATTAGGTCATTAAAATCCTTTAACAGGGTGACACTTCATGTTAAGTGTTTGTAAAGCCTTTAACTAGGTCACTATTGATATAGTGTAAAGCCTTTAACAGGGCAGACCATCAGAAGTGGTTGAACAATATTGCTGTAGTAATTTTTGTGGGTACCATCCCCACCCTAGTTTTACCTTCTTATTCCTAGAGGGTTTCTAGGTTACCAAATTCTAGTGTTATGAGTTGTTGATGCATGTGTTTAGTTTCATATTTGTTTGATGTAATTACATGCATGCAATTTATTTGTAGTTAAAAGTTTTATTGGCTAAAGTGTGATACTTATGATTCACCCCCCTCCCCCCCCCCCCCCCCCCCCCCTCTCATAAGTACTCTTTCCATATTTGAATATTCCAACAATTGGTATCAGAGCCAATCTAGGTTCTCACAAGGAAAAGCCTAACAGCTTGGAGGAAAAGATCTAAAGATGGAAGCTTTCAAACTTGGAAAGATCATTGAAAATTAGGTGATAGATGTGCAACTTGCTTTGCATAGCTTGGAAGAATTTAGAAACAAGTTGATAAATTCATTAAAAAAAGGAAGGATCTAGCCATAGCCAAAAATGAGATAAACTACAAAGAGATTGATACCACCAACATATTTTCTAATGAAGACACTAAAGAGTTTGATGCAGCAATAGTAGAATTGATGGAGAAAAACAAAGCTCAAACAGAGGAGATAAGATCTCTCAAGATGGAACATGAATCACAGGCCATAATGATATGTGAAATTACTAAACAAAAGAAAAGAGCAGTTGATGATAAGGTCATGATGGAAAATGACAAAAGAAATCTTGCAAACAAACTTGAAGAAAAATGTACTAAATTGACAAGGATCTCAAACATGCAGATGGATACACTTGCCCAAATGATGAACCTTCATCATGAACTCAATGTGAAAGATATTGAGATCTCTACTTTGAAGATGCAAAAAGAACAAATGCAGAATGAATTGAATAGAGAAAGAGAGGTGGCAGAGAATCTCAACAAGTCAAGTGAAGCCATCAAATATTTTGAGCAATTATTGAAATCCCCAAGATCACCCCATGATACATCAGGACTTGGATACAACAGCATTGAAGTTGAAGAATCATCAAAGAGTGCAGAACAAAGAAGTGATAAAGGTAAAGATGTTAAACCTACATGTCATTTCTATGGAAAGAAATGACATACATCTAATGTATGTAGAAGCAAGAATGCCCATCAACATGATAAACCTAAAAGTATAAACCATTGTTATAAATGCAAGAAGCAAGGTCATCAAGCATATGAATGCAGAACTAAAACTACTAAGACATCAAGATTTGATGGACATTGTTATAATTGCAAAAATTATGGACATAGAGCTTTTGAATGTAGATCAAAACCTATGTGGACATTAAATAAACCAACAAAGATATCAAACCATGAATTTTGGGATTACAACACCAGGTACAGTTGTCACTATTGTCAAGAATATGGACATATACCACAGAACTGCATAAGAACACATTTTAGAGGGAACTACAAAAGATGGTTGAGTCAAACTACATGTTTCAGTTGCTTAAAAATTGGTCATGTCAGTAGGAATTGCCCAACAAGGACAAAGGCATCAAGTTCAGCAATGGAAAGGCAAAGATAGATTTTGGACATATCAGAAGTGAAATGAAGAAGACATGGAAGAAGAAAGATGAGTATAGCACATCAAGTGCAGATATCACTTCACCTAATAGGTCAAGTGATCAAACTTCATCAAATTAAGCAAGAATAAGTGTGTGGGATTGATAAACCAAGTTACATCATAAATTAGTCCCAAGACATAGAAGAATTGCAAAGAAAAAATCAGCATAAGAAAAGATGCTAAGTCAAAATTGAGAACTTTGCAAGATCTGTCGAAGTTGTCTTCAGGTGTCGAGTTGCTAACAGTGACCAAGTTGATAGATGATGCCGAGCTATGAAATATCAATAGGAGCTGAGAAAAGTGAAACACAATGGGTGTCGAGTCATGTTGAAACCCTTTAGGTGCCGAGTAGACAGTTGGCAATGCACTAAGCATTAATTACTCTATTTTGAAGGGTACATAAATTTGATTTTTGATCATTTTCCCACCATTCAAATGAGAAGCAAAGTCAAAAAGAGCAGAGAAGATCAAGATCAGCACAGAAGCCATTTGTGAAGATTTTAACAGTGATTCAGGACAAGTTTCATCGATTTGAGGTATTTTACTTAAGTGCCGAGCTACGTAGAATTTACAAACTTTTTTAAATCGTAAAACCTAGTTTGGAAAATAATGGCATCTGGGTCAGGAACTACTAAGGGTAGAGAGAGTCATGAGATACAGTTGGTCAGCAATGAAGTTAAACAACCTGAATTTAAGCCCATTCCAAAAGTAGCATACAAGAATGATCTTGTAGGTGCATTATCAATTATTCCGAATAAAGTTGTTATGGTCCAAGATGTTCGCAGATGTTATAACTACAAAATTGGAGCCATAGGAGATTTAGAAATCTACTATGCATATGACAAACTATGTGAGAACAAAAGACTGAAAGATGAGTTCTCAATAATAGAAAGAAAAGGATTAACCAAAACCCTAGAATTTTTTATTATTTTCAAAACTGAATGGGTACGGATAGTTTTGAGCAGAATACATGATGGAGCTTTTTGGTTAGAGTCAGGGCTAGTAAAATTCACCAAGAAAACTGTTCATAGGGTTACTGGTATTCCAACCCTAGATCGGCCAAAGACCCTATGAAGTGACAAAAGGGAAGTAATAGAGAAAAACACATGTGCTAAATGGAACAATAAAGGAATGACTATTGACATAGTCACAGATCCCCTACTAGATTTTGCTGTGAAAATCATTTCACACAAATTCTATCAATCAAGCAGGTTAAACAGTGTACCTTGTATAGCAGTTGATGTTGCATACAAGATAATTAAAAAGGATCACACTTATGATCTAGCGAAGCTCATGTTTCAACAGATTAATGAAAATCTGGGAGCTATAAGGAAGAGCAAGGGAGCTTAGTGCAAATTTGGATCAGTTTTGATGTGCATATTTTTCTATCTGATGAAAGAATTCCCTTCTATGGGTAAGGTAAGATGGAGTCCAGACAAAACAATTGTTGAACAGATCAATGGATACATTGAACAGATGGGTGAAAATTTTGATGCCCAAATGACTAGTTACTTTGAGGACTTAAAAAGTCCATGAAACAAAGAATGAGGATTCTAGTCTCATTGACTGAGAAATATGAAAAGGACATTTGTTTTCTTGTAGATATAGATTATACCTATATACAAGTAGTTATACCTAGAGTAAGATGGCTTAGGCCACTAAGTTATGAACTTGATATTGATCAAGCTTCTACAGTGATAACAACCCTACTTGCAGAAGAAGCTGATAAAAATGCAAAAACTTTTGGAACCTATGATGTTGTTAAATCAAGGGTGATAACATATTTGAAGACTGCTTCTACAGCAAAGAAGAAAGAAAAAATGGTGAGACAAATCAAGAGAAAATTTGGCATTGAAGAAGAAGGAATAGCAGAAGAGGAAGGAGAAGACATTGAAGAAGAGGGAGATAAACCTCAAGGTCTAACTCAAGGGTTAGGAGAAGATAAAGAGGAAAGTGCTAAGGAAGAAGAAGCCAAGGAAGCACCAGTTAAAAGAAAAGCCACAACTCCTCCTGCTCCTCAATCCAAGGGGAAGAAAGTAGCTGCTCCTGCACCAAAGAGACCTACCACAAGGGCTGCATCACAAAAAGCCCAAGAGGAGGCAAAAGGAAAGAAGAAAGACTCAAAGAAGACTACTGTCGAGTCTAAGAAAAGTAAATTTATTCCTCGGCCTAAAACAGATGAGAAGACAGAGTCAGAGGACAACAGTCAATTTCAAGTGGTAAGACACAAACCTCAGACTGCTGTTGACAAATTATGTTCAAAAAATTAGGAATGATGATTTGAAAGGTTTAAAGAACTTGAATTTTTCTAAGCTCACCAAAGAAGAGCAAAATAAATTAGAGGAATCTGTGTATGCTATGATGGCTGAATATAAACACACACCTCTAGAATTAGATGAATATATGCCAAAAGAATTGTATAAAATTGTAGAGGATAAATGGCATTTTTGTTTACAAATGGAAAAGGAGATAAGGGAGTCAAAATTAGCTAGATTTTTTCTTGATTTGACTAAAGATCAAGTAACAAATGCAGTAAAAAGGCATAATAATAGATTCACTCCCAAGCATAGAGCTATCAACATATTACAGAATAAAATTGAAGAGGTAGTTACAAAATCCACAAGATTGTGGAAAATAGTTTACAAGAAAATAGAAGATGTGTATAATGAAGAATATAAGGCAGAGGCAAGTGCCAAGACAAGGGAAAAGAAGGTGTGAGGAACCAAAGAAAAAGAGAAGGAATAAGTGGAGAAGAAGAGTAAAGAAGAAAAGGAAGAAAAGGCACATACAAAGGAGAAAGCGAAAGAGAAAGATACAGCTGAACCATAAGATCAAAGTATGCAAGACACACAAGTATCTCCTCCTAGTCCCCCTCATGCCACCATCACACCTGCAGATATTATAAAAATAAAATATGTTACAGACACTTCAAATCCAAACATTAATCCATTAACTGCAGAGGATTTAGAAATCCTTGACCAATCATCACTAGTAGCAAAATTAAGTTCAAATCCTGTATTGGTCAGTGTTGATGAATTACAGAATCCAAAAGTTAAAATAATGATAGTCAAAGTAAAATCACAAGTGCCACCTTTGACCATACAAACTATTGGTATTCTATTTCTTCCACCACCACCTCCACCAAGTGTAGTCACTTATACACTTCAAATACCGAGTACAGCAACAGGGGAAAAAAAAGAAACATCTGAACAACCAACAAGTTCAACCCCACCTAGCAATCATAAAAGGGATACTCAAGCTAAATAAAAAGATGAGACAAAGAAGAAGGAGGAGATTGCAATACAAACATTGGTTGCATTACCAAAATTTGGTACTCCAACATAGACTCTTTAGCAGCCGAGCACAGATGGGTTACAGCTACAAATCAGGACACCAGGCTCGAGCTCATCAAAGGTAGTCAAGAAACTTCACTATGGAGTTCCTAAGCTTGATGAAGAAATAAAGATCCCATATTATGAATCTAGCACTCTTACTGAAGAAAAGATCAATGAAATTTAGAGTGCATTGGACAGAAGAAGGAGATAAGAAGCACTAAGAAAAGAACACAAGCATAAGCTTACCTTGAATGAAATCAAAGACATATTCATAGAAGCTTTCTGCTTATAGTCTCCAAATGAGTCAAGACCAATTATAGAGCAACTATTTGATATAGTTGACTAGGTGACTAGTGAAGATCAGGAAACAAATGCCAGATTTCTTGAATGGTCAGAAAGGAAGTTCCAAGGAAGGGTAAATAGTAAAATATCTGGTGATATAGCACTGTCACAAGAAGAACTAGTAAAGAAAATTAAAACAGCTAAAACTGTACTAGGAAACATCTTTTCCCTCTACAACAAGTTGTGTGATATTTCCACATTCACACAGGACACTAGCCAGAAAATACTGAGCTTGGAAAACAATCTGAAGATTTCTAGCATGCAACTCCTCACAAATCCAGCTCAAAGTGAGAAGCATTTTGCCCAATCACTTCACACACAAAGAGAGTTAGCTATCTTAGTAGCAGAGGAGGCAACCACAAAAGCTAAATTGATGCAAATTCAATCATCAATAACTCCTCATTTGGAACTACTTCACAAGGAGTAGATAAATGCAGAGACAGTCCTCAAGAAAGACCCCAATCTTTCTTCGTCTGATGGACTTGTACAGTTAGCAGTAGAGATTGCCATCCAGCATAAGACATTGGATGTCAAACTAGCAAATTGGGATGCAACTCTGAAGGTACTCCTTGAAGTAAATAGTACATTTTTGGCCAAGTATGGCATTTCCTTGTAAGACCCTTGACATAAGTGTCAAAAAGGGGGAGAATAAGTATGGGGGAGTGATAAGAAGAGATTAAGTATGGGGGAGTTAAGTAAATGAATGAAATGATAAGTATGATAAAAGGGGGAGATAGCAAATTTTGGGAGCAAATTTTGAGACAGAAAATTTTGATCAGTCAGAATGTAGAAATAGGACAAAACTCACTGAGTGTACATACATGATCAACTAATAAGGAATCATAAGGATCTTAGTTAAGTGTTTTTGCCACTCATGTCAAAGGGGGAGATTGTTAGCTTAAAGAATAAATTTGACAACTGAGTGTCAATACACTTAACCATTTTTCCACTAAACAAGTGGTGAGTGTAACAAGTGTCGAGTGTTAACAAGTGCCAAGTGTTAACAAGTGCTGAGTGTAACAAGTGCTGAGTGTTAACAAGTGCCGAGTGTTAGCAAGTGTCGAGTGTTAACAAGTGCCAAGTAATAGTAGGTGCCGAGTGATATAGTTTTGTTTAGGTGCTGAGCTATCTAAAAAACAACATGTGCTGAGCATTAGCAATGCTTCAGGAGCTGAGTAACTCAGAATATCAGCATAAGAGTTTGTAATTGCAAAAACTATGATGCAAATAGTTTTTGCAGCCGACATAAGGAAAATCTCGAAGGATTTAATGATGAGATCAAATCTTTTATCTTTCCTATGCAATCTACATGCAACCAATAAGAAAAATGATAAAGGCATGCAACCAATTAGTAAAAGACAAGTATTGAGGAGAAATTGAGATTCAATATGGATCGTAGATCCATATCTAACCCTAAGTCTTTGAATTCTTTATAAGGAAGACAAAAGTTCATTGTAAAGATATATGAGTGGACATACAAGGGTGCACAAGGAAACCTATTTTTAGAAGTGAGGGTTATCAGATCACAAAAGGATCAAGATCAGAGAAAGCAGAAAAGGTGCCTGCATTCAACAATCAAGGATTGTAATCTATCAGGTTCATTATACCTAATACTTTCTAGCAATTGTATTAGAATGAAAATCCTATGGTGATAGGTTAGCTTAACATCTATTTTTTAGATCCTTTAATTAGGTGATTAAAATCCTTTAATAGGGTGACACTTCATGTTAAGTGTTTGTAAAGCCTTTAATCAGGTCACTATTGATACAGTGTAAAGCCTTTAACAGGGCAGACCATCAAAAGTGGTTGAACAATATTGCTGCACTAATTTTTGTGGGTACCATCCCCACCCCAGTTTTACCTTCTTATTCTTGGAGGTTTTCTAGGTTACCAAATTCCAATGTTATGAGTTGTTGATGCATGTGTTTAGTTTCATATTTGTTTGATGTATTTACATGCATGCAATTTATTTGCAGTTAAAAGTTTTATTGGCTAAAGTGTGATACTTATGATTCACCACCCCCCCCCCCCCCCCCCCCCCCCCCCCTACTCTTTCCATATTTGAATATTCCAACACTAATAAGGTTGGATAAGTTGTTGATGCTATTGACTAACAAACTTAAGTAGGAGGTTGAGAAGAGTTATGAAGAGTTAAAGTGTGATTGCTTGAAGGAGTGTCAAGAAGATCAAAGGAAAAGATGATAATGGAGGCTAGTTATTGGATCAACATATGAGCTACATTGTGATCTTTAATTTCAAATTGAGTTGTGTTTATCATATCAACCTACTGTTACTTCCTAACCATTGTATCAGTATTGAAATCCTTTAATCAAGGTTGACCTAACAATAATTTGTAAATCCTTTAATCAAGGTGACATTCTAATGGAATGTTCTAAATTCCTCTAACAAGTATACTCCTAATAGGGTGATTTAATCCTTTAACAAGGTCACATTTAATAGTGTGTTTTGTAACATTTAACAGGGTTGGCCCCTCATTGAGCTCACTTCAGAAGAGTGAAAATTGGTAACATGTTATTAGTGAGTTTTCCCAAATTGGATTTATACATTAAATCTTGGTGTAATACTTATGTGGATGTTATTTGAGATGTTTTAATATTAATGTTTAATATTCTAATTTTTTTTTTATTACTAGGACAATGGATTGCAAGTTTTATGTTGCTGGTTATTTACTATAGAGACCCAACTACTAAATGTTTAGATCTAAAGTATTTGAAGTGATTAAAAAGTTGAATTGGTACATCTAGACCCAAGGAAAACTAATTCACCCCCCTCTTAGTTATTCTAAAATATTCTAACAATTGGTATCAGAGAAGTGGTGCTTGTGGAGAAAAGTTTAAAGGTACTTGAAGCTAAAGATCAAGATGTACAAAAAGGAGGTACCAAGACTGAACAAGGAGAACTTCCTTGCATGACAGAGTTTGATGAAATTGCATCTGTGAGGAATTGGAGAAGGGGTAGTGTATTATGTAGAAAATACATATGTAGAGATACCAAGACCTCCAAAATCTCAATAGATGAGTGAGAAGCAAGAACACAATCAAACAATGTTGGAGATTGCATCGTCCCTAAGCTATACCAAGTTTGATGACATAAAGGAGTGCACTACTGCTAAAAAAATATGGGATACATTGTAGACTATCTATGGAGGAGACACACATGTTTTAAGAGAAAAATTAGAAAGCTTAAGAGGAAAATTTGATGAAATGAGAATAAGAGAAGGTGAAACTATTTCTCAATACTATGGATGAGTCAAAGAGGTGGTGAATGCTATAAGAGTATCTAATGGAAATATTGATGATGAAACTATGATAAAAAAGGTACTAAGAACCCTACTCCCTATTTATGGTATTAGAGTTTCTACAATACAAGAATTGATATGTACCCCTAGTAACAATTTGACTTTGGAAGGATTAGTTGGTAGGCTTACTACTTTTGAATTGTCAAACTTTGATAATTTTACTCCTACTACTATTAAATTTTCTTTCAAATCTCAATTGGTTCTTAATAAGAAAGGAAAATGATAATGTGTGAATAGTGAAAATTATATCTTTGATGATGAGCTTTAAGCATTAATGGCTAGAAGACTTCCAAGAGTCAAAGAAAAATTCAAAGGTAAACTTCCTATAATATGCTTTTCATGTAACCAAAATTGGTTCTACTACTACAAGGTGTCTTGACAGAGAAGACAAGGATGAAAGGAAGGAAAACAAGTATAAAGGCAAACAAGATGATAGAGACAATACAAGAAAAAAGTACTATAAAGACAAATCTAAGGAATCTTGTTATGTTGCTGAAGAAGAAATTGACAATGAGTTTGATAGTAATGACGAATAAATTTTCTATGTTGCTATAAAAAAATATTCTGATGAAGATGAGAAAATTGCATTAATTTGATATGTGAGTAAAGGTGATAGATGGATAATTGATAGTGGTTGCTCACAGCACATGATTGGTGATAAAAGTAAGTTTGCAACCATTGAACAATACACAAGTAGTTCTGTCTCATTTGGTAATGAAGCACCATGTCTTGTGAAAGCTAAAGGATTTATCAAACTATCTAATAAGATCAAATGTGACAATGTTTATTGGGTTGAAGGACTTAACTATAACTTGTTGAGTATTTCTTAGCTTAATGAATTAGGGTATAGAGTTTAATTTCATCACAAGAAGGACAAGATATTTTATACCACCAGTGAACTAATTGGAAGTGGAGAGTAAACAAGAGGTAACTTGTTCCATCTATATTTATTTGATGAGACTTGCTTGTTTACATAATTTGATGATATATGGTTATGGTATAAGAGGATATGTCATATGAACTTTCATAATTTGGTAATTATTAATAAAATGAAAAAGGTAAGAGGATTACCAAAATTGTGAAAACCTAATAATGCTATGGGTAAACAATGTTAGTTGGGAAAAATGAAAAAGTCTAGTTTCAAGAGAAAACCTTGTTTATCTAATCATATTTTGGAATTGGTTCATACTGACCTTTGTGGACCTATTGGAGTGCAAAGCTACTATGGAGATAAATATTTCATTCTATTTGTTGATCACTACTCTAGAATGATGACTGTGATGTTTCTTAAAGAAAAAATTGATGTTTTTTAATTGTTTAAGTGGTATTTGGCATAAGAAGATATAAAAGCATAATTGTAAATACTAGAATTGATTCATCATATTTTCCCCATTGTTGTGGCCTGATAAGCATACTAGTAAAAAATTTTACATTTTCATACCAATCTAGATCTATGTATTGAACCATTAAACTATTTTTAGGGCCCATCTAGAAGAATGTTAAATACAAAACTCAACAACAATAACATCACAATGAGGATGAAATATGGTATGATGAGTAAAGAAGAAGAGTGCCATACCAAAACCACAAATATGGAAGTGAAAATCTTAGTGAGCACGATAGTCTCATGAGGTAATAAGAAACATTCTAGCAATCAAATTTTCATGCAATTACCCATAATGATCAAAACACTAACATAAAATAGGCAATATTGTAAATCTTCTTTAGAAATTATAAATTCTTGTGGACACAAGAATAGAGTAATTAGAGAAGAATCAACCTTATCCTTATACATTAGTATTAAATACTGCATAAATGGGATTTTACCTTTCTATATAATATAAAAAACAACTGGATGAAATCTAGTGGTAGTATTGGTCAAAATTTAAAAGGGTATTAAATTTTTTTGTTAAATGAGATTAATGTTGAATTACCTTGTAAGGCCAGCTAGTTAAGAGTCATCTCTCAAACTTATGCAAAGATAAGAATAGTCTCTTGTAGGGACTTGATGTTGTAGGCAAACATGAAAATTGAAATTAAAGATTAAAATTCATATGCTTAGTTTTATGTTGTGTGTAGCAATATCTGAATTTGGTAGAATCATTCATGCCAATTACTACTCTTTCGTTTAAAGTTGACATTGAGTTGCACCTAAAATAATCACACCAATGTGTGTTTTGTTATCATCTAGTGAGATGGTTTAGATTATGTACAACTTATGCAAGATTGTATATTTCTATTATATGGGACTTGTCATTGGGGTGGTTCCTAAAATTGAAGAAAGTATATCACATGTTTTTTTTGTTATTGAGCACTGAGATAATCAAATTTAGTGCATGAGATGAACAAATCAACTAAATGTTTAATCATACATTCATATTCTTTAGGAAACATGCCCTCCTTTCTAGATGGAAACTTATCATCCCATTATGATAAATATTTATCAAGCTCTCTCGAATGAGGGGTCATTGTCCCATCTAATTAATATATAGAAATAATTAGAACATTAAAAATAGCGGATAAAAATATTTGTTCAAGAAAGTGAATGTAGATAGTCACAAGGCAAGATAGTTTGTTACTTACATAAGTTTAGGATAAGTTTTGTTACATGCAAATTAGAATTTAAATTGACAAAATAATGTGCTTGCTTTAGCTAGTGCATGAAATAATTTTTTCTTCGATTTTTTGGGCAAGTTTAGATTTTAAAAACTTTGTAAGCAAGTTTCTTTAAAGACTTTTGTTTAAGATATTAGAAAAGATTACATTTTAAAAACTTTAAGTGGAAAGATTAAATTTACCTCATGAGATAAAATTTTGTTCTCCATAATTGAGATAAATTTATATTTAAGAAAAAATAAAAATTAGAGATGAAGAATATCATGCTCATAACAATATAAATCTTACAAAAAATTTAAATCACAAAGGAATAGGTTTGTCTAAAAGGATTTTTTTTAAAATATATAGAGAATAATTCTTTTAAGAAAGGATTCTACTATCCATGGGAGTTTTGAATTTTTTGACATTATATTTTTTTGTTTATAGAATTGGTCCATGAAGAAGGAAATTGCTAATATGATTCACAATGTATTGAAAATTGGGTTGCCTAATCTAAGGAATTTTTAAGGAGTTGTTTTAGCAATGAGGAAGAGGGAGATATTGTGGCTACAAACCATCTAGATATCAAAAAGGATATTGATTTCAAATATTTTCTAAAATTTTAGTTGAACTAAAATTATAAGAAAATTCAAATTTTATAATTAAATTTTAATTTAAGGTACTTATTTTCACGAGTCAAATGTTAATCCATGTATATTAAAATTTAGGATACCTTTATTTGTAACTTCTCTACAAAGAAATTTGTTTTGAGAGAGATGATTAAAGTGGGGAATAGCCCTCATAGTCCTCACTGGTCTAAAGTATGTTGATTGTAACTTATTTCATATACCAATATAAGAATTTCAATTTCAATTTTAGCTAATGTGCAGGGATATATTGATACAATATTTTGAGTTATAACAATTGTAGGAGTAATATAGTTTGCAAGTTTTTCATCTGCAATCTTGCCGCCCTTTTACATTTTTAATTTTGAATGATGGAAGACCCTAAACCTCCAGATCCACCACCATGCTAGGACCTGCAACTCATGCTTGTGGTGTGCAAAGACTTGTTTGGCCCGTTGAATGGTTGTGGTTCCATTGGTGTTGATGGGATGTCTTGTGCTGACAATTCTACTTTGGAGGGTGGGCTGTCATGTGATGACATTACTGCTTTGGAGGGTGGAATCTCTACTTGTTGTCAGCTGGGGGGAGCACAAAAGTTAGATGTTGGTTCTCTGTCGGCGTGGAAGAGTGTGCTTGTGGGTACCTTAATGATCAGTCTCAATATAGAGAATCCTAAGATAACTCATGGTCAAGATGGCTCAGTGATTTCAAATTTACCATGTAAGAGGATTTCAATATTGTTCTCTCTGGGACTTGGTATTTTGGGAAGCACTGTCTGGCTCTAACTAGATGTCATCCGAGCTTTGGTGCTAGCTTGGAGCTAAAAAAACTTGCCCCTGTCTAGGTAAGATTATTGGGTCTCCCCCTAGAATTTTGGGATGAAAAGATATTAAGGTGGTTGGGGAATTCTTTCAGTCATTTTGCCACTACTAATAAAGTGACAATGCAAAAATCAAGGCTGGTCTATGGTAGATTCTATTTGAATGTAGTAATGAATAGAACACTACCTACTATTGTTATGTTGAAGACTAAATGGGGTGAGAGAGTTCAGCCCATAGAGTATGATAATGCAAGTTTTTACTGCCAACGATGTGGGCAATTTGGCCACCTTATAGTGGATTACAAAGCTAAAATATAGAAAGATAAATAGAAGGAGGGCTCACCAGGGATTATTATTGAAACCTTGGGGGAACCTTTTGAAGTGTCTGAGAAGGTAGTACAGACACCCTCAAAGGCTTTCTCCACTATGCTCCCCACTCAAGAAAATAGATTAATTCTTGGGGGGAGGGTTTCTATGGAGGATAAGAAGGACTCGGATGAATACCCTTTCAAAAGTGATCTGGAGGATCTTCTATGCTCACCTAAGGTGAGGTCATTGGAGGAGGCATTATTGGAAGAAGGGGAAATTGAGGTATCCCACTCTCTCCTAGGTTTCTCAACAACTCAGAAAGGGGACGACTAGTAGGATACTCCTTCCAAGAAATGGGGGTATCCCACTTTCTCCTAGGCTCCTCAACAACACAGTTTGGGGATTTTCAGTTGATAACACCTTCCAAAGGATGTGATAATAGGGAGATGGTTTGCACCCCTCTAAGGATGGTTAAAGCTTCACAGGATTTGATTGCTGCAAAAGTACTGGAAAGTATTGATAAGATGGATAAGGAGATGAGCCCTTCTTCACCTCAGGATGAGGATAATGGATAATGGGAAGTGCAAAAGAAGAAGAGGATGGGGGGAGAAAACTAGATATAGGTGCCTTAGGGATAGCTAGAAGACCACCGAGTAGAGTAACCAAGACAAAGTAAACTGCTAGGGATGTGGCCAGTGGTAAGAAACTTACACTGGAGATAGTAACAAAAGGTAAAAAATGAAATTCCTTTCTTGGAATATGAGGGGATTAAATAATCCCTAGAAGAAATATGCTCTCAAACAAATTATTTCTTAGGAAAAAATTGACTATGTCCTAATACAGGAAACAAAAATGTCTAGTGCAAGTTTTGTTAAAATGGTAAGTTATATCTAGCCAGGGGCTGGGTACTTACATATGGATGTGAATGGAGCCTCAGGGGGTATTTCCACCATGTGGAACCTGAACTCCATGAAGGGGTATGAGGTCTGGAAGGAAAAAATTTTCATTATCAACTATTTCCAATCTAATAGTCATTGTTAGAGGCTAATCAATATCTATGCCTCTAATAGTAGAAAATGGAGGAAGGAAACTTATGATAAGCTGACTAGGATTACTAAAAATATGAAGGAAGAGAAATGGATGTGTATGGGTGATTTCAATACTCCCCTTTACCATTTGAAAAAGCTGGGTGGTAACAAAGAATGTCTAGAGAGCTTGCAAGACTTTAATGAACTCATGAGGAAGTTGGATTTGATGGATGTGGAGTTGTGAGGAAACCCATATACTTGGACTAACAATAGAAAAGGAGAGAATCTTATCCATGTTAAGCTAGATAGACTATTAGTGTCAAGGAATTGGAGCAGAATGGATAATTCCTATCTTAAGAACCTCACTAGAATGGTTTTAGACCACTCCCCCATTTTATTCCATTGGAAGGATGGATTTAAAGGGGTACAGAAACCTTATAGATATGAAATAATGTGGGAGACTCACCCAGATTTCAAAGAAAGAATTCAATATTGGTGGAACATAAGGATAGATGGTACTACGATGTACAAGCTTACTAAAAAACTTGATAATATTCAAAGGAATGTCAGAGCCTGGGCTAAAAGTTCATTTGGTGACTTATTTAAAATTAAAGGTGAAGTGGAGGAAAAGCTCAAAAAAATCCAAGGTGTCATTGCAGAAGGGAATAATTTAGAGGAGAATATTCAAGAAGAAGGGAGGTATAGAAAGAAGTGGAAAGATATCCTTCAAAGGGAGGAAATCTTCTGGAAACAAAGATCTAGAATCCAATGGCTAAAGGAAGGGGATAAAAATACTACTTTTTTTCACAGGTTAGCATCCAACCACAAAAGAAGAAACACTATATCAAAATTGAATGATGTAGGGGGAAGGGTTTTGAAAGAGTAGGAGGAGATGGGTAAACATGTGGTAGAACACTTTAGTAAAACGCTTGAGAAAGACAACTTTACTGGGAACCCAGTTATCAGGAGAAGTTTGATTAATTGAATCCCAAGGATTCTTGGAGAAGAGAAAAATAGTCTGATCCTTGGTAATATCATATAAGAGGAAGTGAAAAGGGTTGTGTTTTTTATGAAAGCCTTTAAGGCCCTGGGATTGGATGGATTCCCTCCAGCATTTTTCCAGCATTTTTGGGAGGTGGTTAAATCAGATGTGATTTGGGCCACTAGGGATTTTTTTAGAATAGGTAACTACTAAGGAGAATAAATAAGACCTTTATTGCCTTAGTTCCAAAAAATTCAAATCCTCTGAACTTGCTTGACTTTAGACCTATAAGTTTATGTAATACTATTTATAAGATCTTTGCCAAGGTTTTAGTGAATAGATTAAAGCCTTTCCTGGAAAGAATCATTGGAAGTCCTCAGAAGGGATTTGTTCTAGGAAGATAGATACTAGATGCGGCTATAACCACCCATGAGGTTATCCATTCAATGGAAAAGAATAGGCAACCTGGGATGGCATTCAAGTTGAAAATTTCCAAAGCGTATGATAAGGTCAATTGGGACTTCCTTCATGATGTGCTAGAAAGAATAGGATTTAGTAATAGGATCATTAGCCTAATCATGATGATGGTGGGCTCAGTATAGTATTCTGTCCTGCTAAATGGTTCCCCCTAGGGTAACTTGAATGCAGAGAAAGGCTTAAGGCAGGGCGACCCACTTTCTCCTTATCTTTTTATTATGATAGCTGAAGTCTTAGGAAGGTCTTTCTTGAAATTAGTTAATACGAGCTGTATTAAAGGTGATAAACCAGCTACTAATGTTGTAACTGAGGTTATACAACAGTTTGTGGATGATACCTTCCTATTTGGGGAATCTTCACTTATGGAGGTAGAAGCTTGGAAGATGATTTTACACAATTATGAAGAAAGCTTAGGGTAGTGGGTGAATTACCATAAGAGTAAGATTTATTTCTTTAACATTGAAGCCTCACTTCAAAGAAGGATTAGGAAAATCTTGGATTGCCAATCTGCTTGCCTCTTGGACACTTATCTAGGTCTTCCCCTTACTACTAAGGAAGTAGCTAATGAATTTTGGAACATGATTGTGGAGAGAATTCAGAGGAAGCTTGCAAGTTGGAAAGGGAAGGTATTAAGTAATGCTAGAAAATTACAACTATTCACTAGTGCTCTTCGAGGAATCCTTATCTACTTCTTATCCATTTTCAAAATCAACCAAAACATGGCAGAGAAAATTGAGAGAATTCAAAGGAATTTCATGTGGTCAGGGATAGAAGAGAAAAATAAATTGAGTCTAGTCAACTGGGAGGAGGTGTGTAAACCAAAATTTAAGGGGGGATTAGGAGTTAGAAGGCTAAAGGATCTCAATAAAGCTCTCCTCACAAAAATTGGTTGGAGACTGGCAGAAGGAAACACAGGATGGGGAAATATCATAAAGGCTAAATATTTGTCTAATACCTCCTTTAGGTGGAGCCTATATAATAATGACCTCCTTGGAGGTTCAAAGATTTGGCAGACTATTTTTAGGAATAGAGGTTTGCTAAGAGAAGGATTGAGGTGGATTGTGGGGAATGGCTTCAATATCAAATTTTGGGAAGACAAGTGGATGGATGGGAAATTGTTGGCCTTGAGTAAATATAGTGGTTTAATGGAACTTCTCAAAGAGGATATAGGGGGAAAAGTTGGGGACTATATTGATCAGGGGAGGAGGTGGTAGAAGCTTCATAAGGAGGGCTACTCAGATGAGGATGTTGTTCTCTTAAAGGAACTAGAAGAATTGATAAAAGAACAAAGACTCCCTTTACTGCCTCAGGAGGATATTATGGATTGGGACTTAACCCCAAATGGGAGCTTCACTGTAAAATCCACATATACTTTCATGTTTAGTAAGGATCCTAGCCTAATTCTATGGCTTAAGGTATGGATTACTAACCTTATTCCTAAAATCAATTTCTTTTGGTGGACGACACATCATGGCCAAATTTTAACACTTGACAATTTGACAAAAAGGGGGTTCGATATAACAAACAATTGCTATCTATGTAAGGAAAAGGAAGAAAGTATTTCCCACCTTTTCATAGAATGTTAGTTTACTTTAGGGATCTAGACTAAGGTTTTGGAAAGATTTGGTATGGCTTGGGTTATGAAGGATAATTTGGGCTAGTTTGTGGAGTGCTGGGATTGCCCCTTTTACCACCCAAGATTAGTTTTTTTATGGAATATTATTCCACCATATATGTTTGCTGGCACATATGGAAAGAAAGAAATAACAAGATATTTAGGGAGGAAAGTAAGACAGTGGAAGTGGTTTTTGGAATAATGAATAAATTGTTAAAGGAAAATTTAAGAGTGGCTAAATGTAAAATGCCAAAGGAGGAGCTAGGTAGACTTGAAGGCCTAGTGGCTGAAAATTGGAGTTGTCAAGAGGATTTCTTCCTTTTTGATTTAGCTAGGAGGAGGAGACAATAGAAAAAATGGAGACCTCCCACCATAACACAGTATAAATTAAACTTTGATGGTGCTGCAAAAGGAGGATTTGGAGTGGTTGGAGGTGTGCTGAGGGATAGGAATGGTGATGTGCTATTGGTTTATGCAGGTAAGGTGGGGAACGGTAGCAATAATGTGGTAGAGGCTATGGTGTTATTATGGGGTCTTCAACTCTCTAGGGAAAGACAAATTATAGAGTTAACAATAGAAGGGGACTCCAAATTAGTGATTGATTTGGTTAAGGGGGAGGCTAGATCGGGATGGAAGATTAGAAATATCATCTTGGATATTAAACAAATCTTGAATGAAATGAAAATGGCCCACCTACAACACATCTATAGGGAGGGAAATCTGGTGGCAGATGCGATAATTTCCATGGGGTTTAATGCAATGGAAATCATGTGTTGGGAGAATTTGGCTAATCTCAATGAAGATTTAAGGGTGTTGATATCCAAGGAAAAAGGTAGGATAAACTCAAGATGAAGTCTATAAACTTTAAAAGTAAGGCCAAATTGGGCAAGACAATGATTTTAGTCGCTAAATTAAATTATTGCATTTTGGAAGTAAAGGGAAGAAGTGGCCATACAAATGGCAAGTGGAGTGATTAAAAATTAAGAAAAATGTCTTTTTGTAATTATGGAAACCCTTTGTGAGTTTCAAATTGCTTTCCAAAGGGAAGTACAAAAGATATTATTAATTAGGGTGTTAAAAATTGTTGAGGTAAGAAAATTATGATGTTCCACATCCATGAATCCCATAATAACTTGGCATGGGATTTTGGAGCTCATCAAACACAGGTCTACACCTTTTATTTTCATCTTTTCAAAAGAGTTAGGAAGGAGAGTAGTCGCATAAAGATCAAAACCAAAAAATTTCAAATGCATATTTCTGAAGGAAGGGAGTCAGACATTGGAGAAATTGAAATGGGGGGGACTTGAATTGGTTGGAGCCAATGAAAATTGAGAACTTTAAGGATAGAATGGCTACCTAGTTTTTATTGAAGGAAGGGGGATTTTTGCCCTACATGATGTTGAAGGCTGGATATGATGAGAATTGTGCGCACCAGTTTGTGAATAGCTAGAATAATAAGAAGGTTACCATCAATGGTATCACCTTCCAAGTCACAGAGGAAGTAATTGCCATGGCGACTAACCTCTCCATGAAGGGCAAAAAATGGAGGAAAGTTACCAAAATTACTAACGAGGCTAGCATGAATAGCTTTTTCATGAAGGGTGAGGAGCCAATTCGTTACAGATGTGGGTTTAAAAGAGATAAGTTACTCGCTCCTTGGGAAGATGTGTGCCTAGTCCTTATGAGATATCTAACACTGGAGGGCACATTTGGTGTATGCTATTACTACAATTTTCCTCTATTGAATCATTTCAAAAATAGGGACTTCATTTCTATTCCTTTTTTTCTTCTGCACTCTCTTGAAGACATGGTTGTTGATGTTAGGGAAAAAAAGAGTAAAGGTTTAAATTTTACCATAATTTATCAAGGCTTAATTTTCCACCTTTATTAGTTTCACCTTGCCTTGTGTCCCCCCAAAGAGGTGGTTGTGAAAAACCCACACCATGGTTAGAACTCTCCCTTGAGTTCAAGTACAAGGATGAAAATGCACACCCTCAAGTCATCCCCTAGTAAGGAAAC
Organism: Cupressus sempervirens; assembly: GCA_028749045.1. NCBI lineage: Eukaryota > Viridiplantae > Streptophyta > Pinopsida > Cupressales > Cupressaceae > Cupressus > Cupressus sempervirens. Next base: position 272,899,025 of record CM053788.1, on the reverse strand, counting down.
TAAGAAAAAGAAAAAACTTGACATAGACTTAGAAAAAAAGGGAAACAAGAAGATTAAAATTGAAAAATTAGTGGAGGTTGTTGGAGAGGATAATGAGGGTAAGCCTAAAAGGAGGTGTGGTAGGCTTGCCCAATCCCAGGCTAGGTGCAAACAGAAGTCCCTTGGATACCCAGTGAAGGAGGTTGAATAAGATAGCTTTGGAAAAAATAGTGATAGAAGGGAGGAGGAAGATATTCCCAACTCCAAGAATGATGATGGTAATGATGAGGGGGAGAAAATTTTTAACTCTGGGAACAATTCGATGGATGATACTCAAACCCAAGTGTCTGATTGAAAAGTGAGGAAAACTGAGACTGCCCATGTGTCTACCAGCTTCTCCCTCAAACCTATTACCTTTTGTGAAGAGAACAGCAAGAAAGATAATCCCCCCATAACCATTTCATCCCTTGTAAAGGAGAATTCAAAGGTTTCCTCTAACCCACGGGTTTGTAGGATAAATCACAGGTGCAAAAAATGAAGGAGGTTACTGCAAAGGGAGACACAGGACCTAGAGATAGGACCAAGGTGATGGATGAGTGATACATGCATCTGGAAAGAAGGTTCAAAGATTTGGAGGAGGGGTTCTTCACCTTCTCCAAATTCGTCCTTAAAGTTACCCATGCTATGGCAACAACCCTTCAATTGCTAACACAAGAAAAGGAGGATGTGGGCTTGGACATGGAGGACCATAAGTTGCTCTTCAAGTTTCTTGTTGATGACTAGGTCCATATCCTAATACATGCATAGGGGAAGGGGAAAAAGGAAAACTAAGTTTTTTTTATGTTCTTATCAGTTACTGGGATCTTTGGATCCAAAGACTTTTAATACTTTACTAGCAGTATTGGTTTGCTGGTTATCAGCTGTAATCAAGACTTGGGTTAGCTTGGGTACCTTTTTGGACAATGTGGAAATATAGTAGTTAGTTTGTCTACTTTTTGGTTTTAGCTTAGTTGCTGGTCTTTGTTCATGGTTTTAGACTTTTGGATCTTTGCTTAGTTAATTTTTTGACTACTTGTGTTTCTAGCTAGTAATGTGCTAGTTACTAGCTTTTTGATTGTATTTGGGCCGACCCCCTTGCTTTTGGTTGCTTTTAATTTAAAAAACAATAGAAAAAATATTTTAACTTGACGCAATGTTTTTGGTAGATATATTGTAGAAAAATGCAACCAAAAAATTTAGTGATTTAAAGAACAAGTCTACATTTTTTTAGAATTCTACAACTTTTCTTTAGAAAATTGATGAATTTGAGGGTATTGCATTTGTATCCCATATTGATAACTACCTAGAGGATTGCATTTTTCAATATCTTTCAATTGATCCTTTTACTAACTTTCTTCTTGAGATTGTCAAAAAGGTTTTTTTTTTTTTTTTTTTTTTTCTATGATAGAAATATTCCTTACATATTGAAAACTTTGTATTTTATTCAATCAATAATCAAGAGGGGTTCCAATTGATTTTGTTGGCTATTAGTTAATGTTTATTTTCCTCATTAGTATATGTTTGTCATTGTTTAAGAATGACAAAAATAATTTTCATTTTTTAGCATGCATGTTGATGTAATTTATTGAATTCAATAGGACAACCTATTTTTGGGGTTGTATATATTATATGCTTATGTAATGATTCACAATTTTACATAGGATATATGATATGATTATTTTAAAAGGGTACTAGCTCAATTAAAGAGCACATTCTTTACAAGTAGGAGGATGGTGGTTTGATTCCATCATAGCCTAATATGACCAAACTCATATTAAATATATGACTAAATAAGTGATTAAATATATGACCAAATAAATGATTAAATTAATGACTAAATTAATGATTAAATTAATGACTAGATTAATGATTAAATACATGAGTAAATAAATGATTAAATATATGACTAATAAGTTAATATCATGAAAAATTAGTGATCAAATCAATGACTAAAAAGGTTTAGTCATAAATTTGGTTACAATATATATGACCAGCAATAAACTACTAATGGTCACGTGATCAAAATTAGTTAATTATTTATAATTTTTAGTAGTTTATTTAGTCATATATTGTTGGTTTTATACTAGTGATGTTATTCATAATATACAGAGTTAAGATCCAATACACACAAGGGTTTCAAGTGGTACAATGAAAGCTTTTAGGTTTTAATTAAGACATTCTTCTTTGGGTTTGGGTGTTTTTGATTTTTGATTTTTTTTAAAGCAAGCTTTGCTTAGGGGGTAGTACCCTTTATATTACCAAAATAGAACTTACAAATGATATTGGAGATATCTCTCCTGATATAAAAAACTGATCCAAAACAAGCTAAACTATCCAACTTTAATGATACAAATAGCCAATTCCTTTACCGATAGATATCAACCTAGTTGCAACTTTTAGGAAGACATTAACATTAGCCTAATAGAAGGCCTCAAATTTACTCATATCATTCTCCTTAACTATGCATGACTTGAACAATGCCTAGGCCTTGTTCATAATCTTCTTCTTCCCTTCAGCTTGAAAACAAAAAAAACCCAACAAATCACCATCAAAGATATTGGTGTCTATCATATCCATAGCATTGAGCACCTCCAAATATAACTTCTCAACAAACATCCTATGAATCATACCATAAGCTGACATATGGTGACCCGAGACTTGGATGATCAGCTGAAAAATATCAAATACATGCTTTCCATCATGAACATGTCCTCCTACCCAATATTCAACCCCTAGTCAAGTGATCATAGTCTCCTTCTCTTGATCATTGGCAAGTTTGACAATCCTATTCATTTGCTCCTCCGGTGACTCCACTTGAGTGCATTTGCAATTTATGCCTAAGAAAGTTTCCATGATGCTGCTGCAAAAATGTGTCCAAAGTATGAAGGCTTTGCTCCTTATATCAAGCTCAAAATTTACTCTAGATCTGCTAGAATCCTCTCTGTAGATTGGAAGACTATCGTAGAGTTATTGGAGACAAAAAACATGTACAACTTCTACCACCTCCCTCCTATTACACTGGCTAAGCTTGATTGAACTAACCAATCCTAGGCCTCAGGAGTGTTGCAATGCTTGTCATAATGACTTCATGCAGACCCATTGGGATAAGACCATCCTAGTCAAACACATTCTCTAATGCCAAATCTATCCCCATATTTTTTAGATAGTCTACAACTTTATTCCCTTCATGGAGTACATGTTGAATAAAAAAAATTTGAAATTTTTTTAATGCTTCTTCTATCCTCGGCAACTAGTGCTAATCTTTAGCTACAAAATTCTACTCTAGTCACACCATTTATTATGATTTGAGAATCTCCCTCTATTGCTAGATTATCTATATCATTTTTAGAACACTAGTGTAACCCAACCTCTAGAGTTGATATCTCAACCTAAGTGTTAGTAGTTATCCTAGCACTACAAGCAATGTCTTGCAATAGTTTACCTTGATCATCTGTGATGATTACTCCTAAACCACTTCTACTTGGATTACCTCTATTGGCACCATAAAAATTGAGTTTCATCCAGCTTGATGGTAGAGCTTGCCAAACTATGGTACTCCTCTGACCCTTCTTTCTAAGATCATGTGATCCCCACTTAGTTTGAATTGCCATGACCTCACCATATCAAAGTCCCATCTTAACTAATAATGATAGTGTAGACCATGAGTTCATGAAATAAAAACTTCCTCAATGGCTTCATGAATCCTCAACTCATTTACTATTAAACATTCCTCCTTAAAAATCCTTTGATTCTACTCCTTCCATATATGCCACACTAGCATCAACAAACTTACTAACCAAAGAAATCCCCATTTAGACTTTACTTTATCTATGGGCCACAAATATAGAAACTTAAATAAGGAACAATTTCTTATAGCAAACCACTGCATCCTCTCTGACAACCAATCCTAGCATTCACTTGCAAAAGGGCACCAAAATAGCAAATGGTCAATCTTCTCCTTTGCTTGCTTACATGAAATGCACCAATTGAGACCTGTAATACCTATCAATTTCAGCCTACTACCCATCTGGAACCTTCCATGCAATGCTACCCAAAGAAAAGCCCTTGCCCTTAACCCCAACAAAGCTTTGATGGCTAGAATGGATTGATTTTCCTTTTCCAAATTAATTGATAGCCAAGATTAACCTTATATACTCTTGATTTGGAAGCAGACAAAATTAAAGAGTCTTCAGAAGAAGAGAAAAGCACAATTCTGTTCAAGAATATATTATGAAAAGTATTAGAATGAGGCAAAGAGGCATCTCCTATGAACCTCCAGCTTGCCCTTGAAGAGGACAAAGAATCAAATACCATGTAATTAGCAACACATTGAACCTCTGTGACTTCTATCAAATAACCCAATCTTTATCTAAGAAGGAGTCAACAGGTGGATTCCCATTCCATGAATCCCTCCAAATCTCACTCTCTAACCATTGCTAATCTATAATGATAGATGCCCTATTATTATCTCACAACTCTCTTAGATGTGTCTCCAAAAATGAGAGCCAATGGGTTCATTTTCTACCATTAGAATTTTGTCTTGTTCCCATGAGTCAAGATACTTTGAACCATAATTTGACACTATGGTTTCTCTAGAGTCTAATATAATTTCTAAGATAGCTTGGCACCTAATGCCTAATTCTATAAAGACATTTTATGAAGACCTGCACCTCCATCCTCTTTTTCCAAATAGGTTATATCCCAACTAATAAGGGGAATCTTCTTCTCATCTTTAGAATCCTCCCAAAGAAACTTCTTGAAGATACTTTCTAGGCCACTACAAAATCTATTTAGGAGTTAATAAACTGACAAATAATAAATTGGAATGGCTAATTATACATATTTAATCATAAGAATTCTTCTAGTCTAAGAAAGCCACTTGTTCTTCCAAGATACGACTTTCCCCTAATATTTTTTAATTATTTCCTCTCAAAAATTTTTATCCACCTGACCGACAAAAATATGTACAACTAAATAGATGATGTGCCTTGCTTGAAACCTAGAGTGACTAATATGTTTTCCCTCCTTCTACAACTGATGCTGAGAAAGTACACCTTTGATTTGTGAATATTCATAATTTGGCTCAATTCTCTTGCATATATGTCCAACACCTCCTTGATAATCTCAGCCTCCTTAATAGTAGCCTCCTCAAATAGGATAGCATCATCAACAAATTGGGAGTGAGAAAAAGGCTCCAATGTGTTGTGGATAGAAATCCCTCTCCATCTACCAAGTGAGGTTTGTTTCCTGACAAATCTATTCAAAACTTCTACCATCAATACAAATAGAAAAGGAGACAAGGGACCACCTTGTCTCAACCCATTAGTCACTTGGAAAAACCACATACTTCTCCATTCATGAATATGGAGAAATGAATAGGTGACATGCAAAAAGAAATACATTTAATCCAATCTTGAGTTTAAAAAAGTCTATAAAGAACTTTCCATATTAAGAGCCATTGAAATCTATCATAAGCTTTACTAACATCAAGCTTAACAATCATACTTGATTTCTTCATGGAATGTAAGCTATGAATTAACTCACCTGCTAATAGAATGTTATCCATAATTTTATGACCCGAGATGAAACCATGTTATTCCATAGAGACTATCCTATCGAGAATCTATTTTAGTCTATTAGCCATGGCTTTAGACAAAATTTATATATAGAGCATTACATAAAGAGATTAGATGAAAATCATCCGTTCACAAACAATCTTTTTTCTTTGGAATCAAAGTGATACCCATATTGTTCAATTCCTTCACAAACTATCCCTTTCTCCTAAAAGCTTCTACCACATTGAAAATGTTAGAGCCCATGAAATCCCAACATTTCTAAAGGAATTCCAAAGGAAAACCATCTTGCCCCATCGCTTTGTAAGGAGGATTGTCAAAAGTGGCTTTTTTAATCTCCTAAATAGTGAATAACCACATAAGCCATATACTATCTTCAACCGATATGACTTGATCTAAAGGATCCAATATAACCAAGGGAATTTGAGCTATAGTGTTAGGAGAAGCTCCTAAAAGAGCTTGAAAATGACTAATGACAATTTTTTCAATTTCTAATGACTTGTTTAAACACCTCCCCAACTCATCTTGTATGTGGTTAATTTTGTTGGAGACTCTTTTGGATTTAATAGAAGCATGGAAAATTTTTGTGTCAAGTCCCCATCCTGAACCCATAATTTCCTAGACTTATCTCTCTAATAAATTTCTTCTCTATACAAAAGTTCCACCAGTTTTCTTTTAAGTAATTTCTCTTTTTAAATTTTGCATTAGACATGCCTAAATTTATGAAAATCTGATTAAGCTCCTCCAATTCAGCCTCCACCCTAAGCTTTTCTTGAAATATGTTTATGAAAGTATGCTTATTCCAACTTTTAATCTTATCTTTAACTAGTTTGAGTCTTTGAACAAAAGTAAAACTCAGGGTACCCTTGTAAATGTTGCTCTCTTTCCACTATCCTTCCACCTTAGAAAGAAAGTTCTTGTCCCTCCACCAAATATTCTAAAATTAGAAGCTACCATTATAAAAATGGTTATCAACCAAAAAACTCAATTGAACAAGAAAATGATCTAACAAGGAAATAGGAAGAATGCTTATATCTAGGCTGAAAGAAGAGTTGAGCCAATACAGACCAACCAAAAATTTGTCCAATCTTTCAGAAATCCTAGAAAAATTGGCCCCTCTATTAGTCCATGTAAATCTTCCATTCATAGGGATCACATTAAATAATTGATTCTGAGACACAAAATCCTTAAAATATTCCATGAATTAATTAGACATCCTCAAGCCACTCAATTTCTCATCCAAGTCTAATAAAGCATTGAAATCTCCTACTACAATAATCTTTTCATCATTGATAGTAGCAATCTTATAGGTTAATGTTGTCCATAACAATGATTTTTCCTTAGTTTTAATTAGACCATAAACATTGAATAGATGAAATGAGAGATTATCGTTAATACTGACTACCTGACCGTACAACCAATTTTCATATTTTTCCAACTTCTGTATCTTCACAAGACAAGATTTCCACAAAAATCCCAACCCACCTGCCAAAACACATGTTGCCTGAAAGAATCCTTCATAACTTCTTGAAAAATAGAGAAAGCTAAGAGCTTTATCCAAACATAATTTAGTCTCTTGCAAAAAAACAATATCACTTTCAAATTTTAATAATGCTCATTTTATCAAGCATCTTCTATCACGAGTAGATAGGCCTTTGACATTCCAAGTGATGATCTTCATTTCTCCCCAAGGGAGATCCTTGCTCCCTTGGTCTTCTTTATGAAATCTACCACACTAATAATACCTTTCTCCTTGGCCCTCTCTTATCTCAATTACCTATTAGATCATCACCCCCTTCCTACTTTAGCCTTTCTTAAAAGAAAATTAGTAGATTTACTAATGAATCTCATTTGTATATTATCCAAAGAATCATCTAAAAGGAAATCCTCCATCAATTCCCTATCATATTCAATTTTGGTATCTGAGCAAACTTGGACAAATTGCATATTGGTCACCACAAATTTATTTTCTTTATACATTTTTCCCTATGTAGAGCCAAAGAATTCCCCTTCCTCCATAGAGGTGGTAGCCAAAACAGATGTTAATGGAGCCTTTTGTTTCTATCAAACAATTTTCATAACCTTTTTTTGAGATTTGGTCTTTGCAATCCAAACTTTGGTAGGTTGAGCATAGACTCTGCAATTCACCTTTGTGTGAGATTTGAGACCACATCTAGCATACTCAAGAGTGGAACTTTCAACTTCAACCTATTTCTTCCAAGAGAAATTTCCTCTTTTTAGATAAATAAATTATGGAATAGTTTGAATTGTCATAATGTTCATTCTAGCATAAAGGTATGAATCATTATCAATGATTGATTCAATCACTTCTAACAATGTGCCCATCAATCTACCTATACATTCCAGACTAGAATTTCTCTAGTATTCTAATGGTAAGTTGTATAACCGAATCCAAATGGGAGACTGATAAACTGCTAAAGTTGTAGGATCAAAATTTTGTTTCCATGGTTGCAAATATAGAGGAAGTGACAACATTGATCAGCTTTGTTTATTGAGAGTCTTCTCGTGATTCTCAATTTATTTAAAGATTATAATGAAGAATACTTTTGGAATGAATTTAATAACAACTTCCCTACTCTAATTCTCTAGAATCCATTCTCTGATTTGTTCCCTCTTCAAATGACCTCCAAAAAATCTGTCAATAATGACCATTTTCCCCTACAATGCAACATCCTCTTCAATTTCTTCTAGAAGATCAATGTCTAAACTATTAACTTTTGCATCTGAATCCTTCCTAAAATTCTCTATGTTTAATTCCCCTCTGTTCCATCTTCAAAAACCATGCCTCTAGTTTGGAAAACTTCTATCATTATTGTAATTTCCTCCCCTCTGTGCTCCTCCCCTCTCCATTTTTTTTTGGAGTTTTTGAATTCTTGTTTAAATATATTATTCATATAAATTATGATGAACTCTAAATCATAAAAGAGATCAGGTCTGATATTGTATAAGAGTCACATGCTACATTAGAAAAGAGTCACCCATACTAACTATATTGGATTTATAAACACACACACTTGGAACAATTTTTGAGATGGAATAATACACCACGAATTTTCAAGAAGTTTGAATAAGTAATGAATCTCCAAGAGGAAACAATGCTTCTCAAAGATAGAGTAAAATAGATTTATACAACATGGGACATCATTTGAAAGAACTTATAGTCATTCAAAGTAAATAGTGCTACAATATGAAAGTTGCTTCAATATTAGAAAACAATAAACTTTAAATTTATAATGGCATGACCTCATTCTTTTAGTCAAGGCATTAATATACAATAACATCAATATAAAATAAGAAACATAATGCAAAAGAGAGAATGTGATTTGAATATGTATCAAGATGTTGTGTTTTCAGTCATTCAATAATAGATGTGAATGGATAGAAAGAAATTATGTTGAAATAAAAAGATATTCATCTACATAGACTATCATTACAAACAAATAATAATAATGAGTTTAGATTGAATAATAGTGCCCAATTTTGTGATAAGAGAGTAGCCTTGTTATTTATAAAGATAATTTGCACATCCTAGAAAGAATTGAAAGATATTTCATAAGGGAGGAAAACATATAGTGATATTCTTTGAAAAAATCATATAGGAAGGTTCCTAATGTTTAAAATGTAGAGATTGGAAGCCAAATGATTAATGTCCTCAACATTAAATTATTAAAAAAAAAACATGTACAATCATATTACATGGTGTTTTGTGGGAAAAGGTCAATGAATCAAGTAAAACACTTTCTGAGTTTTTTGCAAAGTGAGGTGAATTAGATAGTAATGCCAACTAAATTTTTAGAATATCAAGGAGGGAAGAGATATCAATAGTTTTTCGAGGGCAACATTTTCTGATTTTTACAATTGGTTACAAATATTTATCATCAAAAGTTCATAATGCTTCTATTCTTCTATAGATAAAGTGCAGAAAATGGTGATGATTAGAATTATTGATTAACAAATATAGTAAAGTATAAAAATTCAATAACCAATGAGGAATGCATATCAATTATTATTTGAACCAAATATAAAGAAAGATCAACACATATAAACAAAGAATACATTTATGAGGAAAAAAATGACTTGTTGAAGATTGAAAGATAAACAAAATTACCATTTCAGCAAGAATGACAGTATGATGAAAATATGCATTATAAATAAAAAATGCTCTAGTAGAAATAAAAAAGGAATGACTAGCCAGTGGATTTGACTATACACTTGACTTCATGCGCTAACAAAATATCACTATCAAACATAAATATAGTCTTCCAATAACTCAAAAAGGACTAGCAGATGTAAATGATAAATCTATAAATAGAGTTTAAGTGACTAAAGTGAGCACATGATGGTGTTCAATAAGAGAGTGGTGATATTACTCAACATTATGACAATAAAAATAATAAAAGTTGAAGTTATGAATGTTTGGAGTAGGGAATATGATGTGCCATTCACATGCTCAATACAAGACATATTAAGAAGTTACATATAATTTCATCACATCTAGTAACAACATATGAAGATATAATTCTAGTTAAGATCATGCATTTAGCGAGCTTTAGCTATAGATGTATGATATTTTAATCTAAACAAATACCTTTGGGATTAAAGTACATATTTGAAAAATTAAAGAAACATTTTAATGGTGATTATAGAGTGTGCATCAAATATAATAATTTTCTAGATTAATCAAACTATATGTAATGTTCATTGTAAGAAAATCAATATGATATTTTAGAGTATAAAGGTTGCACACAAAAAAAATGATCATGAAATAAAGAAGTAACTACCACAAAAGTAATGGTTCTTATCAATTAGTTTGGAAAGTAAAACCTATAATCAAAGGGTACAACATGGGCAATATATATAGTAGCGAGTTTAAAAAAAGGATGATAAATAAAATAGAGAGAAAATTTGATTTGGAGGCATATATCTCATAGAACAAAGAACCTTATAAAGAAGTTTCAAAGGTTCCTCTAAAAGAGATACACAATCACAATTTGTAGAGAAGATGTTTAAGGTCTAGTTATTTATGCTCATATATTCATATTTATTAATCATAGTTATTGACCAGATTGAGGCTGCATTAAGTATAATTTTTTGAATCATTCATAATTTGCAATGAGTAGATATGTCATGAAAGAAATCATTAAGATTTGCTGAAAGGAATATTATATGAGATGAATAATGCAAAATGAAACGAATATATTCAAAGAATATGAGACATAAAGCATTTATAGGTCATAGTTAATATTCAAAGAAAAGTGTAACTATAGTCTTTAAGAGATATTCCCATAATTATAGAAGGCATTTATCAAAGAATCCCTCCCAAATCAGTTTAATTTTAGTTGTGGCCAGGGTATAATATACTAGCAAATTTTTGTATTTTGGCAAATTTGACATTTTACCAGTGTTATTTTTGGCAATTTTTGAGCCCTTCCATGGTTTCGTGGTCTCCAAGCTTTGTTGGTTTTACCTAGTTGCCTAGCATTGTAATCACCAAGGCAAATATTACATTTGAGTTTTTCCCTGGCGGTATTCACCTTTCACACAGCTGACCAGGTAATGCTTATTGTGGAATGTTCACTGAGTTTCAAGTTTCCATTTCATGCAATATGGGAGAATTTTCCATCCCAATTTCATTTTACCATCGAGGAGTTAGCTTGTTTCACGTTATGGGAAGTGGAGGAGTCAGCTCATTTTGCCAACACACTTTCATTTTGTCATGGAGGAGTCGGCTTGTTTGGCATGGTAAATTGGTAATTGTATTGATTTGTAATATGTATAAATCCAAATTTTCCCAAGCAATGAGACATTCAATAAATACCGCTAGCACTCCATCAAATTTTTGGTAGGGCAAGACACATCCAGAGATAGCTTCCACAAGTGGTGGTACACTGGTATGTGCAGCTTTGTTGTAAAATACTCTCCTTGAGCTTATGTAGTTTAATTTAATTAGAAGCTTATCTGCAGTTTCCTTTCTTATCTCATTTTCATTAGAAATTTTTCAAAAAGTGGACGCAATGCTGAAAGTTGTTGGCGACATTAATGGTTTTTAAAGCTTGCATGCATGGATATTGACCACCTAAGGTCAATATCCTATTTCCTTTGCCGTGGAATGTCAATTCACCAACTGTCAAAAATCAAATTTGAAATTTAACTTTTTTTCTTTAAGTATCAATTCCTAGTCTGAAAGTAATACTGCTTATTCTAAGGGAACTAAAGTTTAAATGGATTATCAGTGGATTGAGATGTTAGGGGAGGGTGAGTCTGTAACTAATATTGCTCAATCTTAGGGAAGTGACAAGGGTAAGACCCCCAAGGGTAGTGAAGGGATTAATCTTACATCAAAATGCTGAAAACTTAGAGATAATACCATAAAGGCTTTCTTTGGAATTGACAATGTTTCTGGTCCACCAACTTTGGCAAGTACAAGTGCAAAAGGAAATCACAATACCTCACCACCAGTAGAAGAGTAGGTTGTTATTCAATTAAATCAAAATGCATCAAACGAGGATAACAATATTCCAACAACAGAAGATGTTGTAATAGAAGATAATATTGATGTTGGTAGGAAGAAAAGAAAAAGGAATGTAAAAATGGGGCAGGAGTGGAAAATGAAAAGGACTTTCTAGGTTGATTGGGTAGCAAAGTACTAGTTTATTAAACCAGTCACAAACAATGATGAACCACCAACATAATGCAAGTGTACGATTTGTACCTAGAAAATAAAAGAGAGAAAAAGTTGTAGTTAAAGCTCAACACTATAGAAAAACATATTGGAAAGCCAAGGAAATCTCTTATGATCCTATGATAACCTCCTTTATCTTTGCATTGGCAGCTTACTCATTCTCTTTTATGATCCCACAACAAACAGCCTCAGGGCATTGTAACTCATCTTTATAAACCCTATGATTTCATGAACATGAATGAGCTTACCTCTTCATAACATTGTAACCCTTCAATTTTCTCTCTACGATGTTATGGTTAGGTTGAAAATAGTATATTGTAACATCGTGGGCTCGCAAATTTATTGCTACGATGCTACGAAAAACCATAATCGCAACATCGGGAAACCCTGCCTCAGAGCCCTAAGATCTTATGACAAAAAGGTTATCGTAAGATCAAAAATCATGCACCATCGACCACCTCACAATGCTTGGGTCCCATAATGCTGATGATGAACTCAACTTGCATGTACTTGTTGGATTTTCCTTAATAGGAAGCTGACATCTGTGATGCCTTTATCTTTATAACGCTTATGCTGTTACAAAAACCAGGTGTCACACCATTGCAACAAATCTTCACACCTCCTACGATCACATGACGAGGCTTTGATTTTCCCTTTTAAAACTCCCATCATAGAATTGCAAGCATTCAAATCTAACAATCTTGATCATATGACAAACCACTCCTTGTAGCATCAGGCTTATTTTTAAATCATTCTCCAATCATTTTCCAAGCTCAAATCATAGCACCAGAGGGGCCTTAGAAGTCTTTCCCGATATCATGACAAAGGTACACTCATATCATCGAGGGGGCTCCATCCATCTATTTACAACCTGACGACAGAAGACTTTTTCATAGGGTCATGACCTTTTTTTTTTCTGCTTCTAATGCTGTGAACAAGTGTCGATCGTAAGATTGGAAAAGATCTTTTCACCTACAAAACATAGCGCAATACGATCTCACAATACAAGAACCATCGTGAGATCGTGAAAGATCACAACATATGCTCGCGATATTGCACCATTTCCCTTGTCGCAAGATTGGAAAGGATCATTAAAATATGAAAATCACGCTCGAATTATGGCTTAAGGCTAGGGCATGATGATGCATATAAAATTCACTAGGGTTTCTCTTTTTCTTCAACCTTGAATACATTGAAATGATTCACCCAAAAAATTAAAATTTTACTATGATTATCATTTTTTGTTCGCCAATGTATAATTTTTTTGTGGTTTTAAAATAACACAATTCACCCAAATTTTACACATTGTTTGAGAGACTATGAATGATTCACCAATGGATATTATTATTTTTTATTTGTAAACTATTTTTTTCGCCACAAAAAATAAATTTTTTTGTCAGGTGTTTTACACCTTTTGCCAATTTTTTACAGCTTTTCTAAAGGAGGGGTTTCTTAAAGTATACCCTGGTTGTGGCAATGAAACATAACCCTGAAGTATATACCCAGTTGAAATATAAAATATCACATGGTTGCATAAGATTTAGACAATAAGAAATGGTTATGGATTGTTCAAATATAGGACCATATTTTTTTTTTTATAAAAAGAAACGAATAGAGAACAAGATGTAAAACTAACATTGAGAGGTTTCATATATAACTCAAATTTGTACAAAAAATGTAATTTATGGAAAGTAACTTAAGGGATCACGTACTATAGGTAGAGTTCATATTACCAAGAAGAGAAATATTGAGTCTCTATGAAATCCATAGTAGAAGTCATTATTTAGAGATATTAGGGGTTCTTTTATACCTAGAACTAAAATGCTTCTTATAAAGAATCCACGTGCCTTGCAAGAAAATTATGAATAAAAGAATCCTCAAATGAAGAAGTGACATACCATTAATAGGTATTCATGAACCCAGAGAGACTACAAAACCCCATGTTCTTTTGGGTAAAATAAATGTTAGAATTTCACATCCATGCTAGATAGTTGTGGATGAAAAACCTCATAGTATTCTCACTTCAATGATTTTCTATCAATATTCATCAAAACCTTATATCACATTTTCAGTAATGGAAACAGTTCAAAAGTAACTAATAAATTTTGAAGATTTCTAGAGCAATGAGTGAAATGACTAGAGAAATATTTACCAAAATTTGAAGCCCAATTTAATCCTTAGGAGAATAGGATTTTTGGTCAAACCCCTACTTTCTAGCTGCAGCCAACTCCCCAAAAACTCAAGAATTCCAAAATGGGAAACTGAAGTGACTTTAGTTTTTTATTCCTATCTTATTTACTGAGCCCTACTGAAGTTCTCAAATCCAATTCATAATAGCTGTCAGGTTCACACAAATAATAGTTGCATCTTTTCCATCTTATAAAACTTTTATTAGTTTATATATGTTTAATGATTTTTTAAAAATTATTTATTGAATCACTAACATATATGAATTAATATTAAATTTTCATGATTGTTTTATTTATCAAAGTTATATTACATTTATTTATTATTTGTTAAATAATATTTTAGTTATATAATATTGATTAGATAAGTCAAAAATTGGTAAATAGAATAATACATAATATTGATTATATGAATATTATAAGATTAATATATTAAGTATTAAAATTATAAAATACTTATTATATTAATTATTCTAAGATGCAAAATATAGGAGGAAAAATGTCATCAAATCCTTTTGTATTAATTTATTGTAAAAATTAACATATTAAAGTGCTAAAATTATAAAGAAGCTAATATTGTTGATTATTTTAAATACAAAGGATTGGATAGATGAGTAAAGCTTTAAGTTCTATTCTTGGAGACTTGGAGTATGTTTGAGTTCATCACAAAGTCCTATTTACAGCCAAGATAGTCTGTTTGAGTCAACTGCTTGTCACATGAAGTTTGAGCTTGAGTCCAGGGGGAGTTATTTTTTCTCCATGTATTTTTTGAGCAGTTAAGTGCTATTTTTGGATAGATATGGGGTGGTTGAGGACACTTTCACATGCAGTTCATTTTGGGATGACATCTTATATAGTTTTCACATATTTTTGAGGAGTTTGACATGGTATATTTTTGGGTTGATTTTGAGATTTGAGCTAGGTTTTTACATGGATTTTTGAGCAATTGGATACACATTTCAGGTAGCTATTAGTTTTGCTTGATCTTGAGGCCAAATTTGATGGGTTTCTTCACTCATTGGAGAATTTTTGAGAGATATGTTTAATGTATTTTTCTCACATCCAAGTTAGGGTTTTGAGTCCTATTTATAGTATTTTCACCTCATTTTGATCTCTCTTCTTTTTTTGTCATACTTTTTGTACATTAAAAATTTTGAGCAATTTTTGGGAGGACTTTGAAGCAAAGATTTTTTAGTAGTGATTGTACAGATTCAATAGTTCCTTCTCATTGATCCTTGTGCAATATTGTGGGTTCTTTGATTTTATGTTGTGTTGGTCCTTCATTCAAGCTATATTCTTTTTTGCATACTCAAATTGCAATACATGTAATTTTAGGTCTTTGTTTGTGTCCTTATTATTTTGGTAGAAAATTGGTAAAGCATTGGGTTTCCTTTCAAAGAAAAAGATTATGGGTACTTGCGTAGAGTCACTTTTATAGTTTCATACTTGTCTAGGTATTGCGAATTGTTAGTATCTTAGGTAATTGGTGTTGATTAAATTGAAGATGCATACAAATCATTGATGTATCACCTCATTTAGGCTTTAGTATTTATTTAAATCATTCACTTCTCATCCTTTTTCCCTCATATAGATTTAGTTTAGGTGATATGAAAAGGAGCCGACCTTTCAATCTTCGAGATTCACTCTCACCATTGGATTACCCATAGCCTAAGAGTGTTTCCATGTTCCAATAGGATAGTTAGATTTTACATCTTACTAAAGGTACAATCATAATTGACAATAATTTTTGGCATGCTTGATGGGACATAAAGTTCTTCACAATTCTCTAAATTACCTAATTTTACTACTATTTTTTGTGTGAACAATAATAATTCAGCCTTTTTGAAGGTATTTTACAACACCCAATAACTCTATTTTGAAGGTTTATTGCAAATATAGTTACATAAAAGGAGTTATATATCAATAATTGGAGCTAGGTAGAAGAGGAAACCAATTAGAAGGAGGAGGAAGAACACCATAGGCTATAAGAGGAAGGTCTTCTTCATTATTTGAATTAGATTTCTTTACATTTGAAAATCCTATATTTGATGATGAAGATTATAATTTTAAGGATCTTGATGTGATTATTGAAGATATCAATTTTCCTAAAGATTCTAGTGTTCTTGGTAATTCTGGATCTGAATTACCCATTTTTGATCAATTTTCTTATGTAGCATCTACAAGTGGTACTACATTTGTTGTTTAAGGTCTAAATCAATGAAGGGTAAATCTAACTAACTAGCATTTACTACCACTTATAATCCAACAAAAAGTACCACCAATTCATCAAATGACCCAAAATTTTCCATTTGTAGCTTTTAATGCCAGTAACTCTTTACAAATTGCTACCCATTATGATATTTCACCAGTAGCATTGAAAAGTTTACCATAGTTTACTGGTAAAAATCATGTTTCAGCACTTGAACATTTCAAATATATAGCCACCCTATGTGGATTACATCAAGTTCAACATGAAGATGTAGCCTTAAAGTTGTTGACAACTTCTCTCAAAGGTAAAGCATGAATTTTCTTATGAAGTTTAGCAGTAAATTCAATTTCTACATGTGATGAATTGGGAACCATTTTGATCATTAATTTTGAGGATAAATCAGACAATCTTTCAATGATTGAGCAATTAGCTACTATCAAAAGGCATCTTAGTGAGCATATTTCTGGTTTCAATTTTCATTTTCAAAGGACTTGGGATAGAATTCCAACATATGTTAAACATTCTAATGATTATGCAATTTTATTTTATTTGAAGGCTTTTAATACTAATATTTTAGTTACGATATAGTCTATGGGAGGGTGAACTTTTCTCGATGCATTTAACATTATTGTTAGAACTAAAAAAAACTTGATACAAGTTGATAAGTTACCTCCTAGGCCTCCAATGCCTTAGTTTCTAGAAATTTAACCAATTGTACCAGTAGTTATACCACCAATAATTGTTGTTTAACCTATGTTAGTATTACCAACATTTAATATGCAAGTGACAACAGATGAATATGGTGCTACATATCCTATTAGAGACCTAAAAGAGAAAAATTTGGAGTTAATGGAGAAAAGTGATAGTATGATGCAAACATTACAAAGTTATGGTATTGAAATAACAAATTTGAAGAAGCAAAAAATCCAATACAATAGGCCTCATCAAGTTTCTTATCATCAAAATAGGTAGTTAAATCAAGCTTTAGGATCAAACCAGCCAAGGAAAGCTCAAGGATAACAAAGAAACTATGGTTAAAGAGCTGGTCAACCTTATAATTACAAAACTCGTAGTACTTATAAAGAGTTGGTAGTTGTTCCTCAAAATAACTATGAACACGATGAGGAGTGGTATAATACTTGTAATGTTGGTCATTTTTGACTTGATTGTCCACATGTGCTCCAAGAAAAAAAGAAAGATGTTCTTAAAGGACAACAAGTAACTACTCAAGGAGAAGTTCAACATGATCAATTACAACAATAGGGTACCCCTAATGCTACATTAATGAATATTAATGAAGATGAGGCTATTATAGCAATGAATTTTGACTAAAATCAATTTTCAAGACCCATAGCAGCAAATATAATGACAAAATCCAAGGCTACAAATAATTAAAAAAAAATGATAAGGTACAATAACCTACCATTAAGCCAAGATAGCAAGCTAATAAAGGAAAACAACAAGAAGTTAATGTTGTAAATACTCAACTAAGACCTTCAAATGCATAAAAGACAAAATATGTGCCTAAAGGACAACAAGGAAATCAAGTACAAGCTCAAAAGGTAATAGTTCAGCCATCACAACCAATAAAGGAGCTTGTTGTTCCAAAATACTAGGGTAAGGTTAGTACATAAATTTTTAATATTGTTAAGCATTTAAAGAAGACTTGTGTTCCTATTTCTATGTGGGATATTTTAGCACTCCTAGGTCAATAAAAGATATGCTACATGAAGCAATACAATCACTTACCTTGTTTGATGATGCTTTAGCACAACAAAGTCCTAACATGCTAATGGTTGCAAATTCCAATAAACCCAACAACCATCCAAGGTAGTTAAACCACCACCCTTTTAACTTACTATCATAATAGGAAAGTACCATGTTCATAATTTCATGATATATTTGGGTGCTACTAGCTTAGTTATGACATTAGAAAATTGGAGACTAGTGAGGCCTTAAGTACGAGCCACTTGAGAAAGGAGTAGTTCAACTATATGGGATAACTATAGAAACTGTTGGAATCCTAAGAAATCTAGATTTGACCTTGCACTATTGTCCTAGGTTTTTAGTGCCTATGGATATTTACCTCATTGACCTACCTCCCTATTTTTCCATTATTTATCAAGTGATTTCACAACCAAAATAAGAGGTTATTTATCTATAGATTGGTCTTATATGCTTTTCTACGCTAGGTATGGCACTAAAGTGACTATTCCATCTCAATCTATTGCAAAGGATTCTATTGAAGATCATATTATTAAAATTTAAAATGAAATGGTAGATTTCTTGATATCAAGAAGAAATTACTATTGTTCATGAGCCCAAAATATAGATAGACAATGTTCTTTATATATTATTAGATGTATGAGCTATTGAAAATGATGAAATTATAGAGGAATAGGATGAGGAACCAAGTTTGGTCAATTATGTCATTCATGAAACTACTAATTTATTGCCAAATGTCACAAAATGTGCATATTTAAGTTTAGAATAGCAAGATAGTGTTGTTTAGAAATTGTTTTTTGAAAGGTCATGCAACAAAATAGGTGCAGGAGGAGGATGCATGTTGATTTCACTAGCAAACAAAAGGTATTATACATCATTTATATTTGATTTAGTTATACTAATAATGTTGTTGAATATGAAGCACTTGTGCATAGATTGAAATGGGCCATGAAAAGAGGTATTAGTTGTTTACAAGTTTTTGGAGATTCATAATTGATTGTTAATCAAGTTAGAGGTGTTCATACTACAAAAAATGACTTAATTAAAAGTTATAAAGATTTTATTTTGGATCTAATAGAAGGATTTAAAGCTTTTAATATGCAATCTATTACTAGAAATCATAATAAATGAGTTGATAGACTTAATGTAATTGGTACAAAATATGATATTCAAAATGAAATCAGCAAACATAAAAGAAAAAATTATTTAAAAGTGACTATTAGACTTGTTGTACCAAATAATTTGAAATATGGCATATTTTTTAATCTAATCAACATATTGTTATTTTTTTAGAGAAAGAAGTTGAATATTCTCAACCAAACTAGCAAAAATTATAGGACCAATATGAGGACCAAATTATTGGATTAAGGAAAAACAAGCTTCCCAAAGGTTTGGTTACATTAAAATATGTTTTTAATGTTGATGGTTAGCTTAAAAAAGATAAATCAAGTTTATAGATCAAAGAATAACAATATTAAGAGATTGAAGTTGCAAAAGATACGATGTTGAAACTTGGAAAGGTATGTACTCCCAAAGAGTGTCAAATTTTTGTTAAATTATGCAATGAATTACATGATATTATTTATTGGAATTACTTGGATTTAAAAGGATTCAATGCTAGACTTGTGCAACATACCATTGAACTAGAACCTAGTGCAAAATTAGTTAGACAAAAATATAGGTGCATAAATCCAAAGTTAGAACCCCTCATGATAAAATAATTGAATAAGTTAATTGAGAGAAATAGTATATTCCTATTAAGAATATTTCTTGGGTATAAAATATGGTTCTAGTTAGGAAAAATAATGGAGAAATTAGATTGTGCATTGATTTTCATGATTTAAACTAAGTTCATTGAAGGACAAACATCCTTTGCCTTCAATGGAGACAATTTTAAAAGTTGTTTCAAGTTCAAAATGGTTTTTATTGCTAGATGGTTTCTCTAGTTATAAACATTTTTTTCTCAAGGAAGAGGACATATATAAAACAACATTTAGTACCAAATGGGGAGCTATGGCTTATCACAAGATGTCATTTGGTTTATCAAATTTGGGTGCAACCTTTTAGAAAATAATGGATAAGGCTTTCCTAAACTTGATGTATAGGGTTGTACTTGTTTATTTTGATGATATTACTATTTTTTCAAAGAATGAAACATATCATTTTCAACACTTAAGAGTTATATTTGAAAGATGTCAGAAATATGGTATCTTTTTGAATCCTAAGAAAAGTGTATTTTCTATTCATAAAGGTAATTTCTTGGGATTTATTATTTATAAAGATTATATTTCAATTGAACTTGGAAGGGTAACTATTATTCTTGATTTATCATAACATCCCACAAAATGGGACTTCAAAGTTTTCTTGGTAGGATTAACTTTGTGAGGAGATTTATTCCAAATATTACAGAATTACTAATACCATTAGAAACTATGCTTAGAAAGAATATGGGTTTCACTTGGACAAAAGAAGGTAAACATAGTTTTGAGCTGATAAAGGGAGCCTTAGTTGTTGCTCCCACTTTATTAAATCATGATTTTTCAAAAGATTTCATTTTATATGCCTATGGGAATAATGATAGTATTGTTGCTATGTTAGTACAACAAAATGGTGAAAGTTTTGAACAACCATTAGCATTTTCAATCAAGGACTTAAAGATTGTGAGTTGCATTATATATTTATGGAAAAATGCATCTTTGTTGTTATAATAAATCTAAAAAAATTTAGATCCATCTTTCAAATAATAAGATTAAAATAATGGTTGCACATCCTTT
Organism: Cupressus sempervirens; assembly: GCA_028749045.1. Taxonomy (NCBI): domain Eukaryota; kingdom Viridiplantae; phylum Streptophyta; class Pinopsida; order Cupressales; family Cupressaceae; genus Cupressus; species Cupressus sempervirens. The sequence goes on along the minus strand of CM053788.1, from coordinate 272,877,837 downwards.
TGTTAAATATTTCTCACTGATTAAGGATTTAAATACCAAAAGAGTAGGTTGGATCACTAAAGCTACATAATAAAATATTGAAATTAAGGTTATGAAGTTGGTAAGATGTAAAGGTTTGTGTGAATAACTTGCTAGAAATAGAAATAATGATCTAAATGATGATGTTGATGAAAGATGTTTTTTTAGCTTTACTTGATGATGAAAAACCTATTGTTCCTAATATTTAAAATGATTGGGTGGATGATATGATCATTTTCTTACAAACAAGACATTGTCCTAAGGGTTTGGTAAGCTCAAAATGAAGGTATTATAGATTGTAGACTATTTCTTACTGTTTATTGAATAAAATTTTATTTAAGAAAGATTTACAAGGTGTTTTTCTAAGATGTATTAAACTAGATCAAGTGGATCATATTTTATATCACTTTCATGAACGACTAGCTGGAGGTCACTTTTCACCAAGAGCTACAGCTCTTGAAGTGATAAAGGCATGCTATGATTGGCCAAGTGTGTTCAAGGACACACATTATTGGCTAAAGAAATGTAAAAAGTGTTCAATTTTTGTTGGTAAAGATAAATTAGCAACGTTTCCCTTGTGACCTATTCGAGTGGACTGGTCATTTAAGAAATAAGGTCTAAAATTTATTGGTGTCATTAACCCACTTTCAAGTGCAGGTCATAAGTGGGTATTGACAACCATTGATTATTTTATAAAGTGGACTGAAGCCGTTTCTCTCAAAGATGCAAATGAGACTTCTATTTTGAATTTTTATGGTGGTTTAGTTTGTAGATTTGTTCTACCATATTTAGTTATTATAGACAATGCACTTGCATCTACATGAAACAAAATTACATAATGGGTTGTTCAAAAAAATGTTTTACTGAATACTTTGTCAAACTATTATACACAGGGTAATGGGAAAGCTAAATCTATTAACAAGAACCTGATTTAGATTATAAAGAAAACCATGGAAGGTAATCAATGTTCTTGGCATGAGAATTTGAAATTAACATTGTGGGCTAGTAGGATAACTCCTAAGAGGTCAACTAGTATGTCTCCTTTTACACATTGGTTTATGGTAAGGAAGCTAGATTACCTATTTCAATTGAGTTTCCAACACTTGATTTTATGCATCAATTAGATATGATTGACGAGGATCCTATGATAGTAAGGTTGGCTCAAATCAATAAATTAGAGGAGAAAAGGAGAGATTCCTTACAAAAAATTGAGCTTCATCAAGCTCAAATGAAAAGAACTTTTGATAAGTAGGCATCTCCCAAGAATATCCAGCTAGGAGACATTGTATTGGAATGGGATGAATTGAAAAGTAAGCCTTGAAAGAATACAACATTTGATGCTATGTGGTCTAGTCCATATATTATAACAACCCCTATACCACACAATGCTTTCCATTTGTCTACACTTGAAGGGGAGAAGTTGGGAATCCCGATGAATGGGATTCACCTCAAGTGATACTTTTGAGGTATTTTTCAGATTTAAATAAGTATAGTTGCACATTATATTAGAGTTTCATAAGGTTTTTATTTATTTCAATAAGTGTTGTTTCAACACATTCAAATTCAAGTCTATTGTGTTAGTTGTTAGTGGTTAGTAATAATGCTAAAAACTACAACATGTCATTATCAATCTGCCATCAATGCATGAGATGCATATAACACAAAGCATGGAATAAATTCTAATTCTTTGAATCATACATACTACATGAGTTCATAACATACCCACAAAGAAATGGTCTAATTTTTAGTCCTTTAGCTATACATAAATAAGAAAAACATTCATGTATGTTGCTAGAACAACTTATTTTATATCAATCTCAGAATTTTTTTTTATACTAAATCTAGTTTTTAAGTTATAGTTGACTCATAACTATAACTTAAGGAACAGTAACAATATGATGTATTATTCCTCATCATACTCAATATATACTATTGTAAAACATAAAGATACCAAAAATCAGAGGTGTGATCACTCCGAGACAACTAATATCTCACCCAAATATAACCAAAAAGAACACACCAAGTTTCATCTATGTCACAAGGTACATGTTCAAGTTCTACTATTGAGTTTTATAGTTGTTTTTCAGTATTCTTCAACCAAATTCACAAGATTTCATAACACCCAACAAATGCTAGCCTCCACAACCAAGATACAGTTGTTGAGTCATATGAAAGAGACCATTAAAAAGGAAAATATATTCATATCTTTATTATGATACAACTATATCATGATTATCAAAATAAACAACTATGAAATACTATGGCAACCTAAAAATTTGGTTGCAATTTTTAGTTTTAGTTTTAGTTTTAGTTTGGTGTGGTGTGGCATGTTTATTTTCAGCAAGAGTGTTTTAGTTTTCTAAAAGTTTGAGAAGGTTTGGTTTTCTAAATGCTAAAGAAAATTCTATGCCCAATGGATATGCATAAGGAAATTAGTCTATTTCTATTTAGGAGGAAAAGACCTCTAAGAGGTCACTAGAAATATTACCAATTTATCCTACCTCCTAAATTGCTATGTTAAACTTGCCTATATATTGAGCTATGTGTTTCAAGTTGTTGTTCATAAATATTACAAAATATTGGTTTGGATGCAGAAGTTAAAGTACACAATCTAGAAAACAAGAATAAAATTTATCATTTTCATTCAAATTTATAAATAAGTACAAAAACAATATACTTTTATTAAAATATATTTCATAACTATTTTATAAGGTACAAGATGTTCAATTTTTAGACACTATTTGATACAATGCTTTTAGATACAACACATTCCATGACAAATCCTAATACACTATATGAATAAACACATTGCATAAACATAAAAACACTATAGAGATAAGGGGAAAAACCACCATTACTTAAATGGAAGGTTGTGGATCTGAGTTTTGAAGAAGACTTGGGCCTACATCTCCACCTTTAAAAAAGACTTGCAAAATGTTAAGAGGGGGGGTCACTTAATATGAACTGAGCAATGAAAACCATTCCAAAAATATCTACTATACTAAGTATTCCTACAATATGTTTATTCATATAAATGCATTAAAAGGTGCAAAGGAAAGAGAGATAACTGAAAGAAAAGTGGATTTTATGCTAACAAGTTTGTTCTATTTGCAGATTCAGGTATGAAGACTAAAGATTTTGGGGAGACTATTGAGGGGGCATACATTTATTATAGGTATGAGACATTTTGATTGAGCCATAGTATCAAATTGAAGATACAAAGGAGATCATAGAAGGGACATCCATAAACTACAAGTGTTGAAACATTCTGGTCAAATTAGGAAGGGGAAAAGATTGAAGAGAATGAGAAGATTGTTAAAAGGACATATGCAAGTTCAAGTTTGAAACCTTTCAATTAAATCATGGAGCAATTGAAGACACACAATTAGATGTGAGGGTGTTAAAGGGATGCAAAAAATTTTGTGAAACCTTTCAGCCATTAAAAGTTACATGTTATTCATAAGATACAAAGTTCTTTCACATGGGGATCAACATGTATTAAAAGATCTAGTACACATAAGGGTTTCAAGTGGTACAATGAAATTTTTTAGGTTTTAAATAGGACATATAATGTATTCTTCTTTGGTTTTGGATGTTTCTGAATTCCTATTTAAATATACTATTCATCTAATTTATTGTGAAATCTAAAGTGGAAAAGAGATCAGCTTTGATATTGTATAAGAGTTACATGCTACATAAGAAATGAGTCACCCATGCTAACTATGTTGAACATAATTCATAAACAACACTTGGAATAGTTTTTAGATTCAATAATACACCAACAATTTCCAAGAAGTTTGGTAAGTAATGAATCTCCAAGAGGAAACAATGTTGCTCAAAGATAGAATAAACTAGATTTATACATTATGAGACATCATTTCAAATAACTAATTGTCATTCAAAGTAAATAATGCTATAGTATGAAAGTAGCTTTAGGAATATAAAATAATAAAATTTGAATTAATAATGGCATGCTTTAAGTCAATGCATTAATATATAGTGGCATCAATATATAGTGAGAAATATAATGCTAAAGAGATAATGTGATCCAAATATGTATCAAGATGTCATGTTTCCAGTCATTTGATGACAACCACAAATGGATAGAAATAAATTATGTTGCAATAAAAAGACATTAATCTTGATAGACCATCATTGAAAGAAGATAATGAAAATGAGTTCAGACTAAACAATAGTGTCTAATTTTGTGATCAGAAAGTAGCCTTATTATTTATAAAGATAAGTAGCACATCCTACAAAGGACTAAATGATATGTCATAAAGGAGGACAAAATATAGTGAGGTGCTTTGAACAAATCATACATGAAGGTTCATCAAGATCAAAATCCAAATTATTAATGTCATCAACATTAAATTATAAAAAATCAACATGTATAGTCATATTGTATGGTGTTTTGTGGGCATAGGTCGATGAATCAAGCAAAACACTTTCTAGGTTTTTTGCAAAGTGCCATGAATTAGGTAGCTACATAAGAAAAATCATTAGAATATCAAGGAGGTGTTGTGATGTCCACAACACACACTCCATTCCTCACTAGGAATGGGGACCCCCTTTTTTTTTCGACTCCCGGACTCACAATTCGAGTCAAGAGAAGAATTTTTGTTTGAAAGTTGAGTCCAAAAATCACAAAAAAATCAAAAAATTGAAAAACACAAAAAATTAAAAAAATTTGAAAATCACAAAACATTGAAAAATTATTTTAAAAAATTAATTTAAAAAAAAAAAAATTAAATTAAAAAATTTTTTTAAAAATTATAAAAAAATTGAAAAAGCATCACATTTGTGCCACCAAGCGCATTCGCACTACGCGCCTGCACGCTGCCGCAACTCGCGTGAGCACGCTCGCACCTGCGCGCTGCTGTGACTCTTGCACATGCACTTGCGCCTCCATGGTGCGTACACGTTCGCTCTGCCGAAACTCGCAACCACGCGACACACATGCCTGCTCGCATTGCCATGACTCGCGACTTCGCGGTGTGCACGCGCTTGTGCTGCCATGACTCGCAACTTAGCGGCACGCACGCTGCTCGCACCTCCATGATGTGTGCGTGATCCTGTCACCATGGTTCGTGTGTGTGTGAGGTGCGGCAATCGTGTCACCGTAGTTCGTGAGTGCGCGGGTGCGCACAATCAAGGCGCCTCATGCACATTCGCGCCGCATGCTCCCAAGGCACCGTGCATTCTTGCCAAGCTGCCCTTTCACCTCCAATTTTTCCTTAGTAGCCATAAGAGGGGTTTAAAATATATCGTTGAAGTATAAGGTGATGTATATTTAATTCCTTATACTTAAGATATATTTTAATATATGCGATGAATCTTTTGAGATAGGTTTCTAACCTCCCCAAGATAAGGTAAAGATTCTAGGAAATTTCAGGGCTTCAAAAATCCAGACTTAGCCAAATTTCAAGGCTTCAGAAATCCAGACTTAGCCAAATTTCAGGGCTTCAAGATTTCAGACTTAGCCAGATTTTAAGATTCATGTCCAGTTTTGTTTGAGTAGCTAGTGTGTCTTTACTATGCATTATTAACTCTACAGATTAATGTTTGTTTCTTTTGTAGGTAAAAATGGAATCCTCAATTTGTCAAGGTCATAAATTTTGACTCAGGCCTCATAATTCAAAACCACTTACACCGTTAGAAAGGAGAACCAAAGATCTAATTTCAATCCCTAAAACAATGAGTCTTCAGCTGCCTAGTTTTAGGGATCGACAAAGGTTCCAACTTGAAATTTTGAGCAAAAGACCTCCAAAAAGGTCATTTAAAAACACATAGAAAAATTTGCAAAAAAAAATGAAAAATTTGCAAAAATTTGATTGTCTTGGATAATTTGGATCACCTGGTTTCTTGTCAAGAAGGATTGGATAGGTGGAGAGAAGACAAAGGTAAAAAATACATAGGCTAGACACATAAAGCAAATCAGGTTCCTCATCTTATGTAGCTATTGGGGACAAGATTCAATGCAGGTGCCTTGAGATTTTTGATTGAAGAAGTAGAGGGAGTGCAAGTTTATGAAAGTAATTGGCTATCAAAAGGGTGTAAATCATCATAAAGGGGCATGGAGTGTATACAAAAAGTGATCTAAAACCTCATTTGAGAAAAACCCAGAAACTATTTTCAAAATTGAGAACTTTGATTTTTTGACGAATTGAGCTCTGAAGGTCCGCAGCTCTGCAGGTTCGTAGCTCCATAGCTCTGCAAATCCGCAGGTCCGTAGCTCCATAGATCTATAGGTCTATAGATTTGGAGTTCCACATTTTCATGTAGTTCCACAATTCAGAGGTGCGCCAACAGTTGACTGCCAGTTCCAAAAATAGCACTTTCCATGCATTGAAAATGCATCTTGATGGCAAGTTAACTCCGACACACATCAAGTGAAGGGCCAGCTTCTATTTTTGGTGTCTCCATGCACTTCTACTTCGACTGATGGCTTCCTCCTACTTTCTCTCTCATACTTTCATTGTTTTTGACATGTAAAGGGCTCATGCATCCAATTAATGAATAAAATATGGATGGAGTCCCTCTAAGCACTAGTTAGATTACCAGTTTGTATATATTTAGTTTGTTTTAATGTTTTAAAAACATTTTATTACATCAAGATATCTCTCACTCTCAACGCAAATTGAGGAGACGATTTCTTATAAATACCCCATTGTAAAATGTAAAAAGGGCCACTGTTATTATGCAATAAAATTATGCTTTTGGTGCTAGCATTTGGAGTATAGTTATTCTTGCCTGAATGTGTCATTTTTTTGTGGATTTTATTCATGATATTTTGATTGAGCCAAAGGTTTATTGCATTGTTTCTGGTTGTGCGATCTTTTAGTTCTGGTGTTTGCTATAGATATATGAATTCCGTTGATGTAACAAGCTTGAGAAGAAATCACCCAATTGTGTCTACATAGCTTTTTGTCTTGCATGAGTGCACTTTCCATAGCCTTGCGATTTGATGAAGAGTGAAACATCATTCGATTTGTTAAAGATTCTCACCGACGATTACATCAGTGGATTCTAGGAAGCTCTGCTCCTGTTTTCATTGGTTTCCTACTGATTTCTTCAAAGGTTTAACTCGTAGCATGTTGTGTTCTGTAGCTTATGTCCATTTAGGAATTTCAATTTCAAGTTATTTGATTTTATGTTATTTTCTTTCAGTTTTATTATTTTCTTTGCTAACCCCCTGTTAGAATAAGACCTCATAGTAGCTGCATTCTTAGAGTTGCATTCATTGAAAAAATGAAAAATACAAAAATATTGTTCTTTTGGTGTGATATTTTGAGACAGCAAACAGATTTTACTTGATTCCAAGGTAAAAGAGTTTTTGGAACCAGCAAAGGCCTCCTCGTGAACATTCACATTTATCTTCTACTCAACAGATTTTGGTACGTCACAAGATAAACACTGAACCTTGAAGTGGATCCTTAAAAATATTTTCTTTTCAAGAGAGGAATTACACTATGGATTCCTATTGTTGACCTCGTGCAAAACAAATGTCCAACAGGAGGGAAGAGATATCAATGGTTTTTTGAGAGCAATGTTTTCTAATTTTTACAACCAATTGCAAATATTTATCATCAAAAGTTCATAATACTTCTATTCTTCTACAAGAAAAGTGTAGAAAATGGTGATTAATATAATTTTTGATCAACAAAAATAGTAAAGTATACAAATTCAATAACCATTGAGGAATGCATGTCAATTATTGTCGAACCAGCTATAAAGAAATATCAGCACATAGGGACAAAGAATACTCTTATGAGAAAAAAATGACTTGTTAAATATAAAAAGATAAACAAAATTACCATTTCATAAAGAATGATAGTATGGAGAAAAGATGCAGTATAAATAAACAATAATCAAGTAGAAATAACAAAGGAATGACTAGCCACTAGATTTGATCATATAGTTGACTTCATCTGCTAAGAAAAGCTTGCTGCCAAATATGAATAAAGTCTTCCAATCACTCAAAAAGAGTATTAGATGTGCAAGAGAATGCTATAAACAGAGTATGAGTGACTGGAGTGAGCACATGATGTTGTCCAATAAGAGATTGGTGGTAATATTCAACATTATAGCTGTAAGAATAATAAAAGTTGAAGTTATGGATGTTTGGAGCTAGGACAATTATGTGACATTCACATGCTCAATACAAGACATATTAAAAGGTTCCAGATAATTTCATCCAATCAAGTAATAATAGATGAAGATGTAATTATAGTTAAGACCATGCATTTAGAAAGCTTAAGATATCGATAAATGGTTTTTTGAGTTAAATAGATACCTTTGGGATTAAAGTACAGATTTGAAACATTGTATGGTGATTAGAGAGAGTGCATAAAAAGTAGTAATTTTCTAGATTAATCAAACTATATGTAATGTTCATTGTAAGAAAATCAGTATGATATTTTAGAGTATAAAAGCTACAGAAAAATAAAAAGACCATGAAATAGAAGAAACTACCATAGAAGTAATGGTTCTTATCAACCAATTGGGAAAATAAAACCTGTAATCAAGGGGAACCAAACAAAAAAAAGAGTTATATATATATATATATATATATATATATATATATATATATATATATATATATATATATATATATATATATATATATATATATATATATATATATATATATATATATATATATATATATATATATATATATATATATATATATATATATATATATATATATATATATAGGTGATAAATAAAATACAGAGCGGATTTGATTTGCAGGCATATATCAAATAGAAAAAAGAACCTTATAGAGAAGTATCAAAGGTTTCTTTAAAGGTGATACATAGTCACAAATTGTAGATAAGATGTTTAAGGTATGGCTATTTATGCTCATATATTTAGATTTATTAATCAAAGTTATTTGGGGCTTCATTAAGTATAATTTTTTGAGTCATTCATAATATACAATGAGCATAATGTTCATGAAAGCAATCATTAAGATGTGTTGAAAGGAATATTATATGAGATGAACAATGCAAAATGAAATGAATACATTCAAATAATATGACATGGGACGCATCTATAGGTCATAGTTGATATTCAAAGAAAAGTGAAACTATACTCTTTAAGAGAGATTCTCAAAATTATAGAAGGCATAAAAGAAGCCCTCCCAAATTAGTTCAATTTTAGTTGTGACAATTTAACATAGCCTCACAGTATATATCTAGGTGAAATACAAAAGACCACATGGTTGTATAAGATTCAAAAAACAAGAAATAGTTTTTCAAATATAAGGCCATAATTTGTTTTTTTTAATAAAAAGAAATGACTACAAAACAAGATGCAAAACTAGCACTGAGGGATTTCATATATAACTCAAAATATCCATAGAAAATGTAATTTATGGAAAAAAACTTAGGAAATTGTGTGCTACAGGTAAGTTTCATATTACCCAGAAGAGAAATATTGAGTCTCCATGAAATCCATAGTAGAAGTCATTATTTAGAGATATAAGGGCTTCTTTTTTTATACCTAGAAGTGAAATTTTTCTTACAAAGAATACACGTGTCTTACGAGAAAATTATGAATGAAAGAATCCTCAAAGGAAGAAGTGACATACCATTGATAGGAAATCATGAACTAGAGAGACTGACAAACCCCATGTTCATTTGAGTAAAATAGTAGAAGTCATTATTTAGAGATATAAGGGCTTCTTTTTTATACCTAGAAGTGAAATTTTTCTTACAAAGAATGCATGTGCCTTACAAGAAAATTATGAATTAAAGAATCCTCAAAGGAAGAAGTGACATACCATTGATAGGAAATCACGAACCAGAGAGACTGAAAAACCCCATGTTCATATGAGTAAAATAAATGTTAGAGTTTCACATCCATGCTAGATAGTTGTGGATAAAAAACCTCCTAGTGTTCTCATTTAAATGATTTTCTATCAACATTCATCAAAACCTAGTATCACATTTTTAGTAGGGGTAATATTTCAAAATAAAATAGTAAATTTTTAGGATTTCTAGAGCAATGAGTGAAATGAGTAGAGAAATATTTACAAGAATTTGAATCCTGATTTAATCCTTAGGAGAACAAAATGTTTGGTAAAAACCCTACATTCCAGCTGCAGTTGACTCTCCAAAAACTCTTGAATTCCAAAAATGGGAAATTAAAGTGACTTTATGGTTTTTCCTCTATTTTATTCATTGAGTCCTAACGAAGTTTTTAAATCCAATTCATAATAGTTGTCAGGTTCAGACAAATAATAGCTGCATTTTTTCCATCTTATAAAACTTTAATGAGTTTATATATGTTTTATGATTATTTATTTATTTATTATTGAATCATTTAACATATATAAGGAATAATATAGAGATCATTTGGATAGTGGGTTCATTGATCTTTCCCTTGAAGCTATTTGGGTAGTGGGTTCGATATTTTTCCACAAATCCTAATATGGTTGGAATCTCCTAATAGGGATTCAAAGTCTCTTAACAGTGACTCATATGTGTTGAATGTTGTAACATACTCCTAGCAAGGTCTATCCTCTAACAAGGAATATTTATATTAGTACATTGTCTTGTGGGTACCATCCCCATTGGGGTTTTCCCTTTAATCGAAGGTTTCCCTAGTTAACATATATGATGTTATTGTGTATGAGTATCTTGTTGTGGTTTTAGTTTACATTAATCATATGGTTAAGATTGTTTAAAGTTATTATTGGTGATATTAGTTGGATAATTGATTCATTGCAAAGTTATGTTTAATGTATTTTATATTTATTAATTAATAATTTTATTATTTAGTATTTATTAGATAAGTCAAATATTGGTAAATAGAATAATAAATAATATTGATTACATGAATATTGTAAGATTAATATATTAAGTATTAAAATTATAAAATACTTATTATATTAATTTTTCTAAGATGCAAAAGATAGGAGGAAAAATGTCATCTAATCCTTTTGTATTAATTTATTGTAAAAATCAACATATTAAAGTGCTAAAATTATAAAGAACATAATATTGTTGATTATTTTAAATACAAAGGATATGATAGACGAGTAAAGATGTCAGTTATATTTTGGTGACTTTGAGTATCTTTGAGTTCATTATAGAATCTTATTTGTGGCCAAGAGAGTCTGTTTGAGTCAATTGTTTGTCACATGAAGTTTGATTTGAGTCAAGGGGGAGTTCATTTTTCCCCATGCATTTATTGAGCACTTAAGTGCCATTTTTGGTTAGATATGGGGCAGTTGAGGCCACTTTCACATGAAACTCACTTTGGGATGTCATTTTATGGAATTTTTACATATTTTTGAGGAGTTTGACATGCTATATTTTTGGGTTGATTTTGAGATCTGAGCTAGGGTTTTGTATGGGTTTTTGAGCATTTGGAGGCACATTTTAGTTAGTATCAATTGTACTTGATCTTGATGGAAGATTTTATGGATTTCTTCACTCTTTAGAGGAGTTTTGAGAGATATTTTTTATGCATTTTCTCACATCTGAGTTAGGGTTTTGAGCCCTATTTATTGTAACTCCAAGGTTTCTCAAGAACTGAAATAGGTGTATACAATCCATTATTCTGACTTACTCATTTTACAACTTAACAAACTCCACAACTCCTTACAATTTTTTGAACATCCTTATACAATTGTGGCTAATAGAACTTTTCTCTAAGGAAACTCAAAGTTTTATCAATGCCAAAGTGTCCAACAAAACCACTACAATGTTTCTCCTTAATAAAATTAGTTCTCATAGATCCTCTTAGTATACATAAATGAACTCCTTTAAACAACATATCTTCTTCAATGAAACAATCTTCACACTTACTCGGTTAATCAAGTATAGGTGCTCTACACTCTCTCCATGCCTTAGAAAAGTCGGGGTTAGTCTCATACAAATCCTTCATCTCAACAAAGTCAAAATTTTAACCTTTATCTTAGTAAGCAAAGATCTTCTTCTGTTGAGTGCATTTATAACTTGGTAAAATACTCTACTCTTATGTTTGATCACAAATTTAAAATTTTGCAAATACTCAACTAACTTCATATGTCTCTAATTCAACTTATGCTAATTTCCCAAATGTTGTAAGGCCTTATGATCAATATAAAACACAAAATCCTTAGGAGTCTAATAATATACCTACTTCTTCAAATATTGAATAATAGCATAGAAATCTTTATCATACACATAATACTTCATTTTAGTATCAGTCAATTTCTCACTATAAAAAGCAACAGGTTTTCCCTCTTGACCCAACATAGCTCCAATTTCACTATGTACCACTTACATCACATTCAACTTGAAATACTTTATTGAAATTAGGTAAAGCCAACAAAGGTAATTCAAAACCTTTTGTTTCAAAGTCTCAAATCTCTTATTAGCTCCATGTGTCCACTTGAAATCCTTTTTGTCTTACATCATTGTCTCAATCATAACATTAAAAATAGAGCTAAAATTCTTTATAAATGTACTATAGAAACTTGCTAATCCAAGAAATGATCTTCGTCACTCACATTCTCAAGTGTAGGCCACTCAAGTATTTCTTTAACCTTCTTAGGATCCATCTTCAAACTATTAGCTAAAATTACAAATCTCATATATGCAATCTCCTCTTTCATGAATGAACACTTTTTCAAGTTAATCAATAACTTCTCCTCTATCTCTACAAAACTTGTCTAATATGCTCAAGATTCTCTTCCTTAGTCTTAACAACTATCAAAATATCTTCCAAGTAGACAATGAAAAACTTGGCCAAGAATTTCTTCAAAACTTCATTCATCAACTGCATAAAAGTACTTGGTATATTAGTAAAACCAGAAGGCATAACCAAATACTCATACAAACCTTCCTTTGTTTTAAAAAAATTCTTCCACTCATCACTTTCTCTAGTTCTTATTTGATAATAGCCACTCATCAAATAAATATTTTTAAAATACCTTTCTCCACTCAAACAATCCATTATGTCATTCATCCTAGGCATAGGAAATCTATGCTTTACTATTATCTTATTAATAGCTTTGGAATCCATACACATTATCCTCTCACTATTCTTATTAGGTGCCAATATGTAAAGTACAACATAGGGACTCAAACTCTCTCTAATCAAACCTTTCCACAATAATTCATGCACTTGCTTGTCAAGTTCTTCATTCTTGGTAGGTGTCAATCTATAAGGTTCTTTATTTGGAAAACTAAATCTAGGAATTAGGTCCATACAATGACTTATACTTATCACAAAAGGTAAACCATTAGGTACATTATCAAAAACATTTTCCTAATACTCAATGAGAAACTGCTCAAGTTTTGCTGGAACTTGGTCAACACTACCACGACTCTATTGACTAGAAACCACAACAAAAAAAATTGTTTCTTTCTTTATCTCTTTCACAAATTGATCTCCATTAACAAAACAAACCCATACAATAGTACAATCAATCTCATATGGATTCTCAATCAAAGGCAACAATACTTTCCACCTTCCATTTATGCAAAGAGTATATTGATTTAATCTACCATCATATATAGCATGTCTATTATACTGCCAAGGTCTACCCAAAAAAATGACAAGAATCCATAGGCATAATATCACATAAGACTTTATCAAAGTAGTTACGAATCTTGAATTTCACAATACATTGTTCACTTACGAGTAACTTATTCTCATCCTTGATCCATGAAATATGATAGGGTTTAGAATGTCTTAGCCTCTTCAAATGAAACTTTGTAACTAGGTCTTCTAATGCCAAATTCATTGAACTTCCACTATCAATGATCACCTTGCAATATTTTTTGACCATCTTGCATCTAGTCTTGAAAAGACTTATTCTAGGCATAGGTTCCTCATCAGATTCCACCTCAAGTTCACAATTAGGGTTTGGTTCTCTATGTGCTCCTTTATCATCACTAACATCATCAAGATGTACTCCTCTCCTTTGGTTTGTCTACACAGTATCTAACCTGGATGCAATATGTCTCAACATATCCATAATAGCATTAACTACATTTCCTCTACCATGAACCATTTTGATAATAGGATCCTGCAAGATAGTAACCCTTTGCAAGTTATAGGTCAAACTCAGATCTATCACCATATAACCAAATCAACTAGGGTTATTTATGATCTAATTCCTATGAACAATTGTTTCTCTAATACCACTTGATGCAAGGGAGAGGATGAAAGATATGGTTAAATGACTTGCCTAATAATCAACCAACCTTGTAGAGATCACACAAAGGAAGCTATTCACAAAGAGACAACACCAAAAAGTAGACATGAACAAGTTTCTTTCATTAGTTCATCAAAATATCATTACACACACCTAGTTGTTAGGCCTTTTCAGTTGCAGCCAAATACAAAGATTCCAATATACATTCAAGTGCATCCAACATGTGGGATTTGCAATCTCCTTTTCATATTCTAACTCCTGTCTACCCACCTCTAGCTCGCTTATCCTAACCTAGAACAAGACTCTTTATTTATACTTGCCAAATGGTTTATAGAAGATTGTAGATCATCATATGGAGAAGGCCGACCAAATAATAATCTACACATATCCTAATGATCAATCTAATACATTAAATTACTAATAGAAATGAAATAATGATTTGACTCTCAAATAAGAACCAAATAGACAACTCAGTGAAAGAGATTACCAGACATAATTAGTAGGGTTCATCAAGTCACTTAGTGAACATAGAAAAAAAACACTCGATGAACAAAGAAACTGGGCCATTCTGAAAATGAAAGCAAAAACACATCCACTAAGCCAATCAACAACAAAGTCACTGAGAAGGTACTCAAGCATGATCAAGCATGTCTCTACCGAGTAGGATAGTGAAGAAAACCATAATTCTCTTGCATCATATATGCTCTGTTAAATCCATTACTCCAATTAAGGAATTCTCAATTTCTTGAACATGGGGGCATACACTCCTCTCCATATATCACATTTTTCGCACACATATATGATAATTCTCTATTGGATGACCAATGGATAAATTATTCTCTTGTATTCAACCTTTTCATTAGATCCCGTAATGGAAACAATGCTTTCCTTAAGGATTGATCTTTCTTCTTTTGGTCCCATTCAAGATGCAATTCTCATGAAATCTTCCAATTCAATCTAACAAATTCTCATGAAAGCTTTCTCTCTTCCAATGCAAGCTTCCAAATCAAGATCTTCAAGTATTAAATTCATCAAGATCCATATAATAAAAGTAAATATTATCTAATTGATTTGAGTTTCTCTCCCATTATGGAAAAGTAGGATAATTCTCAATCAAGAAAGAATGTCCATTGACCCATACTTCTCTATTCTTCTTCACATGTGGTTAATAAGAATATCTATAGTCAAGGTATAAGAATGATAATCATAGATCCATTCATTTGTGGTGGTATCCTTAATTCAACATCTCATTACAAATACTAATCTATGGATTTCAAGAACATATAATCATCTTCATGGATTTGATTTATTACTACATTCATTCATGAGGGTATCATACAAAGTGAATCAATAATTTATCTTTCAATATTACTTTACTTTATGAAATTTCCCTCATATTTGAAGGCTAATTCCTAAAAAGGGGTTTAACGAAGGAAAAACCTCTAGGTTTTGGTAAATTTCATGAGAAATTACCTAAAATAAGTTTTCATTGGTGACTTGTCCCTGGAAAGTATACCTATACCTAAAACATTTACGTGTCCCTACTATTTTTAAGTGATATTTTTTTGTCAAATCTTGTAGTTACATTTCATTTAGAGACTCTGGAAAATGGAAATTTTGGACTTAAAATTGAACATTCTCTATCTTGTTTTTAGGTGGACTTGTTCTCTCTTCTTTTACTTGTACTTATTTTTATCATATTACATCTCATAAGGAATTCAAAACCCCATTAAGTTTAGATCTTGAATTGACACCCTTTCTTTGGGATATTATTGAGATTCTTATGGGGATTGCATTATATGTTTTGACATTAATATTTTTAGCCAATAGGATATTATATGTGGGAAACTTTGATCATTTTGTAAGATGTCTTGCTCGAAAAAGAAAATCCTCTAAACTCTCGGGCCTAAGAAAGTATTTGGCCAAAGACTTTTCAACTATGGCTCCAAGGAAAAGACATTTATGGCAAATTACAACCACCAGTAGCAACATGTAATTACATGAGTGTGAGCAATACACCAAGCATAACGGGGACAATAATTGTATGTTCAGATCACTAAGGAGTTTTGAATGTAATTAGAGATTTGAATGTAATTAGAGATTTGTCATGTGTTTGGAAGAAATAAATATGGTGTAACTTCCTTATCAAAATATAGATACAGGGAAACGGTTAAGTGTTGTTGAAATATATATTACGCACAACACACCAAAAATATTTTGTGGTTGCCAATCAAGGTTTTATAACAATCAATGCCCACAGTAGACAACCATTTGCGGCTTGATTTCAGACTTACTTTTGCACATACAACCAAATTGCAGACTAAATTAGCCTTTTCACCATATTTTGAGATTTCAAAAATATTTTTTTTATTCCATAAGTGAGCTTTTTGTGAGCTCACAAAATTCATAAAGAATATTTATGGAAGTAGTGCATGTAGTGCATTCTCTTTAGAATAAATGTTTATATTTATGAAATTCTATAATGTGAGAACATAGAGATTAAGGAGAAATTCTTTTAATTATCATTCTAATTAGATAGTATTGATCTCTAAGGCTCTATTTTAGAATAGGATATATTTATTATCATATATTAAAAATTAATTAAATTTTAAACTACAAATTATAACAGTTTTTTTACAAATAATATTTTTATTAATCCCCATTTTTAGAAAGGCAGGGATTAAAGTTTTCGATCCTCATTTTGCATATTTTTTGTTGCTTCGAGAGATGAGAAAATCATAAATAATGACATTTATACTATGGTTGAGAGTAATATTTCTATTAAATTGGCTTTATGAATTTCAATTCTTATTTTTCTATTGGTTGCTTCCTTTTATTCCGGTAGTCTTTTTATTTTATCTGTCAGGAAATTCGCTAAATTTATAAGGGCAGGTGGTAGCAACTTGAAATGTTTTGGAGACAGGTATCTAAAAGCACCATATCTACAAGAAAAATGTCATTGATGGCTTTTAAAGGCATTATCTCTACAAGATAGATGCCACTGACCTGGAAAGAAAAACTAGGAAAATCAACATAAAGAAAAGGTGGCCTTTTCCTAGGTTTTTCTTTGAAAGCAAGGCAATAGAGGCAGTAAAACTCACCAAGAATAGGTAATACCTAATAATTTCATTGTAAAGTAGGATAAACATGCATAGGGCATGTAAATAGAAGGAAAAGAAGAAAAAGTGAAGGTTGTTCCTTTTGCATTCAATTGATTTATGCTAGTGTTTAAGTTTCTAAAAATAGAGCGGCTAAATAGTGGTAGCTTGTTAACAACACAACAAGAACAATGGTAATCTCATGGTCATCCTTTTTGTGAAAAAGTTTTCTTGTTGATATGTAAATTTTTATTTTGAGAGATAAACTCTAGTAATTTGTATTTCTAATAGCATTTGCAAAACATTCAGGAAACTCTCCATACACATTCTATAAGCTTTTGTGTGGACCTAAAAAAACCTTCATGCTTCCCTTCAATGGATGAGTTGCACAAGTTTTTCTCGATGCATAAGGTCTTTGGCACTAGCAATGATAGAAAAATGGTTTAGACAGACCATTTTTCAATGAATTATCTTTTCTCTACTTATGATTCTTGCTCAAATTTTAGAACATAGATTTAACTTGGGATTCTACACATTTTATCCATTTTTAGATTTGTTTGTGAATTTGTGTGAATTGACCACTTCAACCAATGCATAAAAGACACAATTTCTGGTCAAGATTCTTCAGCCCATGATCTTGAAGAATTATACATTTAATGTTTCAGCCCATGATCCTTAATATTTATACATTTAATGTTACTATAATGTGCATTTACTTGTTTTCCTTTAACTTTTGTATCAAATAAAATTATGTTGCTTTAGAGTTTGCAATCTATAGCTTAAACTACAAATTTATCATTGTTTTTTCATGGTTCTCTTTACCTTTGAGTACTCAATTTGAGTTTGTGTGGCTATATGGAGAGATATTTTCACTTCATGCAAATCATTTTAATTGATTTTGTTTATGTGGTTCATCTCTTTTGGATAAGTTTATGCAACTATTGTTTTCTTAGATGGTGTATATGTTTTATTCTGGTTTGAAATGGTTAATGGTTGCATAAGATAGGGCCTTGTTTTAATGTTGAATATTATAAATCAAAATTATATGTTGACTATATGCTCATTTATGCACTCTAGGATCTTGAATGGAAGCATGCATAGGAAAATGATTTCTCTGTAGGAACTGTTGGGATGAATTAAAACCAAACTAGGTGGCTTTAAATTCTCCCCTACCAAAACTTAGAACATTGTCCACTACCTAGCACACCTTGGATACACCATGTAGATAGGTGATGAATTATTTTACTATGGTGTGGTTGCACGATTTGTAGCTATGTTGTACTTTTTAATATTTTTGTGTGGAATTAGTCTCAATTTTTGTGAATCGTTTCTCTCTGGTAGCATGAACAACTTGCCTGGTGTAACATTGATTCTTAGATTTATACATAATTTAGGCATTTAAGAGACAACTTTTATTTTATTTGTGATCGCTAAAAAAATGAAGCAATTTGCCAAAGTTTTAGATTAAGGTAAAAATAGGTTTTGAAGGGGTCCCGAAACCCTTTAACAGTAAAGCAAAAGATAAACCATGAAGCACAACCAGGTTCAAGATGCGTTCTTTCTTTTAAGTTGTGGAGAGATCTAGGAAAAATAACGCAATCAATTTGAAGCCCCTTTTGTGTCTATTTCATTCCCCATTTTTTTAATTTGTTGAGATCTTGGTCAGCAAGAGTTATTTTTAGGTGAGGGTGACCATGATATCTTTAAGAATATCATAGCTTTCTAACATTTAGTGTTAGTAGATCTCACTAACTAAATAATGTTAAATTATTGGCAATTAATGGCATATACCATTTTAATAAATCTTTGTTGAACATTATGTATATGATCACGAAGAAGGTTTGGTTTAGATTGATTATAGTTTTTTCATTTTTCTCTTATTCTCAGTAGAACATCTTAAGTTTCTTTTACCCAACTTTCAAAATGTATACAACATTTTTTTGAGAATCTATGAAAGTTGGTTATTCTCATTTTATCATATTTATTTGAAGTTAGTAATTCCTATGGCATCATACTATTTTTAAGTACAAAACTATTTTGAGATTAATATTTGTTTTTATTTTCAATTTTCAATTTATCAAAATTTCAAATTAATTTGTTAAACTTTAAATCTTACTCAATCTAAAATCATGCTATCAATATGTTAAGTTCATAGTGCGTTATAATAGATTTTTTGTTTTTCTTCTTCTTTGTAATAAAAATATGTGTTGGATTGATAAGAGCCATACGCTTTCAATTTGTAGGTATAAAAGAGGAAAAAGTACACCGTGAACAACAAATTAAAAAAATATTACATTCTTCTTCTTATCATATAAATGAATAGAATGTGCAATAAATGAATTTTAAGAGAATATTTAATTAAAATGTAAAACAATAATTGTTTTATAGGCAAGAGCCTACAACACAATGGTAACTTGTGAGCTTCTCATGTGGGAGGTCTTGGGTTCAAATTCATGTAACACATAAAAATAATTAATTACAACAAATAATAATAATTAATCTAGGCTTTGATTGTTTACCGATAAAAAAATTATTATTATTATTATTTTATATGTTTATAATACTTTATCATTTTTATATTGACCACTTCAACCAATGCATAAAAGACACAATTTCTGGTCAAGATTCCTCAGCCCAAAACTTAGAACATTGTCCACTACCTAGCACATCTTGGATACACCATGTAGATAGGTGATGAATTATTTTACTATGGTGTGGTTGCACGCTTTGTAGCTGTGTTGTACTTTTTAATATTTTTGTGTGGAATTAGTCTCAATTTTTGTGAATCATTTCTCTCTGGTAGCATGAACAACTTGCCTGGTGTAACATTGATTCTTAGATTTATACATAATTTAGGCATTTAAGAGACAACTTTTATTTTATTTGTGATCGCTAAAAAAATGAAGCAATTTGCCAAAGTTTTAGATTAAGGTAAAAATAGGTTTTGAAGGGGTCCCGAAACCCTTTAACAGTAAAGTAAAAGATAAACCATGAAGCACAACCACGTTCAAGATGCATTCTTTCTTTTAAATTGTGGAGAGATATAGGAAAAATACCGCAGTCAATTTGAAGCCCCTTTTGTGTCTATTTCATTCCCCATTTTTTTAATTTGTTGAGATCTTGGTCAGCAAGAGTTATTTTTAGGCGAGGGTGACCATGATATCTTTAAGAATATCATAGCTTTCTAACATTTAGTGTTAGTAGATCTCACTAACTAAATAATGTTAAATTATTGGCAATTAATGGCATATACCATTTTAATAAATCTTTGTTGAACATTATGTATATGATCACGAAGAAGGTTCGGTTTAGATTGATTATAGTTTTTTCATTTTTCTCTTATTCTCAGTAGAACATCTCAAGTTTCTTTTACCCGACTTTCAAAATCTATACAACATTTTTTTCAGAATCTATGAAAGTTGGTTATTCTCATTTTATCATATTTATTTGAAGTTAGTAATTCCTATGGCATCATACTATTTTTAAGTACAAAACTATTTTGAGATTAATATTTGTTTTTATTTTCAATTTTCAATTTATCAAAATTTCAAATTAATTTATTAAACTTTAAATCTGACTCAATCTAAAATCATGCTATCAATATGTTAAGTTCATAGTGTGTTATAATAGATTTTTTGTTTTTCTTTTTCTTTGTAATAAAAATATGTGTTGGATTGACAAGAGCCATACACTTTCAGTTTGCAGGTATAAAAGAGGAAAAAGTACACCGTGAACAACAAATTAAAAAATTATTACATTCTTCTTCTTATCATATAAACGAATAGAGTGTGCAATAAATGAATTTTAAGAGAATATTTAATTAAAATGTAAAACAATAATTTTTTTATAGGCAAGAGCCTACAACACAATGGTAACTTGTGAGCTTCTCATGTGGGAGGTCTTGGGTTCAAATTCATGTAACACATAAAAATAATTAATTACAACAAATAATAATAATTAATCTAGGCTTTGATTGTTTATCGATAAAAAAATTAATAATAATAATTATTTTATATGTTTATAATATTTTATCATTTTTACAACTACAATGGGGATTTATTATTATTAAGGTTTGAAACAAATTTAGGGTGTTGCCAAAGTGCTTCTTGGGAATTGTAATCATTATTATGAAATATTTATTTAAAGTATCAATAATTTCAATATTTATATAAATATTACAATATAATTAAGTAAATTCAAACTAAAGAATATTTTTCATTCAATTATTAGTATAAGAATTAATTCAATAAGCAAGTTTAGATTCAATCATTTAATATGAAAGACAGTTCATGTCAATGAAAATTGATATGCAACGTAAGTGCAATTTGGTCTATTGTTAGTATTATACAACCTCTCAACAAGTGTACAACTCATGGTAAAATGCATTATTTTTTTTCCTATACATTAGGTAGGGACTCTAGCTCTACGAGCTCTTGTTATTATAAAATATTGAAACTTAATTAATCTTAGATGTAGTGTTGCTTGTAGAATTAAATAACTCTTAATATTTTAAGAACAAGTGAAAAACATTTACGAAATTCCTAATTTTTATTAGGTAATTTTTTATAGTTAAGAATTCTCTTTGAAATTTTTAACTATTTATCATAGTTGAAATATTAGACACATAATTGAGAATCACTTCCAATTGACATAGAGAAAATTAAAATTTTGTCATGCTTTGAAGAACATTGATTGTAAAGTTTAGAATCAAGGGTGAAAGTAATTATGAGAAAAATAGTTAGAAGATTTTATTCTATTCATTTTGCATGTTTCAAATATTGATTTTAACTAAAAACTTAACTATGAAAGTAATTATGAAAAAATTATCATAAAAAATGCTATTTAGTTAATAATTTACTTTTGTTATGTTTGAAATGTTTAGATTAAGGTAAAAATAGGTTATTAGGGGACCTAAAACCCCTTACAACTAGTTGAAAAATATATGAATAAAGTACCCTAGGTTTTACAAGAACTTGGAACCTAAAGTTCATAAAACATCAAAAGCCAGGTTTTACAAGGACTTGGAACCTACCAAAAATCAATTCAAAGTTCAAAACCATGTTTTACAAGGACCTAGAACCTAAAGAAAATTTTTTAACAAAAGCTGGAAATGAAACAACACCAGGAAAACTAGGACTAACAACCCAACTAGAGACCAAAACCAATAATTAAACTAACTCTTTGATAATCTTTGCTAATTCCTTACAAGCCTCCATAGTACACTGAAGGGTTTCTTCTTTAGTAGCACTAGGAGTAGCAACCACAACTTTCTTAGTGCTTTGTCTAGTTCTTTTACTAGGGCCACTTGAGATCTTGACAGTAACATGAGAAATAATCTCCTCATTGCTTATTTTACCCATACTTATAGTGACAACATATGAACTAGAAGTAACCATTTCCATACATTTCCCACTATCCTTTACTAGTTGGTGCAATTCCATTTCATAGGCCTTCAACCTCTCTGGGACATTACCTACTTGATTCTCCAGCTGGACTCTCTTTATTTTTTCTTCCTCTAGATCTCTCTGGAGCTCTCCCATTTTTTTCTTAAGAACAATAATTTCATTACAGAGCCATGAATTTACTTGGAGAGAAGCATCGCCTTTTATCTTATCCTTATGGAGAAAAGAAAGTTTGAAATATCCCCGACAGGTTATTGCCTCTTTAAACACCAAAATCTTAAACTTCAATGATTAGGCATTTCGTCAAACAGTTAGCAATCAAGGTTGTTACGAACCAGAGATGAACTGATGTCAAATTCTATTCTGGTAGTCAGAGTTGTACCCTATGTAATTAATTGTGAATAGAAGAATTCCTCTCATAATTCACCAATAGACGTATCAAATGCAATATATATTCATACTTTCAATGCTCAGGGAGAACTTCTTATTACAATCATATGTTTCATTGTTTAACCATAATTCAACAAAAAACCTGAACTTGTAAAAGAAAGAGAACCTGAGTTTGCCTGGGTGAAGCTTATGTTTTCATCCACCTGAATGTCTGCATCTTCTCTACGAAATATAGGATCATCACGGACCTTTATGGTTACAAGGAGATCCCCTGACTGACCACTTTCGAAATCTGTTCCTCGCAACATTTCTCCATTATCGATACCTTCCATTACATCCAAAGTAATCTTCTTCCGTGCTTTTACAACTCTATCTCCACGGCAAGTCATGCAAAATTCCTTCACAATCGAACCACTTCTCCTGCATGTTGAGGATGTAGATTCCAACCAAAATGTATCCCGTTGCCTTCTAATCGTTCTCGATCCTTTACAATCTCTGCATGTCTGAGGTTTGGTCCCCGCTGGCTCACCACTTCCAATTGGGATAATTTGGGCCTGCGAACTCCATACCTTTTAAATACTCTGAACACTGCTCTAGGTAATACGAAGGCCGCTACGGGGTATGAAACCCGCGTGAAAACTC
Organism: Cupressus sempervirens; assembly: GCA_028749045.1. Lineage (NCBI taxonomy): Eukaryota > Viridiplantae > Streptophyta > Pinopsida > Cupressales > Cupressaceae > Cupressus > Cupressus sempervirens. The sequence goes on along the minus strand of CM053788.1, from coordinate 272,854,126 downwards.
GCAGTCGCAGGCAGTGGACTTGTATTGCTGAGACAGCGGTTACTTACTGTTGGATTCCCAAATACTGGAGCGGTGTCTTGAAGTCATACCAGTCTTAATCCCGTAATCACAACTGAGCTCGCCCAAATGTTATAGTTACCCCGCTGAGATCCAGGTGAAAACGCGTTGCCGAATATGGGAGCGGAAGCAGAGTGCGTTGTGTGCAGAGCGCTTGACTGGAAATGTGCTGTCTATGCTATCCTTCGGCAGTCCACGATGAATGTGGGTGGTCTTTGGGCAGAGTGATTCTACTCCAGCTTGAGTTCCACCTTTAACCTCTGCCCGGTATAATACAATCACTCGCCAAACTTCAAACTTGCGGTACCACGTTGGTCTTAATGTTGATTGCGTTATAATGAGGGAGGCCGCCCTGCCGGATGTCAAAGCTCTTACATGCTCTGCAACTAAAATGGATTATTAATCACCTTCAAATCTTCTTCCATGTATACGGAAATGCTAGCTGGGAGGATTGTCTAGGAAACTTGCCTTCTTCCCTATTCTGTCCAATACTGCCACTGATCCTGTGAACCTTGTAAATAGATTATAACTTCGAATCTCTATCCTCAAAACTCAATCTTCCAAATTTGTCCCTAAGCTACAAATAGTCGCCCTGATGAAATGACTGAATGTCACCTCCAATCTGCAATAATTCAGATGATATTTCACACCCTCAAAATTGCGTACCAATTGAGAGTTATCGTTCTCAATGGCCAATTGTGACAATTGTGAAAACCCTAGGTTCCACAATGCACCGGTGATTAAATCACAATCTAAAATCAGAGAGATAAAAAATTGCTTGATTCGAATGGAGCCCCGGGGTGCCTATTTATTCTTTTCTCTCCATCTTCTCCAGAGACTTCTAGAACATTTTTGATCTTATCTCTTAAGTGACTTTATTAAATTAATTAAATATAAAGTTATCTTTTAATATTTATTTATTTGATAACTTTATAAGTAATTAACTTAATATCATTTATTTATTTAATTAAAATGATTAATTAGTCGTCCTCATAAAATATTCATTATTTTGGACAACCAAGTTAATCAAATTGATTAATCAAACTGCCACCGAAAATTGGGGACATGACAGTCCGCCCTTCCTGAAATTGCTTGTCCCCAAGCAATGGCTGAACCATAAACCAATCAATATGCCCGGGTCCCAAATGTAAATCTGTATATCATCCCAATCCTCATCATACTCCCGTGGAGAAATCATCAATACCAGTAGCTGAAAAACTGTACTCAACATCCAAACAACTGACAACTCTGATGAAATCATCTGTAAACCAACTGTAGATGACGATAGAAGAAACCTTTTTGTAGATCTCAACCCAACTGAAACATCAACTCCATCAAAATTCAAGCCCCCGTCAAAATGACACCTGCACCCAATTGCACTGTAGATATGAAAACAGCCATAGGTACCTAAATCACTGCCATCAAATCCAATCTCTCTAAAACTACTCCGGGTGTGTCGATGCTGCAGGTTGAGTAACTTTCTACTACCAATTTTATTTTCAAAAGATGGTGCCAATCTATCCCCTAATGGATGGTAAGAAACTAGAACCAATCTACATCTGCGTGAAATTAAATCTTCTATTTCTGTGTCAAAAGAAAAATGATGAGTGTACCCTACTGTATAATACCGGTAAGAACCTCCAAATTCTGCCGCTAGCTCATCATCACTGAACTGGTAATCAACATATGGCTCCAATCTCTAACTCTGAGTGACTTTAAGTCGGATAGGTCCCTGTGCACTCTGCTCAACAAACCCCTCCTCGAGATCCCTGTGAGGTAGCATAGTAGAAAGGACCCCTATAATCTTCTCAACCAATCTGCAAATAACACTAGTATCATGGATGAGAACACCTTCTGTCACTTTATGCGAGTCCAAATGAACACATGCACTATCCAAAAAATACTCCATGAACAGTTCAGTGCAGTAAAAATTATATGAGGAAACATTAACATACTCCCCTTTACACCACAACTGGTCCTCTTGTAAGGGTGGCATACTCAACTGTACCACACTATCAACTTTCTGAGAATAATCAATCTGGAGACTTGACTCTATTGGTGTCACAAACTCATTAAGACCAGCTACTACCAAATCCTGAATATGTGTGTCAGCCTCAACAATATGCTCCTTAGTAGTAACTGCGGAAGTGTACTTACCATCATCCACCTCAGTAGTCAAATGAACTGGGTCTGGGGCTGGTTTTGACCGCAAATGCTCCAACTCCACGGTCACCTCCTTCAACTGAAACTACGACTTCTGTAGATCTCGTTGTGTGTCCTCTAACGCCTCAGAAGTCACTATTAGCTCTTGGGAAAGCTCACTCACCTCCTCTTCACGATCCAAGAGTGCCTCATATGTTGTACTCCCCCACTCAACCAAGTGATCACGGTCAGCTACCAATCGTAAATAATCCTGCTTCAAAATTCGAACAGCTTCATGCAAGGCATGAATCTCTACCAAAGAAAAGTAACCACCGCTGGACTCATTTTTCATAGAAGTACCCCACCCAGTAATGGCCAACAACTGACGAGCAGTATCAAAATGCTCACAAGCGATACCAATGTCTCGCTTACTAACTTTCAATTGACTAGTCACATGATGGCTCTGGCTGAACTGTCTCCTACAAGCCTCTTCTGGTGCTTTGTCTATAGGGGTATCCTCCAGGTTACTGATTTCTAGAATATTGTCATCCATATCTTGCGAATCCTCTTCAAAACTCATATCCTCATCCGGAGTGTCAAAATTTATAGTACTGATGTTAAACTCCCTTGTACCCAAAGAATTTGTCAAGGAAGTTGAGTCTACAAAACTGTTCACTTCATCCTCCTGGATGTTATCAAGGTCGAAATGATCCTGGGATTCATTTGTACACATTGTCAAATATGAAAAATCTTCAACACCTTCCAACAAGAACGGTCGTCTGCATATATGAACCAAACCCAATACTGGTGTATAAAAACCAATACCAACATCGAACAAGTTGCTGGCACAAGGAAAGACAACACCATGTATTCTTCTAATCAAATCCATGATAGCACTCAAACAAACATTGCTACTATTAAGTGTTAAAGATCTCCAGTTAACTGAATCCCAAATGCTGCTGAAACATTCTCGAGTCCATATCTATGAACAAGGGACAGCCGGTAACTTAAGCAAACTCCTTACCTGAGTAATGTGACCAACACCAACTAACTCCTCATATTTGTTTGACATTGTCCTTGTATCCTGGATGTGAATGCTAGATGAATGCGCAACATTATCAACAACCACATATGACCCATCAAATGTAGAAAGCTGAGTGTCAGACATGCCAAATGAAACTAAGCTTAGCTCCATGCCATGCTCATTCCCATGTCTCTCCCAGTCCTGTAAAGCCAAAGGAGTATTTACCAAGGTTGCTTGATTGTCCTCAAGCTCACGAGAAAGCTTGGAAACTTTTTCCTCCTTCCTCCTCAAGGCATCTGAATAGTCTTTGGTAAGGCTAAGAAGATGGTCACAGTCTGATAGAAGATGTAAATAGCTTGACTTCATGGTTCCCATTCCTTCACTAATTGCCTGTAAGTCAAACCAAGAAGATTTTGCCTGAACTCCCTTATGTCTTCCTTGTAACTGAATCATTCGGATGTGCTCTTCTATCATCTCCTGCATCCTGTCATGATGAGATAAAGAAGTCACAACACTATCTTCGCTCACCTTCAGCTGGCTGGACCAATCATGTGAAGTACTACCAATTTCATCCTCATGTGATGAAGCATCTAACTGAGCCTAGTACTCTCTCTCAACAAAATCATGAATACTCAATGTTTTCTCATTTCTACCTGGTATCTTACCATCAGCATCCTTATCATCATCTGAACTCATTTCACTGTAATCATTGCCTGTCAGAACCAAACCACCCTGAGTACCTGAGACATCACCCTTTGGCATTCTGTATACAACTGTCTCAACTTGAATACCAAGTTGACAGTTACTATCCATCAGCGTAATATCCTTCACCACTTCTTCCTTTGGTTGAACTGAAACCTCTAACTGGTTGCACACTTGTTTCTCGAACTCCTCATTAAGGTTCCTAGTAACATCGCCCACTGTATCAGCTAGTGCTTTGCGAGAAGATTTTTCGAATCAAAAACCAGTTGACTTATTCACCTTAGTTGGGTCGAACAGCCTGTCAATCATACGGTGGTGCTTAACCAACAGTTCAGACATGTTATGCCTTATTTTCCTGAGCTCATCCTGAATGTCTGAATAGTCCTCCTTTCCACAATTCCAACTCTGAATACTGTGTCTATTACTTGTCCAAGATTGTGTCCTCGGAGACTTTTTGCTGTACTTGTCCATCTTGGTTGAAGTAGAGTGTTGATCACTCATGTAAGTCGGTTCTCACCCCACAGGATGGCAAGAAAACCGCTCTGATACCACTGAAATATCCCCGATAGGTTATTGCCTCTTTAAACACCAAAATCTTAAACTTCAATGATTAGGCATTTCGCCAAATAGTTAGCAATCAAGGTTGTTACAAACCAGAGATGAACTGATGTCAAATTCTATTCTGATAGTCAGAGTTGTACCCTATGTAATTAATCGTGAATAGAAGAATTCCTCTCATAATTCACCAATAGACGTATCAAATGCAATATATATTCATACTTTCAATGCTCAGGGAGAACTTCTTATTACAATCATATGTTTCATTGTTTAACCATAATTCAACAAAAAACCTGAACTTGTAAAAGAAAGAGAACCTGAGTTTGCCTAGGTGAAGCTTATGTTTTCATCCACCTGAATGTTTGCATCTTCTCTACGAAATATAGGATCATCATGGACCTTTATGGTTACAAGGAGATCCCTTGACTGACCACTTTCGAAATCTGTTCCTCACAACATTTCTCCATTATCGATACCTTCCATTACATCCAAAGTAATCTTCTTCCGTGCTTTTACAACTCTATCTCCATGGCAAGTCATGCAAAATTCCTTCACAATCGAACCACTTCTCCTGCATGTTGAGGATGTAGATTCCAACCAAAATGTATCCCGTTGCCTTCTAATCATTCCCGATCCTTTACAATCTCTGCATGTCTGAGGTTTGGTCCCCGCTGGCTCACCACTTCCAATTGGGATAATTTGGGCCTGCGAACTCCATACCTTTTAAATACTCCGAACACTTCTCTAGGTAATACAAAGGCCGCTACAGGGTATGAAACCCGCGTGAAAACTCGCAGTTGCAGGCAGTGGACTTGTATTGCTGAGACAGCAGTTACTTACTATTGGATTCCCAAATACTAGAGTGGTGTCTTGAATTCGTACCAGTCTTAATCCCGTAATCACAACTGAGCTCACCCAAATGTTATAGTTACCCTGCTGAGATCCAGGTGAAAACGCGTTGCCGAATATGGGAGCGGAAGCAGAGTGTGTTGTGTGCAGAGCGCTTGACTGGAAATGTGCGGTCTATGCTATCCTTCGGCAGTCCACGATGAATGTGGGTGGTCTTTGGGCAGAGTGATTCTACTCCAGCTCGAGTTCCACCTTTAACCTCTGCCCGGTATAATACAATCACTCGCCAAACTTCAAACTTGCGGTACCACGCTGGTCTTAATGTTGATTGCGTTATAATGAGGGAGGCCGCCCTGCCGGATGTCAAAGCTCTTACATGCTCTGCAACTGAAATGGATTATTAATCACCTTCAAATCTTCTTCCATGTATACGAAAATGCTGGCTGGGAGGATTGTCTAGGAAACTTGCCTTCTTCCCTATTCTGTCCAATACTGCCACTGATCCTGTGAACCTTGTAAATAGATTATAACTTCGAATCTCTATCCTCAAAACTCAATCTTCCAAATTTGGCCCTAAGCTACAAATAGTCGCCCTGATGAAATGACTGAATGTCACCTCCAATCTGCAATAATTCAGATGATATTTCACACCCTCAAAATTGCGTACCAATTGAGAGTTATCGTTCTCAATGGCCAATTGTGACAATTGCGAAAACCCTAGGTTCCACAATGCACCGGTGATTAAATCACAATCTGAAATCAAAGAGATAAAAAACTGCTTGATTCGAATGGAGCCCCGGGGTGCCTATTTATTCTTTTCTCTCCATCTTCTCCAGAGACTTCTAGAACATTTTTGATCTTATCTCTTAAGTGACTTTATTAAATTAATTAAATATAAAGTTATCTTTTAATATTTATTTATTTGATAACTTTATAAGTAATTAACTTAATATCATTTATTTATTTAATTAAAATGATTAATTAGTCGTCCTCATAAAATATTCATTATTTTGGACAACCAAGTTAATCAAATTAATTAATCAGACTGCCACCGAAAATTGGGGACATGACAAAGTTTCACCATATTATCATCTTTGGTCTCATCATCAGACCTTTTCTCTGAATTGGTAGTCACTTCCTGGGTATCCTTCAGATGTAGCTGATTTTCATTGTTTAAATTCTCTTGATCCATCATCTCCTTTTCATTCTCCTTATTCAGATTCTTCTCTTTAACCACAATAGCTTTACCCTCTACATTCTGCTCTTTGTGAGTGCCCACCATAATCTTGACATCTATTAACTTTGTTTTAGTAGGTATAGGCCTATCACTTTGAGTCAAAATTTTCTCATTTTGGCCTGAAGGTTTTGAAATTGAATTTGACTCCATATTCCCCTGTTTACTACTTTCCCCATCATTTTTAACCAAAGAGATAACCCTCACTACCAAAATACCCATCTAGATTTGAACTGAGATCTCATTCTCTATTTCATCCTCTGCATCTTTACTTTTCTCATACTCCATAGCTTCCTCATTAGCCTTTTTAGTTTTCTTAGCCTTACTCTCCTTCTCTTTACCCTTTTTGTCCCTGCAACCCTCCTCAGATTTGACAATTTTGCTTCTAATTTTCTTAGCACTTATCTTATGAAGAGGCTCATTCCCAACCAATTTCCTCTTCTTTTCCACTATAGGTGAAAGTTTCACTACATTTTTTCTATAGTAGTTTTCAATAAAAAAAAGCCCTTCATAAGAATAGGCCTAAAATCTTTCTTTCTATGGGCCTGGAGACTATTTAGCAAAGAAAATCTCAAATAGTAGGGAAAGGACAGCCTATCCTTATACCAAAAATGGTTCAAAAACACAAAATGGAATTTATGAACCCTTTTCAACATGTCATCCAAAATAAAATACTCGCCATCACAAGATAAAACATCTTGCTATATTACCTTACTCTGCTTGAGGTTGTAGAAATCCCTAATCTTCACAAGCTTCTTTTCCTCATCTTCATTTTTTGGAAATTTTTTGAAAGCAGCATTTGATATACTAGTTTCCTTTTTGAATTTCAAGCCCTCCACAGGAAGACCAGTAATCTCTACTATAAACTTCTTCGTCAAATCCACTATTACCTCATGAAGAGTAACCCTTTGCTCAAACCAATTCTTGAAGAAGTAATCAGTAATGAGGGGTTTGAAACCATGAAACTTCTCAATATACACTATCACTTTTCCCTTCTAAAGAATCTCCCGCACCGCACATTTTTCTTTCCATTCTTTGCAGCTAGAAGGCTCCTATTTCCTTAGCTCCCCACCCATAATGCACCCAACTCTATAATTTCTATAAAAAATGGCAATTTTCATAGAAGACAAAATATGATTTACCTCAAGAAAGCTGTTCACCCAAAAAATGTGCCAAGTTCTCTTGATAATAATGGAAAGGTACTTCCTTGAAATATGATAATAGTCCATAATTAAGCCACCACTTGTCATAATAACCCACAAAATCTCACATAATCTTTCCTTTAGTTACATTAATCATATCATAATTAATGATCACCATAAGCTCACTCTCCTTGCTAAGGTTACCATTCCATGTCAACTTTTCACCCATGTACACTACTTTATTAGCAATCTAATCGACTACTTTATTGCCTTCTCGTAAATTATGAGATATAAATACTTTCTCAAATTTTTTAATCAAAATTTTTATTTCCATAATACTACCAACAATATTTCATGTCAGCATATTCTTATTATTCAGCATATTAATTATTTTTAATGAATCTCCTTCCAGCCATAAATTTCTATAACTAGTTTCCATTTCCATTCTGAATGTGTAAAAAGAAACAATAGCCTCTAATTTATGGCTAGTTAAATGACCAATAGGTATAGCCAAAACATTCACCACTATGCTATAATGATCCCTTTGGACTCCACCACATCCTGCTCTTCTAGGATTCCCTTTAGCAAAGCCATTGAAATTAGCTTTCACCCAACCCAGAGGAGGTGAACTCCATATCACACCCTCTCTATGTTTATTTTGTTTAGTATTAGTTCCTATCATTTTCAATGGATTGCTAATATGAACATCATAATTATTTTTATTCTAATATATAAAGTTCTCTTTGACTACCCTAATAATACTTTTGTCCCACTACCCAATCAGAAGTTTCTTTGTTTCCAAAGATTTTGTTATTCCTTTCTTTCCAGATGCCCTAACATAGATGGGGGATAGATATATTCCATAGGAAACCAATGTAGGGTCTTCTCATAGGATAGTTTCAATTTTGAAAACACGTAGCAATATTACTAGGCAAGACCTAAAAAATATTCCAATATTGGAGGAGTAATCCCCGCACCTTCTAGTTGTAGCGACAATTCATCAACAAATGGGTATGTCTTCAATTTCCATCTTACATAAGGAACATCTATTTACTAAATAAATACCTCTTTTTTGAAGATTATCCAAAGTTAAGATTTTATTTTGAAGCATAGTCCAAAAAAAGATATTAATTTTGGGAATAAGACCTTTAATCAAGCTTTAGCCTATAGGGGGGATAGGTCTTTTCCTTAGATCTAAACACAGATGAAAACCTTGAAGAAACCACTAGGTTCTATCCCCCACACCATAGTATCCTCCACATTATGATAAAGGTTACAAGAATTGACAGAGATTCCAATACTAGAAAAATTGTTGCAAAACTCAAAAATATTAACACACCCATTGATAGTCTATTAATTCACCATATAATCTCCAAAAACCTATTTACATCTTTCTATAGGAGTGATATCATAAAATTCATCCAACAATGGATGATCCAAAACCCACTCATCTTTCCAAAATTCTTCAATTCCCCACTTTCCACTTACAACCTTTATTCAGAACATGTTTAGATCCTTGAACCCCTCCCCAAATAGCAGAGGAATTTGAAATAATAGGGTAGGATAGAATGTCAAAAATAGATGGAGCATTATAAAGGTACTTATGTTTTCAAATTGAACTCCATTCTTTGTCATTATGGTACACTCTCCATCCTTGTTTAGCCAATAGAGCTCTATTCATACTTATAATTGATCTGATACCCAATCCTCCTTCAATCTTAGGCTTATAAACCTTATCCCAAGCTATCAAAGCCATTCTCTTTTTTTCTTCAGTACTATACCACAAAAAAAATCTTTTAATTTTATCAAGAGCAACTGCAAATTTAGCTGGGATTTTGAAGAGGCTAAGAGCATAGGTAGGGAGACTTTGAAGATAGGCCTTAAGTAAAGTAACTTTTCATTATTTACTCAACATATTTCCTTTCCAACCAACTAATTTCTTGTTGAATTTCTCCACCAAATCCTCCCAAAAGGATTCAAAAGGGTTAAGTCTCAAGGGAAGACCAAGGTAAGTACTTGGAAAGGAACCTATAGAACACCCCAAAATGTTAGCAATTTTCCTTTGCCTAGGAATATGAGTATTAATAAAAAAGAGAGAGCTCTTATCCCAATTAATCAATTGCCCCATTATTGTAGAATAAATATTCAAATCCTTTTTAACATTCCCTTCCTCCCTTACATTAATTTTTCCCATAAAATTAGTATCATCCATGAATTGTTCATGAGAATAGAGTAGTTGACAAGTAGGCCTAATACCTTGAATTTCCCCTTTCAAAACTAGACTTCTAATATACCTCACAATACTATTAGTAATTATAGTTAAAAGAAGAGGGGATATAGGATCACCTTGTCTCAAACCCCTTGAGGGTTTAAAAAGATTAGAAGAACTCCCATTAACTAAGACAACTAGAGAAGAAGTAGTAACAAGTTGCATTATAATCTTAATACTATGATCACTAAAACCAAATGTCAATAATACCTTTTGAAGAAAACTCCAGTCAGCTCTATCATAAGCTTTAACTATGTCCACCTTCATAAAAAAACCTTGAGAGTTAGAGAGAGATAAAGAATGGATATTTTAATGTACTACAATAATAGTTCATTTAGAATTTTCCTTCCAAGGATGAACCCATTCTATTGATCAAAAATGATAATAGGAAGGATAATTAATAAATGTAGAGTAAGGACTTTAGAGATAATTTTATAAATATAATTACAAAGGCTAATAGGTATAATTTTTTTAGGGGAATCCACTCCACTCTTCTTTGGGATTAGATAAAAGAAAGTAGAATTGAATCTCCTTAAGCATTCTCTTAGCTCCAAAAAATTCTTTCATTGCATCACAAACATCTTTACCCACCACTTTCCAATGTTTCTAGAAGAACATTAGAAAACCATTTGGGCCTGGAGATTTATCTCCTTCAAAGGAACAAACAACTCTATGAATTTCATCCCCAGAAGGAATAGGTATCATCATTTTCTTCTGCTCATAAGTAACAACTTAAGGAATGGCTTCAAGGAGCTCCATCTGTCTAGTACCATCAACATTTGGGTGAATATAAAGAAGGGATGACAAATAAGATACCATTTCTATAGAAATTTCATATTCATTAGTTATTTTATCCCTTCCCTTGGTTAGGCTGAAAATATGATTCTTTTCCCTATGTTTCAAAGTAGTTAGATGAAATAGTTTAGTATTTTGATCACCTTCTTCAACTAAAATTGACCTTGATCTCTAACTCCAAAAGGTTTCCTCTTTAGATATAATATCATATAGTTTTCTAGCTTTACATTTTTTTCCTTAACTAGTTCCTTCAAATAACCTTCCACCTAAATTCTATCTTGGATAGTTTGAAGCTCAATTTTCAGATTAGATTTGCCCTCAAAGATATCACCAAAATAATTCTTATTCCATTCTCTAACCCAATTTTAAACATTCTTGAGTTTATTGGCACCTTCAATCTTGATATTCCACCACTTTTTCAATAGAGAATTGAAGTTTGGATGCTACATCCATATTTTCTCAAACCTAGATAGGAAATTCTTCTTAGCTTAAAAAGGCTTAGCCTTAAAAAGGAGCAAAAAGTGGTCTGAGGCAATCTTCTAAATAGCTGAGAGGGATCAAATACAATCATTAGTCCACTCCAAAGAGATAAAGACTCTTTCCAAGTGGGCTTGAATGCAATCATCTCCAACTCTTTTGTTACTCTAGGTAAAATCAATTCCTTGGAGGTCCATATCCATTGATCTTTCTTTATTAATGAAATCCATCAAGTCCAATCTTCCTTCCAACTGGCTAGTATTTCCTCCTTTTTTTCATGTTCATAGAGAGGAATGTTAAAATCACCCAACATAATCCACTTACCATGTAATCTAAAATCCTAATCTTAGATAGAGAGAGCCAAAATAAATTTCTAGCATTTTTGTTATTTGGAGCATATATATTAACTACATACTGGTAGTTACTCTGAGATAAATTTTGGATCTTGACCACAACAAAGTGCTTATTAGCATCAATCAAAGTTTTAGAGAACACATATTTATTCCACATGACTAGGGTGCCTCCTAAGGCTCCTTTAGAACCACTAGCCATAAGACCATAGTTATTAAAAGATTTCAAACTTTCAACTTTACCTTTCCCCATTTTCATTTCCTAGATCACCATAATATCAAGTTTGTTATCCCGAACAAAATTTCTAACTACATTTAATTTATGGATGATATTCATCCCCCTTACATTCCAAGATATAATCTTCATTTTTTTAAAGGGGTATAATCCAGAATAGTCACTTGCTTTGCATCAGCGATATTCTGCAAACTTTATATTTTTGTCTTATTTTTGGATGTCTTTCTACCTTATTTTTCTGGGGTTCCAATATCTAGCTTTAATTTCAGAGACCCTATTACTAATTTACTTCTTCAATTAGCTACTCATGTTGACATGGTAAGAGATGTTTTCTTTTCAGCTCTTTTTAAAATCTCATTTTCTATTTTAAGTCTTTCTTACCTACTTTTTGTTCTAGTCGGTTTGGACAAATAGGTTCAAGAAAAACCATGACCATCTCTTCAATAAGAGGTTCTGATAATGTGAAAAATTGTCCATCTAGAGAATCCTCCACAAAGTTATTCAAAATATCTTCTAACTATCCTTTCCTTTCCTCTAAAATTTTTCCTTCCTCAAAGTCCCCTAGACCATCCACATTACCCATTTCCTCATCATAATTCTAGTAAATGACCAATTGGTTTTGTATCCTTCTTGATTCCTCATTTTCTTGAGGAGATAATAAATGAATCATCTCATTCATTGTCTTATTTCCTTCCTCATCTTGCATCTCATTCTAATTATCTTTAGTTTGAGAGTAGAGGCTTTCTTTAGTTTGTTGTCCTCTTGGTAAATATTCTCGAGTAACTACTTTAGATTTCCATACTCTTTTTGGAGAATTTTTTCTAGTCACCAAATTTTTCTTGGATTTTATTTTCAGTAGACAATTTTTAGCCCAATGACCAATTTTCTTATCAACAAAACAAGCATTAGGAAGATCTTCAAAAATAACCTCGTGTACCCATTTCCCCAATTTTGAGTTAATCTCCACCTTTTGGGGAAGATCCTTTAGGTCCATTACCTTCACATAGATCCTAGCCCACTAGAGTTTAGATCTAGACGTAGCCATATTATCAATAGGAATCAGATCTCTAAAGGAACTAGCTATCCCTTTAAAACTATCTTCATGCAAAAACACCAAAAGGAGTCCTAGAAGTCTAACCATATAGGAGTAGTGAGAAAGAAAGTATCTGAATAGTCCATATTTGGTTCCCATTTTTTGATCATTAAGGAGCTATTACCAATTAACCATGGTCCATCACATAAAACCATATTCAAATCCTTCTTACAAGTAAATACAGAGGAGGAAAAACCTTTGTACCTAACCTCTAAGGGACCATTTCATTTTAATCATGTTTCTTAAGGATTCTATATCTAGATGGACCCATAGAAATTTCCCAGCTAGGGTAAAATCCATAGAATAAATAGAAAAATTAATTATCGAATTTGGGACAAAAATTTGGAACTCATCTTTTTCCCAACAAGATTTTGAAGTGATAGGAGGGAAGGTTGACTTACCTCCTAGTTTTTTCCCAAAGAGAGATGACCACTTTCTTTGACCAACTTCATCCTTTTCCTTCTTTTCCACCCCATCACATGGTACCTCAATATCCTTAAAAGCCATAGATTAGAGTTGAGTGGGTCCCTTATAGGCGAAAGGATAACCGTGAAAGGATCAGACAAAGGAAAGTCAAAATCCCCATACCTTCTTGAACCAAATCCCAACAAGACTTCATCTTCTTCCTACTCATGATTCTTGACTAGATAACTATTCCCATTTGATCCATTACCAGAATCCTCAGCCACATTCCCTACAAAATCATTGACAATCACCACAACCAAATTCTTGCCCAAAACTTCTACTATAGCCACAACTGAGAAAGATGTAATGTTAACCAAGAATAATTCATACAATGTGAAGTTATGTTTGAAATGTTGATTTCAATTGAAAAAAAATTAAGAGTTAAAGAAATTTGAATTTTTATTTGTTAACAAAATAATACTTAGTTTAAAATTAAAATATATGCACAATAATATAAGGAAACAAAGAGAAATAAATTAATTCAAATGTTTAGTGTCAAAAAATGCAGATGGTTAGGAGACAAATTTTAGAAAGATTGGAGAGTGGGAAATGAGTTTCAAGCAATTGGATTTGTAGGAAAGAACTATGGAGGGCTTGACTATGGCAAGAGATGGGATCACTGGGTTCATGACAGAAGATCTGAGATATTGATTGAAGAGATATTTTACAAGAAAGCCTTCGTCTAACCTGCAAAACCTTTCTTTGTTAACCATCATTTTCAAATTAAGTACTAGAACAAGATTCATAAATAGCCACTATTTGATATATGTGAGGGAGATACTCCATTCAATTTTGGGGAGGTTGGAAATTAGAGAAATTTGAAGCAATCGAGTGCTATGCATTCAAAAGATGGTCAGATAAACAAGCATCAAATTTTAACTTTTGAAATAGGAGAAAGTCCTCAAATAGAGGAAATAAAAAGAAACAAATTATTATGTAATGCAAAGCGTCCATATTGAGATTCCTTTGACTAAAAACCAAAAAGGGCTAAGGGAAAGAGGGTAATAAAATGCCTAAGATACATCAATTTTGAAGGAAAAAGAAGGTGGATAAGAAGCAATATGAAGAGGGAATAATAATAGAAATCAAACAGGGGGAAATCAAGGTTAATATTCTTGAAATTAATTTGAAGCCTCATGTGGAATATTTAAGTAGCATGTCTCTAAGGGTATAGATGCAGGCCAATCCTTTCAAGAGAGGGACTATAAAAGATTGGGTCATTCAAAATTTTTAGGGATCGAAAGAGGTACTTTTCCATGAAAAGATTTCTTCTCTATTTAATATTTTGTTTATTTCAGCTTCTCATAGAGATAGGATTCATAAATTTAAAGGATGGTTTTGTAAAGGATTTAGTATTTTGACTTTTCCATTTATACCCAATTTTAGCCCAACTTCAATTAGTGAAAGTTTCTTGCCGCATTGGGTAGCATTGTTAGGCTTTCCATTAGAGTACAAAGATCCAAAGATTGTGGAACTATTAGCCAAAAAATTGGGGATATTTATCAAACATGATTTAATTCATTTTGATAAAGTTCATTGCCTAGTTAGGGTTTGTATCTTAGTTAGTACTCAATGATCCCCACCCAAAAAAAATATGTGTCATTCAAAATGGGGTATCTGGCAACAAGCGATTTTAATACAAGGGCCATCAGAAATAGACTTAGATGTGGCCTCCCTTGGTTATTTCACATTATATTGTCAATGATATATTCCAAATTGAATAGTAGTATGTGAGGATCACATAAGAGATGCGTCAAGATGCATGATCTTGAAAATAGAAGAACAAATTGATGTGAACCATCTTGTATTAGGAGAAAAAGTGGTTTAAACATCTAGAACTAGGGAAATGGTAGAATCAAAAGGTAAGGGGTGAATTGAAAGGATGAGTTGGGAGGTAATTATGGATTTGGGCATAAGGTTCTTCATTCACACATAGATCAAAATTTAGAATCAGAGTATCTTATTCAAGGTATATTGCCCATTAGAAGGATTGTTCAAGGAAACATAGATTCATAATAATGGAATGGTAACTCTTATAAAAATTCAATGATTACTTCCATTATACTAGCTATGAGAGATAGGAAAAGGGAAAAATAATTTCTAGAAGGAAATAGGAATTCAAAATTAGATGCCAACTCTTCATTAACTGGGGAATTTCCATTAGAAAGTGAACTAACAGTGAAAACAAAAGATATAGAGAAGTTTCATTTTTCTCCTATTTTTCCATTGTACAATCCTTAAAGACCAATTCAAGTTAATGGCTCACTTAGATGTGTTTCATGAAATTTTAACTCATGTTCCAATTTTTAGGGGGTCAAACATTGAGGTAAAATATAAAGATACTTGGTAGATAGATTCTTGGTCAGTACAAGACATAATCACACATAAGGTGATGTTCAATACTACTTCTATGGAGTTCCTCATCCCCTCATGCCAAGATTTTTGGGAATGGTTAGATTGGGGAGAAAAAAAAAATGGAACTTCAAAATATGACTTTAGAGATTGCATCATTTGTGGCCTCATAACAATTTGATATTATTGCAAAGGAATTTTTGAGGGAATAAAATGAAAAATTAATTCAATTAGTATCTAGAGGAGAAACATAGGGTAGTTTTGATTGATGGAGGAATAAATAGGATAAACTACATATTGAGAGGGGGGGTGAATCAGAATCTAGAACACTTTTTACTTTTCTTATATCCATCCATATCTATCACTAACTTGTTCATGTAAAACTAGTAATGTAATTTTCTATAACATAAAGTCTAATCAATCACATACATTAAAGTAAAACACATAACACAATATTTGTTACCTAGAAACCCTTGAAGGTTAAGGTAAAACTGGGGTGGGGATGACACCCAAAAATCTTCACTACTACAATAATAAAGTTAAATAGTTAAGGTTAAAATTTTTAACCATAAAATATGATCTACCCCTATGAGGTGTCTACCCTATTAAAAGCTTAAGAGACTACTAGGTCTCACATTGTTAGAGGATTTAACGCATACAAAAAAGTAAGGACTCTGTTAGGAGATTTACAAAGATATGTTAAAACCTCTATGTTAAGGAATTTACCTTGATTCAATACCTAACTCTCAATTTTCTCTATAAGTTGTTTTCAACTCTTCTCCTTGCTAAGTTTTCCTCTCCTCTGATATGGTATTCTCATCTTTCCCTTTCACTTCACTACAATGACTAGATCACTTAGTTTATTAAATGATAATAGAACCCTTCAATGACTTCGAATATGAGCTTAATAATTTTTTGTCAATAGCTTCATGTCTACACATAAAATATTTTCATCTCCTTCTCTACTAGCATATGATCTAGGTTAAGATCATCCCTATATAAAGAGTTTCATGAAGAGTTTTGTAGATGATTCCATATTTTGCCTCTTCATCTTAATTGTTGAACACACAACATAGGGATCTATGATCCACAACATGTAAATGTTCTACAAAAACCTCTAAAAGTATTAAATGTTCTATAAAAACCTCTTCAAAAATTAAATATACCTTCCAAGTTGGCCTGATAATCATTTGTCTAAAACTCTTTTCCATTCCTAACTTTCATGTAAATTCTGCATAGCTCAACCTTTACTTTTTCTTGATGCTCAACATTGTTGTTCCTCAACCTTCATTGTGCTTGGTATATACTAAGTAGCTCAACACATGTATTCTGAAAGAATTTCTTAGTTGTTGATGACTTTATCAGTTTCTAATGAGCTCAACTCATATATAAAAGTACTCTTTGACCCAAAAAATTACTCAACTCCTACAGAGTTAGGTACATACTTACTTATGTACATGACTCGACCTATATAGAGTAGCTCGATCACAGTGATGACCATCTGACCCTATGTTGTAAATGACTAAGTGGTTTAAACTAATAGACAACAATGGTTAGAGATGCCAACAATATCCCCCTTTGACATTAGTGGAAAAAACATTTTGTCATATTTAAATCATTACAATACAATCTGATAATGAGCTCTCCCCCTAAGTCGTATGAATTATGAATAATGAAAAAATAATACAAAATGAATAACAAAACCATTTCACCTTTATTCAAATCTATACATTGTATATTTGTACTTCTTTTTTTACCTTTCTTTTGCATCTTATTTACATTAGATTACTTTGTCTCTCTTCAATTCTCTTTTCCCATCTTCACATCTCTTTCCTTCTACACACGTCTCTTTCCCACTTGTTTTTAAACACTATATATCACTGTTGTTGGGGTTGAATGGGTGGAATTAATCCATATGTTTCAATCAATTCCTTTTGAACTTTGATAATCATGTGCTATAGGAGCATCCTAGGTGTAAAAGTAATCTTGCATCGCCCAAAGATATTTTCTTTTCAATCTTTTCTATTTTAATTAGGACTAGTAGAATGTGTAGTTACTATTTCTAGGAGCTTACTATTTTTAGTAAGTTTTTCATATGAGGTTAGAATGTTCTCATTTTCTATATGAAGGTTCATTTTAAAATTATAAGCCTACCATAAAAATCTCATTGCTCCAAATAAGTATCATAGAAGTTATTGTGGATTTTTGATGGAAAATTTAGGAGAAAAATATTTAGGCTCATTGTTGGAGGCCTTAGAGTGCCTAGATGAGGTCCAAAAAATTAACATAAGGGCATTTGCACTGGTTCAAGCTTGTAGATCAGGAGATGGCATTTCTGAAAAGTGGTTATAATAGCTAATTGGAGCAAGGGTTTGAGAGTTATAGAATTCCAAAGTTCAGCTGCTGAAATTTCTAAAATAATTTGTCAAAGATGTATTTAGCTAGCTCTATATGTATTGTTAGGGTCAGTCAGCCCCAGGTATTAAGTTTGAGCATCTAGAGCCTTCTTGAGTAGCATAAAATTTCCTATTTAAGAAAGGCTCAAACATTGTCTACAATAGCTTTGGTTGGTAGTTTGTAGTTTCTCTTGTAGATTATTGTAATGAAGATGCCCATGTGGGTTAACATATTGTACTTGTGAATTCTATAATTCCACATTTGTAGTGATAATAAGAAGTCCATATTTTGTTCTCACATTTGATGTTGTTTCTTTATTTTTGTTATGGGTTTATGGTATTAAGGGGAGCACCCTTCATCAAGTGGTATTAGAGCTAGAGTTCTTGAGTGTGTGGACAAATCACTGACTGTGAGGTAGTTAACACCAAGATTATGGTTTGGACTGAGCATATAGACATATTGCCGATTGTGAGGCAGTTTGCACTAGGGTTTTTAGTGAAAGTGTGAACATGCCTCCACAAAGAGAGCATGGAAAAAGAGCTATAGGTGTTACACCTAAGGATTTTAGAGCCCTCCAAAGACAAATGCAAGAATTGGAAGAAAAATGTGTAGAGTAATAAATCTTCCTATTAGAGATGAAAGCAAGGATAAGGACAAAGTAGAAGAAGATGTCGAAGTAGAGGTAGTTCTAAACCCAAAGGAAGAGAGGCTTTTTAGGGCCATCTCCAAGATTGGAAAAAGACCTAAGTTTGAGGTTTCCACATTTATGGGAAATCTTAATCTAGAAGAGCTAATCACTTGGATCAATGAACTAGAGGAGTACTTTGAGTATGAAGATATTGATGATCCTCATAGGGTCAAGTTTGCAAAGGTGAAATTGAAGGGACACACAAATATCTAGTGGCAGAAGGTTTAGTTGGAGTGAAATAGAAAGGGAAATGAAAAAATCACTAGATGTAATCAAATGATAGCTAAAATGAAGTGACAATTCATTCTCATGGATTATGAGCTTGATCTATTGAATAAAATGCAAGGGTTGAAGCAAGCAAGAAAATATGTTCAAGACTATACCAAAGAGTTCTACCAAGTTCTTATTAGAACTGGCCATGCAAAAGTTGATAAGGAGAAAATGACCCATTATCTTAATGGGTTAAGGCCAAGTACTTAGGATGAGCTGAGTCTAGTTTGAATGAAAAATATTAAGGAGGCATACAAGTTTTCCCTAAGAGTTGAGGAGAAATTAAGCAAGAAGTTTGACAACAAGAATAATGGAAGAGGTCATGGTGGAAGATCTAGCAGACAATCTTATGGAGGCTGTAATGGTGATTAGAAGAACAAGGATGACACTAGAAGTAGTAGTTAAAACTAGAGGGGAAACAATTCCAATTGTTTCCATGATCAAAATAATAGAGATTAGAGAGGAAGAGGCAGAGGAAAAGGATTTGGAAGAGGAATCTTCAGTGGAAAATTTTTTCATTGTAGAGAAGAAGGGCATGGAGCATTTCAATGTTCCTAGCACCAAGGAAGGATAGATTGAATAATAGAAGGCCAAGCCAGAGTCACACATCTTGATGAAGATGCTAGATCCTCACATTTCGAAGATGTTGAAAGAGGAGAAGTCTTAATTAATATAAGGGTCCTACTAAGTGGTGAGAATGAACTTGATCAAAGAAGGAGCTTGTTTCACACAAGGCATAGATGTGAAGATAAGTGTTGTGATGTGATCATTGATGGTGGAAGTACTAACAATCTAACATCAAAAACTAAAGCTGAAGAGGTAGAAACAATCATGTTCATACCCTATTACTTGGGTGCAAGATGACCAAAAGGTCATGGTCAATGAGCAGTGCTCAGTGAAGTTCAAGATTGGAAGCTACTAGGATGAGGTACTTTGTGATATCATACCTATGGACATATGTCATATGTTACTAGGTAGGCCATGGTAGTTTGATAGGCATGTTGTACATGATGGGTGATAAAATACCTAAACTCTAACCTAGGATGGAAACATAAGTTGAAACCATTGAAGGAGAAAGAAGAAAAAGTATGTAGTGCTACCAGAAGAAGTTTTGTTTATGAAAAAGAGTTTCTTAAAGGTATGACGCATGAGCATATCTATTTTTCTATAATTCCAAAAGATAGTAAAGAAGAAGTAGAGGAGGTACTTGTAGAATTTTTAGATGTGTTGGGAGAGTTTTCTAATATTGTATTAGATAATGTACCTAATAGATTTCTCCCAATGAGGAAGATCAGTCACCAGATGGATTTGGTTCTAGGAGCTACTTTTCCAAATAAGAAAGTGCATAGAATGGCACCAACTGAAAGTGAAGAGTTGAATAGGCAAGTTCATGAGTTGTTGCAAAAGGGGTTGATTTGAGAGAGTACAAGTTCATGTTTTGTATCATATGTACTAGCACCAAAGATGGATGGAGGATGGAGGATGTGCATAGATTCTCATGCTATCAAAAAGATCACAATCAAGTACATATTTCCATTGCCAAGGATGGATGATATCATGGACTATTCGAGTGGAGCTGATTATTTCACAAAGATAGATGTGAAGAGTGGGTACCATCAAATTCATATTTGAGAAGGTGATGAGTGGAAAACTAATTTCAACAAAAGGACTGTATGAGTGGTTAGTGATGCCTTTTGGGCTAACCAATACACTGAGTACTTTCATGCAACTCATGAATGAGGTATTGATGGAGTTTCTAGGTAAGTTTGTCATTGTTTACCTAGATGATATATTGATCTTTAGTAAGACATTGAAAGAGCATTTGATTCATATTCACAAGGTGTTTGTTAAGTTGAGAGAAGAAAAGTTGCTAATAAACCTGAAGAAGTGCAATTTTGTAAAGGAGTTGGTGTACCTAGGATTTTTAGTCTTAGCAGAAGGTCTAAAAATGGACTCAGAGGAAGTGAAGGCTATTCTTGAATGGCCTACTCCAAGAAGTGCAATAGAGGTAAGATATTTTTATGGACTAGCTAGTTTTTACAAAAAGTTCATAAGAGGTTTTAGCAGTATTTGTGGACCCCTAACTGAAACTATGAGAGGGGATAGGAAAGAATTTAAGTGGACTATAGGAGTAGATAATAGTTTTAATTTGTTGAAATAGAAAGTTAAAGAGCATCTTCTTTTAGTACTTTTAGATTTTAACAAGGTGTTTCAAGTAGACTATGATGCTAGTGGTACTACAATAGGAGCTATTTTGAGCCAAGAAGGTAGACCTGTTGCTTATTTTAGTGAGAAGTCAAATGATGTAAAAAGAAAATATTATGTTTATGATCAATAATTTTATGCTATAGTTCAAGAATGAAGAAGTGGAGACACTATATTCTTCCTAAGGAGTTTCTTTTGTATATTGATCATCAAGTTTTCTAATATTTTAATAATCAAGGAAAATTAAACCAAAGGCTTTTGAAGTGGGTTGCATTTTTGCAAAGATATACATTTGTTTTGAAACAAAAGAGTGGGAATTCTAACAGAGTTGTAGATGCCTTTAGTATAAGACACCTTTTGTTGACAAAAATACAAATAGAGGTGGTTGGGTTCAAGGAACTCAGTACATTATATCTAGATGATCTTGATTTTGGTGAAGTGTGGAAGACATGTACAAAACCTATTACACTTGATAGGAGAAAGTGGTTGGATTTCATGATCCAAGATGGTATGTTATTCAAAGGAAGCCAATTTTTCATTCCTAGAAGTTTAATGAGGGAGAATCTCATCAAGGAGAAGCATAGTGGAGGATTGGTTGGACATTTTGGCAGAGATAAAACCATATCTTTGGTTGCTAAGAATTATTACTAGCCACAATTGTAGCAAGCCATGAAGAATTTTGTAAAAAGTTGTAGAGTATGTTAGATGGTGAAAGGAGTGAAGAAGAATATAGAGTTGTATCAACCATTACCTATACCAAAGGAATTGTGGGAGGATGTTAGCATGGATTTTATTTTTCGATTATCGAGGACATAGTGAGAGCATGATTCTATTTTTGTGGTGGTTGACAAGTTTTCAAAGTTGGCACATTTTATTCCTTCCAAGAAGAATAGTGATGTTGTTAATGTGGCAAAGTTGTTTTTCAGAGAAGTGGTAAGATTACAAGGTCTACCAAAGAGTATAGTTTTAGATCGAGATACCAAATTTGTTGGGTATTTATGGTGTACATTGTGGAAGAAGTTGAAGATAGATTTGAAGTTTAGTTCATTTAATCATCCATAAACTAATGGAAAAATAGAAGTGTTGAATAGGAGTTTTGGAAATTTTTTGAGATAGACAAACCAAAAGGATGGGATCCAATTTTACCACAAGCAGAATTTTCATATAATAATTATGTCAATAGGAGTACTGGTAAATCACTATTCTGGTATTAGAAGCATGAATGATGATGATATTCCTATGAGGAGTATTTTAGAAACATGATTAGATCATTATCACAATGATATATTGCATTCATAACTGTGTTTTTCATTGATGTCAACATAGTAGTTTTTTGTGGTATCTGACAGAAGAATAGTGGAAAGATCAAGTTGGCACAGATAGACAGTTGAGTACTTTTAGTAGAAAGGTTAAAGGGAGATACTAATAAGTGTATAGTCCATGTAACTAACCTCATAAGCATAAGATATTAAGTCTGGAAGAATTTATGCAAGTTTCGATGAAGACTATTCTGAGATAGAGTTTACAAAGGCATGTTCTGGTAAACTAGTTATATCTCTTAACAAATTTGTTATTCTGAGAAGTCAAAGTTAAAGATGTGAAAAATACATTATAGAGATGCTTGCTCATCATATTATTGCATATATGCAAAGTTATTCAAGTTTCAAGGTGGAAGATTAATGTTATCACTAAGTGTAGCATGTTCTTAATATTGTCCTATAATAATTAATTAACAAGGTGTAATAGCCAACTTAGGGAATTGTTTTATGGATTCGGTATAAAGGAACGATAATTTCCTTTATCACGTATGAGATGTAAAAATTATTGTAAGCAACACAAAGAGTGGAATGTGAAGATAAGCAGAGAAGAGTGAAGGTGAAGGAAACTTCATTGTCGAGGTTTTATTATCTGATCCAAAGTTTGATACCTGGATTCAAGGTTCATGACCTAGTCTACAAGGTCAAACAATGATTGGTCTAGTTGACAAGATAGAGGAAAGAAGTTAAATTATAGTACATATAATTATTCTGCAAGCAATAGTTGAGAGATCAGTTGGATAGTGAGTTTGGTGATCTTGCCCCAAAATTTATTTGGATAGTGGGTCCTTATATCTTCTACAACTCCTAACAGTGTTGGCACAACTCCAAATAAGGTTGGAATCTTCTAACAAGGATTCAAATTCTTCTAATAGGGACTCATAAGTACTAAATGTTGTAATAGACTCCTAACAGGGTCCATCCTCTAACAAGGAATATTTATATTAGTACATCATATTGTAGGCATCATTCCAACTGGGCTTTTCCCTCTGATTAAGGGTTTCCCTAGTTAACATATCTGGTCTAACTATGTATGTGCATCTTTATATGGTTGTTGTTTACATTGGTTGAATGGTTAATATTATTTAAGGTGGATAAATGTTTTAATTATTAGATAACCGATTCACCCTCCCCTCTTAGTTATCTTGGTCGACTATTGTTTCTAAGAATTGGTATTAGAGAATCAGGTCCTTGAACATAAATTTTAACAATTTTAGGAGATCCATGGCGAACATATTTAGAAAAGATAGTCTTACATTTGACATAAGAAATTTTGACACCCTGATGATGGAAATTCTTGGTGACTTATTAGATTTGTGTAAAGAGTAGAGCATTGAGTTTTCAGATCTAGAATCCTTCTATTGTATACAAAAAAATAGAAGCACAAGAAAAGATAGATCCAAATCTAAAGAAGACATAAAGATAAAGGAAGATATTTATTTACTTATGAAGAGAGAGCCAGAAGGTATTAAAATTTTTGTTTTTTGGACATGCAAAGAATTTGGTCATTTTTCGACTAGATGTCCCAAGAGATTAAGAAAAACTAGAAAGAGTTCACTTTCTGATAAAGTTGAGGAATTGAGAGAAACTATGGAAAGATCCTTGAAAGACTATGATAATAAGTCTAGATTAGTTAATGAAGAACAAGTAATAGAAAAAATAACTTTGGAGACTATTATGAAAAGTGTGAATGTGAGATTTGATGAGAAATTCAAAATACAAGAACGAATAGTTGATTACAATTCAAATGATGAGAATGTTGTTACTAAACCAAGGAATGAGGAAGTATTCTTTGAGACTAACAATGATTTGTAGAATAAAGGAGAGCCAAGGTAGGAACAAAGCTCATAACCTTCAATAGAGCTAAGAGTTTAGATAAAAACTCCTACTTTGGGTAAGAGTATGAAAAAGAATCATCCACCCAAGAAGATCATCAGAAGTAGAGATAAAGGTGCGATGAAAAGAAGAAAAATTAGTGAAGAACTATGTTTGATATCTTAAGTTGAACCAAAGAATGTAGACAAAGCATGTAAAGATGACTATTGGAAACAAGCTATGAAAGAGGATTTGGATTAGATAGTAAAGAATGAGACATGGGAATTGGTCCCTAGACCAGTAGACAAGAATGTGATAGGAACAAAATGGGTATTCAAGAACAAGATGAATGATCAAGGTGAAGTTGTAAGGAACAAAGCAAGACTAGTATGTAAAGGTTACTCACAACAAGAAGGAATAGACTATGATGAGACCTATGCTCCTATGACAAGAATAGAAGTAATAAAGTTATTCTTAGCATATGTAGCACATAAGAAATTCAAAGTATATTAGATGGCTATCAAGTCAACATTTCTGAATGGAGAACTTGAAGAAGAGGTATACATAGAGTAACCTGAAAGTTGTCCTTTGACAGATGACAAGGACATAATATGTAGATTGAAGAAAGCATTATATGGCTTGAAGTGAGAACCCAGAACCTAATATGCAAGGTTGGACAAGAATTTGATAAAGATTAGATATAACAAAGCTATGGAAGATAGTAATCTATATTGGAAAGAAATTGATGATGGACTAATGATCTTGGTTATATTTTTTTATGATATCATATTTGGAGGAAATGATGATGAAAGGGAGAAGTTTTTAGAAGAAATAAAGAAGGAATTTGAAATGAGCATGATAGGAGAAATGAAATATTTTCTAGGATTACAAATTGTGTAGGATAGAGAAGGAATCTTTATTTCTCAGACTAAGTATTTGAAAGATTTACTAAAAAAGGTTTGGTTTGGAAACATTAAACCCATTGGAACACCTATGGTAACTGGACACAAATTATCTAGAAAGGATGAGACACCTACTATTAAACAAAAGAAGTATAGATCTATGATCAAAGGATCACCATATCTGACTCACACAAGGATAGATATAGCAAATGTAGTTGGAATTGTTGGAAGATTTCAAGCTAACCCCAGAGAAGTAGATTATGCAGTAGTCAAAAGGATATTTAAATATTTGAAAGGAACACTAGAGTTTAGATTGTGGTATGATAAATCTAATGATTTCATTCTATATGCTTATACTAATGTTGATTAGGAAGGCAGTATGGATGATAGAAAGAGCACCAGTGGTAGAGCCTTATTTCTTGGAGGAAAATTGGTTTCTTGGCTAAGCAAGAAATAGGATTGTACATCACAAAGTACAATAGAAGTATAATATATTACAATAATAAACAATTGTAATCAATTTTTTTGGATGAAAAAGATGCTGAAGGATATAGGGATAGAATTCAATGAACCTATTCTCATACATTGTGACAACACAAGCATAGTAAATATATCTAAGAATCTAGTGTAGCATTCTAAGACTAAGAAAATTTCTATCAAGTATAACATGTTGAAAGAAAAAGTTGTAGAAAAGGAAACTAGATTAGAGTATATAAGCACTAAAGAGTAGATTGCAAATATTTTCACTAAGACTCTTCCCAAAGAGACTTTTGAGTATTTGCAAGGTATGCTAGGGGTTATGCCCCTTCCTAGATTAGAGTAGATGATGCAAGAGTGCATTAGTCCATTGTAACAAAGCACTACTATTTGTCTGGACTAAATGCTGACGCTTCCTATATTAGGGAGTATTTGCGATGGACAAAGTCATCTAGGACTCTATTGGATCTTGTTTTAATAGTGTCTTTGGAAACTTGACCAAGTTAGAGATAGTTGTTGTAGAGATTGTTGGTTGCTAAAACCTTTGACATTGATGTCAATGGGGGAGAAGTTTAGCATGAAAAATAGTTTGGAAATAGTAAGATAATTTAGCATGGAAAATAGTTTGGAAAAGTATAGCATGGAAGAATGATTGATGAAGAGGATTTGAAAATAAAGGTTAACAGTCTTTTGCAATCGGTATTCTTGGGACTAGATTTTTTTCATCTATGTTTTCATCAATGCCAATGGGGGAGATTGTTGGAAGCATGAATTCTGATGATATTCCTATGGGGGAGTATTGTAGAAACATGATTAGATCATTATCATGATGATATGTTACATTCATGATTGTCTTTGTCATTGATGTCAACATAGCTATTTTCTATGGTATCATATAGAAGAACAACAGAAAGACCAAGTTGGTATAGATAGATAGTTGAGTACTTTTAGTAACGAGGTTAAAGAGAGATACTACTAAGTTTCTAGTATATGCAACTAACCTTGGAAGCATAAGATATTAATTATAGAAGAATTTATGCAAGTTTTAGTGAAGACTATTCTGAGATAGAGTTTACAGAGGCATGTTTTGGTAAACTTGTTATATCTCTTAGCAAATTTGTTATTCTGAGAAGATGAAGTTAAAGATGTGAAGAAGACATTCTAGATATGGTGTACATAAGCTTGCTCATCATAATATTGCATGTATAGAAAGTCATTCAAGTTGCAAGGAGGAAAATTAAGGTTATTGCTAAGTGTAACATGTTCTTAATATGGTCCTATAATAATTAATTGAGAAGGTGTAATAGCTAACTTAGGGAATTGTTTTATGGATTCGGTATAAAGGAAGGACATTTTTCATTATCATGTATGAGATGTATGAATGATTGTAAGCAACACAAAGAGAGGAATATGAAGATAAGAAGAGAAAAGTGAAGATGAAGGAAACTTTTTTACTGAGGTTTTATTGTGTGATTCAAAGTTTCATACTTGGATCAGAGGTTGGTGACCTGGTCTACACGGTCAGACAGTGATTGGTTTGGTTGATAGGAAAACAAAAAGAAGTTAAAGTATAGTACATACAATTATTCTACAAGGAATAGTTGAGAGATCAATTGGACAGTAAGTTTGGTGATCTTGCCCCAGAAGCTATTTGGATAGTGGGTCCTTCTATCTTCTACAACTCCAAAAAATGTTAGCACAACTCTTAATAGGGTTGGAATCTTCTAACAAGGATTCAAAGTCTCCTAATAGGGACTCATATGTACTAGATGTTGTAATAGAATCCTAATAGGGTCCATCCTCTAACAAGGAATATGTATATTAGTACATCATCTTGTAGGCATCATTTCCACTGGGGTTTTCCCTCTGATCAAGGGTTTCCCTAGTTATCATATCTAGTGTAACTATGTATGTGCATCTGTATATGGTTACTATTTACTTTGATTGAATGGTTAAGATTATTTAAGGTGGATAAATGTTTTAATTATTAGATAAATGATTCACCCCCCACCTTAGTTATCTTGGTGGACTATTGTTTCTAACATCTAGATTGTATATGGGAGTATTCCCAAAAATTCTTCTAAATTAAGGTAGTTGGGTAAAGGAGATATAAGTAGTGCTGAAGTAGAAGAATTTGCTGAACATTTGAAGAACATCCATGAGGAGGTGAGGAAGCACATCATAAAGATGAATACACAATACAAGGCTAAGGAAGATGTGAAAAGGAGCTATAAGGAATTTTAGATTGGAGATGAATTCATGGTTCATTTGAGAAAGGATCATTTTCTAGTAGGTACATATAATAAGTTGAAGATGAAGAAATTTGGATCATGCAAGATACTGAAAAGTCATGATTCTGGAAATGCTTATGAAGTGGAGTTGCATACTGAATTGAATATTTAAATAGTATCTAACATTTCATTTAAGATAGAGTATTATGAAGTAGGTGATGGAGATGAAGTTGTAGAAGTGCAGTTGAGTATTCCAGCAACTAGTTCAGCTATAAAGGAGATTCAGGAGATATTGGACAGTCATGTTGGAAAAAGTACAAGGAATAGAACTTATGAGGAATACCTAGTCAAATGGAAATAGAGGCCAATAGAGAATTCATCATGGCTAGAAAGGGAGGAGGTTGACCATCTTGATTTTCCTCTAAACACCTGAGATGTGACAAGGTCACTTCTCAAAAACAAATTACCCCAAGTGTCTAATGCAAGACCATCCTAGGTTTAAGAGCAATCTTGCATTACCCAAAAATATGTTATTTTTAGTCTTTTCTATTTTAATAAGGATTAGGATGTAGGAATATCCTAGGTGTAAGAGCAATCTTGCATTGCCCAAAAATATGTTCTTTTCAGTCTTTTCTATTTTAATAAGGACTAGTAGATAGGGTAGTTACTATTTCTAGGAGCTTACAATCTTTATTAAGTTTTTCATATGAGCTTAAAATGTTCTTATTTTCTATATGAAGGTTCATTTCAAAATTATAAGCCTACCATAAAAATCTCATTGCTCTAGCTTAAGTATTATAGAAGTTATTGTGGATTTTTAGAGGAAAATTTAGGAGAAAAATCTTCAGGCTCACCATTGGAGGCCTTAGAGTGCCTGGATGAGGTCCAAAAACTCAGCAAAAGGGAACTTTTGCTGCTCCAAGCCTATAGATTAGGAGCTGGCATTTTTGAAAACTAGTTATAATAGCCAATCAGAGAAATGGTTCAAGAGTTATGACCTTTTGAAGTTGTGCTACCAAAATTTCTAAAATAATTTGTCAAATATGTATTTAGCTGACTCTATATGTATTGTTAGGGTATGTTGGCCCTAGTTATTAAGTTTGAGCATCTAGAACCTTCTTGGGTAGCATAAAATTATCTACTTAAGAAAGGCTCGAACATTGTCTAGAACAACTTTGGGTGGTAGTTTGTAGTTTTTCTTGTAGATTACTTTAATTAAGTTGGCCACATGTGTTAGCATATTGTAATTTTGAATTCTTTAATTCCACATTTGTATAAATAATAAGAAGTCCATATTATTTTCTTGCATTTTTTTTTGTTTCTTTGTTTCTATTATGGGTTTATAATATTAAGGGGAGCACCCTTCATCATCATGGATAGTGCATGATCCTATGTGATTCTTGCTGCCTCTAAAGGATTATTCTACAGCTATAATCTTGTAACTAAATCAATTAAACTATCAAGCACTAAAATATTATGATATTCTATGATGAGATCCTAGGCTATTTTTAGTTCTCTCTACATGACCTCCAAATGAGGTATCAATATTGCCTGAATATAGATTAATTTAGATCTCATGTTGCTATCAACTACCTAAAGCTTGACCAATGTACCTTGAGCATTCAATATATTATTATAACAATGATTGATCTTTTTTATTCCAAAATAGTACTGCTAGATGTCTTCATCTTAGCCTGAGTCTTATTTATTTGTGTCTGAATAGCATGTGCAAATCTTGGCATGTCTAACAAAATTGTGTACAAATGTTGTACCTTTTGTGTTAACTTAATCATAATCTATTCTTTCTCTTGTAATTACACTTTATGTTTGGCAATAGCTATGGAAACTTTGTTCACAATCTTGGTTTCAAATCTTCTCACTAAGTAATCCATTAAGTTCACATTTGACTCCATATCTCTAGCATTCACTTGATCAATCATATTTACAATTTGGTTTATGATTGATACATCTTCTTCAAAATTTTGAATCTCAAAATCATTAAAAAAAATATTCTTTACATCATATAATCCCAATTTTTGTTTGTGCTCCCTCCTAAGCTCTTTTTGTCTCTTCTTCTTTGCCAAAACTTCTTGCAGCAAAATAGTTTTCTCCAAGGTGAGATTTTCCAGATCCAATGGCATCTCAATGATTTCATCTAGACTAACATGAATATCTAATGAAACATCTTTTATTGATTTCCTCTTTCTGTTAGGTGTTGGAGTGTTGTTGCTCAACATTACCAGGTGAGTTGATGAAGGGGTGTCACCATTTGGTCTTGCTTGTGCATCTGTGTTTGAGACAAAAAAAGTTGCACTTTGTTCAACTTTATTTGATTCTTTGTCTTCCTCAATATGAGGTGTTGAGATAATCTTATCATTTTCATTTGTTTCTTTGTCTTCACCATCTTCCTCTTCATTTTTAAGCCTTGAGTACTTAGCTTCTGAACTATCAGAGGTGTCAGCATGTATAGGTGACATGTTGCCTTGTAGATTCAACACACCTGAGCTTTCTCCACTACTGTATTCATCATCAATGTTTATAGTCTCTACCTTCTTTGTAGTTAGTCCAAAAATACTCTTCCACACTAATTTTCTTTGTTGCCATACAACTTCCTCCTTATTTATCAATATTAAAAATGTTTTATATTTTGTAACAAATTTGTTCCTATGTTGTTCCAAAAATGTGTCTTGTTGCTCCTAGGATAAGTGAGGCATAACTTTGACTGATGTGTTAACCCTTATCATTTTCTCTACCTTCTCTACATGTTCCCATCTTCCTTTCCATTTCTCCTATAGATATTTGGGTATTTGCCTCTCTATTTCACTAGGAGATAGCTTGAAATTTGACATCATTTCTATCATAGCCTCCTTAATTCTATTTTTGTCATCATTATCTAGTGTATTATATTTAAAAAATTTAAAACTAGATAATCCTGGGGAACTCTTTATGTTTGAACATACCTCATCAATAGACTTTTGTTTCCTCTAAGGTGGTCCTTTGACCAATCTCCTTCTGGTTTTGGGGGCATTGGGTCCAAAAGACTCTACTACTCTCTTCTTTGTAGTTTTCTTGGCATTAGCAACTACCCTAGTCCTTGGGTTATTTAGTGGTGGAGGTGTCAATGCCTACTTCTTCTTTTTTCCTAGTCTTCTTTCTTGGTGGCATGAAAACAACTAGGGATTTACCCTTTTCACCTTCTTCTACTTCATCTTACTCATCACCACTATCATGTTCTTCATCTCCACCAAGACCTTGTGTCAATTTTAATGTTTATTTTCCTTTGCCTAAGATGTCCAACTTAGCTTCTAGGTCTTCAATCATTTTCTTCCTTTTCTTTTCCTTGGAAGCTACCTTGATGTTTATAGTCATCCTTGCTTTGGATTCCTCATATCTTATAAAAGGTTTAGCCTTGACATCTATCTCTTCTTTGAGTAGTGCATCAATGTTTGCACTTACCACATCACTTTCTATCTCATATTCAAAACTTTGTGACCAAGCCTTCCTTGGCTTAACTGCTTGTACAAAAGCATTATTTGTATCAACAAGAAAACATATGTCACTGTAATACTTTGTGACCAATTATTCTAAAATTCTCATTCTTCTTTTTATTCTTTTCTTAAATTCATCAAAATAAGAATTCATTACATTATCAAAGTTTTCTCCCAATTGAGTAATATACTCATTGATTTGCCTTGTCACTAGTTTGTCTTGCTCCCATACAACATTTCCAATACCTAAAAAATACTTATAGATATAAAAGAAAATATAAATGATAAAGGATCTGAACTTACACATTGAATCATTCACTTTTCTTATTGATGACAGATTCTGTGTAAGTTGTAACTTATGTAGCTTGACAAGATCATACTCATGATCTTTCATTATAATCTTCCATGCTTGATCCACAACCATACAAGGTATATTGTTCAACCTACTTGATTGATCAAATTTGTGAGCAATGATTCTCACTAAAAATTCAATTACTGGATTAGAAATGTTTATAATGGATAGACTACATCCATTCCACCCGTCTCCAGTGTTAGCCTCAACTTCTTCATGGCTTAAACATCGCATGGTCTTCTTCTTGTCTAGGGTTAGATAGCCTATAACCCTATGTATCATTTTCTTCATGATTTCCACTAGTCTATTTTGTAACCAATACTTCATGTCATGAATTCTTCTCAAAACAACTTTTATCCATTTGACTCTAATTTTTTTTTGGGAATTATAGGGCATGAATTAATCCTTTCCTTTCAACAATTTGAAATTCATCCTTCAAGATTCCTTCATTACATAGCTTCTCATAAGCTTCTCTATTTTCACAATCTCCTACTTGTCCAATTTTACTCATATAATAGCTTCTAACATCATAGATTATAATTACCTTAGGTGGTGTTGAAGATAGTGCACCCATAGAGTTTCCTTTCATAGAAATCTTTGAAATAGCATGGAACTTAGGTGGAGGACAGGCATCACTCTTCATCAATTGAATTTTACTAACCTCTTTGATTTATTCTAGTGGTTGATGAAGTTGCCATGATAGTAAGTAGGGTTTGAAGTTATTTCTTCTCTAGATATTTGACACTTTTTCATGCTCTTTACTCATTCAAACTTTTGATTGAATCTCTCTTGAAATCTCTTCTGGTTGTTTATAATATTGAATCGCTCTGTGCTCTCAAAAATATAAATGCAAGGTATGAAATAATGTCATCAATTTTTTTTATATACCTTCTTCCTAATCAATTAAGATCTCCATTAATATTTCATACTTAGATGATTGGAAGCCACTTGTATCAGTCGATATTGATGTGTTTCAACTAGGTCTATAGATGTCACTCAGTCTCTATCATTCTTGAAATGCTTAATCCATGTTGCAATGCTTAGTCAACATAGACAATTTCCTTACACTTGAAAACCTTTAAAAAAATTGTTCATATGCATCTTGCATATGCAGATGTGAAATATTGGCATATTTTTATGTAAGGAACTAATGTATGATATATTAATTAAGTATACAGTTCCATACATACCTCTCTTTCTTAGTTTGAGATGACATAATTACCTTCTCCATTGGATTGGGTGATCTTAGCTCAATTAGCTTCATTATTTCCATCTTTTATTTTCTTTTTTCCATTTTTGGTTCATTTCATTCCTCACTTCCTCAATGTTCACTTTGTCTTTTCTTTTATTCTTTGTCTAATTTTCTAAATGTACTTGAGTCCTATAATTCTTTCTTTGATGTCCAAACTTGTGACACTTGGAACATGTATTGTTAGGTACATAATTATTCTTCCTCTAATTTGGCCAATAAGGTTTTGTGTCTGATCTACATTCATATGCTCTATGCCCATATTTTTGACAATTATAGTAGTAACCTTTAAATTTAGGTGTAGTAGGTGTTTTCCTCAGTCTTGACCTACACTCTTGAATTTGATGTCCTTGTTTCTTGCAGTAAAATAGTAACCAGTAAATTTGGGTTTAGAAATTTGCATACCGTATTTGCTTCTACAAATATTTGTAGTATTAACAAATTTTCCATAGTGATAGAATTTTAGCCTATCCTTTGGATTTGCATTTCTCATTTCTCCATTTCTGAATGATTCTCATTTCTCAGTGCAACAATGTCTAGCCCATTAGAACAACTTGGTGACTTCATTAGTTCTTCAAGGTACTTCATTACCTCCTTTGGTTTGTTAAATCTCTCCATGGATTCTTTCTCATTTCTCAATTCATTCTTAAGTATCTCATTCTATGATTTTAGATTTGCAATTTCCACATCCTTATGATTCAATTTATGATTTGCAAGCATGAGTTAGTTCATCATATCCAGTTGAGTGTTTGTGAGCTTTTCTACATCTAATATCCTTTATTCAAGTCTAGTAGCCATTGTTGGGAAATTTTTCAGTGCTCCCCTCAAAATTTGTGATGAGGTCTTAACCACCTCTTGTGTTCTATAAGTTGAGTGATCATATTAGGCATTGATAAATTAGTCTTTGGGTGCAATGGAAGCCCAGCTCTAACACTAATAAATTGGGACCCTATTTTTGCCCAATTTTGGTCAAAATTTTGACCCAGGTTTGTCACTAAATTTCTCATCAAAATTTTGACCAAGTTGTAGGTTGATTGAAATTTTGATGAATACATTCGTTGAAATGTTTTTGTTTTGGTCAAAACAAAAACATTTTGACAAATGTATTTGTCAAAATTTTGACCAATCTACAATTTGGACAAAATTTTGATGAAAAAAATAGCAACAAACCTGGGTCAGAGTTTTGACCAAAATTGGTCAAAAATTGGGTCCAAATTTACTAGTGTAACAAATTTACTAGTGTAACAAGTGGTATTAAAGCTTGGTCATAGGTTCGAATCCTCAAACCCTTGGGTAACACTAAGGGGAAGATTGTTGGAAATTTTTTCAATGCTCCCCTCGAGATTTATGACAAGGCTTAACTACCTCATGTTCTATAAGTTGAGTGGTTGTATCAAGGATTGGTAGATCAATCATTTAGTGTAATGGAAACCCCACTCTAATAGCCATTACCCTTTTGTCTTCTTGAGCCATAGTCCTATCTTCATATTTCTTCTTTTTCTTAGTCACTTCACATAGTCTTAATAATTGGATTTCATGTTCTCTTTTTAGTCCTCTTATTTCTTCCTTTAGGAGTTTGTTCTTATCAAGTAGATTAGAAAATGCTTTGTCATTTGGATTAATTGGTTCAAATAGTGCTTCAATTTCAACTTCTTCATAAGAGTATTGCTTTATCTAGATGGCAATTTCCTTTCTCCTTTTTAGAAAATCCTTTAGATCTTGTCTTGCCTTCTCAAGTTTTTGTAGTGTGATTTGAATGTCAATCACCTAATTATTAATAGTCTTGTCTAGTTTGAAAGCCTCCATCTCAAAGATCTAATCTCCAAGCCTTTAAGCTTCTTTTAGAGAACCAATGCTCTAATACTAATTATTTAATGATGGAGGAATAAATAGGATAAACTGGATACTAAGAGGAGGGTGAATTAGAATCTAGAGCACTTTTTACTTTTCATAGATTTATCCATGTCTATCAATAAATTGTGCATGTAAAACTAGTAATGTAAATCTAATGTAACATATAAGTCTAATCAATCACATGCATTAAGTTAAAATACATAACATAGTATTTGTTACCCAAAAACCTTTCAAGGTGAAGGTAAAATTGGGGTGGGGATGACACCCACAAATCTTTACTATTGTAGTAATAAAGTTAACCAATTAAGGTTACAATGTTTGACCATTAAATATGATCTACCCTATGAGGGGTCTACCTTGTTTAAAGCTTAAGAGACTTTTACGTCTCACCTTATTAAAGGATTTAACACTTACAAAAAAGTAAGGACTATGTTAGGCAGCTTCTTTTAGAGAACCAATGCTCTAATACCAATTATTGATTGATGGAGGAATAAATAGGATAAACTAGATACTGAGAGGGGGGTGAATTAGAATCTAGAGCAGTTTTTACTTTTCACAGATTTATCCATGTCCATCAATAAATTGTGCATGTAAAACTACTAATGTAAATCTAATGTAACATATAAGTCTAATCAATCACATGCATTAACCCTCCAAGGTGAAAGTAAAATTGGAGTGGGGATGACACCCACAAATCTTCACTACTATAGTAATAAAGTTAAGCAATTAAGGTTACAATGTTTGACCATTAAATATGATCTACCCTATGAGGGGTATACCTTGTTTAAATTTTAAGAGACTTCTAGGTCTCACCTTATTAGAGGATTTAACACTTACAAAAAAGTAAGGACTCTATTAGGAGATTTATGAAGATCTATTAAGACCACTCTGTTAAGAGATTTACCTTGATTCAAGTCTATTAAAATTGATTTAGTACCTCACTCTTAGTTTTCTCTATAAGATAATTTTGATTCTTCTCCTTTCTAACTGATCCTTTCCTCTGATCTAATATAATTTTCTTTCCCTTTCACTTCACTACAATGACTAGGTCACTTAGTCTGTTAGATGATAACAAAACCCTTCAATGAATTCTAATATGATTTGAATCCTTTTCTATCAATAGCTTCATGTTCACACATAAACTCTTTTCATCTCCTTCTCTATTGGCATATGATCTAGGTTAAGATCATCACAATATAAAGAGTTTTCTAGATGATTCCATGTATTTCCTCTTCATCTTGATCATCGAACACACAACATAGGGATCTGCGATTCACAATGTGTAAATTTTTTGTAACAACCTCTTAAAGTATTGAGTGTTCTATAACAACCTCTTCAAAAATTAAATATCCCTTCCAAGTTAGCCTGATAATCATTTTTCCTAAAAATATGTTTCATTCCTAACTTTCATGTAAATTCTATGTAGCTCATCCTTTACTATTTCCTGATGCTTAACATTGTTGTTGGTTAGCCTTCATTATGCTCAGTACATACTAAGTAACTCAATAGATGTATTCTCAAAAACTTGCTGAGTTGCTGATGAGCTCAGCTCATATACAAAAATACTCTATGACCCAAAAAATTACTCATCTCCTATAGAGCTAGGTACATACTTATATACATAACTTAGTGAATATAGAGTAGCTCGGTCATGGTGATGACCTTATGACTTTGCCTTGTAAATCTAAGTGGTTGACACTAATAGACAACAATGCTTAGAGATACCAATAGGTAGGTGTGTTATGGACCTTAAATAGGTGAAAAATCCATTTGAATTTGAAACTAACAATAAAATATCAATGTTAGACACATAGACATGAAAAATTTCTTTGGGACCTCAATTTGATTTCTAGCAAGTGTCATGAATTATGCAATTGCCAATGGATAAATCTATATTATATTGTATGACCAAGACTCAAGGTTGTAAGAGTAAGAGTATGAATGCCAAGGAAGAGATAGTAGTAGATATTCAATCCACTCTAGAAGATAAAATTGATACCATCAAAAGAATTACTAGGAGGACCAAGTGTTCTCTAATAGGAATATGAAGATTATCACTTGGAATGTCAGGGGTATTAATGCTTCTAATAAAAGAGGCAAGGTTAAATCTCTTCTAGAAGCTTCAAAAGGGGACATTATTTTTCTTCAAGAGACTAAATTATTTGCTAAGAATTATTATAATTCTATTGTAAAGTGGAGTTTATGGAAGTCATCTCATCTTCAAAGTTTTGGGGCTTCAGGGGTATCACCACTCATCGAAATCCTAAAACAATTACAAGAAGGTTGTTTGATGAAGGGATAGGGTGCAAATGTCTTAATTTTAAGCATTTCAATGTTTCAATGGAGGTTTTAAATGTATATGGGCCATCTTTAGTGGCTGAGAAATTGAAATTGTGGAATATTTTTTCTAACATAATTTGGAGCAATTTAGAACACAACATTATGATTGGAGAAGATTTTAATACCATAAGAAATATTAAGAAAACAAAGGTGGCATTATCCCATCTATGAAAGTAATGGAAGATTTTGATAATTTTATTATTGCAAATGAATTGTTAGATGTCTTAACATCCAATGGAATGTTCTTGTGGAATAATAAAAGAGATGGTTTCTTTCAAATTGTTGAAAGATTGGACAAGTTCCTTTTAGTACAAGTGTGGAAGTTAACAAATCTCATATTTTCATAAGAAATACTATCTTATCTAGGCTCTAATCATTTTCTTGTATTGTTGAATATTGAGACTACCTCTAACAAGATCCCACCTTCACATAGACTATCTTTTAAATTTGAAAGAATGTGGCTAAGACATCAATATTTTTTGCCACTACTAAGACAATGGTGGGATAATGCTCAAGAAGAGAAGGGATCTAAGATGTTCAAGTTTTATAAAAAGATACAATATCTTAAAAGTAAAATCAAAATTTGGAATAAGCAAGTTTTTAAAAATGTTTTTGAGGAGAAATAAGTTATTCAAAGAGAATTGGAAGATTTGAATTAGCAAACTATTTCACAAGGTCTGAATCCACAACTACTTTCAATTCAGAAAGAGAAACAATTTCATTAGAGCATTTATGCAAAATAGAAGAAGAATATTGGATACGTAAATTAAGAGAGCTATGGATTAGTGAGGGAGATAGGAACAAAAAATTTATTCATTTTGTAGCTAAGAAAAGAAAAGCAAGTATGACTATATTCTCAATTAAATATTCTTCATCAGGCAACATGATCAGTGATGAAGAAAGTATTAAGAAAGAGGGCATCAAAATTTTCAAATAACTTCTTGATCCTTTGGGAGAGAGTGAGAGGAGTAAAGAAAAAATTAGTTCACTTTTGGAAGCTATTCCAGAAGTTTTAATGGATTAGGAAAATAGTGATCTCATGAAACCATTTTTGTTGGAGGAGATTCAAAAAGTGGTTCAGATTTTTCCCCTAATTAATCTTTTGAGCTAGATGGATTCATGGCATTATTCTATTAGAAATGTTGGGATGTCATTCACTGGGATCTTTTATTGGTCCTGGAAGAATCTAGGAGAAAGGGGTCCATGCTTAGAAATTTTAATTCTACATATATCACCATTATTCCTAAAATTGGGGATCCTCAAACATTTTCAGATTTCATTTACAAAATCTTTACAAAAGTGATCTATCTGAGATTACAACCTATCTTAACTAGAATCAATTCACCTAAACATGGTGGTTTTTTTCAAGGAAAAGAAACTATGGATGGGGTAATTATGGCTCATGAAACTCTGCATCCCATAAATGAAGAAAAAAATCCTTCATTTGTAATCAGATTAGATATGATGAAGGCATATGATAGGGTAAAGTGGTCTTTTCTCATAAAGGTGTTGAAAATTTTTGGTTTTAGTGAAAAATGGTGTAAATGGATCAAATCTTGTATAGCTAGAGTTTAATTTTTAGTCTTAATTAATGGATCTCTGGAGGGTCATTTTAAATCTTCTCAAGGAATTTGTCAGGGTGATCCTTTATCACCATCACTATTTATTCTGATGGAAGAGCCTTTTAGCATAGTTATTTCCCATTCTCAAAAGTTTTTGATTAAGGAAAATAGGCTTTAAAAGGGCCCTAAAAGCCCAAACATAGTTAAAATAGTCAACAGTAAAATGTTAAAGGTTACCCAAAGCTAGAAAGCAAAAGAAACTACATCTCCCTAAATAAAGACAAACACATGAAAAAGCCAGGGAGAGACATCAAAAAACTAGGGCAGCCCAAAAAAAGGCCAGGGAGCATCAGACAATGTCTCTGAGCATCTCAATAACATTAGTTTCAAGCTTTGACAACTTGCCAACCTCCACTTTCATTTTCATAAGCTCCTGATTTGGGGTCGAAGTTTCTTTTTTCTCGGTACTAGATCTGGTTCTTTTCCTGGCTCCTTCATCTAGACTCATGTCATTAAGGGTGATGTATTGATCTTGCTCCTTGCAGATATTTTATTCTTCCCCATAGTGGATTAGCTTCTTGATTTTTCATTTTCCTTGAGAATGATAATGTTCTACTCAACTATGCCTTACATAGTCTTGTCCATCTCAAGGGTTCTAGTATTCACTACATCCATTCTTTTGTCCATACTTTGCTCATTTTTGCTGACCCTATTCTTAAGGCTAAAAGTATCTCTTTCCATAGTGCTCAGCCTATTTTTGAGTTCGAGGATTTTTTGGAATAGCCACTTAGTAGTTTTGTAGCTATCCATCACACTATTTTTTGCATTGTTCATAACATCCATCTCTAGATTCTCCCTGGAAATTCTTTGAGGATAACTAGGGCCAAATCAATAAGCTCCTCTAGCTAGATCCTACCTTCTTCATTTTCTTTTCCTTGGGTTCTGATAAGTTCCCTTTTGATACCCAAATTGTCTAAGGCATGGTCAAAGTTCCTCCATACCACCTTCTTGTCCTTCCTTGTAACTAAGCATCTATAGGTGGTAGTGCCCACACCATCGTGGCCATGTTCTGGTTCCAGCTCTGACTTGTCAATGGGATCCTCCTCCAACTTCTTCCTTTCCTCCCCCTGTTTGTCCTTGTTGTCATCCAAGCTTTTCCTTTTGTGCTTACCAATCCTCATAGCCTCCTTCTCTCTACTACTTTGATAGTTATGTTTCTTTTTCTCTTTCTTCACTCCTTGCCTTCTACCTCCCTGATCTTTTCCTCTACCTCAGCAATTTCACCTCCCATGTCCATCCCTTCATCCCATTTATTATAACCCATATCTAAAGAGGTGTCAATATCCAAAGTGGGCTCAGGGAGCACATCCTTCTCCTTGCTATCATAAATAAGGATTCTTTTCCCCAAGCTCTACTACAGGATCTTAGAGTCTACAAAGTCTGTGTACATTTCAAGACTTTCCTCCATTTCCAAAGGAGAGTGAATTTCATCAGACTCATCAGAGTCCCCTTTAATTTTTTTTCCCTCTTTCCTATCTTTGACATGCTTTTCGATAGTTCTAGCTTTGAAATACTCATAAATTAATAGTAGCTCCCATTCTCAAAAGTTATAATTGTGGAAAGGAATAAAATTTGGGGTTCAGGATTTGGCAATAACTCATTCTTTGTTTGTGGATGACACATTGTTGTTTGGAAATGCCAATGTGAGGGAAGCTAAGCACATCTAGTTTATTCTAAATCAATATACAAGTTTGTTAGGCCAAAAAGTCAATGCAGCTAAATCCAATATTTTTATGTTCAATACTAGTACTATGTTAGCTAATAAGATTTGTAAGATCTTAGAATCTACATAGGACTTTCTCCTTTCAACATATCTGGGTATTCTATTATTTATGGGATCTAATAAAGTGACTTATTGGAAAGCCATTATTAATAGAATCAAACTTTGGTCATCTTCATGGAAGGTTAGTTGGTTGTCATTATCAGGATGTATCCTTCTAATTAAGTCACTTTTGGCTATGATTCATAATTACTTCATCTCAATTTTATAAACACCATGTTGTATCATCAAATAGATCAAAAAATAATCAGTGGTTTCCCTTGGACTAGAAACATGTCTGGAGATAGTAAATTTCCTTTAATTTCTTTGAAAGACATGTCTTTTGAGAAATTTGAAGGGGGCATTGGTCTTCCAAATTTGGACTTAAGGAATAAAGAGTTTGGTGGAAAGATGATTTGGTTCATATATGAAAAACTAGAGACTAAATCATGTAAAATAATGCAAAGAAAATATCTAGATTTTTTAGAACCTTTCAGAATTTTCATTGTGGTAGACCCTCTAGAAGGATCAACAATTTGGAGTTGGAAGCATGAATTTTGATGATACTTCTATGGGGGAGTATTCTAGAAATGTGATTATATAATTATCATGATGATATGTTAAATTCATGACTGTGTTTGTCATTGATGTCAATATAGTAGTTTCTTGTGGTATTTGATAGAAGAACAACGATAAAGATCAAGTTGGTATGGATAAATCATTAAGCATTTTCAATAAGTGAGGTTAAAGGGAGATACTACTAAGTGTCTAGTATATGTAGCTAAGTTCAAAATAATAAGAAATTAATTCTAGAAGAAGTTATGCAAGTTTTGGTGAAGATTGTTTTAGATAGAGTTTATAGAAGCATGTTCTGGTAAACTTGTTATATCTCTTAGTAGAATTGTTATTCTAAGGAGCAAGGTTAAAGGCATGTAGAAGACATGTTGATGATGACATGGATAAGCTCACTCATCATAATATTAAATAGACAAAAAATTATTCAAGTTACATGGCAAAAGAATAATGTTATCACTAAGAGTAACATGTTCTTAATGAGGTCCTATAATAATTAATTGAGAAGGTGTAATAGCTAACTGAGGGAATTATTTTATGGATTCAGTATAAAGGAAGGAAATTTTCCTTTGTTATGAATGAATGTATGAATGATTGCAAGAAGCATGGAGAGAGGACTACGAAGATAAGTAGAGTAGAGTGAAGTTGGAGAAAACTTTGTTGTCAAGGTTTTATTCTAAGATTTGAGGTTCATGACCTAGTCTAAAAGGTTTGAAAGTGATTGGTCTAGTTGAAAAGATAGAGGAAAGAGGTTAAAGCACAATACTATTGGAAATATTCAAGATATGATAGGTTACTGAGAGGGGAGGGGTGAACCAGTAACTACAAAACTTTAAACAATTCAATATTTTAACTATTCACCATTCATTCATCTAATCCATTGCTTATTTGAGAAATCAGACATCCATAACACATGTACATAGAGATTTGGTGACCTAGAAACCTTCCAAATAGAAAGTAAAACTGGGGTGGGGATGATACCCACAAAACTTTGTTACTGCAGTATGAAGTTGGCCTATTAAGGCTTACATTGACCACTTTTGTGATCTGCCCTGTTAGGAGCACAAAGGACTGCTAGGTCCACCTTGTTAGAGGATTTACAAACATACACTAAAGTATGCACTCTATTAGGAGATTTATACAAAGACTATTAAGTCTACTATGTTAAAGGATTTACAAAATTGATTCACCTGTTAGGATGAAATAGTGGATCTACTTACAAACTTGATTGGCTGATGGGATCCTTGAAGTATATATCACCTCTTGTGACTGATGAATCATTACTACTCCTTGTAGACCTTGCTGAATATTCTACTCTTCTGCTAATTCACATTTTCCCTTCTCAAAACCTTACATGTCTTGGTTTTATACCTTCTCTAATTGTAAATGATATAATACGTTACATATATACCATCCCAATAACTATAATTGCACAATCAGCTAAAACACAAGTGAACAAAACATTACTAAGTTGGCCCAATAATAAATAAATTGGGTTCACTAAACTGACTTAGTGACCTTTTGATACTCGGCATCCACTGCAATACTCGACATCGTCATGCACTTGGTAGAAGTGAAGGCTTGATCCATACTAATCACCTGACATAGTTCTAAACTTGGTAATCATTGAAGACTCGGTGGATATAGTATCACTCAGTAAAAATTGAATCCTTCATTTACCTTGCTTTCACTCAGTAAACATTATACTATCATTACTCAATAAGCACTACACTTGCATCACTTGGTAGACACTGTGCTTCCATCACTCGATAAACACTGCACTTTCATCACTCAGTAGGCACTGTGCTTCCATCACTCAGTAAATACTGTGAAGCTAGGTGAACATTGTAAACTTGGTAGACACTGCTAGATTGCACATTCACTTAGTAGCTAGACTCAACTTGGTTAACACTAGAATGCTTGATGTGAACTGTGAGGCTCGGTGTAAACTGCTAAAGTGATGAATGTACAAGGCAACCACTGAATGCTCGGTATAAATGGTAGACTGAGTGGTGAGCTTAGTAGCTATACCAATACAAATAAGTGTTGTCAATAATGGCAATAATAACTTAATTCCAAAAAATACATACAATTATTCTGCAAGGAATAGTTGAGAGATTAGTTGGATCGTGAATTAAGTGGTCTTTCCCTAGAAGCTATATGGATAGTGGGTCCTTCTACCTTCTACAACTCCTAACAAGGTTGGAATCTCCTAAAAGGGATTCAAAGTCTCCTAACAGGGGCTTTTATGTATTGAATGTGTTTATAGACTCCTAACAAGGTCCATCCTCTAACAAGGAATATATATATCAATATAACTTTGTGGGCATCATCCCCACTGAGGTTTCCCCTCTCATCAAGGGTTTCCCTAGTTAACAAATCTAGTATAATTGTTTATGTGCATCTTGCTATGGTTGATGTTTACTTTGATTGCATCATTAATATTAATTAAGGTTGATAATTGTTTTAATTCGGTAACTGATTCACCCCCTCCCCCTCTCAGTTATCTTGGTGGAATATTATTTCTAACAATTTGTATCAGAGCATCAAGTCCTTGAAGAATAAGCTTTAAAAATTTGGGAGATTAGTGGTGAGTTACTTCAGTAAAGATAGTCCTAAATCTAATGGAGGAAATTTTGACACCCAGAAGATGGATCTTCTTGGTGAGAGATTAGAATTTTGTATAGAATTGAGCATTGATTTTTTGGATAGAGGCACAAGTAAAGATAGATCTAGATTCGAAGAAGACATGAAGATCAAGGAAGGTATTGATTTTCTTATGAAAAGAGAATGAGAAGGTATGTACATTTTTTCTTGTTGGACATGTAATGAGTTTGGTCATTTTTCATCTACATTCCCTAAGAGAATAAGGAAAATTAGAAAGAGTTCACTTTCTAATGAAGATTAAGAATTTAAACAAAGTATGGAAAGATTCTTGAACGATTATGATGATAAGGATAATGATCTTAACTTGGTTAATAAAGAGGAAGTATTAGAAGAGATAGCCTTGGTAACTATTATTGATGATGATGAAGAAGAGGATAATTTTGG
Organism: Cupressus sempervirens; assembly: GCA_028749045.1. Classification (NCBI taxonomy): domain Eukaryota; kingdom Viridiplantae; phylum Streptophyta; class Pinopsida; order Cupressales; family Cupressaceae; genus Cupressus; species Cupressus sempervirens. Next base: position 272,809,793 of record CM053788.1, on the reverse strand, counting down.
AATTAATAGAAAAAATGATAAAGTATTCTTTGATGCTAACAATGATTTTTAGAATGAAGGAGAGCCAAAGAAAGAACAAAGTTTGGAACCTATAGTAGATCTATGATTTTAGATAACAACTCCTACTTCTAGTAAGAATATGACAAAGAATTATCCACCTAAGCAGATCATCAGCAAAAAGATAAAGGTGTGATGACAAGAAGTAGAATAAATGAAGAACTATGTTTGATATCTCAAGTAGAACTAAAGAATGCAGATGAGGCATGTAAAGATGACTATTGGAAGTAAGCTATTAAAGAAGAATTAGATTAGATAGTGAAGAATAAGACATGGGAATTTGTCCCTAAAGCAGTAGACATAGACAAGAATGTGTTAGGAACAAAATGGGTATTCATGAACAAGATGAATGAACAAGGTGAAGTTGTAAGGAAAAAAACAAGATTGGTATGTAGAGATTACTCATAGCAAGAAGGTATAGACTATGATGAAAACTATGCTCTCGTGGCAAGAATTGAAGCAATAAGGTTATTCTTAGCCTATGTAGCACATAAGAAATTCAAAGTGTATCAGATGGATGTCAAGTCAACATTTTTGAATGCTGAACATGAAGAAGAGGTATACATAGAACAACCTAAAGGTTTTCCTTTAATAGATTCAACAGCATGGTATGTGGACTGAAGAAAGCATTGTATGGCTTAAAATAAGCACCCAAAACTTGGTATAAAATGTTGGACAAGCATTTGATAAAACTTGGATTTAGAAAATGTATGATAGGTAGTAATCTATACTAGAAAGAAATAGATTATGGATTGGTGATTTTGGTAATATTTGTTAATGATATCATATTTGGAGGAATTGATGATGAAAGTGAAAAGTTTGTAGAAGAGACAAAGAAGGAATTTGAAATGAGAATGATAGGAGAGATGAAATACTTCCTAGGATTAAAAATTGTGCAGGATGAAGAAGGAATCTTTATTCTCAAACTAAGTATTTGAAAGATCTTTTGAAAAGGTTTGGTTTGGAAACATGTAAACTAGTTGGACCACCTATGGTAACTGGACACAAGTTATCTACATAGGATAAGACACACGTTGATGAGCAGAAGAAGTACAAATCTATGATTGGAGGATTGGAATATTTGATTCACACAAGGCCGGATATAGAAAATGCAATTGGAATTGTTGCAAGATTTCATGTTGATCCCAGAGAAGCACATTATGTAGCAATTAAAAGTATATTTAGATATCTAAAGGGAACACCAGAGTTTGGATTGTGGTATGATAGATCTAATGATTTCACTTTATATGCTTATACTAATGTTGATTAGGTAGACAATATGGATGAAAGAAAGAGCACCAGTGGTGGAGCCTTCTTTCTTGGAGGAAGATTGGTTTCTTGGCTAAGAAAGAAACAAGATTGTACCTCACAAAGTACAAAAGAAGTAGAATATATTGTAGTGGTAAACAATTGTAATCAAGTTTTTTGGATGAAGCAGATGTTGAAGGATATAGGGATAGAATTCAGTGAACCTATTGTCATACATTGTAATAATACAAGCATAGTGAATATGTCTAAGAATCTAGTGTTGCATTCTAAGACTAAGCACATGTCTATCAAATATCACATGTTGAGAGAGAAAGTTATAGAAAAAGAAATTAGATTGGAGTATGTAAGCAATAAAGAGTAGATTGTAAATATTTTCACCAAGCCTCTTCCCAAAGAGACTTTTGAGTATTTGCAAGTTATGCTAGTGGTTATGCCCCAAACCACATTAGAGTAGATAATGCAAGAGTGCACCAGTTTGGTGATATAGAGAACTATTGTTTGTTTGGACAAAATGTTGATGCTTCTTGTATAGGGGAGTATTTATGATGGACATAGTTACCTAGGACTCTTGATGGATGTTATTTTGAACAATGTCTTTGGACACTTGAGCAAGTTAGAGACATTTGTTGTAGAGATTGATGGTTGCTAAAACTCTTGACATTGATGTCAATGTGGGAGAGATTATAGCATGAAAAATAGTTTGATATAGAGTAAATTGAAGGGAGAGATTATAGTTTGATATAGAGTACATTGATGCATATCAATGAGTTTAATGATTGATGAAGAAGATTTGAAAAGAAAGGATAACAATCTTTTATAGTTGGTATTCTTGAAACTAGATGTTTTTCAACTATTTTGCCATCAATGCCAAAGGGGGAGATTGTTGGAAGCATGAATGTTGATGATAATTCTATGGGGGAATATTGTAGAAACAAGATTAGATCATTATCATGATGATATGTTACATTCATGACTGTGTTTATCATTGATGTCAACATAGTAGTTTTCTATGGTATCTAACAAAAGAACAATGGTAAAGATCAAGTTGGTACAGACAAAATGTTGAGAATTTTCACTAAGTGAGGTTAAAGGGAGATACTACTAAGTGTCTAGTATATGTAGCTAACCTCAGAATCATAAGACATTAAGTATGGAAGAAGTTATGCAAGTTTTGGTGAAGACTATTCTGAGATAGAGTTTACAAAGTATGTTCTGGTAAACTTGGTATATCTCTTAGCAGAATTGTTATCCTGAGAAGGAAGGTTAAAGTTATGTAGAAGACATGTTGATGATGATGTGGCTAAGATTTCCCATCATAATATTACATGTGGAGAAAGTTATTTAATTTACAAGGCAAAATATTAATGTTATCACTAAGTGTAATGCATTCTTAATGAGGTAATATAATAATAAAATGAGAAGGTGTAATAGCAAACTCAGGGAATTGTTTTATTGATTTGGTATAAAGGAAGGACATTTTCTTTTGTTATGATTGAATGTATGAATGATTACAAGAAGCACAAAGAGCGGAATGTAAAGATAAGTAGAGCAGAGAAAAGTTGGAGAAAAATTTGTTGTCGACATTTTATTTTGAGATCCAAGGTTTATTATTTGGATCTAAGGCTCATGACCTAGTCTACAAGGTCTGATAGCAATTGGTCTAGTTGATAGGAAAAACGAAATAGGTTAAAGCATAGTAAAAATAATTATTCTAGATGGAATAGTTAAGAGATTAGTTGGATAGTGAGTTCCATGGTCTTTCCCATAAGCTGTTTTGATAGTGGGTCCTTTTGACTTCTACAACTCCTAACAAGGTTGGCACAACTCCTAACAGGGTTGGAATCTCCTAACATGAACTCTTATGTACTCATGAATGTATTTATAGACTCCTAACAAGGTCCATCCTTTAACAAGGAATACATGTATCAATATATCTTTGTGGGCATCATTCCCAGTAGGGTTTTCCCTCTAATCAAGGGTTTCCCTAGTTAACAAATATGGTGTAATTGTGTATGTGCATCTTGTTATGATTTTTTTACTTTGATTGAATGGTTAAGATTGATTAAGGTTGATACTTTTTTTAATTGGATAACTAATTCACCCCCCTCCTAGTTATCTTGGTGGACTATTTTTTCTAACATTTGGAACTTTATGATTTCATCAAGAGAAGTCATTAGTAGATACATTTCATGGAAAATCAATAATGGAGAGAGAGCCCTCTTCTAGGAGGATTCTTGGAATAGTTATCCTCTTGTACAATTATCTATTTCCTTAAGGGAATGGAGTCATATTTTTTGTGAGTATTGGGGTAACTATGTAGTTGATTATATAGAATCAGTGGATAGGGTAATAGGGCAAGTTGCATGGAAGAGTCTTGATTAGTTACCAATCCCAACTAAGATTAAAAGACATTTTATTAGCATTTTTAGATCTAGAGTAGTTATTATTTTGAATTAGAAGGATGAGGTGATATGGGTGCCACAATAGGATTGAGGGTGCACTGTTAAATTGGCATATATGGTTGCTAGATGTTTATATGAAGAAAAAAAATGTCATGAGCATATAAATTCTATTGGAACCTCATTGTAATGCAAAAGGTATCTTTTTTTTCTTGGCTTTCCCTAAAAAGAAGAATTCCCACCAGAGACAAGTTACAAAAGTTAAACATTGTGCATAATTTTCAATGCATCACATGTATGGAAGAATTATAAATAGTAGATCATTTATTGCTTCAATGTAAATTTTCATAACAATGTTAGCTATATTCTCTCCAGAGGCTTAGGATTGTAATTTCGTTACCAAACACTTTGTAGGACTTATTTAAGGATTAACCTTGTGTAGTAAGCCATTCTTTCCATTCATGTATACGGAAGTGCATTCTAGCCATAGTGGTATGGAAAATATGGTGGGAGAGGAATAAGAGGATATTTAGGAACCAAAAGTTAGCTATAACAATGGTGTTATCTTTAATTGAATCATTAGTGGTATATGTTATCTTGGCTTATATTAGTAACACCACAGAGCAACTAGTAATGATAGGTTGGGTTAATTTGATGGAAAATCAATGGACTAACTTACCTTTACCAGGTTATAGATTTATTGCTTCTAGGCCAAAAGTTAAAGATATTTAAGATTTGATGTTAGATGGATTCCTTCAAATATTGGTGTGCTGAAATTGAATTTTGACAGTTGTTCAAGAGGAAACCCAAGGGCCTCATGAATTGGAGCTTGCATAAGAGACCATCAAGGGAATATAACTATAGCTATGGCTAAAAGTATTCTGCTAGGTGCAAATAATGTAGCAGAGGCACTAGCAATGTTATATGGATTTAAAATGGCAAAAAAAAAAACATTAATTGCATTCACATTGAGGGAGATTCAATGGCAGCAATCAATGCATGTATAAATAGAAATTCAAGGAGTTGGAAAATGAATATATTTTACAACAAGCATGGAAAATCATGGAGTTGTTTGAAGCTAAATTATATTCCCATACTTTGAGAGAAGGAAATATTTTCGTAGATATACTATCAAACTTGGGGTGTGATCAAAAGGAGGCAGAGGAATCTTTAAGGATATTTCAACCCAAGAAATATCTACAACTTTTCATTGCAATAGAATAGGACAAATAGAAAATTTGAGATCATTAAATGGTATAGAAGTGCAGACTAATGACACGTGTTATACATTGATAGCTAAGAGAGTACATGATAGTAATCATATACAGGAGAAGGATTTGAGTTCACATGTGAAACCAAAGAAATGGAAATTTTTTGTTACTAAGGTATGATGGAAAGATTAATAAATCATGTGAATTATAAAATTTTAAAGCTAGGGAATAATCTGGATTTGTCAAATAGTACATAAGGAGGAATGACTTGGAGATTAGCAAGGATTTTATAAGAAAATATCTTCATTATCACATGAACGAACCCAAGTGTTATAATTTGCTACATTTATTTTCACTTGATGCTTGTATAAATAGGTTATTTAAGATGAAGTAACATTTTTTATCAAAGCTAGTTGTAATAGTGCAAGTAAGTAAGTTTTGTTCAATGGACTATGTGCCACAAATTCTAGAATGGTCATCCTAGTTAAAGAATGGGAATTACCAATGGATGGTTGGATTTCAGAATAATGTTTAAAGGAGGTATTCATGGTAGAATGTTGGGTCTATAAATGGATTATATGTCTCATATTTGGGATGAATATTATGTATCCAAATGAATGTAGGTTCATCTTCTCATCTCAAGTGGTATCCATTCTTTTGTCCAATATTGTCAATTTTATGCAGAGCATACAACATATAGAAGTAGTTGTTTGAAGGGCAATTCAAATCAATTTGGTGTCAGATGCAAAGATCATGGAGGCCATTAGGAAATATGATACAAGCTTTGGGCCTCTTTTGAATGGGATTATTTTATCTGAAAACATGGTGTGGATGGTAGGGGATTTTACCCAAATTATGGATGGGATTAGGGCTTTACTAAGAATGGGTTTCATTAAGCCACTTGAGTAGGAAATTTGGGGACTAGAAGGAGGAATCCATTCTAATGTAGAAGGAAAAATTTGAACTAAGGTTTTGGCCATTTTAGATATAGGTTTCGGCCATTTTAGATATTTTGAACCATCCTCATCATGATTTGGGTGTAGAAATAATGAGTGGGATAAATGGAGATTACGATATGCATGTTGGTACCAGTGCTCGGGATGTAGAGATAATGAAGATTGAGAAGCTACTTGAATTACTTTCAATAAATGATGCTTTAGGACCAATTCCTCTGGAATGGGAGATGGAAAATATGACATTCCCTTGAAGACACAATAGATGGTTTTTTAAAGGTACATGCTAGTCAAATTGGTAACTATTTTTGCTTCAATGACAAGGAAAACAATACTGGATGACAGGGAAGCCCTTTTGAAGACCTAGGCATTAGTCTCTATTGATTCTGGTGCTAGCATGGTGATGAAGACAATGAACATAGCATCAAGGTTGAAGCTTTTTGAGGACAAAATCTAGAAGGGTCCATGATTGGTAAAAATAGAGGACTGTAATGTATGACATGTCGAATAGATAGATATAAAATTATGTCTTTTTTGTATAAAAAATGTAATAGTAACACCATAATATGAAGATGTAAATAAGTTGTGTAAAATAAACTTTCATCTTATGGGGGTACATAATGTAGGATCATCCTAGGCTTTCTTGTGATCCTACATGTTGGTGGTATTTGGCTTTGGAGTTGTGGACTCAGTCACTAAAGGAGTGGTGCTTGGTTGTTGTTAAAAGTAATGTTATTTGAGGTACTTGGTCATTGAAGAGCTCGATAGATATTATTGCTTAGCACTCACTATTGTGCTTGGCATATATTGGTTGATTGGGATGTGTTGGTTTCTTGGCATGTTTTGGTTGCTCAACATGTGTTGGTTACTCAACAATGCTTAGGAGTTTGTTGATACTTGGCAGTGTGTTGGTGATGACTAGAGTTCTTGGTGCATTTGGTGTGTGATCATGATGTGGATCCATCTAAGAGTTTGTATGGACCTATGAGTGGTCTTGTTTATCTCTTATATGTAAATTTAATATGTGTTGTAAACTTGGGGCTTGTCCTAAGTATTTTTGTGTGGTTATCACACGTTAACTTTAGGTTAATGCAGGGGTTAAGATTTTTGTATTTAATGTTTGTTGTGAACCAATTTGTGGCTTAAACATGCATTTAATGCAAGGGGTTTTATTTAATTTGTAATTTCTAGGTTGACTTGTGGCTTAGTTGGGTATAAGTAAGGAGTCTTGTGGAGTCTCTAGATATGATCATCCAACTTGGAGAAGGAGATGAAGTGGAGGAGGGAACTTTGAAGAGCTAGTAGCTATGGCTTGGAAAACAAGGAGATTTCTTGTTGGGCTTGTGAGCACAAGTTGAGATCTTCCTTGGAGGTTTCTACTAGAGTGTAGATCTAGAATAGTTGGGATTAGTGTTGTGAGTTGGATCTTGTGGGATCCTACACAACTATTATTGTATTTGTTGTTGTATTTGGCCATAACCTAGAAGGCCTTACAATTGGGCATATTGCATGTAAAAAATTATTTTATAAATAAAGATTTGTGATTTGGTATCAAATCTTGCATTTTTGTTATCTTGTGTTGTATTTCCACTATGTGGTTATTGCTCGAGGCTAGGAAATCTCATTTGGGGATTCTCTTGCCTTGCACTAGATCAAGTGGTATTAGAGTCAAGGTTGTTCCTAAGTGTGTATATAGATTGTTGAAGCTGAGGCAATTTTTACCAAGATCATGGGTTGGAGAAGCTTGATTTGGTGGAGCCGATTGATCTTTTGGATTTGTGGATCTCTTTCTTAGGGTTTGTGAAAATCTTGGAAGATACCTCCAAGAAGATTGGACCCTAGGGTGATTGATGATCTTAGTGATATTATGGAAGAATGGATCTCAAAGAAGGTTAGAGTAGATTTCAAATCTGAGATTGCATTAATGAAGACTGACATGATTGATAAAATTGTGAGTGCTTTAGGTGGTGTACCTAGACATGTGGGTACTAAAGGTAGTTATGAGGAAGTTGTCAAAGACTTTGAAGTTTTTGGTTTGAGTGGTGAGGACAGAACTAATTGTGTGAAGAGACCTATTAGAATTAGGGCTAGTTAGTTTTCTCAACTTGGATCTCAATTGAAGCTGAAGCATATGATGGAGGTTTCTAATTTCTTAGGTACTTTGAATCCTAAAGACTTGATTGATTGGATTGGTGAATTGGAAGACTACTTTGAGCTTGAGGATATTGAGGATCCACTCAAAGTGAGGTTGTAACAAACTAAGTTTAAGAGACATGCTGCTCTTTGGTGGAAGGAACTGCAAAGAGATAGAGAGGAGGATTGTGAAGTGAAGATCTCTAGATGGAGATTGATGGTGACTAAACTAAAGGGTAAGTTCATTCCTATTAATTATGAAATTGAGTTGTTTTAAGAGGTTTTAGAATCTAAAATAGAAGGATATGACTAAGAATAATTATACCGAGGAGTTCTACAAGTTGACAATTCAGTTTGGGCCCAGAGAATTATCAAAGGAGAAGGTAGCTCGGTAAATTAATGGTTTAACATTCAATATTTAGGAGTATGTTGAATATTTATTTGGTGGAGGATGCTTATCAATATTCTTTAAGAGTAGAAGAGAAGTTGAAGAAGAAACATCAAGGTAATCCTTGAGGAAAGGAGAAGTAAGATAGCTCAACACAAGCTAAATCGAGTGCAGGAGGTGAACCAAAACCTATTGATTAGAAAAGGAGGACAGATGGAGGTGTGTTCAAAGGGAATTATCTTAAATGTGGAAAAGAAGAGCATAGATCTTTTGAATGTATGATTTCCTTCGTCTAGGTCATTTACTAGTCTTGGATCAACAGACTATTCATGACTAGATAATTCGAGACTAGGTAAGCTTCTGGATCTTCAACTAAAGGATATGCATCTGGATCAAGATATCTCACTAGGAAACAAATTACTAGCACTAGAAGTTCTATAGGTAGCTTCTCATCTTGGACTAGAACTAGCTATGATGCTCTTATCTCTGCGTATGAATCTATCCCTGAGGGGCTATGGGTACCCAATGGTGGTTCTAGGTAAATTCCCATGTAATCTATTGTAGTGATAATAATAAGAATCATAATGTATTGAGCCTTGGAATGCTTAACAAGAGGGGTGATATTGGTTTGGTTATTCCTATAATAGCAGTGGCCAACCATTCTAGTTCCCTACCCTATATTTGATGTGGAAAAAGGGCCCCTTGCATGCATTTGGCCCCTACCCTGCCCCTAAAATAGATTATTAAGGGCCCTGCATCTGAATGCACTATCAATTATATGGGTAGGACAATTATTGTAGTGAATAAGGTTGAAGTCTAGGATAGTCAACCTGAGAAAGGAGAGAATTTGTTGGCTCAGTGAGTACTGGTGGGTCAGAGAACGTTGGATTCTTGTAAGAGGACTAGTTTGTTCAGGACTTGTTGTAAGTTTAGTGACAAAGTTTACAAGGTGATTGTGGATGGTGGTAGTACTAATAACCTTGTTGCTGAGGAGATGGTTTAGAAACTTGTTTTAAAGAGAGTGAGACATCCTTATCCTTATTGGACTAGCTGGTTATAAGGTGAGCATGCTTTGGAAGTAAGGGAGCAATGCCTTGTTGATTTCTAGATTGGGCAAGATAAGAATCAAGTGTTGTGCGATATTGTGGATATGAATAGTTGTCATGTGTTACTTGGTAGACCTTGGTAGTATTATTGGAGGGTTTTGCATGATTGTGTTAGGAATGTGTTTACTATTGAGAAAGGTTTGAGGAAGTTTTCCCTGATTTCTTTGCAGAATGAAGAGCTTGATAAAAGCAACCTGAGTATTGGTAGCTAAGTTGAGTTGGTAGATCCTAAGAAGGTTGGAGATCAGAATGGAAAGTAGACCTATGGAGCACCTATGATGGATGTGAAGAAGAAGAAGAAGAACAAGGGAAAGAGTGTGCAAGTTGAAGACTTGGAGGACATGTATGTGAAGAACCAATTTGAGATTTATGTACTGAATCCCAAAAAATGTTTTTCTAGCTTTTAGAACATCTTTTTTAACCGAGAGTATCTAATGCAAGATCATCCTAGGCTTTCTTGTGATCCTGCATGTTGGGGTATTTGGCTTTGGATTTTTGGACTCAATCACCAAAGGAGTGGTGCTCGATCATTGTTAAAAGTAGTATTAGCTTAGGTACTTGGTCATTGAAGCGGCTCGATCGCTAAAGATCTCAGCAAATACTATTTCTTGGCACTCACTATTGTGCTCATCATGTATTGGTTTCTCAACATGTGTTGGCTACTTGACAAGTGTTTGCTTCTCGACATGTGTTGGTTACTCAAAAATTCTTGGGAGTTTGCTAACACTCGGCAGTGTGTTGGTGTCAACTGGAGTTCTTGGTGCATTTGACATGTGATCATGATGTGGATCGATCTGAGATTTTGTGTGGACCTATGATTTGTCTTGGTTATCTCTTATATGTGCATTTAATATATGTTATAAACTTGGGGCTTGTCCTAAATTTTTTTTGTGCTTATCATGTGTTAACTCCAGGTTAACATAAGGGTTAACATTTTGTATTTAATGTTTGTTGTGAGCTGACTTGTGGCTTAAATATGCATTTAATGTAAGGGGTTTTATTTAATTTGTAATTTCTAGGCCAACTTGTGACTTAGTTGGGTATAAGTAAGGAATCTTGTGGAGTCTTTAGTTATGATCATCCAGCTCAGAGAAGGACATGAAGTGGAGGAGCAAACTTTGAAGAGCTGGTAGTCGTGGCTTGGAAAATAAGGAAATTTTTTGGTGGGCTTTCAAGCACAAGTTGGGATCTTCCTTGGAGGTTTATCTAGACTAGTTGGGATTAGTGTTGTGATTTGGTTCTTATGGGATCTTGAAAAACTATTATTGTATTTGTTAGTGTATTTGGCCCTAACCTAGAAGGCCTTACAACTAGACATATTGCATGTAAACAATTAATTTATAAATAAAAAGTTGTGATTTGGTATCAAATCTTGCATTATTGTTATCTTGTGTTGTGTTTCTATTGTGTGGTTATTATTGGGGGCTACGACATCTCCTTTGGGGATTCTCCTACCTTATGCATCAGTACATTATAATGTGTCATGGTTAAACACTTTTCTTTACTACACCAAGCCATTAGCTAGGGTAGTGGGTTTGTTTCATGTTTTCTTATTAAAACTATGGTTTAATGTAGTTATATTTATATTTGGGTTAGGATTGAAGGGTTTCTTACTAGCTTCTTCCCTTCATGAACCTTTGAATCAGATTATTAATATAATATACATGTGCCTATGCCACTTTTGCCAAGAAAATGTATATATAAGGAAACAAAGAAACAATGAATAAATGGAATAAATAATTTAGATAGTATTTATTAGTTTTCATCATTTTTATTTTAGTTCTTTTTTTTTTTTTTAAAGCAAACATGGCAACCCACTATAATATTTATTAATCTAATTCAATGAGGTCAACTGGGAAAGAATCAGTGAAGAAAACCCAGCATTGTCCCTAAAGTTTACATGTATGTATATATTAATAGCAAAAAATTACAAAAGGTTATCACCCATCTTAGGATAACCCACTCTAAGCTTCTGCATAATACATATATAATAAGTTTGGCAGAAAATAGACTTAGAGCTCCAACATAAGAGATACCTCCAATTGAAAAAATTAAATTAAAAAAAAATGTCAAGATGAACCATTGCTTTGCAATTCTGCCCAAACTGAAAGAACATGAACAGAAGAGCCAGAGACCAAAAAAGAGAATACCATAGCCAAATCATGAAACTAAATTATGTACAAGCCAATCTAAATCAGAGTTAGGCACGCCAATTGAATCCCAAAGATTCTATTCCAATGGTTGTGGAATTACTGCCAATGCATTCAACTGAGTGGGGGTTGAAACATTAGGATTCGACTACAAATTAATCACGGCCATTCCAACTGACAAGAGTCTTTCCACCACCCGCTCACCCAAAAACCATGGATCAAAAGGCAAAGATTGTTTCAAGTAATTGATATTGTTGTTATCTATGGAATACTTCATTACCTCAAGAACAATATAATACTCATGGTTTTGCATGATTTGAAAATGTGAAAACAAACCACCTACTAAAGCCATATCATTCCATAAATCATATTTTTGCATGGCCATCTCCAATTTATAATCTAGTAAGAAATGTGGCAAAATTACCTTACGAGCCAATCCTTGAAGTAACTCCGAAGATTGTAGAAGATCCATGGCATTGGAGAGGAAAATAGATATGACCTGGGAGGGATATAAAAACACAAGTGTGGAGGGACAGAGAAGCTCCTCACCAATGATGCACCGAATGGTTGAACTGACCAAGTGTGAGTTCATAGTGAACATTTGATTTAGCACCTCATCCATTATATGCCTAGGAAGCACAACTTCATCTAAGGTTAGGTGTAGCCAAATTCAATTTTTTTTTGGCATGACTAAATGATGTTGCATATGACATGTTGTGCAGGCCAAATCAATATCCCACCCAAAATTCATATTTCAACACAATCTCAGCTTAGAGACTGAATTTGCCTAATTTAAGATTTGCAGATATTTTTTGAGATGATGTGATGAGACTTATTAAATAATAAAATTGCAACTTGTTATTTAATCTCTCCAGTGACATCCTAATCCTACCTAGAAATAGTACTACAAACATTACTCCTTAAACATTCAAATTTGATCACATGAAGCAATCAACCAACATGACATCAGCAATATTGTTTGTGTCAATAGGTAGAGGAGATACTTTGATTGCTACAACCTTACCAAAAGAATCTCAAATACAAACCCCAACACCCGAAGGACCAAGATTTCCTCTAGAAGCACCATCAAAATTCAACTTCCAAAAACCAAAAGATGGAGGTCTCCAACTATTCTTCCTGAATAAGATCTGAGTTGGTGATGTACTAATTTTCCACCCACTAGGAATAAATAATAATTTCCATTCTTGGACAAGTTGTAAATCCCAATGAGTCACAATCAAATTAAATTTAATCCTTTTCAAACTAGAATTAGTCACTTCCAAGATAGATCTTTCAATACCATTTAAGACAATTTCTAATGGAAGGGATTCTTTTCTAAAAATATGCTTATTTCTTTCCCACCAAATAGCCCAAACTACCAAAGCTGGAACACATTTCCATAGGTTTGCAAACAATGATTTTTGATAAAGAATTGGCCAAGCTTGAAATAGATCCCAAAGATTGTTAGGCAAGGGAGTAGAGTACTTAAGCTTGCTCAAAATAAAGCACCAACAATGATAAGCAAATGACAAGAGAAAAACAAATGATCCACAGTTTCATCGTGTTCCTTACAAAGAACACATTTAAAAGGCTTAGCAATTTGCAATCTATTTAGTTTGTCACTAGTTAAAATCTTGTGTTTTAATGCCAGCCATGTGAAACAACCTACTTTAGGTAGAACTGCTGAATTCCAACAAAATGAAAAAGCTCTAGACGTAGGTTTATTCAAATCATTTTATTGTAGAATTTTGTATCCCTCTTTCACTGAATACTTACCATCCTTAGCTGGAGCCCAAAAAATCTGATCTTGGACATCTAGAGAAGTAGACTGATCTTGAATTCAGAAAATTTTGAAATTGGTTAATTTCCTAAAAATAAAGAGGCAACTTACTAAGGTCTTTCCAAACTATTTTATTTGAGAATTCAAAAACATATTCCACATATTGATTCAACTAGGTCCCCCAATGGGTTTCCACAACATGAATAATATTCAAAGAAAACCCACTTTTAGATAAGGGAATTAGACCATTCCAGGAATCATTCCAAAAATTAATACTAAGTCCAGTATTGAATTCCCAGGAAATATAGTCAACTATGAATTTGTGCGAAGCTATCATAAAGTCCTAAACAACCAAACCTTTTGGAGGATTAGAGATTGTTAAGACTCTAGAAGGATCATTGTTATCCAGATATTTTTGCTACATAATTTTACACCACATGGACTAAGACTTAGAATACATGTGCCAAATCAATTTCCCGCCAAATGCCTCATTTTTTAATGAAGGATCATGGATTCTTGCCCCTCTGACATTAGGAGTGTGTGACATATCTTGCAAATAAACAAGTGGAATCTTTCGAGAATCATCCAGGTTACCCGACCAGAGGAAACCTTTGATTAATTTTTGAATTGTAACTAGTACTTTGGATGGAATCTTAAGGACAGCAATAAAATAGTTAGGGATAGCAGCTAAAATTGATTCAATCAACAAGATTCTTCCCGCCAGTGACAACCATCTAACTTTCCAAGATGCAATTCAACTCTGGATAAGTTGAATAACTGAAGACCAATATGAAGATTTGTTTGAGCCCATGAAAAAAGGAATGCCGAAATAGACTGAAGGTAAGGAATCTTCTAAAAAACCAAAGACCTATTTAACTTTATCAAAAATTAATTTGACAGTATTGAAAAAGTAAATCTTGGATTTCTAAGCATTAACCATTTGACCAGACACTGCTGAATATAGGTCAAGTGTATACAAAATCTACCAAGCTTCTTGAACATTTGACAAGCCAAACAAAAGAGTATCATCTGCAAAAAGAGAACATGTAATGGATATGTTTGTGCCTAAAATGAGAACTCCTTTCCATTTATTAAGCAAGTGTTGATGTGAGATGGTCCTACTGAAAGCTTCAGCCATAATAATAAATAGAACTAGAGATAAAGGGTCCCCTTGTCAAATCCCTTGAGTAGAAGGAAAGAAACCCTCAAGCTTCCCATTAATGATCAATGAAAACCAAGCCCTCGAAATACAAGCCTTAATCCATTTGCACAAATTTTTTGAAGAACCCAATTTGGCAAGTACTTGTAGTAATAATTTCCAACAGACTCTATCATATGCTTTCATCATGTCCAGTTTTATGACAAAACTTGAAGTCTTGTTTGAATTAATAGAATGAAGAACTTCATGAGCCACAAGAGCCCCTTCCATGGTTCCCCTTCCCAGAACAAATCCACCTTGCTCTGGGGAAATAATACATGGAATAAGATGTTGAATCCTAAGATATATGGATTTGGTAATAATCTTATAGGATAAGTTGCATAAGGAGATTGGTCTAAAATCTGAAAATGTTTGGGGATCCCTTAGTTTTGGAATGATAGAAATATTTGTGGTATTAAAATATTTTAGCATAGATTTAGATCTTCTAGATTCTTCCATAGCCACCCATAGATCCCAACCAATTATATTCCAAAAACTTTGATAAAATAGTGCAAAAAAATCATCTGGCCTAGGAGCTTTGTTAAGCGAAAAAGAAAAGACAACTTTGCGAATTTCTTGTATAGTAAAGGGAGCCATCATAATATCATTATCCTATTCTGAAACCACTGTTGGAATGGAATCAAGGAGTTC
Organism: Cupressus sempervirens; assembly: GCA_028749045.1. Lineage (NCBI taxonomy): Eukaryota > Viridiplantae > Streptophyta > Pinopsida > Cupressales > Cupressaceae > Cupressus > Cupressus sempervirens. Next base: position 272,794,498 of record CM053788.1, on the reverse strand, counting down.
ATCAACCTGTGATGCAGTAGGGGAAGGGAAAACATCAGGAGCAAGAAGGTTCTTGAAAAAATTAATGCCTTCATTCTTGATAAGATTTTCATTAGTTAGGAGGGTGCCAGAGGCATCTTTGATATGAAAAATTGTATTGTTAGTTCTTTTTTGTTTGGCTGAATTGTGAAAGAACTTAGTATTTCTATCCCCATCCTGAAGCCATAATTCTTGAGATTTTTGTCTCCAGTACATCTCTTCTCTAGAACACAATTCCTCCCATTGTTCCTACAAATTCTTTTGAAGAGAATATGTTTCTTCATTCATGCCCTCTTGGATAATCTGGTTGTAAACTTCTTCATGCTGATCTTTGACTATGACCTTTTGATGAAACACATTTTTGAAAACTTTTTGGTTCCAAATTTGAATTTGATATTTGATATATTTCAATTTCATTACAAACTGATGTATTTTCCATCCTTCTAATGGAACTTCATTCCACCATTGTTGAATATTGTGTTAAAAACTTGGATGTCTGAGCCACATGCTTTCAAATTTGAAAGAAGAATGAAAGTGTTGATTAGAAAAATTGTTGTTGCAATTGAGATTTAATGAAATAGGAAAATGATCATATCTTGGTAAAGTAAGGATGTCTGATGAAATATCTAAACAACTCAGTTGCCAATCTTTAGATAAAAGAAATCTATCTAGATGAGCAGCAATATTTGCAAAGCCAGATCTCTTATTAGTCTAGGTAAAAACTCCATTATCTGGTTTAACATCCATCAGATTGTTATTATCCATGAAAGCATTAAAATCTTGAAGAGTTTTAGATGGGGGGATAATTCCTCCAATTTTTTTCTAATTGATCTAATATAGCATTGAAATCCCCACCAATAACTACTTGTTGTTGATCTTGCAATTGAAGGGAAAGTGTGATAGAATCCCATAAACAAGCTTTCTCCAAGGTTGATGTAGGTCCATATACATTAATCAGGATAAAAGAAATATCAAATGCAGTTATTTGGATCAACTTCCAATTACTTTCTTATCAAAGAAGCCGAGAGTTAACTATGAGAGGATTCCAAAAAAACTACTAAGCCTCCAAAAGCACCCAAACCTTACATATGATATGCTTTCCATTTTTTCCAAGATGCAATGATTTTATCAAAATTATTTTGAGTCAACTTGGTTTCTTGTAATAAAATAATGTCTATGTGCAAAGAGTCAATTACTTGTCTGATTCTTTGACTTTTGTCAAAGGCATTTAAGCCTCTGACATTCCATGAGATGATCTTCATTGATGACAAGGAGAACACCTAGTTCTCCTTGTCGATCTTCTAACAATAGTAAAACTATCATCCAATGTAGTTTGAATACCTGCAATGATTTCTTTCTTAATTTTGGAGCCCTTCTGTCTACCTCTAGCCTTTGGTATTTTAGTAAGAGGAGTTATTGTAGACAGTGTCTACAAAATAGATAAAGGCTGGAATTTAAAATTATCTTGCATGGGAGAATCTTGAGAGTGAGATTGTAGAGGAGAGAAAATCATAGATTTCTGCACTAGTTGATAAATATTGGTCTCTAATCCCATGGAATCTCTAGACACTGAATTGATAATTCCTACATCAGAATCCTGAGAAAAATTGTTAAGAACTGTCTGATTGTTAGAATTTTTAATAATAGTTAGTTTGTCAAACATCTAACTAGGAATCAAATTGTTCCAAAACTAAAATTCTCGAAGCAGATTATCAATCACAAGTGATTTATAATCCTCATCCTACAAGCCTTCTTCTTTTGCAATACAAAAAAAATAATAGAGGTAGTAATCTCAAATAAAATTTGATCACAAATAAAAGTCAATATGACAAGAGAAGGATAAATGGAAAGACACCATATAGGCTACTTTAAAATTGACAGTGGAAAACTTCTGTTCTGAAAGGTGATCAAATTGAAAGGCTTTGCAACTACACATTGCTGAGGATTTGTCAGTGGGTACAAATTTGACTACACACTTGTAAAGGAATCCAATAGAGAAGAAGGAGCATATTCCAACATGAGAAATTTACTATTGCAGCACACACTCTTGAGAGAAACAAAGAGCCAAAGAAATTGATGGAGAAAGACTAGGAATGAGTCTAACATAACTTGAACTGCAATTGTATTCTCTTCATAAATAGAGTTATCTATTGGATAATCTGAATCCTTTTGCATGATAACTATGTCAGAAATGTTGATATTCTTCACTGAAATTTTCATAGAACAAGCCTTAAGATCTAAACAATGGTTTGGACAAACTTGTAACACATTATCTTGACCAGTTTGGCACATATAGCTGAAATGACCAAGATTATCTTGGAATTTTAGAACCACAGAAGAATCTTGCACCTTAACTAATTATATCCATTTTCCCCATTTGGATATGAGAGCTATAGATTGAGGAAATGACTTGCTACTCAATAAACACACCCTAACTTCCAAGTGAGGGCATTCATACGGAATCAAATCATGTTTCAAAAAAATTTCCAACTTGTTAGCTATGATTTCCAATATCTTAGGATCACGATACTCCAACGACAAAGAAGGAAAATAAATCCAATATGGAAAAAATTGGATATTGATATCTTTGGGATTAAAATTTGGTATCCACAACATGGTGTATAATCCCACACCCTAACAAAACCAACCCTTCTTCTTTCGAATTAAAGATGGCAATAAAGAAATTGGATTCGAAATCATGATAAAAAATATCTATAAGTCTAGACCAAAGGTTGAAAGCCCAATTTTTAATATCTAAAAAAGATAATGAATTAGAGGAAAACTTACCTATGAGAGCTTTCTGCTGAAAAGTGGACACTAAATTTTCTAACATTTGATTTGGAAAAGTGACATGCACCTATTGTTGGGAAGAGTGCAGATCTTGATCCAAATTTTGATCCACATTATTCTGGGATTGCTCTTGAGTACTATCCTATAATGTAGATTTATGTGTGACTTGTTGAAGACCTTGATCTATCTTACCCAGATCTTTTTTCCTCCATATCTTATTTGGTATGAGGGGGGCTCTATCTATTGTGGAATCTAGCTTCTGTTGAACTAGACCATTTTGGATCTAAATAGTTTGTATTTGAATAGAATGGCCAAGAGGGGCACCTTGACATATATCAAATACATGCTACTTTTTGAACTTCATCCTATTATGATTCCTTTGTGCGAATGTAGATTTATGACACACCTTCATAATAGGCTGCTAAAATGAATGAATCATTGAAGGATTATTGGGCAACAGATAATCCTATCGAAAAGAGTTTGAAACTTGAGGCTGGTGGCAGTGATGAGATGATTTTCCCTTTTCAAAGGAGGGTCCAGGTTTAGTAGCCATTGGATATTGAGATGTCATCGATGATCGACGATCATGAAACCTATGGTTAAGGAAAAATAGTTTTTCAGGTTGAACAATTGCTTTCCCTTTGAAGATTGACTTATGGGAAGTGTCTAAAACCCTATTTGAATTAATATCTCTGAAAGAACATCTCTAAAGTGGAAAAGGATTTGATTTGGAATTGACTGGCTACATGACTAGTGCAGCAAAGAAGATCTAATTGAAATCATGATCCCGAGCTGGTTGAACAAAAGATGTGGATGAAAATATGGAAGAGGGCTCCTAGAAAACTGGATCAGAACCAATTTATCGAGGCCTGTTACACTCAAAAACCCTTCCCCGAATGCTCCATCGAAACTAAGTGTATATTTATCAATAAGATTATTGAATATCTTTAGTTCTTTTTTTTCATCAAATAATATTTTTTTTACTATAAACTCAATAATTGCACCTTTTTTTGGTGCAAGTACTAGTGTAATTGATGTGAACTTATTTATTTTCTTGATAGTTTATTTTGTAGTGAGATTATATCTATATGACTTTTGTAGTGGTAATTAGATGGTGTGCAGTTATTGATGAATTCATACATGTCTATAGAAGTTCATTATTTGATCACAAAAGTTGATGTTGTGATTTGACTAAGCTACAATGAGTTGATTAGAAATTGGTTATTGCCTTTTTTGGTTATTCTAGTAAATGATAACATTATAGTATTTGGATCAGTGCATATTAGTTATGCAATATTTATCTTTTCTAACATTGCAGTATGCTTAAGACTTGGATATGTGTCCTTAGCTAGATTATTTAACTATTTAAATATAAGCTAGATTATTTAATTATTTAAATATATTCAAGTTGTTTTCCTTTTATAATAGAGATTACCTGGTGATGTTCTATAATGCCCCACAAGGAAACCCAAAAGAAATTAACCAAAAGTTTCACTAAGTTTGGAAAACTTTTTTTTTGAAAGATTAAAATAATAAGAGATAATATAGTGGAAGCAATAACTTGCATAAATAAAAATAATACATAAATAGATTACATCCCTTAAGGGTCCTATGGTGTTGAATCACACACACACACACACACACACACACACACACACACACACACAAGTTTTCTTAATCTTAAATATGATACATAAAAGGTCCATATCATAGAGTAATCATAGGTATGAATCCAAATGAATAATATACAATTATATAAGATGCCTCATGGCATAACCAGAATGCATAATCATCCATTGTACAAGTCATAGGGTATAAAAAGCTCAAAGAATATACATCATGAATAGATACATCATGTCATGAGATCTATGATAATCAAGTATAATATAGTAGAATATAAAAATTCATCAGAAATACAAGATGAGAATGAAAGGAATGACTGCACAAGAACATCTAGCAAAGACATCTTATTGTTGAATCTCAATGGTATAAGAAACACTACCACCTAACCTCATGGAATCTAAATGGTCCACTCCTATTGTGCTAAGGAGATAATCTCAAGTCCCATATAGATATCAATCCATAAGTCATAACCAACATCTAGGTCAAGGAAATCCTAATAGCAATCTATCTCAAAGGTACCAAGACACAAGTAACATCTAATCCTAGAGGCAATAAAGACATGTAAGAAATATACAATGTAAGTGGGCAAGTGTCATCACATAAGCCAACTCTAAGGCTACCCTAGTAGCCTCTCTAGGCTCTAGCCCACTAGTGTGTCTCTATGCAACATCAGTATCCTTTTGTAGAGACAAGGCATACTAATGTGGAAAGGTTACAACCAAGCATCATCTCTTTTCCCATCCTAACCTGTACTAGTACTGATGCAGGAGCATCCAGAGGTATAAGGGCAATCCTGTGTCACCCAAAAAAATATACTTAGACTTAGTTTCTATTTCATGTGTTTTCATTTTTGGATACCCATTTGGGTCAAATAAAGGTTCCAACTCTCACAGTTCCACTATCAGTGTTTGTGTAAATCTCAAAAAAATAGGAGTATGTAATTGAGCCATCATTTTGGTGAACTAGGAGGTGTAAATTGGCTAGATGAATGTAATTGTAATTTAGAGCATTCCAAAAAAATAATCAGGTCAAAAGGCCCCACGGTTTGAGATTTATTACAATTTTTTGGGTTATGGAGACCTCCTAAGAATGCTTCAAAGTCAAGTTAGGGGCATTAAATGACCTCAAAAAGGGTCAGAAAATGGGGGACGAGTGAAGCTGGTCCATAGGGCTATAGAGAACTTTGAGAGCTTTCCAAAAATGTAAACGGTTTGTCAATCGAAACTATGGTTCAAAAGTTATGCCTCCCGAAAGTTCGGTTACCATTTTTGGATTCTTCTAGATTTGCGTCGACTTCTAACACAGCTTTTGCAACCTTCTATTTGGTCGGTGGATGCCTACTAGCACTTTCTAGAATGTACTCCTAGTCCTTAACCCTCTGGGGTCTATTTAAGGAGATTTATGGCATTGTAAAAGGCAGTTCAGAGTGGAGTTTGAGAGGAGGTACCAAAAGGAGAAATTATCTCCACATTTATGCTATTGTAAGCCCTTAGGGCATGTATTGAAGTTTATTTTCTCTGTACTGAATGTACTAGCTTATTTTTTAGTTAATACAATTTCCCTTTTTTTCTGGTGTGTCCATTATATTCTTAGGTTGTGTCCCCATCAAGTGGTATTAGAGCTGGTTTTCTTGAGTGTGTAGACAAAGCGCCAACTGTGAGGTAGTTTGCACCAGGACTGTGTGGTTGTGGGTTTGAGTTAAGAAGATGTCTCCACAAAGAGAGCATGGTAGAAGGGCCAAAGCTATTAATCCTAAGGAGGTTAGAGCCCTCCAAAGGTAGGTACAAGCATTGCAAGAGGAGCTCCGTAGAGGAGTAACTGTGGCCGCAGGTGATGAAAGTGAAGATGACAACGAAGAAGATGAAATTGGACCAAAAGGGGAATTTGACAAGGAAGTTCTAAATCATGCAGAGGAAATGCTTTTTAGGGCCATTACTAAGTTTGGTAAAAGACCTACAATTGAAGTGGGTGTATTTTTGGAAAATCTGAAACTAGATGAGTTGATCAATTAGATCAATGAACTGGAAGAATACTTTAAGTATGAGGATATCAGGGACCCAGATAGGGTTAAGTTTACAAAGGCCAAATTGAAAGGCCATGCCAAAATTTGGTGGAAAGAGGTCCAATTGGAAAGAAATAGAAGAGGAAAGGAGAAGATCACAAGATGGGATTGCATGGTGGACAAATTGAAGAAGCAGTTCATTCCTATGGACTACGAGCTTGATTTGTTTAAGAAGATGAATGGGTTAAAGCAAGCAGGAAGATTAGTCCAAGAATATACAGAGGAATTTTACTGACTCTTGATTAGAGTGGGGCATGCAGAAGCAAATAAGGAGAAGGTTGCTCATTATATCAGTGGGTTGCGACCTAGCATCCAAGAGGAATTAAGTCTGGTAAGAATGACCAACATTGAAGAGGCATACCAGTTTACCCTATGAGTTAAAGGGAAGTTGAATAAAAGGTTTGAAGGAAGACAAAGAGGGCACAGTCAAGGAGGAAGGGGAAGCAGTAGGTCATCTGGAGGCCGCAATGAAACCCAAAAGAAAAATGAAGATGAGGGTACTAGCAGGAACCAGAGGAATGAGGGTTTCAACTGCTCCCATGACCAAGACTTTGAAAATTAGAGAGGAAGAGGTAGAGGATGTGAACAAGGAAGAGGAGGCTTCTATGGTACCTATTTCCATTGCAATAAAGAAGGTCATCGTGCCTTTGAATGCCCTCAATGACAAGGAAGGACAAATAGGAGAGCGGAGGGCCAAGCTAGGGTTGCTCATGTGGATGAGGATGCACAATCATCACAATCAGAGGATGTAGAAACAAGAGATACCTTGGTAAATGAAAGAGTCCTACTAAGTGGTGAGATTGAACCAAGACAATAGAGGAGTTTGTTTCGTACTAGATGCAAGTGTGAGGATAAATGTTGTGATGTGATCATTGATGGTGGTAGCACTGATAACTTGGTATCAGAAGAGATGGTCTCTAAGCTGAAGCTCAAGAGGGAGAAACATCCCCAGCCCTATTGGATTGCTTGGGTAAAAGATGATCATAAGGTCCTAGTAAGTGAACAATGTTTAGTGAAATTCAAAATTGGGAGTTACCATGATGAAGTTCTCTGTGATGTTATTTCGATGGATGTTTTCCATCTATTGTTGGGTAGACCATGGCAGTTTGATAGACATGCAGTACATGATGGGCATGCAAACACATACTCTCTAAAAAAGGATGGAATCTGCCACAAATTGAAGCCCATGAAAAAGGAAGGTGAAAAGGTATGTAGCAGTGCTAGGATTTGTCTTGTTGATAGAAGGATGTTTTTAAATGGCATGAAACATCGGCATATGTGCTATGCTTTGATTCCTAGAAAAAATAAAGAAGGTAGTAGTGAAATACCACTTGAAGTTTCAAATTTACTAGGGGAATTTGGAGATATTATCTTTGATAATTTTCCAGATGGATTGCCACCAGTAAGGCAAATCAGTCATCAGATAGATCTAATTCCAGGAGCTAGTTTGCCTAACAAGACTGCTCATAGGATGAATCCTACTGAAACAGAGGAGCTAAATAGACAGGTTCAGGAGTTGTTGAGGAAGGGCTTGATTCGAGAGAGCCTGAGTCCATGTGCAGTACCTACAGTACTCGCACCAAAGAAGGATGGAGAGTGGAGGATGTGTACAGATTCTCGAGCTATAAATAGGATAACCATCAAATACCGATTTCCTTTGCCAAAGATGGATGATCTTATGGACTACTTGAGTGGAGCTCAGTACTTCACAAAAATAGATCTAAAGAGTGGTTATCACTAGATATGGATTTGAGAAGGAGATGAGTGGAAAACAACCTTCAAGACCAAGGAGGGTCTTTATGAGTGATTAGTCATGCCCTTTGGATTGAGGAACGCCCCAAGCACCTTCATGTTGCTCATGAATGAGGTACTTAAGAAGTTCTTGGGAAAATTTGTTATTGTTTATTTGGATGATATTTCAATTTTCAGCAAGACTTTGGAAGAACATTTATTGCATATTCGTAGTGTCCTTGAAAGGCTAAGGGAAGAGAAATTGTCAATTAATCTGAAGAAGTGTATCTTTGCAAAAAGGGAGTTAGTCTATTTGGGGTTTGTTATATCACCTGAAGGTCTCAAAATGGATCCAGAGAAGGTAAAAGCCATCTTGGAATGGCCTACTCCAAGTTCTGCTACTGAGGTAAGATCATTTCATGGTCTGGTTAGTTTTTACAAGAAGTTTATTAAGAATTTCAGTGGCATATGTGCACCCCTAACTGATACAATAAGAGGGGATAGAAAAGAGTTCAAATGGACTATAGCAGTTGCGAGAAGTTTTGAATTGCTGAAGAAGAAGGTGACAGAAAGCCTGTGTTGGCACTTCCAAATTTTAGAAAGGTTTTCCAGGTGGATTGTGATGCCATTGGCAGTGCTATTGGGGCTATATTAAGCCAAGAAGGTAAGCCTATTGCATACTTTAGTGAAAAATTGAATGATGCAAAGAAGAAGTATTATGTTTATGATCAAGAGTTCTATGCAATAGTTTAGGCCTTAAAGAAATGGAGGCATTATTTATTTTCGAAGGAATTTGTTTTGTATACTGATCATCAGGCATTACAGTACCTAAATAGCCAAGGTAAATTGAATCAGAGGCATATGAAGTGGGTAGAGTTCTTGCAGAGCTATACATTTGTGTTGAAGCATAGAAGTGGAAAATCTAACAGGGTTGTAGATGCACTAAGTAGGAGACAGTTGTTGCTTACAGTAATGCAGGTTGAAGTAGTTGGGTTTGATGAACTCAAGAAATTGTACCCCAGGGATCCTGATTTTGCTGAAGCATGGAAAGCTTGTAAAGAACATGTTGCTATAGATAGAACCAAGTGGTTAGACTATTTGATTCAGGATGGCATGTTGTTCAAGGGTAGTCAATTGTGCATTCCAAGGAGTTCCATGAGGGAAAATTTGATTAAGGAGAAACACAGTGGAGGGATGGTAGGACATTTTGGTTGAGATAATACCATTGCTATTCTTAGAGAACATTATTTTTGGCCTCAAATTTCACAGGATGTGAAGAATTTTGTACAGAGTTGCCAGGTTTTTCAAGTTGCCAAGGGGTTTAGTCACAATACTAGCCTATATCAGCCATTGCCTGTTCCATCAAGGCCATGGGAGGACATAAGTATGGATTTTGTTCTTGGATTGCCAAGGACACAAAGGGGTAATGACTCAGTATTCATGGTGGTTGATAGGTTCTCCAAAATGGCACATTTCATTCCATGCCACAGAACTCATGATGATGTCCATATTGTAGACTTATTTTTCAAAGAGGTGGTACGACTACATGGTCTTCCAAGGAGTATAGTTTCTGACAGAGATACTAAATTTGTGGGGTATTTCTAGAGAGCATTGTGGAAGAAATTGAGAATAGACCTAAAATTTAGTTCCAAACATCACCCGTAGACTGACGGCCAAACAGAAGTGGTAAATAGAAGTATGGGCAATTTGTTGAGATGTTTAGTTGGGGATAAGCCCAAGGGATGGGATTTGATTCTACCACAAGAAGAGTTTGCTTACAATAACTCTATAAATAGGAGTACTGGAAAATCACCATTCCAAATTGTAAATGGGAATAGCCCAAGGACTACACCAGAATTGAGGAAGATAGAACAAGGGAAGAGGACAAGTGCTGAAGCTAAGGAATTTGCTGAACATATCAAGCATCTACATGAGGAGGTTCAAGCACACATTACCAAGATGAATCAAGAGTATAAAGCTAGGGCTAATCAAAGGAGAAGACATAAAGAATTCCAAGTAGGGGATCTAGTCATGGTGCACTTACAAAAAGAAAGATTTCCAGCCGGTACTTACAACAAGCTAAAAATGAAGAAATTTGGCCCCTGCAAAGTTTTGAAGAAACATGAGTCAGGAAATGCATATGAGGTGGAGCTGCCAGATGGTATTCAAATTTCTCCCATTTTCAACATTGCAGATTTAACAGAGTATCATGATGATGGTGCAGATGAGGAGCTGGTGTTAGAGCCATGTTCGATTCTTGCTTCTAAGAAGGAGGAGATAGAAGACATTCTAGATCATCGTGTGGGTAGGAGTAGCAGAAATAGGTAGTATGAAGAGTATTTGGTCAAATGGAAAGGATGACCGATCGAGGACTCAACTTGGATTTCAGCAACTGAGGTTTCCCATTTGGGATTTCCTCTACCATTCATAAAGTGATAGGGTCACTTTTCAATCTACCCTGGGTGTCTGATGCAGGAGCATCCAGAGGTATAAGGGAAATCTTGTGTCACCCAAAAAAAAAATACTTAGACTTAGTTTATGTTTCATGTGTTTTCATTTTTGGATACCCATTTGGGTCAAATAAAGGTTCCAACTCTCACAGTTCCACTATCAGTGTTCATGTAAATCCCAAAAAAATAGGAGTATGTAATTGAGCCATCATTTTGGTGAACTAGGAGGTTTAAATTGGCTAGATGAATGTAATTGTAATTTAGAGCATTCCAGAAAAAGAATCAGGTCAAAAGGCCCCACGGTTTGAGAGTTATTGCAATTTTTTGGGTTGTGGAGACCTCCTAAGAATGCTTCAAAGTTAGGTTAGGGGCATTAAATTACCTCAAAAAGGGCCAAAAAATGGGGGATGACTGAAGCTGGTCCATAGGGCTATAGAGCGCTTCGAGAGCTTTCCAAAAATGTAAACGGTTCGTCAATTGGAGCTACAGTTCAAAAGTTATGCCTCCCAAAAGTTCGGTTACTGTTTCTGTATTCTTCTAGATTTGCATCGACTTCTAACACAGCTTCTGGAACCTTCTATTTGGTCGGTGGATGCCTACTAGCACTTTCTAGAATGTACTCCCAGTCCTTAACCCTTCGGGGTCTATTTAAGGAGATTTTTGGCATTGTAAAAGGAAGTTCGGAGTGGAGTTTGAGAGGAGGTACTGAAAGGAGAAATTATCTCCACATTTATGCTATTGTAAGCCCTTAGGGCATGTGTTGAAGTTTATTTTCTCTGTACTGAATGTAGTAGCTTATTTTTTAGTTAATACAATTTCCCTTTTTTTCTGTTGTGTCTATTCTGTTCTTGGGCTGTGTCCCCATCAAGTACTCAAGGCATGGGCGAGGCAAAACATTGACTCTTATTAATTCATTTTAAACCCATTTAATGAAATGTTATCACTTATTAAAAAAACTTACAATGGGTTACCCAGGTAGCCTCTTTAAGGCTCTAGCCTCCGTAGCAAGCCACTTCCCAACATACACATAGATTACCTATCGTAAGCTCATGGAAATTACAACTCATAAAATCAAAATTTTGACCTCAGTCCTTTATAAGCAACTAGAAAGCACCTAATGAAAAATCACAATATTCACCTCAGTCCTATGTAAGCAACTGGAAAGCACCTATAGATAAATCACAATAATCACCTCAATCCTATACAAGCAACTAGAAAGCATCAAAAGATAACTGATCAAAACTCAAAGGTTACGACAAGAAATCACACCATTCACCTTAGTTCTACACAAGCAACTAGAAAGCACTAACAAAAAACTAATCAAAAAAGCATCATAGAAATATGTGAATATATTACAAAGGTTAGGTATAAAAGATTGTTAACAAATAATGACTATAACATCATCACAGAAAAAAAACCCCCAGGCCTCTAGTAACCATCTTGACTAGTTAACGTATCAAGTCAAACCCAAACCCCAACATGAAATACAACATACATCTCATCAAGAAATTTAACAAAGTTTTTTCATTGTTCATTTGGTTTTTAAAATCACAAAGGTTTGATTTACAAATAGTGTTGCAATTTTCCATCTCCAAAGTGTCATAATTACAAAGGTTTTCAAATTTTGAAAAGAAATAAAATTTTCCTAGTATAAAATTATTTACCTATAAATTGAACCATATAGCCAAATATGAGCTTATTAAAACCCATCAATAAATAACATTACTAATTTATTAACACTAATAATAATAAATTCTAATTTAATAACATTATTAATAAATAAAATATATTAAAAAAACTATATTGAAAAAAAAACTAAAACTTACCTTATTCATTGTATAGCCCAGAGGTTGTATTGTTGTCATAATAGCTCCATTAACATAGGAACAAGGTATTGCCTATGTCAGTACCTGCTACTATGACAACAAATTTTTTTGTATGACATGCTTTAAAAGCCCATCGACAGCTTCATGGCTATGAAGGAGAAAGGAAGGGAAGGGGGTAGTGGCCCCGCCTCCTTATTTTATTTAATAAATTTATTTTAATAATAAATTACATTTTCATAAACAAACAAGAACCCCACTTTATTATTATTTTTCTAATATCATTACCATGATAATAATTTAGTACTATGGTAATTAATATTATATTTATTTTAATAAATATTTCTAATTCAAATCTGGTAGGGTAAAGAATTTGAAATAGTCAAGATTAACAATTTAAAACTGGTCTTTTTTTTCCAAACCCTATCTTGAATTCACAATTTTCTAAATTGATCCAATTACAAATACAAGATAAATTCTCAATCAAGGGTTTCATATCAATTTCAACTATAGACATTTTTTGAAATGAAGAACAATGATTTTACAAACAAGAGTTTCAAATAGGGCCATTTCTGGGAAACAAGATTCTCGGCCTGGCATGAAGAAGATAGAGAGAAATACGAAGGAAAATTACTATGATAAACTCAAGAAACATTCCTACCTTGATATGATGCTAACTAGATGAACACTTAGAGATTGCAAGAATTTCCCATTTCCTCAAAAAACCCTTTTCTCAAAATTTGCTCCTCCAAACCTATGTGTGGAGAAATGGGCTCTAATTTCTTAAAAAAGAGTCATCTTCCTTTAGGGTTTCAGTTTTACAATCATACAAACCCTTTTCTTTATTATTTTATTTTAATTTAGTTTCTTATGCAAACTTTTTATATTTTAATTAAAATAAACTTTATTAAATTTATTTTCTCTCTCTCACTCTCATTAAATCAAAAGACATCTTTAAAAATATATTTAATAATTCAACTAATAATATTTAGAGTTTATTAAAAAATGAAACTCTTAAATAAATTATTATAAAACTAAATAAATATAATTACGCCAAAATTAGAACTTTAATTAGAACTTTTAAATTTAATTCTCTTATTTAATTAATTTTTTAATTGATTAACTATTGATTTTTCTTTATTAAATTTTTGTTAAATTAAATCATTTAATAATCTTTTTATTTGATTTAATTGTAACTGAAAATCACAATATACCTACAATCTAAATCCAAAAACTCATAAAAAATCAAACTCAAGGATCAGAATCACAAATTCACATCACTTGGCAAATTTGGAAGGGTAAATAACTAAGATACTTGTCCTACTTTCTAGGACAATTAGCTTAGGGTTCAAATTTGGACTCAAGAACGATCTCCTCTCTTTTATCATTGAGATATTGTAATAGGGCACACTTATCCTGGTAATTCAGGGAAGTTGATGCCCGATACCTACAATCTGCATAAAGTCGAGCATGTACATATACATATAATTCTAAACTATATAGGCAATGGCATGGAGTGGTGCATCGTGTATATCCCAACTAGCAGGTGACTACAACTCCCTCCCTCAACCACATCAAAAATATCAAACATAAGGTAAAACATACATGTACTACATACACATGCAAGTATGGGGTAGGTATGCATAGAAACTGCATATAAATCATCCATCTACCTATCATCATGGAATAATTGAAATCACTATATTAACATACATATATCATAATCGAAAGAATAATCATGAACACATGAAATAACTAAGTATCAAGTAGCTCATCACATAAATCAATCGAGTATGAAATAGCATCCAAAGAAATCAGGTAACCAAGTACTGTTAATCATAAAACATAACCATAAAGATGGCCTAAAAGAATTTGTCAATACAACATGAAAAGTAAACTAGGTGTAGGCATTACATGCACCCCCCATAATTAGGCTTACTCCTCGAAGCCTAAAAAAAAGATAAAACTAAAGCACTCACTATGTGGGTCCCATTGGGCATTTTCCCCCAGAAGGATGATAAGACTCCACTTCAAACACCCTATGAGATCTACCTGTATCTCCTATGACATCCAAGAAAGAACAACAAAGATGCTCACAAAGTAAACAAAGGCATACTACCTTAAAGAACAATCATTAGAAAGTACATTTGAAATCCAACTCAAGAGTTATTAAAGTTTTTCCTTTTTCTATGTTCAAGTAATCGAGTCTAAAGTTCAAAGTGTTCAAGTTGTTATAGATACATATAGAAGTTTAAGTTTTGTTTAAGTTTAACTAGTTTTCATATAGCAGCGTTCCAATATACCCAAGGCTCCCAATATATAAACTTGTGCTTTGATATTAGATGTAACGCCCTACCAAGGAACCCAAAAGAAATTAACCTAAAGTTTTACTAAGTTTGTCAAACATTTTTTTTGAAAGATTAAAACAACAAGAGATAATATAGCAAAAGAAATAACTCACATACATACAAATAATCTATAAATGAATTACATCTCTTAAGGGTCCCATGAAGTTAAATCACACATATATATAAGTTTTATTAATTTTAAATTCGATACATAACAAGTCCATATCATAGAATAATCACAAGTACAAATCCAAATAGATAATTTACAATTACATAAGATATCTCATGGCATTACCAAAATGCATAATCATCCATTATAGAAGTCACAGGGTATGAAAAGCTCAAATAATATACATCATGAATAGATACATCATCTCATAAGATCTCTGATAATCAAGTATAGTATAATAGAATATAACATTCATCAAAAACACAAGATTAGAATGAAAGGAACAATTGCACAAGAACATCTAGCAATGACATCCAGCTATCAAATCTCAATGGTATAAGAAATACTACCATATGACCTCATGGAACCTAAATGGCTCACTCCCATCATGCTAAGGAGATAATCTTAATCCCATACAGATATCAATCCACAAGTCATAACCAACATCTAGGTCAAGGAAATCCTTATAGCAATCTATCTCAAAGTTACCAAGACACAAGTAACATCTAATCCTAGAGAAAAAAAAGACACGTAGGGAATCTACTATGTAAGTAGGCAATTGTCATCACATGAGCCAAGTCTAAGGTTATCCTAGCAGCCTCTCTAGAATTTGGCCCTATAGTGGCTCTATGCGTCATTAGTATCCTTTTGTATAAATAAGGCATACTAATGAGGCAAGGTCGCAACCAAGCATCCTCTCTACTCCCATCCTAACCTGTACTAGCACTTAAGGCATGGTTGAGGAAAAATACAGACTCTTATTAATTCATTTTAAACTCATTTAATGAAATGTTATCACTTATTAAAACAAATTACAATAGGTTACCCAGGAAACCTCTTTAGGGCTTTAGCCTCCACTAAAAGTCAGTTCCCAACATACAGATATATTACCTACCTTAAGCTCATGAAAAGTACAACTCATAAAATCATAATTTTCACCTCGGTCCTATATAAGCAACTAGAAAACACCTGAAGATAAATCACAATAATCACCTCACCTATACAAGCAACTTGAAAGCATCAAAAGATAACCAATCAAAAACTCAAAGGTCAAAACAAGAAAGTCACAATAATCACCTTAGTTCTATACAAGCAACTGGAAAGAATCAAAAGATAACATATCAAAACTCAAAGGTTACAATAAGAAATCACACCATTCACCTCAGTTCTACACAAGCAACTAGAAAGAACTAACAAGCAACTGATCAAAAAATCATCATAGAAATATGTGAATGCATTACAAAAGACGGGTACAAAAATTGTGACCAAATAATATTTATAACATCATCACGAAACAAAAAACCCCAAGCCTCTGGTAAACATCCTAATTGGTCAATGTATTAAGTCAAACCTAAACCCCAACAATACATCAAGAAATTTAACAAGTGTTTTCATTGTTCATTTGGTTTTTAAAATCACAAAGGTTTGATTTACACACAAGGTTCCAAATTTACATCTCCAAAGTGTCATAATTACTAAGGTTTTCAAATTTTTAAAAGAAGTAAAATTTCCCTACTATAAAACTATTTACCTATAAATTGAACCATAAAACCAAATATAAGCTTATTAAAACCCATCAATTTTACAATTGAATTATAATTTCCAATTTATACACACACACACACACATATTCCTTAATTAACAAATATCCCAAAAACTAGGTTTTTACATAAAAATATTATTTAAATTTTACTAATAACTAATAAATTACTCATAATAAAAATTATTAATAAATAACATTATTAAATTATCAACATTAATAATTACTAATATTAAATATTATAATTATTAATAAATTCTAATTTAATAACATTATTAATAATAAAAATATATTTAAAAACTAAATTTAAATAAAACAACTAACACTTACCTTATTCATTTTATAGCCCATAGGTTGTATTGTTTTCGTGACATCTATGTTGACATAGCAGCAGAGTAGGCAGTACTTTATTGCTACATTAACAAAGCCTATCGTGCAACAGGCTTTAAAAGCCCGCCAACAGCTCCGCAACCGTGAAGGAGAAAGGAAGGGGAGGGGGGTGGGGGTGGTGGCCCCAGCTCCCTATTTCATTTAATATTTTTTTATTATTATTATAATAAATTTTATTTTCATTCACAAACAAGAACCCCACTTTATTATTATTTTTAATATTATTACTAGAGTAATAATTTATTATTATGGTAATTAATATTATATATATTTTTAATAAATATTTCTAATTCAGATCAGATAGGGTAAAAAATTTGAAATAGTCAAGATTAACAATTTAAAACTGGTCTTTTTTTCCAAACCCTATCCTAAATTCACAATTTTCTAAATCAACCCAATTACAAATACAAGATTTTTCAATCAAAGGTTTCATATTAATTTCAACTAGAGACATTTTTGAAATGAAGAATAGTGATTTCATAAGCAAGAGTTTCAAATAGGGCCATTTCCCAAAAACAAGATTCTTGAACAAGCACAAAGAAGATAGAGAGAAATATGAAGGAAAATTACTGTGATTAATTCAAGCAACATTCCTGCCTCGATCTAATGCTAACCAAACGAACACTTGGAGATTGCAAGATTCTTTTGTTTCCTTTAAAAACCCTTTTCTCAAGATTTGCTCCTCCAAACCTGTGTGTGGAGAAATGAACTCTAATTTCTTAATAAAGAGCCTTCTCCCTTTAGGGTTTTAGTTTTACAATCACAAGAACCATTTTCTTTATTATTTTATTTTATTTTAATTTCTTGTGCAAACTTTTTATATTTTCATTAAAATAAACTTTATTAAATTTATGCTCTCTCTCTCTCTCTCTCTCTCTCTCTCTCAATCACAAAACATCTTTAATCATATATATTAATTCAACTAATAATAATATTTAGAGTTTATTATTAAAATAAAACTCTTAAATAAATTATTATTAAATTAAATAAATATAATTACACCAAAATTAGAATTTTAATTAAATCTTTTAAATTTAATTCTTCTATTTAATTAATTTCTCAATTAATTAAATATTGATTTTCTTTATTTATTTTTTTAAAATTAAATCATTTAATAATCTTTTTATTTGATTTAATTATAACTCAAAATCACAATAGACCCACAATCTAAATTTGAAAACTCATAATAAAGATAGAGTATTAAATCAAACTCAAGGGTGAAAATCACAAATTCACATCACTTGACAAATTCAGAAGGGTAAATAACTCAAAATCTTGTCCTACTTTCTAGGACAATTGGCTTAGGGTTAGGATTTGGACTCATGAACTATCTACCCTCTTTTTCCATTGAGATACTATGATAGGGTATGCTTATCCTAGAAATTCAAGGAAGTCAATGCCTAGTACCTACACTTTGCATATAGGCCAAGCATGGACATATGCATATAATTCTAAACTAAACAGGCAGTGGTGGGGAGTGGTGCATCATGTAGATCCCAATTAGTAAGTGACTATGACTCCCTCCCTCAACCACATTAGAAATGTCAAACATAAGGTAAAACATACATGTACACCATACACATGCAAGTATGGGCTAAGTATCCATAGAAACTTCATATAAATTATTCATCTAACTATCAACATAAAATAATTAAAATCATTATATGAACATACATATATTATAATCGAAAGAATAATCATGAGCACATGAAATAACTAAGTATCAAGTATCTTATCACATAAATCAACTTAGTATGAAATAAAATCCAAACAAATTAGGTAACCAAGTACCGCTAATCATAAAACATAATCATAAAGTTGACCTAAAACAATTCAGCAATACAACATGAAAGGTAAATTAGGGGTAGGCATTACATATTCATGATGAATAGTATAAACTTATATGTGGATTCAATGATAGAAATGTTAGTGATGTTGTGGTATCCATGATGCTTGTTATTGTTTCTTAATTGTGTCATATTCTTGTTGTTGGATTGCATTGACTTATAAGATAAAATTCAAAAGAGTTTATGAATCATGTTGATATTTTCTTGTATGACTTGTTCAGTTTGTGTGTTGTATTGGATTTTAAGCATAATCTATAGATTATGTCATGCTAGATATTATTTATTTGGGTTCCAAATATGGCTTAATTGATATATCTTGGATATCATTGGTTATTGTAATGTATTATTGTGGTTAAGGTCTTAATATTTTGCAACCTAGTTTATGTTGATGCATTATATAAAAGAATGCAATTATTTTTTAATTGGAAGTGATGCATGATGCAGTGAGTGTATGACATGTGAAGGTATAGGAGCTTGTTATATATGTGATTATGAGTAGAGATATTAGTAGAATCTATTGAAATAGAGAGTTTGTGTACTTCATGGGAGTATTGACATATCAGTGATGTTATCAATCAATTCATAATTTAATGGATTATTTTTCATAGTGGGTTGTTGTCAATTCTAGGATTGTTTCCCTTGTTGGATTCTCAAGGTTTTTACTTTCTTTTTCATCTTTGACTAATGAATTCTAGGAAGTGAGCATAAATATATGTGAAGTCCCATTATAAATTTAATAGGGTTTATGTTCTAGTATAATTATCGAGTGTATTTTATCCCCGCCATTGTTTTTCTCTTATTTGGGTTTCCATATAAAAAAATCTAGTGTCATGTTGTGTGGTGTTTATTTCTAACTTAATGCTTGTATTTTAGTTCTAATATATTTTGGTGGTGAATGGTTTTATGGATGAAGTTTTATCACAAATTTGATTCACCCTACTTTTTTATGAGTGTTGTCATTGTATTCCTAGTAATTGGTATTAGAGCTTAGTTTTCTTTTGGAAGATTGTTAGCTTCAGGAGATTTGTGATGACAACCTTTATTAATGGTCAAAATTTTTATGGAACCAACTATGTCATATGGACCTTTTCTATTTTTTCCACTTTTGAAAAGTGGTCCTTTTGGAGTCTAAATTTGATTTTGACATCCTAACTGGTAGTACACCCAATAGGCTAGTTAATTTTAATTTAGATAATACCCAATGGTCACTTTTAACCCCTCAAAAATCAACTTGAATTTTACCTACTATTTTTTCTTGATAGGACCTCCCTTAAGTCTATATGATCAATTAGTTTACTTAGGTAACATGTTGGGTCTTACCCTATGGTAGGTATTTAATACCCCTATAATCTTGACAATTACAAGTAGAGTTTGGAGATAGTATAATTAGACTTGGGATATGTTGGAAGATAAGATTACTTTATGATACTCTTTGATTTCTATAAAATTACATTCAACTTGTCATACTAGAATATCTCAAGTACAATGATACCTATCCACTAGACAAACTATAAAGGTACATAAAATCAACTAGACTCTTATGATGTAAATTTTTTTAGAAACATTTTTATCCTTATCATACACATCATTGCAACTCTACTTAGAGCATTCTTAAGCTTTCTACAACTTTGATTTGCATTTTATATTTGATCATGCTCTATATAATGTCCATAGGAAACAGTGTATAAAATTAATTACTTAATCTATACCTTGGATCATCCTTTATATATTGGTAGGAATTCTAATTAAATGTCATGCTTTCAATACCTTTTTCGAACATATTGTTTATGGGTTCTTTTTTAGTTCATATTTATGATTTGGTTTTTATCTAACCCCACTAACCCATTGTGCTTTATGTATATGTATGTATGTGTATTTAATCTACTTGGCATATCTTATGGATGATGGGAGGTATTCATAGTCACTCCTATAGGAGATATACATGATGTTTCACTCCTCCTTCCTTGATTTTCATTATTTGTATATATGTATATGTATTGTATCTTGTGAATCAGTGATGTAGGTATGTGCAGGTACAAGACATTGACTCCATCTAGCTACACAAGTCTAAGCATGCCTCAAAATAATTAAACTATTTTTTTAAAAGGGAGATGGAACCATGATCCATATATAAATCCTTATATCCTTATAACTCTAATAAGAAGTTAGTCATCTAGTCTAAAGATTATGTTTTTATCATTTTTTTATGGTTTGATCAATGGATCCTAGTGCTTAGAATTATGTGTTCATGATATGGATATTTGTATTTTCCTATAATTTGTTTATGATATTTGTTTGGTATATTTAGATAATAATATATTGGTGCACACATATATACCTATATAAATATACATAGTTGCATAGTTTATGTATTTAATATTTTTTGTATATTATAAATTGTATGTGAACAACTTATTAATACACTTCGATATAAAGAGAATTCTAATAGAATTAAAAAAAAATTAAAATTAAAAGGGGTAAAATAAAAAGAATAAGTATTTAAAAAAGGAGAAATTTTCCTAATGTACAAAGGATGGTTATAACACACATTCAAGAGAAAAAGGTAATGTGTGTTACCCATGTGGAAGTATATGAGACCAGAACATAAATACAATGATAGGCATTTAAAATGGGGTTATAAAGTACTAGAGAGGGCATTTGCATCATATTTTGACCATTTATTCATTATGTACCACTAAAATAGTCTTAATTTACTCCTAATATGCCTAAACAACTTGTAAAACAGTAGTTAATTACATAAACTAAGGCAATTTTGAATTTTGGGGTTATTTTCATTTAAAAAGGTGGTACCTTGCACCTAAAGGGGTATGAAACATATTCAAGAACATATATATGCAGTATAAAATGTAAATATGAAGGGGTGCAATGGCTGAAAGGTAGAAGAGAGTTTGGATGTACTTTTTATGAATGTTTTTTTATACAAAAAAATTAATGATATGTGAAGGAGAGTTTGGGAGTATAATTCTTTATAGATTTGTAAGTTTCTTTCCTTTTGGAGAGAGATTTATATATGAGAATTTAAAGGGTTGAGAGAGGACTTTATTACAATATAATTTCTTCTTCTTCCATGGATATTTGTAGAACATGAGAGGGTTTGAATGATGCATGTAAACTTGGATTTATTTTACTCTCTATCTCCTTGCTCCTGCTTGCTTTGAATCTTCTTGAGGTATTCATTGAAATTATTGATTACATTTTTTTAATGATAAAATATAGATATATTTATATATTCTAATGAAGTACTATATTTGTACATTTTATTCCTATAGTTATTTTTTAAAAATGAATTTCTTTTTCATGAAAGTTGCTATGTATTTTCCTATGGTATTTAGTCAATAGTTTTTGGAGATATGTTATTTTATGTTAGAGGATTTTTTGTAAATAGAGACATGGAATATTATAATATGATTCCTTCCATGTGTTCTTCTTCATGCTTTATTGAACATGCTACATATTCTGATTACAAGTTTTGGAATTATATATGCTTGATTTAGGGTTTTTCAACTAGTTTAACATCATGCTTAGTCTTTCATGCTCTCAATTGTTGTTTAAGACACCAGAGAAATGATATATTGTTTTTCATAAGGAAAAAAAATTTTGAAGGGCCCATGAAACCCTATACAAAGTAGGAAATATATTCAATAAAAGCCCATAATAATAGAAAGACAATGAATAAAAAGTCTAGTAAAAAAGGCCATCAACAAAAGGAGAGCCAGAAACAAAAAAAAAAAACTAACAAAGCAAAGAGAACATTAATCCATATTCATAAGGAGATTCAAATCCTCCTTCTCCAAAATTTCCATCTTCCTAGTAGCCTCTTTGATCTCCGTGAGCTTATTGTTGTACTATGAAGCTTTCTTCTTCTTGCTAGCTCTTGTCCTTTTCCTTGAGCCTTCAGTCTCTACCCCAACACTACCTTCCTCTAAAATGATCATCATCTTTTCCATTCTATAACATTCTATTCTACTAATAAGATCCTTAAGGTTTTCATTAGAAACCTTCAAGATATGGTAGCTTTGATTAGCTATGCCTTGTAGAGTAGACTGGGTAGCTTCAACTTTATTGGTAAGGTCCAACACCTTGGCTTCCAGTCCATAGAAGGCAGCTAGGTTCACATATTGGTTGGAATTAGTGCTCTCCCCCTCCCATATTGCCTTCTTTCCTTCCAATAGACTCATTCTTTTTTTCATCCCAATAATTTAGTGGAAAAGCCATTTTATGGACCTAAAATTGTCCATCATGTTGTTCTTAGCATTTTTTACAACCTTGATGTTGTCTTCTTTACTAAAGTCACTCATGATTGACATTGAAAGCTCAATGAATTTCTAAAGATCAACCTTCCCTTTTAGATCCCCATGAATTTATAGGATGATTTTTCCTCTTTATATCCCAAGCTAGATGTTCTTTATGTTCATATTTTTCTAGGTAGTCACCCTCCCTTGAGTGGAAGTAGTGATAGAATCTATTTGGTCTTTCATCATATCATCCATGGGATTGATAGGGATATCATTCCACTATTGGTATTCCATACCCATTTTGTTGATTAGGTTATTCCCTTTTCCTTCGATGTTCTAATTGCCTCCTCTTGTATGGGTCTCTTCTCCTTTTGTTTAGGGGTCTTTCTTTTAATAATAGTCTCTTCCACCACTTCTATATCCATATCTTCTCCTTCTTCATCCTCATCCTCAGAGGAAGAATCCCTCCTTTTTTCCTCTGACTTTTTACGAAAATTATCTTTCCTATAGTGTCCAATTCCTCCATATCTATGTCCATGTCCTCATCACTAGCATTGAACTTATTATCAGACTAATTAGGGTGACTAAAATGTTTGCCCAATAAAGCATTGGTAGTCCATTTTTGTAGCTGGGCTCTAGGAGATTTCCACTTAGATATTTTCTTCTTGGTATTACTTGGTTCAAAGTCCTCATCAGATTCAAGGCCTTCACTATCCTCCTCCTCCAAGGATTCTTCATATTCTTCAAACTCATCTCATTTTCCCTCAACATTCTTTGTCTCTATGAACCTCCCCAAAAAGTTGGCTTTAATGTCCTCATAGATAAAGAGAATGAGGCCATCATGAAGTGGGGGGTTGGTGATGTTGTGATCTCTTACCCCATTAATGTTATTGTTCAACATGGAGTAAAGATAAAAAGGAATAGAGATCTTCACATTATTCTTAAAGTGATTTAATAGGACAAAATGTTATGAATAAACCCTAGAAAATATGCCATCAAGGGTGATGTAGGAATTAATATCCCTAAGGATAAACCTCCATAATTTCTTCAAATAACTAGGTTGAAAGTAAGTAATACCTTTTTTCTTGACCATTTTCTTCCTTTCCTAGAGTGTCTTTGGGAAGGTGTTAGCAATAGAGTCAGAGATCTTACTATCTCTGTAAAACTTCTTCCCAACTATCAAAATGTTAATGATCTTGAAAATATGCTCCTCCATGATAGAGAACTTACTTCCATTCATCATCAAGAAGCCCTCAATCCAATTCTATAAAAACAATTAGGCGACTTGGGAATTGCCTCCATACAGCCTCTCCAAAAATGTCAAAATGCCCCCTTTGCCTAGAACATCCCAAATACATGCTCTCTTCCTCCATTTTTCATAGCTTATTGTCTATTATTTCCTTCTTTGACCCCTCATTCTCTTTGAAAAATTTTCAAATCTGATTGAAATGGTTGAAGTAAAGGGAGAAGCAATGAATAAAACTAGAAAGACCTAGAATCCATGTGAAATAATAGAAGAGTGATTGTGATTACCACTGCTAGCTCTCTCACACCTCATGATCAAAAAAAAAATTCTTAACATACATCACTATCTTTAATGATGACCCCTTTGGCACCAATCATTGCATCATAATTGATTCTTAAGATGATAGGATCAAGAATGTTTTTATTCCATTTTTTAGAACTATGACACGTTACAGCCATGTTGGCCATAGCATCTATGACTCAATTGGCTTCTCGATAGGTGTATCTTATAAAATAGTCCTCAAAGGTATTAAAGATAGAGATATTTTCTTTGATAATATTGTCTATGGTCCAAGAGGGAGTAGATAGGCCTTTAAGACATTTGACAATGTTGAGCATGTCTCCCTCAAGCCAAAGCTTGGAAACACCCCTCTCTTTGGCCAACTTAATGGTTTGAAAGGTTGCCATGGCTTTAAAAACATGGTTACTCTAAACACCCAAAGGGACTGTCACTCCTACCAATTCATGACCTAAATCATCTCTAATCACTCCCCCACACCTAGCCAACCCAAGATTGCCCTTAACTGCCTCATCAAAATTTGCTTCACTCCACCCTAAAGGAGGAAAGGTCCATCGGCACTTAGCCCTTCCCTTTGTAGAGCCAACCCCATTTTTTTCTCTTGGAGAGTCTCCTATCTTCCCAAAAAAGACATGTTTTCCAATTTAGCATTTTTCACAATGACACTCATCACCTTAGAGGACACCATACCCAGGGGGAATCATGAAAGATCCTTTTTTTTATTTCTTTCCAAAGTCCCTAGGGAATATGAGAAAAAGAGAGGTCCTAGAACAAGGGAGAAACAAAAGGGGGAGGGAACCACTAGATAAAGTAGTAAGAGATGTTCCTTACGAAGGACCAAAACACCCTAACTTTAGAAAATAAATCAGACTAGACATGTGAAGCAAAGGGACAATGGAGGAATAAATGATCAAGAGATTCCACTTTAGCTTTACAAAGATAATAGTTATTAGGGACCATCATTTCCCTCTTGCATAGATTATCCATAGTAAGGATAATTTTCTACAGTGCCAACTAGAGGGAAAATTTGATTTTGGGAGTGAGGCTGGAGTTGCACACTTTGTTCCAGTTATAGGATTCATTCTGCTATTTGAGCCTAGTAAGATAGGCAGAGGTCACTGAGAATAATATTGAAGCATTGCCCTCCCAAATGACTATATTTAGTAGATTTCTTATTGACATAGAGTTTAGGAGCATCATAACATGGTTTAAGGAGGGATCTATCTCTTCCAAATTAACCCAAGCACTATCCACATAATAGTCCTCTACTTTTGTTCCAAACCTAGTTTCATAGATGTCTTTTGAGGCTTGAAGATTTTCAAAAGATTTTAGTGGGCCTTTAAGAATCCATTCATCAGCTCAAAACCTTATGAGGTTTCCCTTTCCAACTTTCCATTTAATTCTTAGCTTCATGGTTCTCCTGAATTTCAAAATGTTATTCCATAAATGGGATCCATTTGGGATCTCCTCATAGTAAAAAAATTAGTCAAACTTGGGGAACTAAAAAGGTATTTAGACTATAACACCTTGGACCATTCACCAAGGAGCACATTATTGAAAGGCCTTAATTTTCTAAGCCCCAATCCCCCCACCTCTTAGGAAGGAAAAAATTTTCCTAGGATATAAGGGGGTTATTTTATGGTCTCCAGCCCCTAACAAGAGGAATCTCTTTTGAATTTTTTCAATTGCTTCCGCATATTTATTTGGAATCTGAAATAGACTTAGAGCATAAGTTGGGAGATTTTGAAGACTATATTTTTTCAATTGAATCTTTCTATCTTGGCTTAAGATAAATCCTTTCTATCCATCTAGCTTTTAATTGAACATATCCACCATCTCTTCCCAAAATTAATCTAAGGGTTTAGTGCCTAGGGTAAATCCCAGATATATCAACAATAACTCTTTAACATCACACGATAGAGTATCATCAATTCTTCTTTGTCTACCTCAAGGCATGTTGACAAAAAAAAAGGCACTTTTATCCCAGTTGATGAGATGAACTAAGACCTTACAATAGCTATTTAAGTAGTTCTTCAAAATTGTAGCATCTTTGATGGAAGCCATACCCCCTAGAATAGTGTCATCAACAAACTATTGATGGGAGAACACTTCAAAACTAGAATAGGGTTTAATGCCTTCCAAAGAATTGTTTTTGATCTTATCTAAGATCATTCTCCCCAATCATTTTGCAATTATGAAAAAGAGGGTCAAGGATAGTGGATCCTCCTACCTAAGACCATGGGAGGGTTTAGAGAAGGAGGATGGGGATCCATTCACCAAGACTTCCATGGAGGTAGAGGAAACCAACTGAAGAACCATCTGATAGACCTTTTTGTTGAACCCAAAAGCAAAGAGGACCCAAAAGAGGAGATATCAATCCACCCCATCATAAGCCTTAGAAAGGTCTATCTTTAGAAAAAATATTTCCTTATTAGCAACCATCATGGATGGATGACTTCATGGACCCAGAATCTGCCTACTAAGGGTAAATCCAAATTATTGAGGAGAAATATCAGAGGGGGGCTTTTCAAGAACCTAGAAGTAAGAATCTTTGAGATTATCTTATATAAATCATTACAGAGGCTAATGGGTCTAAACTTGTCCATGGAATAAGCTCTAGCATCTTTCAAAACCAAAACTAAAAAGGTGGCATTCAATTTTTTGAGAAGATTCCTCAATCCAAAGAATCATACACTACTTTCACCACATCCTCCCTGACTACATTCCAAAAATTTTTAAATAAGACCAATAGGAAACAATCTAAACTAGGGGCCTTATCATCATCAAAGGAAAACATCGGCTAAGCTACATCCTTCTACTTAGGAATAGCTTGCAAAGACTTATTTACCTCATGATCAATAAGAGAAGGAATATTCCTTACAAGAAAATCATGGTCATATGCCAAGAGAGATCAGTCTTTAGATAGAAATTATTGGAAGAAACTCTTCATGGCCAGCTTGATGTTGTCCTCCTCCTTCAAGCTTCTACCATTATTCTGTAACAATGAAATACGATTGGTTGTCCTATGTTTGAGGCTGGTTAGATGAAAGAATATTGAATTATTGTCCCCCTCTCTAAGCCATTTAGTTCTTGATCATGTCTCCAAAACATCTCCTCCTCATTGATAATATCATGGTAGTCAAAGAGAAAAGCCTTTTCCTTGGCCAAAGAAAAATCATCATACCCTTCTTTTTGCACCATCATCTAGATCTTGCTTATTTCACTCTATAATCCAACCATAGCTTCAAAGATATTTCCAAAGTCCATCTTATTCCAAAACTTGATATTGTCCTTTACATTCCTTAATTTTTTGGCTATCTGAAACATTGATGATCCCTGGATGCTGATTGACCACCACTCTAGAATTACATTTTTTAGTCAAGGATGCTCCAACCACATATTCTCAAATCTAAAGGGTAGGATGCTCTAGAATTTCTAGAGAGATAAGGGCTTTGTCAAGTCTAACCTAAATACACTCCTTCCCTAATCTTTTTTAAATCCAAGTAAAATGCTCTTCTTGAGGATCCACACGAGAAGAGAAAGATCATTTATAAAGTTCATATGGACCATTCTGCTAGCAAGATTTCTATTATATCTCATTTCTTCTCATGAATTTTTAGAGGGGTATTAAAATCCCTAATCAAGATCCACCTTCCTTTATCGAGTTCTCAATAAGTCCCCTTAACCTATCCTAGTATCTAGCTCTACCTCTTTTAGAGTTTGGAGCATAAATATTTAAAATAAACCATCTATTCCTATCCCAAGAATTTAAAAATTTCATCAACATGATATTGTCCTTTTCAAAAATAATGTCACTGATAACTCGAAAAGAGTTCCAACGAAAGCCAAGCCTCTTGAGGCTCCATTACAATTTGAGCCGAGACAAAAATAGTTCTTGTAAATTTTCAATCTCTCTATTTTTCCCTTCTGTATTTTAGTTTCTTGTATTGAACAAATATTTGACTTATGGTCCCTAGTAAGGCTCCTTAAGACATTCTGTTTATGTGATCCATCCAGACCATGAATGTTCCAAGATATGATCTTCATTACTTTTTCTAAGAGAAAGCCTCCTGGATGATGAGTTGAATCTCATCTGTAATATTCTTGTGTGCTTCCTCTTCTCTAATCAAGCTTTCCCTCTTTCTACATAGTGTCCTAGACCTAGCTCCCACATTAGCCTTATTTTTTCTTCTAGTGGCAACCAAAGATAGAGGGGAATGGTCTTTGTTTCTTTTTTTCCTATGTTTACTAGATGTTTCTATTTTCCAATCGTTAGATAGAATAACCCTTCCCTCACATTGGATATCACCAAAAATAGCATCCTGGCTCAAACTTGTATCTTCCAACACATTACATCCCTGACCCTCCTAAAACATAGATTGGGCATATCCACTCTCAATAAAATATTTTTGGCCCCTAATCTCATCTTCTTCAAAGGTTTTATCCCCAAGAGAATTCAAAAACATAGAGGAAGTGTCCTCTCCTATTGGTATGGGAGACCCAATAGTACCCTCACCTTCAGTATTCTTAATAAATGCATAATAATCTTTCACCATCTGATCCATTGTGATAGGGTTTGGAATATCCTTCTCAAGATAAGAAGTGTCACTTGGTACTGAATTTTCCTTTGTCTTCTCCATCCTAGTCTTTATACTGGCTTCCTTCTCCTTAATCCTCCATTGCTTCTTTTAAGCTCTTTTAATCTCCTTAATTTCCTTAACAGAGGGGTGAGCCTTAGCCATATATCCAACTTTCTTATAGTGGAAGCAAGAAAAGGGAACACTATCAAAGTCCATCTTTTGAATCCTCTTAATGAGCCTAGATTGAATCTCTATCGCTTTAGGCATGTCCTTTCCTTTCTCTACCCCCACATAGATTCTAACATATGTAAGCCTTCTTCTGGAAGTAGTGATTGGGTAAATGGAGAGAAATCTCCCAAACAAGTTTACAATACCTTTGAATATGTCCTCATACCAAAACTCCATTGAAATTTTTGGCAATCATACCCAAATAGGAGCTTACTTAAAGAAAGAGTCATTAAGATCAAGATTAGTTGTCCACCTTTGGAGTGAGAGGGAGGCCCTCCCTATCACCTAGGGACCCCTACACAAAATATTTTCTTGATCTTCTTGGCAAAAAAAGGAGAAATAAATGAAACCTTTTTCCATAACTGATATATTGTCATTACCCTTGAGGTCTCATTTCTTCTTAGGATATATACAAATAACATCTATATTTGGCCTAGGCCCCAAATTGTTTCCTACCAAGGTTAATTCCATTAAAGTGATATTATGATAATTGAGTTTTTTAGGGACTACACTAATGCACATTCCTTTAACTACTTTAGAAAAGACCTTGACCTGGGGAAAGGATGACTTACCAATAGGTTTAACCCCCAAAAAAGAAGACCATGGTTTAGACCATACTCGCTCATCTGAAGCACGTAATGGGTCCCTTCTCTTCCCCCATAGAATTGGTTTTTCCTATGCTAACACTAGGAATCTTGTTAGGAATAGAGTTATCATCTTTTCCTAGGTCAAATTTTTGTAATTGATGGACATCATCCACTACTATCTCTCCTAATCCTATTGGCTCTGATTTAGTTGCATTCACATCTCGACATCCTCATAAATGCCCACTTGCAACATTCTCACTTAAACTAGAATTCAAATTTGTCCTCCATGAGACATGCCAAATTGTTATTTAATGTATAACATGTATATTTATCATTGAAAATGATTTTAAAGACATATAATTATAGTCTTTGTGCATTGTATTTTTTATGTATTTTATGCATTATGATGCTTATATGATGAGTTAGGGTTTTGTTTAAACTAGGGGTATGGAAACCTAGGAATGTTGTACCCTAAAATCTTATATGAATTTGGTTTCAAATTTTTGAGTAGGGTAGAGGCCCTAGGTAGGTGGCTCATCATAGGTGTTGGGGTCCAGAAGTGAATGCTAGAGGATCCTATGTGTTAGAGACTAGGGCCCTATGTAGCCTAGCTCTACATGTGATTTTTTCTAATCAAGTGGAAACATTAATTGTTACCAAATTTTAACATCCTACTAAATTTTGGAACACCTATGAAGAAATTAAACAAGGGTATATTGATATGATTTAAAAAATTTAAACTTTCATCTGTTGTGTTTCATATTTTTAATTATACAAATATAAGGGTGATTTAATTACAAAGTGTGGCAAGAAGTACAAAAAGGTAAACAAAAGAGTAGAAGTAAAAAGAGATATTAACATTATTCATGTAAGATAAATCATTACATTGGCACGCATAAGTGTTTACAAAGGATATATATAAATGCATTTGTGTAACTTAAATCCTTTCAATTTATTTTCAAGAAGATATACATTAAAGTGAACAATAATAATACATTTCAAATGTAAATTGAATCTTTCATTGCATTTACAAATGAAAATATAGTATGATCTGACACAACATGTGGATTGACACAAAATAAGTCTATGTATAAGAAATAATGGGTATAGAAGTCAATAGGAAGGATAAAGTTAGGATCCCTCATTGCCTGGTAGGAATGAAAAATTATTGAGCTTGTATCTAGATCAGCCATGTGGGAGTTGTCTTTATGTCATAAGAACCTACAAGATAGTAAAAATGGTGCCGATTCAAAAAGAACTGAGCAATGAAAGATCATAACATTTTCAACTAAATTGGCCACAATATATACACTTTCAGATACATTTCATGGGAGGATTCTTTGTAGGTTGAAAATCAAGTAATCATCAATATGCCATTTAAGATTAACTTCAAGGAACATAATAAAAAGAGAATAAATTCATATGGCTGAATAAAAATATGGTTGAATGAAATCAAAGATCTATCTACATAAGTTATGGAGAATGAATATTTTAATAGTATCAGTTTCAAAAAAAGTAGAGAAATCAAATGAACATCAAAATATCATGATTTTATCTGATGAATTTGTGTAATGTACATGAACATGTTATCTTTCTCATAATTTTGATAGTAAGGGAATCAATAATAAGCATATTGATATTGAATATCAATTAGAGGCAATGTCATGAAAATAAATAATATAAATCTCAAGTAAACATGAAAAGAATACAAAGTTCAACTAGCTATAGGAAGCATGAAGACCATGCAAGGTAAAGTGCAGAAAATAGGTGATAAAAAAAGCATAATCAGCACAATACTTTGTGTAGTATCACATGAAAAAATGAATGGTAACAAATTTTGGAAGGAAACCAACACTCATACATGACAAGAAAGTCAAAATGGTATCTTTAGAATAGGAAATAGCTGCAAAAGTTTCTCAAAGAAACAAGGTAGGAGGAATGTTGTGATTTATTTTATGTAAAACCACAATAGTAAAGAGTAGAAAAAACCCACTGATGGTCGCTACTAATGGCAAGACAAAACCTAGAGAGGACTTGGTTTCCTAGAAAGAGTTCAATGTTGAAGTTGAGAATAGGGTAATCCCACCTCCTCCCTTGGAAGGGATTATTGGTAAGGATGATGTGGTGGATGAGAAGACCCTGAAGGATGTGAAATCTCAAAATGATTGGAATGAAAGGGATGTGCTTAGCCAAGAAGGTACTAAGAAATGAGAATCCTAGACAATATTGATGAAAATAATTTATTGGTGAATAGAGTGGAAGATTCTCTAGAAGACTATGCCAAAATTGAGGATTCTCATGATAGATTACTAAATAAGAAAGGGAACTTAGCTACAATGGAAGAAAGAAAGAAGTAAAGTGGAAACAAGAAAAGATAGAGAAGGAAGGATTTCCTCATTTTTTATGGTAGGGGTATCAACTAAATGAAATAAAATTGATTTGGTACCCTTTGTTTTCAAAGAGGATGTTGATTCTCCAGGTAAAGTGGGAAGAAAAAGACAAAAAGAAAAGAAAAGAGAGAGAACAAGAAAGTATGCATAATATAGCTAATGGAAAGTAGGCCACTATTTTGGAATTTACTCCAAAAAAGAAAATAAAATCATATCTTGGAACATAAGGGGGCTGAATAATCACCATAAAGTTGATGTGGTTAGAAATTTGGTTACCGCACCCCAAATATTCTTGTACTATAGGAGACTAAGATGGATAAGGAAAAGGCAAAGAAATTAGGCCATTTAAAAAAAGGTGTGATGATGGCTAGTAGTTATGAAAGGGCATCTAGAGGAACATTAGTACTTTGGAACCAGTCTTTGTTGAATGGTCAAATTATTGATTCTAGTAAGCATTTTTTGGCTCTTAAGCTTCACCAGTCTAAGTTAGATGCAAGCTAGATTCTGATTAATATCTATGCACCAAATAATAGAAATGTTAGAAGAAATTTTTGGGAATACTTACGTACCTGAGTAAGGTTGATGCTAGAAGAAGAAATATTTTTGTGGGGGGTTTCAATGTTCCCTCTATGATCATGAAAAGATGGGAGGTAATAGAAGTCACTTAGATGGTAGACTTGATCTTATGGACTTCATAAATCATGAATCTTTAGTGGATATAGATCTCCAAGTAATTAATTTCACTTAGAGTAATAAATGAGTACTAGAGGACTATATTCAAGCTTATCTAGATAGAGACCTCATTTCTCATGGTTGGATTCAAAATTTTGTTCTTTTTCCTACATTCCTATGGTAGCTTTTGATAATTTTCCTTTGGTTTTTAATATTGATTACTATTCATAGAGAAGGAATTTCCCCTTTAGAATTTTAAAAATGTCGATTCAGCACCTAAACTTTTTGCATTATTTCTGTAAGAATTTGGTATAACTCTAATACCATGTAAGAATTTTCCTAAGGAAATAATGTTGACATATCAATCAAATTTTTTATTAGTGACACACACTTATTCAAATTGTATATAGCTACCAAGATTATTGTATCGCTATCAATGTTTGCCAAGTATTTCAGTTGCTACTGAGTCCTTTGGACAAATCTCGGTAGTTACCAAGTAGTCATAGTTCAAGTAAAGATTAGTAGTGCAGATCATGCATCTTAGTGTATGAAAATTTTACCAGTGCAAGCCAAGTTGTGTAGTGTTCACTGAGTTCATAGTGTATGTCATGCGAGTCTAGTGTTAACTAAGCTACTCGGCATTAACCAAGTGACTCAGTTTATACTGAGCTCTACATGATAGTATTTACTGAGTCATACAATGTAAATCAAGAGACTTAGTTTATATGATGAATTTCACAGTAGCTACCAATTCATTAGTGTAGATTGAGTTCAAGACTACTTGGAAGTGATTAGTATGGACTGAGCCTCTTTGTCTACCAAGTGCATGATGATGTCAAGCATTGATAGTGGATGTCAAGTATCAAAACCTCACTGACTCAGTCTTCAGAACTCGAATGTCTTCATGCGGGATGACTTTGTAATATTTTGTTAACTTGTATTGTGGCTGACTTTGTAATTTGTATAATTAGATTGATATATATGTAATGAATTGTATCATATCCAAAGAGTATTTATGTGTGTGTATGAGTATGTGAAGATATAAATGCAAACAAAATCAAATAAAAGTAGAAGGAGTGAATTACAAAGGCTACAACAGTATAAGGAGCAGCAAAGTCATATCTATCACAGTAAGGTGATCAATACTTAAAGAAATCTCATTTAGCAAACCAAGTTGCAAGATCATAGATCATCTACTATTTCATCCTAATAGGTGGATTAGTCAAATCCTTTCACAAGGTAGACCTAATAGTCTTTTGCAAATCTCTTTAGTGAGTTCATACTTAATTGTATGTTCATAAATCCTTTCACAAGGTGGATCTAGTAGTCCTTATTGCTCCTAACAGGGCAGATCATCAGAAGTGATCAATGTAAGCTTTAACAAGCTATCTTTATACTGTAGTACTAAAGTTGTGGGTATCATCCCCACCCTAGTTTTACTTTCTATTTGGAAGGTTTCTAGGTCACCAAATCTTTGTGTCTTAGTGTTATGAATGTTTTCATATTTTTAGTTTCTTATGCATGCAATTAGATTAGAGGTTATATATGATGGATTAAATGCTAATTGGTTTAAGATTTTAATTTGTTGAAGTTTTAGAAGTTATTGATTCACTCCTCCCCTCTTAGTAACTTAGCTTAGTCTTGAATATTTCCAACAAATAATTCAACACCAAGATCAAGAAGCTCCATAGATAGCACAAGAAAGACTAATGATGATCAAATGAGAATCTCAATAATGATCAAAATGATAATAGATATCAAATGATTTGATACTAGATAATTGAATACGCACTAAAAGTGCCTTGTATATAAAGGCAACTAGAATGACTAGGAGTCAGTAAAGAGATAAGGATTGCAACTCAACACATGTCTACCAAAGGTTGATTATCCTCCATTGAGTATAGGAGTTTGTGTGATGATGAGAGGATAAGTTTACATAGGTGTATCTCATAAAGAGATTTTGCAAACACCATGTGCTCAAATAAGTTGCTAACTCCTATGTTGTTAACAAGATAACTCGTCTATGCATATTCCTAAGTATCTAAAGGACAAATAATATAAAAATGCATTATCCTAAGTAAACTTAAGTAAAGTGTAATAATAAATAACTATTTGCACTAACAATTTTGAAGGGTGGAGTAATATTAAGGTGGAGGGTTATCTCTCTTTATAGTAGAATATAAGCTACGATATGTTAAAGAAATGGTAAAAGTTTGGAATAAGACTTCCTTTAGGGATATTTATCAGAAAAAGACCTCCCTAAAATAACACCTAAAAGAAATACAAGATATAATTCAAGTGGAATGGTATATCATTGATCTTATTGAGGAAGATAATGCTAAATTGGTTGGGTATCATGATATTGTTGCTAGGGAAGAGGTTTATTGGAGACAAAGATCAAGGACCATATGGTTAAAGGAAGGAGATAGAAATTCTAAGTACTTCCACTTAACTACTATGAAGCATAGGCCAGAAAATAGAATTTCAAGACTGAAGGTTGATTCTAAAGTTATTTCAAATGATGAGGAAATTACTAAATAAATGGTAGCTTTCTTCTCTTCT
Source organism: Cupressus sempervirens (assembly GCA_028749045.1). NCBI lineage: Eukaryota > Viridiplantae > Streptophyta > Pinopsida > Cupressales > Cupressaceae > Cupressus > Cupressus sempervirens. Next base: position 272,758,889 of record CM053788.1, on the reverse strand, counting down.
TTGTTAATGTTTGGCCTAGGTATGTTACAAGAAGTCAAGGTGAGATTTTGGAAGCTATCCCTTCCTCAATTTCTAAAGATTAGAATAAAATGTTGGTGGCAATCCCTTCAGTGGAGGAGATAAGGAAGGTTATTTTTTCTTTTAAGGGGGGTAGATCTCCTAAGCCAGATGGTTTTCCCATGTTTTTCTTCCAAGTTCTATGGGATGTCATTGGTAAGGATGTTTGCAATGCTATCAAGGAGATATTTAGGGAAATGGAAATGTTAAAAGAGATTAATTCCACATTCAATTGTCCTATTCCAAAAAAGATTGGTGTTGACTCTTCTAATTCTTTTAGGCCTATTAGTATTTATAATTTGATCTATAAGATCATCTCGAATGTGTTGACTCTGAGGATCCCTAAGGTCCTCCCTAATCTTATCTCTAAGGAATGGAATGGGTTTTCCCCTAGTTAGAAGATCTTGGATTCCATCATTGTGATGCATGATAACATCCCCTCTATGGTGACTTCTAACTCTCAGGGTTTTGTGGTGAAGCTTGATGTGTCTAACTCTTATGATAGAGTGGAATGTAGTTTCCTCTTCAAAGTTCTTAGGGCCTTTGGATTTGGTGAAATGTGCATCCATCTCATTTCCCAATTGGTTTCTACTACTTCTTTGGTAGTCCTTGTTAATGGGACATCATCCCTAATTTTCAAACCTACTAGGGAATTGAGGCAAGGGAGTCCAATTTCCTGTATTGTGTTCACAATAATAGAAAAATGTTTGGGGAGATATATTGGGGCCTTCTGAATAAGGGAACTATTCATGGTATTATGCCTTCATCCAACTCCTAACCATGTTCCCATGAACAATTTTTTCACAACACAATTTTGATGGGTATAACATGTGTTAGAGAAGCCACAAACTTTAAGAAGTCCCTTAATCTCTATTCTAATGCTTATGGTAAGAAGGTAAATTGGGAAAATCATTCAATTTTTTTCATCAATACTCCAATTCATAGACAAGTAAAGATTTCTAATATTATGGGTTATTTTATTGCTTATTTTCTAAGAACTTATCTCGGCCTTTCCCTAGCGTTAAAGCCACCTAAGTCATTTTGGGATTCTCTTCTGGATAAGTTCAATATGAAGTCAGTTGGCTAGAAAGGAAAATTTCTTAGCCAAGCTAGTAAAGTCACCTTATTGAAATCTTTTCTTCAAAGCTTTCCTACTTATTCTCTAAGTCTCTTTAAGATCTTGACTAAGTATGTTGATGATATTGAAAGGTTTTAGAGGAAGATATTGAAAGGTTTTAGAGGAACATTATTTGGACATGGATAGAGGAAAATAAAAGAATGCCTTTGGTTACTTGGGACATTGTGTGTAAGATGAAAAGTTTAGATGGTCTTGGTATTAGGTCCATTAGACTCATGAATAAATCTCTTATTGTTAAGAAGGGATAGATGGTCTTTGAGGAACTAAGAAATGGAGTATTATTTGTAAACATAATTTTTTTTTATAATACCCCTTCTATTTTAGAGTTCATTAACTCCCCTCCAATTTCTAATGCTTCTTCCATTTGGAATGTTGTTCAAAGGATCAAGGACACTATTTCTTTAGGGTGTAGATGGAAGGTGGGTAATGGTAGGAGAGTGACATTTTGGGAGGACTACTAGCTTCTAGACTATCCTTTGGAGAGTGTTTTCAAAGATAGAGATACTATTGAGAGATGTAAATGTTGGAAATATTCAAGATATGACAAATTACTGAGAGGGGAGGGGTGAATCAATAACTTTAAAACTTTCCTTTATATTTACCACACATACATCTATGCTACTACATTCATTAGTTTTGAAACATAAAACATTCATTGGACAATAGAACACAATATTTTGGTGACCCAGAAACCTTTCAAATAGAAAGTAAAATTGGGGTGGGGATGATACCCATAAAACTTCAATACTACTGTAGTGCCTCTCATGTTTGCAGTCTGTACCTTGTCTATTTTTTATTCGAGAGATACTCTTTTGATATTTGTACCTTGAGACGACCTGAGGGTCGAATGTTATATTTTGATTTTCGTACCATAGATACTTTGTTGCTATGTTGTTTAGTTTATCATATTTGCATGTTGATGTTATTTTGAGATGACAATAGATCTATGATAACTGATTATCTGGTTATATGATGTATTGGACCTATTTGTTGACTATGTTATGAGATGGATTCTACGCTGTGGTTATTTACTTCATTCTTGTACCTTCACGCTTTCTGTGAATGTGAGTGATGTAAATGGATTAAATAGGTATTTTAATACATGTTTCTTCGGCTATGATATTATTTTCCATTGCACTTGATCGTGTGTTTTAGTGTGCAGGAATTATATCCCTGGCAGTGGCCTATGGAGTTAGTGATCCAGCTGTTCATATTTTGTCAATGTCGCTCCTATATGGTCGACGTATCCTTATTTAGTTGTTTTATATTAAAACCTTTCGGTGATTAGCAAATATGAACTCAGTTGCATTATGTTATTAGACCAGTGAACATGTCTGTGCATTTAGAAGTTCGCATTCGTCACGAAAGTGTTAAGTGTTTTTCTATAATTTTGGGTTTTCGAGTTTTTAATCTTTTGGATTTAATTTCTGGCAGCTTTTCCTTAGGTGAATTTCCATTACGGATAATAACCTATTTTTGTTTGGGTTGTTTCAGAGTTCAACTACTCTAGCTAGCTATTTTCCATTATCAGCTATTCACTCAAAATGAATAAATATTGGAAAAGTGAATTCATTATTCACTTCTCACATTTTGGAAAATTGAGTTTGGAGAGCAAATTTGGAAATCCTCTTCTGAAGGATTATTGGTTTGCTTGTTGTGGGAGTTGTGAGCGTGGGATCTTTGCGAGGTTTGTCTCATTGGATTCGGCTCGAGGAGTTCTCGCTTTGCCGACAGTTTCAGCAGTTTCAGCAAAGTATTTATTTTATTCTACGGGTTTCAGTTTCAGCCCTTTTTGCTATCAGGTAGGGCCTTCCTGTTTTAATGTTTTTTCTCTGTTTCTACTTTTGTTTCTTGTAGCAATATGTTAGGAGGTTGTGAACTAGTGTTCCCCTCCGTTTCTATTTGCTAGTTCTGCCCAGTTGGTCGGGTATGAACGTTTTACCTGTTTTTGAAATGGGGGTTTGGGTTTTTGGGCCGTTATGCTGGCCATTTTTGCATACGGTGTCCGTTTTTTATTATTTTTGGATTTTTGGGGTTTTTGAACCCAAAGGCCAAATGGGTTTTAATTTTGAAATTTTTCCAAAATTTAAGGTTTTTACCTCGTTTTGCGCGCTGCCCTATTTTCTCGAGTTTTCTTGGCACATTGTGGTTCGTGGACTTGGATGATCCATTTGGATACCAGTCAGAACACTTTTGCATCTTTTGTTGCATTGGGATGAGTGTAGCATCTGTCATCCTGATTATGTTTTCGGTCAATTGACTTTTGTTTGCATTCTCATCCTGTCTTTATGTATGATCTCTGTGATGCTGGTGTGCCACACACATGTATATTGTCGGGTGACCTGCAGGGCTCGATCTTCTGTGGTACTTCCGAAAGTTGTGATCATTGGGGTTGGGTTGGGAGTTTGCATGCCTACGGGAACTCATCGCTGGATGAGCATGGGTAGGGTAGGGTAGCATATGGAGGGGGCTTCTATCTCGCAGCCTGGTGACCTTAGTCCCACAGGGTTGGCAGAGGAAGTTTTAAGTAAGTGATAATTAAATAAAACATTAGGTGGTAATAAAATTTAAGATAATAAAAAGTATATGCGGGGCCCTCCGTTGAGGAGTTGAAACGCATGATCCGAGCTTGGGCTTGTCGATGCCAAGCGATTCTCCATGATGTCAGTCCCTACATAGTAGCCTATTGAGGTGTCTGACCAGGACCTATAGTTTATGCATTGTCTATGTCTTGGATTCAGTCATCATGCTGCTTGGCGTGTGTGTTAGGCATGGTTGTTGTTTTGTGTGTGTGTGGTTGGATCATCATCTCCATCAGCACGGCGGGTGTGGACCTACGGGTGCCACGTGGTTGGGAGGCGTAGCTACCTTCACCACTGCTAGGGACCAGTGTACAAAGACGGTCTATTGTCTTGGTATGACTGTAGCTGGATGTGTCACTCTGTACTTCGATATAAAGAGTATGCTTCTTGTGATTTATGCTCTCATTATGAGGTTATCATGTTTAGATGATGTTAGTTTTAACGCTTTCCTCATTATGATGATTAGCATGTAGTAGATGATGTTATTTGATTACAAGGTTATTTTATGTTACTACTAGCATGTTAGATTTCATTTACTTATATTGTAGCATGTTTGGTAGTGATGTCCCTATTACGACAGCACCAATGATTTGATCGGTTGCTTGGGATGTTATGTGCGGGGGATGGCTAGGGCCCACGATGGTCCTATGATGCCATTGATGGTTGGGAGGAACTGCGTACCTAGTTTGGTTAATTGGTTTATTTCTTTGATATTTATGCTTAAATGTAAGAGGTTATTTTCATGTTCACTACGATGTTACTTTAGTTTATTGCAATGTTTCCTTCTGTTCTTCCCTTGCTATTGTTTTAGATGGTTAGACTTTGCTTCCAGTTGTCCATCTTTTAGCTTGGATTCAAGTGTCCTTACCTCGAATAGTGGATCTGGTACTCCCCGGTGTGGAGGAACTTTGTTTTGTTCTTTTTCTAGCCTTGTTTTTGTGTTTTTGGGTGCGTGTTGATTCAAATCTTCGCAGGAGGATGATTCTCTTTCGTGCGAGGATGAGAATTTTCGTGCAAGCCGCAGATTTCTTCACATGAGCCATTGAGAATCTTCACGCGAGCTGGTGAAAGTCTTCGCGTGAGAACAAATACTGGTGCTCTGTCTTCACGCGAAAAATAGGGGCTAGTTAGGCTTGTCGAAATAAAGTTTGAAAGTTGGTTTTAGATACCCTTTTGGTTTTCTTACCTTCCTAGTGCTTCTCAGATGTTGTTAGGGGCTTAAAATATATCGTTTAAGTATAAGTTTACATATTATACTTAAGATATATTTTAATATATGCGACGATTCATTTGAGATGGGTTTCAGACCTCTGCGAGCTAAGGTGTAGATTCTAGGAGAAATCAGGGCTTCAGAAGTTCAGACTTAGCCAAATTTCAGGGCTTCAGGATTTCAGACTTAGCCAATTTCCAAGAGTCAGCTTATGTCTTTCAGCTTGGTAGGTCTTTGTGGTTTTCGTGATTGTGTTCTAGTTGGTAGTGGCGTTTGGAGATCCGTTGGTGCTTGGTTGTCTTTCAGTCTTCCGTTGCGATCTTTTGGTTTGTGTAGGTTGTATCATGTGCACTTACACTTGTTTAAAGGAAAAAATTGTTCTAACTTGCTTTTCATCCTTGTTTCGAAGGATCTCCAGGTGGGGCATTACATCTAGTATCAGAGCCCATGTTGCTACATTGGGATCTCTGTGTTATGCTTCCACTATGGTTTTGTTTGTTGTTGTGTGATTGCTTTGTTATGTTTATTTATTTGTTATCTTGCTCATTCATGGTTTTTACTCTTATGCTTGTGATCCGATTGTTCTGACTTTGTCTTGTTGCTTCCTTTCAATGATGCCTCTTACACGTAGACCTGGTGGCCATGGTGATACCTGTAGTGGTAACCGTGGAAGTGAGCACCATGAAGAGGAACGTCAGGGAGGAGGGGGAGAACATGGTAATATTGGTGATTAGAATGGCGGAGGGGCGGTGATGCCTATCCTCCAGCAGATTCTTGCTCTTTTGGGCCCTCGTGTTGAGGAGCGCCAGCAGAATCAGAATCAGGAAGAGGGATCTCATCATGGAGATTCCCATCACTCTGAGCATAGAGAGGAGGAACGTGAACATGAGCATTCTCTTACTCCACCAGGTGGCAGAGGACACGGTCAGGGTGGTAGAGACCGCAATAGTGAGGACTCCATCAAGTTGGATATCATGAAGTCCCTTCAAAGTTCCAAACCACCACAATTCGATGGTAGGGGAAGTGGCCTCAAGGCTGAGACTTGGTTGCTAGATATGGAGCGCTGCTTCACCATGTATCCATATTCAACCAACATGAGGGCCCGTTGTGTAATTATGTAGTTGAGGGACCACGGATCTGTTTGGTGGAATATTGAGAGTCAGAAGCTTCAGCTTAGTGTTGTAGATCTCACCTGGGAGATTTTTGAAGAGAGATTCTGAGAGAGATTCTTATCTCCTCAGTACAGGGAGGCCCGTGCTGATGAGTTCCATGCAATCTGTCAAGGGAACATGACTATGGATCAGTACGAGATTCGGTTCTTTGAACTTAGGCAGTATTCATGCTACAACAATGATGATTTTCTCTTAGCGCATCATTTTATCCGAGGCCTTAAGGATTCCCTCATTGGAGAAGTCTGCATGCATCAGCCTAGGACTCTTGTGCTCGCGGTGGAAAAGGCACGTATTGCAGAGGAAAATCTGGCTAGAGGTTTTGGTAGCAAATCTGGTTCTCAAAACCAGGGTGCTAGGAATGCAAGGCAGGATGCGCAGTATTCTCAGTCCTCAGGAAAGGGACAGACCCAGCCAACACCCTCTCAGGGTGGTTCTCATCGCAACCAACAAAAGGGTTTTTGGACCAAAGGTGGTCAGTCTTCTAGTTATTTAGGGAAGAAAGGAGATAATTAGAATAGAGGACAAAAATCTCAACAGGATTGTCCTCCTCAGAGCAGTCAGCAGAGGTAGTGCACCATATCCTAGTGCTACTCAGAGTGGTCGTGGGATAGGACCCAACTTTTCTGGGAATTGTTATTCTTGTGGCCAACCTGGCCATAAATCTTATGATTGTCCCATCAAACCAACTACAGGACCTGGTAAGGGCGCAGCGAGATCTGAGCCTACTATAGGAGATGCAGGTTAGAATCATAGAGTCTTTGCAGTGGTTGATAACCATCAAGCTGAGCATCAAGGTACGGTAGTTGAGGCTACAGGTATGTTGCATGGTATTTCAACTTCAATTTTGTTTGACTCTAGTGCCACCGATTCTTTCATTTCACCATCTCTTGTTCAGCAATGTGGGCTAGTGGCAATGCGTCAGGTTGATAGATGGCAGGTTGAGTTAGCCACGGGTTCTAAGGTGGCTGTTGACTCATTGGTTAGGAGTTGTTTGGATTTGGGAACCTTCACCACCACAGTGGATCTACGCATTTTACCTCTACGATCGTATGACATTGTATTGGGCATGGATTGGTTAGCTGCCCATCAGGCCAATATCGATTGCCATCGTAAGGTGGTACAATGTGTGGATGACACAGGTGGGCAGGTGGAACTTTTGGGAGTTCAGCGACCAGTCTCGCTTTGTATGATCTCAGCTAATCAGCTGAAGCGAAGTGTGCGAAAGGGTTGTCAGTTGTTTCTTGTATCTCTCAGTGATCTTGAGGAAGCCAAGAGCCATACAGTAACACTCGATGATCATCCACTCCTTCATGAGTATGTAGATGTGTTTCCTGATGAAATTCCAGGTATGCCACCACAGCGTGACATTGGCTTTCGGATCGATCTTGTACCAAGAGCAGAACCGATTTCACGAGCTCCTTATCACATGACTACTCAGGAGTTGAGTGAGCTCAAATTGCAGTTGGAGGAATTATTGGCCAAGGGCCATATTCATCCTAGTGTTACCCCGTGGGGTGCACCAGTCATCTTCGTGAAGAAGAAGGATGGTTCTTTGCGTTTGTGCATTGACTACCGGCAATTGAATAAGGTGACGGTGAAGAACCGTTATCCTTTACCAAGGATAGATGACTTGTTTGATCAGATGAAGGGAGCACGAGTGTTCTCAAAGATTGATCTAAAGTCAGGATACCATCAGCTTCGTATCCAAGAGGCTGATATTCATCGAACAGCATTTTGTACACGATATGGGCATTATGAGTTCACAGTTGTACCTTTTGGGTTGACCAATGCGCCATCAGTGTTCATGAGTTTGATGAATGGGGTATTTTGCATGTACCTCGATCAGTGTGTCATTGTGTTTCTGGATGACATATTGATCTACTCGAAGACTGTGGAGGAGCATGAAGTCCATTTACGTCAGGTATTGCAGTGCTTGAGAGACCATCAGTTGTATGGAAACCTGAGTAAATGTGGGTTCTTCCAGTCAGAGGTAAAGTATTTGGGACATATCATCACTGGTGATGGAATTGCAGTGGATTCGAAGAAGATTCGTGCTATCATGGATTGGTCGGCACCCACTAATGTCTCAGAAGTTCGTAGTTTCATGGGACTAGCAGGTTACTGCCATTGTTTTGTGAAGGATTTCTCATGAGTAGCCCATCCCATCACTTCTCTTCAGAGGAAAGGGAAGAAGTTTGTTTGGTCAGACCAGTGTGAGGTAGCATTTGTTGCTCTTAAGGAGAGTTTAACCAGTGCACCAATCCTTGCAGTGCCTAATCCTGTAGGTGATTTCTTGGTTTGCACAGATGCTTCGTTGGAAAGTGTGGGTGTGGTGTTAATGCAGGATGGTCGAGTGATTGCTTTTGAGTCTAGAAAAATCAAGGACCATGAGCTAAACTACCCCACTCATGATTTGGAACTTGCAGCCATAGTGCATGCCCTTATCCATTGGAGGCATTTTCTTTTGGGACATAGGTTTGAGTTGCATAGCGATCATAGGAGCTTGCAGTATATCTTTACTCAACCAAAATTGAATGCACGACAGCGTCGTTGGATGGAGTTCCTATGCGAGTATGACTTTGATGTTCATTACATCAAAGGGAAGGAGAATGTTGTCACAGATGCCTTGAGCAGGAGGCAACATGAGGTATCAGTGATGTCATTGGGAGTGGATTTGTGAAGCCGTATTTTGGAGGCTTTGCCTAGTGACTCTTGGTATCAGGAGGTGAGGGCGGAGATTGAGTCTAGACGTACCCTTGAGGGGAGATTTTTAGGTTATATGCTTGAGTCCGATGGACTATTGTGACACTCAGGATGTATTTATGTACCCTTGTTGAGTGATCTTCGTACCTTAGTTTTGTTGGAAGCGCATCGAGCACCATATTCCGCACATCCTAGAGTCAGAAAGATGCACGCTGATCTCAAACAGCTGTACTTCTGGGTAGGGATGAGACGCAATGTTGCTGATTTTGTTGCTAGATATCTTGAGTGCCAGAGAGTGAAGGCAGAGCATCAACATCCGGTGGGTCTTTTGCAGCCACATACCATTCCAGAGTGGAAGTGGGATACGATATCTATTGATTTTATCATAGGGTTGCCTATGTCATCATAGAGACATGATTGTATCATGGTGACAATGGACAAGTTGTCCAAGGTAGCACATTTTTACCCATTAGAGCATCCTACACTGCTTCTTTCGTAGCGCATGTTTTCATGGTGGATATTGTTCATTTGCATGGGATCCCTCATCGTATCATTTTTGATAGAGATCTAGTGTTTACTTCTACACTATGGACGTCTCTATAGCATGCGTTGGGCACTCAGCTCAATTTTAGTTCAGCCTATCACCCAGAGACTAATGGTCAGACAGAGAGAGTAAATCAGGTTCTGGAGGATATGCTTCGCATGTATGTTATGGATAGGCAGGTGAAGTGGGAGGACTATTTATACCTTGTTGAGTTTGCATACAATAATGGGTATCATAGTTCTCTAGGCATGTCACCTTTTCAGGCCTTGTACGGTAGACCATGCCGTACCCCTTTGAGTTGGGATCGTTTGGAGGACCGTGTTCTTTTGGGTCCAGAGATGCTTTAGGATATGGAGCAGCAGGTTGTTCGCATTAGGGAGCATTTGGTTACTACTCAGGACAGGTAGAAGAAGTATGTAGATGCCCATAGGTTGGATTGTCACTTTTCTGTTGGTGACAGGGTGTTTTTGAGAATGCGGCCGAGGAAGAGTCGTATCCGTTATGGGAAAGGCTTTAAGTTGGCGCCATGTTTTGTCGGACCTTTTGAGATCCTTGAGAGGATTGGTCCTGTTGCTTATCGACTAGCACTGCCACCTAGCCTATCGCGCATCCATGATGTTTTCCATGTTTCTATATTGCGGTAGTATATCCCTAATGTGACCCATGTTCTTGATTGGGATGCTTTGCAGGTAGCGGACGGGCAGCTTACTTTGGAGCCCATTCGTATCCTACAGCAGCGGAGGCTAACCTTGCAAGGTTGGGACATAGAGTAGCTAAGGGTCCAATGGGACCCAAGCGATGAGACCTCTGCGACTTGGGAAGATGCTACACGATTGAGGGGATTGTACCCCTACCTTTTTGTTGGCTTCCAGGAGTAAGCCTATACTAGTGGGGGAGGATGTAGTGCCTCTCGTGTTTGCAGTATGTACCTTGTCTATTTTTGATTCGAGAGATACTCTTTTGATATTTGTACCTTGAGACGACCTGAGGGTCGAATGTTATATTTTGATTTCCGTACCATAGATGCTTTGTTGCTATGTTGTTCAGTTTATCATATTTGCATGTTGATGTTATTTTGAGATGACAGTAGATCTATGATAACTGATTATCTGGTTATATGATATATTGGACCTATTTGTTGACTATGTTATGAGATGGATTCTACGCTATGGTTATTTAATTCATTCTAGTACCTTCACACTTTCTGTGAATGTGAGTGATGTAAATGGATTAAATAGGTATTTTAATACATGTTTCTTCGGCTATGATATTATTTTCCATTGCACTTGATCGTGTGTAGTTGCCTATGGAGTAGTGATCCAGTTGTTCATATTTTGCCAATGTCGCTCCTATATGGTCGACGTATCCTTATTTAGTTGTTTTATATTAAAACCTTTCAGTGATTAGCAAATCCGCACTCAATTGCATTATGTTATTAGACCAGTGAACATGTCTGTGCATTTAGAAGTTCGCATTCGTCGCGAAAGAGTTAAGTGTTTTTCTATAATTTTGGGTTTTCGAGTTTTTAATCTTTTGGATTTAATTTCTAGCAGCTTTTCCTTAGGTGAATTTCCATTACGGATAATAACCTATTTTTGTTTGGGTTGTTTTAGAGTTTAACTACTCCAGCTAGCTATTCTCCATTATCAGCTATTCACTCAAAATGAATAAATATTTGAAAAGTGAATTCATTATTCACTTCTCACATTTTGGAAAATTGAGTTTGGTGAGCAAATTTGGAAATCCTCTTCTGAAGGATTATTGTTTTGCTCGTTGCGGGAGCTGTGAGCGTGGGATCTTTGTGAGGTTTGTCTCGTTGGATTCAGCTCGAGGAGTTCTCGCTTTGCCGACAGTTTCAGTAGTTTCGACGGAGTATTTATTTTATTCTACGGGTTTCAATTTCAGCCCTTTTTGCTGTCAGGTAGGGCCTTCCTGTTTTAATGTTTTTTCTCTGTTTCTGCTTCTGTTTCTTGTAGCAATATATTAGGAGGCTGTGAACTAGTGTTCCCCTCTGTTTTTGTTTGCTAGTTCTGCCCGGTTGGTCGGGTATGAACGTTTTACCTGTTTTTTAAATGGGGGTTTGGGTTTTTGGGCCGTTATGCTGGCCATTTTTGCATACGATGTCCATTTTTGATTATTTTTGGATTTTTGGGGTTTTTGAACCCAAAGGCCAAATGGGTTTTAATCTTGGAATTTTTCCAAAATTTAAGGTTTTTACCTCGTTTTGCGTGCCACCCTATTTTTTTGAGTTTTCTTGGCACATTGTGGTTTGTGGACCTAGATGATCCATTTGGATACCAGTCAGAACACTTTTGCATCTTTTGTTGCATTGGGATGCGTGTAGCATCCATCATCCCGATTATGTTTTCGATCGATTGACTTTTGTTTGCATTCTCATCTTGTCCTTGTGTATGATCTCTGTGATGGTGGTGCACCACACACACGTATATTTTTGGGTGACCTGTGGGGCTCGATCTTTCGTGGTACTTCCAAAAGTTGTGATCATTGGGGTTGGGTTGGGAGTTTGCATGCCTATGGGCACTCATCGCTGGATGAGCATGGGTAGGGTAGGGTAGCATATGGAGGGGGCTTCTATCTCACAGCCTGGTGACCTTAGTCCCACAGGGTTGGCAGAGGAAGTTTTAAGTAAGTGATAATTAAGTAAAACATTGGCTGGTAATAAAATTTAAGATAATAAAAAGTATATGCGGGGCCCTCCGTTGAGGAGTTGAAACACATGATTCGAGCTTGGGCTTGTCGATGCCAAGCGACTCTCCATGATGTCAGTCCCTATGTAGTAGCCCATTGAGGTGTCTGACCAGGACCTGTAGTTTATGCATTGTCTATGTCTTGGATTCAGTCATCATACTGCTTGGCGTGTGTGTTAGCCATGGTTGTTGTTTTGTGTGTGTGTGGTTGGATCATCATCTCCATCAGCACGGCGGGTGTGGACCTACGGGTGCCACGTGGTTGGAAGGCGTAGCTACCTTCACCACTGCTAGGGACCGGTGTACAGAGACGGTCTATTGTCTTGGTACGACTGTAGTTGGATGTGTCACTCGGTACTTCGATATACGGAGTATGCTTCTTGTGATTTATGCTCTCATTATGAGGTTATCATGTTTAGATGATGTTAGTTTTAACACTTTCCTCATTATGATGATTAGCATGTAGTAGATGATGTTATCTGATTACAGGGTTATTTTATGTTACTACTAGCATGTTAGATTTCATTTACTTATATTGTAGCATGTTTGGTAGTGATGTCCCTATTACGACAGCACCAATGATTTGATCGGTTGCTTGGGATGTTATGCGCAGGGGATGGCTAGGGCCCACGATGGTCCTATGATGCCATTGATAGTTGGGAGGAACCGCGTACCTAGTTTGGTTAATTGGTTTATTGCTTTGATATTTATGCTTAAACTTAAGAGGTTATTTTCATGTTCATTGCGATGTTACTTTAGTTTATTGCAATGTTTCCTTCTGTTCTTCCCTTGCTATTGTTTTAGATGGTTAGACTTTGCTTCCAGTTGTCCATCTTTTAGCTTGGATTCGAGTGTCCTTACCTCGAATAGTGGATCCGGTACTCCTCGATGTGGAGGAACTTTGTTTCGTTCTTTTTCTAGCCTTGTTTTTTTGTTTTTGGGTGCGTTCTGATTCAAATCTTCGTGGGAGGAGGATTCTCTTTCGCGCGAGGATGAGAATCTTCACGCGAGCCGCGGATTTCTTCGCACGAGCCGTTGAGAATCTTCACGCGAGCCGGTGAAATTCTTCGTGTGAGAAGAAATACTGGTGCTCTGTCTTCGCGCGAAAAATAGGGGCTAGTTAGGCTTGTCAATATAAAGTTTGAAAGTTGGTTTTAGATACCCTTTTGGTTTTCTTACCTTCCTAGTGCTTCTCAGATGTTGTTAGGGGCTTAAAATATATCATTTAAGTATAAGTTGATGTATTATACTTAAGATATATTTTAATATATGCGACGATTCATTTGAGATGGGTTTTAGACCTCTGCGAGCTAAGGTGTAGATTCTAGGAGAAATTAGGGCTTCAGAAGTTCAGACTTAGCCAAATTTCAAGGCTTCAGGATTTCAGACTTAGCCAATTTCCAAGAGTCAGCTTATGTCTTTCAGCTTGGTAGGTCTTTGTGGTTTTCATGATTGTGTTCTAGTTGGTAGTGGCGTTTGGAGATCCGTTGGTGCTTGGTTGTCTTTCAGTCTTCCGTTGTGATCTTTTGGTTTGTGTAGGTTGTATAATGTGCACTTACACTTGTTTAAAGAAAAAAATTGTTCTAACTTGCTTTTCATCCTTGTTTCCAAGGATCTCCGAGTGGGGCATTACAACTACAACATAAATTTGGGCTATTAAGGCTTACATTGACCACTTCTGGTGATCTGTCCTATTAGGAGCATAAAGGATTGCTAGGTCCACCTTGTTAGAGAATTTACAAACATACATTGAAGTATGCACTCGGTTAGGAGATTTATACAAAGGCTATTAAGTCTACCTTGTTAGAGGATTTAGAGGACTAATTCACTAGTTAAGATGAAATAGTGGATCTACTTACAATAGATTGCTGATAAGATCCTTTATGCACTGATCACCTTATGTGATGAATATAACATTTCTGCCTCTGTATTGACCTTGTTGTATTCCTTGAACTATTGTTGAAAATGATTCATAGATACTCTTCAAAATTACTTCACATTACTTTTCTATTCCTTGATGTATTATATCTTACAACACATTTTACATATATACCTTTCAAATTTACAAAATTGCAAGGTCAGCAAAAATACAAGTGAACAAATATATTACAAAGTTAGCCCAATAGTAAATAACTTGGGTTCGCTGAACTAACTCAGTGACCTTTTGATACACGACATTCACTGCATTACTTGGCATCATCATGCACTCGATAGAAGTGAAGGCTTGATCCATACTAATCACTCAATGTAGTTCTGAACTTGGTAACCATTTGTGACTCAATAGATGTAGTGTTACTCGATAGATACTGCACACTGAGTTTACCTTTCTTTACTCAGCAAACACTATTTCTTCCAATGCTCAGTTTCCTCTGAATTTTCATAACACAAACTTACTACTCGGTAGATACTGTGAAGCATGGTAGATATTGTGAAACTTGGTAGACATTGTTGGTCTTCACATTGTCTGTATTTACTTGATAGCTTCAAGAATGCTCGATGTAAACTGTATAATTGCTAAGCTTACAAGGTAACCACTAGATGCTCGATAAGCATTTAGAATTGAGTAAGTGTTGTCACTAATGACAAATATAATATAATTCCAATAGTAAATAGAGATATGGTGAATGTGTGTCTAATTATTGGAAAGATGGGAATTGGGTGAATATTATGGAGATTAATAAAGACCTTGGACTTATTTAGAATTATCTTAATTCAGTTTGTATTAATTTAAAATATGAAGATTCTCTTGTCTAGGTTATCCATCCTAGTGGGAAATATGAAGTGGTGACAGTCTTAAAAGCTAAAAGTGATGATAGTACCCCCCACCCCTTGGGTGAAAGATTCAATGAGAGGTCACATTCCTAAGCTTGAAATTTTCTTCTGGATTAATCTTCAAAATAAAATCTTGACTATTGATAACCTGAATAAAAGAGGCTTTAGTTTTGTTAATAGATGCATTCTTTGCAAGAGAGATTTAGAAAAAATTGATCATATTTTCATCCATTATAGCTTTAGCCAAGAGGTATAGGAGATCCTTCTAAATTACTAAAAAAGTGTTTTGGGTCCATGCTAACAAGTTGACTAGGTTTGTTATTAGCTAGAAGTGCCCAATGAAAGGTCCTAAAGTTAGTTTTATTTTGAATTTCTCTCTTCCTCACTTATGTTGGGGTATTTGGAAAGAAAGGAATAGACAAATCTTTAGGGATAAAGAAACTTCTTCTTGGGTTTTCGGTCAAAAAATTATTTGATAAATCAAGGATAATTTCATCTCCCACAATGGTGGAAAAAGGAATTTCAATATTCTGGACCCTATTATGAATATCTTTGTGAAGCCAAAGTTTAAAAGGGAGGGTCCAGTATGGTTATCCCCTCCTAATGGGTAGTTAAAAGAAAATTTTGATGGCTCTATGAAAGGTAATCTGGGAAGGGATAACTAGGATGGGGTGTAAAGTAATTACTATGGGAGAGTTATAAATTCTATGGTTGTTCCCATTGGCATATCTTCTAGTCACATTGCAGAGACAACTGCAACTTTGTATGTAGTAAGAATGGAAATGGAAACTAGATATCAAAATCTCTAGCTAGAATGAGACTCCCTCAATATCATCAGTACTCTAAATAATAAAAACTCTATTTTGTGGAGTATTGAAGATACCACTTTAGGAATAAAGGATCTCCTAAATAATTTTGATAAATTCTACATTTCCTTAGTTACCAAGAAAAAAATAAGGCGGTTGACTAGATTGGTAATATTGTTGTCAGATTAGGGAGAATGATGATGTGGATGAAGGATTTAAGTTCCCATACAGAGCTTAAGGAGTTAATAAATTTTGATGTGGCTAATTATATTGTGGGGAGGATTAATTAATTATTATCATTTTTTTGTGGGAGTGTTGGTAATAATGGAGTGATTTATCAAAGTTCAAGGAAATACCTTTTCATTATTACCATTTTAATGTGGCATGTATTCTAGGTGCTAGCGAAGACTTTTTTGAGATTTAAAAGAATTTTAACTTTCATCACCTTTATTAGTGTCATTTTGTCTTTGTGAAAGATCTCTATGATTCTACTCAGGAATATGTGGGGTGATCCAAAAAATTGGGAGCCTTCAAATTACAAGTATTGGAAGGAGAATAATTTAGTGTGGGAATAACTCAAAAAAGGTAAGGTAACATGTTACCTTGAGAAACTACATGGTTTTAATCCACATGTAACTAAGGAGTTTTTAAAATATTTGGTCTAGAGGGAATGTGAATATGTATGGGGTTTATATTTCCATTACTAAGGAGTTTCTTGTTGAGATAATGGGTCTCCCTAACTCACAAATTAAATTTAAAAAGGAAACAAAGATTTCAAATGTGGCCCTAAAGAAGTTTCCTAAAACTTTGGAAGAGGAAAAGAAATTGGTTAAGGTGGTAGATTTTCTATGTTTAGACCAGATTAAGGAAATTTTTTAGGATGTTCTTTCCTATGTTAGGGAGTACTTCATTTTATATGCTTGGTATAAATGTGTTCACAATTACCATTTTGTTTTCTTCAATCACTTTAGGCACAAGGACATGATTTAATTTCCTTATTAATTGGAATACTCTCTCCTATAAGGGCTTAGGGCTCATCATAAAAAAGGATTCAACATGTTCTTCATGAGGGCTTAATTTTGTTGATTACAAAATACTATAAGGATAGGGATCTGGGGGTGTTGATTTTATCAATTAAAAAGAAATAAAAGTCTCTTAAGTGTTCCTTGGAGAAGACTAATGTTAAAAAGGGAAGGTGGGTTGTGAAGGAAAAAATAAAGTTGAGGCTAGAGGCATGTAGATAGATTTGAAGAGCACTTCTAAAGCTAAGGAGGAGTAGGGAAAAAGTTTGGGAGCAACTGGATCAGGGCAGGATTACCAGATACATTGCAAAATTGCATGGTTTTGATCAAGAGGTTACTAATAGTATGGTTACTTCATGGAAGGATGGTAGATTCAAGGTAAATGGGGTATCATTCGTGATCACAAAGGAGGTGATATCGACCGTCTCTAAAATCCTAATTGAGGGTTTTAAGTTTTTCAGGGACAAGAAGCTCTTAGCTAACACTATGTGGGATTTTGTGAAGGATACAGAGGAACTAAAAGCCCTAAAGAAGATTAACATGTATTATGTTCCTAATACCATGAAGAAACTATGGAGGTATGTTCTGAGAGCTGTTATCAACTACATTACTCTGGACCCTAGGTTTGATCAAGCTTGTACCCACCACTTTATTCTTTTGAATCATTTTTGGCATAGTAGTAAAATTTCTTTTCCTTTTTACTTGTTAACTTCCATGAGCAAGGTTGTGGTTAGCTTCAAAAAGAAGCCCACTAATAACCTTGCTCTACATGAGGGGCTTTTGTTGCTCATTTATGAGCACTTTAAGGCTCAAACCATAAGCAATGCCCCCCCTTAGGCTGAGAACGTGACCTCTAGAAGCATCATGTAAAGGATGTGAGGGTTGACAGTGATGATGAGGAGGATGTGGAGATGAAAGAAGAGGAAAAGGAGATGCATGAGGTAAATAAGGAAGACCAGGGAGGGAAAAAATGCAAGAGGGAGGGTCTGGAGAATGAGAATATGCAGCAAGAACGAGATATGTCTTCACTGCCTCTTTCTCCTATCCATACTCAAGCCCAACCTAAGGATCAAAAAATGGATTTTGAGATTGAGGTTGGGGAGGTGCAGGTTAAAGACGGGAGGAAAGCTCGAAAAAACTTTAATGTTAGGATCTCAAAAATGGGCATTTTTAGAGAGGCCATGAACCCACAGGTCCTTGTGGATAGCCAAGAAGAGGAGCAACTTGAAGAACTCATAGACCCAATTATTGTGGCTATTTCAGATAATACTAGGGAATCTGGGTTGAACCTTTTGAACAATGCCCACAACAGTATGATTGATAACTTCAGATTAATCAAGTGGCTTTTCCATGAGCTGGAGGAGGTCAAAGAGTAGGTGGGTCATATGGAGGATAACAGGAATGGAGTGGATTTTGATAACAGAGATGGAAATGGTGAGAGGCTTAGTCTGGTGGAGAGAAGGATTAACAACCTCGAAATCTACAATCATAATCTCTCAAACCAAATGATATCGCTGCTAAGCTCCATTAACAACAACATTATTTCTTTAAATAGTTGGATCAAAGATAGAGTTATGAAGGAAGAACTGGATGGAAAAGACAGGGAAAAAGCTAGACTGGTGGTTGACACTGCAAAGGACAACATCAACAATGGTTAGGACCAGGAGGATCAAAGGGAGCTCCAGCAAGAGGCTAAGGAGAACTAGATGGCCTATGAGGTTGCTTAGGCCATGCAAGACCTGGAGAGAAAGAATGAGGACTAACCCACTACCTATTCTTTTGTTTCAATCTATTTTTTGGCTTTTTTTCAGGGCTTTTGCCTTTGTCATTTCTATGTAGTTTTTGTTCCTGGTCTTTTCTTTGTTTCTAGGCCGGGCCTTGGGCTTATTATCAGCTTTTGAACTTGAATTCTTTTGGCTGAACTTTTCACGCTTATTATCAACCTTGTTATTGTTTTAACTCTTGGGTTTCAGGCTCCTTGTAAAACCTATTTATCTAATCAAAAACTTTGGAGAGAAAGAGGAAAAGGGTTCTTGGAAAGGGAAAATAGAAAGTCAAAACTTGGAAGAGAAAGATTGAGTTGGAGGATGACATGGTGGCTAAGGTAGAAGAAAAAAAGGAGAATATGGGTGAGGAGGCTGTTACTAATAGTGGTGGTTATAATTCAAAAAATGAAGACTACTCTAGTAGCTAGGAGGAGGCTTCTATAAAAACCATGAAAAATGGTAGTGGTTCAAAGAAAATATGTGAAAATAAAGTCAATATTGATGAAACCCCAAATTTTGAGAAGAGAATTTGAAATGGATCTCAAGATGTTAACCTATCAGAGACTAGATATACTCCTATGAAAGAGACTATTTTGGGTCATGTAGTAAGGAGGAAAGGGAACCCCCTAGCAATAAGAATGATAAGTTGAAGGAAGCCTAGATTAGCCCACTAAAAAATTCATTGGAAAATGTGTAAATTTCTAACCAGAATGTGGAAGAGTCGGTGATAATTTTGGTGATGAAAATGAGAAGACTGTATTTGAGAGGCTTGGTGACACAAGGCCTAAATATCTTAAAAGGTGTCAAGGAAATGAGGATAGTAATTATGTTATTGATGAACCTGATGAGATGGTTGGGGAGGATCATGGTGGAAACCTCAAATTTCTCTATAAGGCTAAGATGTGGGTGGATATTTCCCTAATGGATGACACATGGATATATAATGAGATAAATTTATTTTGGAAGTTTTTCAGTGATTTTTAAAGCAATATTGAGGTAGAAAAAACTAAAAGGATGAAGCTAGATGAAAAAGTTAGGGACATTCTTGGTAAATTCCTTGACTATGAGGTTAAATTATGGTAGCTTATAAGAATAGTGAGAGAACATGAATATGGTTAATTACAACTTATGTGTGGTTGTTGCCAGCCTAGGAAGGAGAAGTGTTGAAGTAATATTTTCCCCAATGTCAACCTCTATAAGTAGGGGTCCCGTTAAGCATACAAAGAGAAGGCTATTGAGGCAAGCTCAGGCTCGAATGCTAAAGATTCTATTGAGGAGGTGGCTAGTCTTGAGAAGAACTTGGATAAAGTTGTAAAGGAATTTGTCTAAGTGTGGTGCTACTTTTTTTTCTCTTTTTTTTTTTTTGGTTGCTCATCATGATCCTAGGGTTCAAGTCTCTAGTTCTAATCATTGGCTCTAGTCTTTAATTATGGTTGTGTTTACTACTCTCTATTCTTTCCAGTAGCAATAAGGTGTTTCCCTTAAGGGATTTCAATCTATATTATAATGTTTTATCTATAAGGTTTCAAGTCCTTGTAAAACCTTTTTTAATGTTGATACTTTGGAAATAATGTTCTATCTTGGTTAGTTATAGTATGGGGTTATGGGTCCCCTCAAGACTTTTTTTTGTATTAATCCAAAAAAAGAGAAGCAATAATGCTTATGAGAAAAGAGAAAATCATAGAAGATGAAGCTATGATATTTTAATAAAGTCTAGAATTTTTTTATATGGAATAGATGTTACCACCAAGATGGCTTGTTTAGCTATGATGGAGATTAACCGTGAACTATTGACCGATTGGATGATATTTTTTTGTATTACAATGTTTTATGTTAAAAGGAGGGTATCAAAAATGAGAAAAGGACATTTAAAAATCTTCTACATGGGTAATATATCATGCACAACATTTCCAATGGAGCTTCTCAATATTTTTGTAAATGTAATTTCTTTTTATATCAAGACGAAGTCCATGGATAGATTTATGGGATTCAATAAGAT
Source organism: Cupressus sempervirens (assembly GCA_028749045.1). Taxonomy (NCBI): domain Eukaryota; kingdom Viridiplantae; phylum Streptophyta; class Pinopsida; order Cupressales; family Cupressaceae; genus Cupressus; species Cupressus sempervirens. The sequence continues at coordinate 272,738,410 of CM053788.1, read as the reverse complement.
TAAATCTCATTTTGGCAAGAAGGAATCTTATGTTTGGAGAAATTTAATTGACAAAGGGAGACATATGTAAGAGTGCTCCTAGAATCAAGTAAAGGGAGCTACATCAAGTATTGAAATATATTAGTAGTAGTTAGGGTACAGGGGTACACAATAATTAGAGTAGTCTTCTTTTATCCAGCAATAAGCTTGTTATAAATACATACCTATTAGTATAAAATAAAAATATGAAATAATCCATATACATTTGGGTGGCATATAAAATGGCATAATTTAGAGATTAGGCATCAAGGAAAAAAGAAGATACTATATAGATGTATCATGACTAAAACCAATAGCAAATTGCACTCGTTCCACCCACAATTATGAGAGTTCATAATTTTTAGCATAGGAATAGTACTTTTAGATAGAATAAAGTATAATACTTTTTGAGATGCATATTGTTGATGGATACAGGCAATGGTTCGCTCTCTAGAGTTGTAAGCTAGTATAATCCAAACCCAAATGTTGTAGTGACAACATAGGGTCCTTCCCAATTTGGTTCAAATTTTCCTAGTTTCTCTCTGTATTGCTAACTCTTGTAGTTCATTTTCAAGACTAGATCACCAACCTCAAAATGATGACCTCAGAATTTCTTGTTATAGATCCTTTTGAGTCAGTTTTGGTAAGCTTGCAAATGTTTCAAGGTGGCTCACCTATGCTCATCTATTATTTCAAGTTCATGTAGTTTAGACACTTTGTAGTTTTCATCATCAACAATGTCCTATAGGGATACTCTCATTGATGTATTTCAATTTCAATAGGAAAGATGACCTTAGTTCCATAGACTATAAAGTAGACTGTCATGCCAATGGGAGCATGCACACTTTTTTGATAGGCCCAAAGAGATTGATTTAGTTACAAGTGTCAATCTTAAATAGAGTTATTAACAATCTATTGGAGGATCTTGGTAATGGTCTTATTAGATGCCTCTTTTTGGTTATTTCCCTATGGAGGGTAAATACTAGAGAATCCATGGTAGATATTGTACTTCTCACATAACTTATCAACATCCTTTTTTGAAATGAACTACCATGATAAAAAATAATAGCCAAGGTGACTCCATAGTAGCATATGATATAGTTAAGGATGAACCTTGAAATCTTCTTTCCAATAGTGAAAGTCAGAGGGACAGCTTCAACCCACTTGGTAAAGTAACTGGTTATGAAAAGGGCCATGGAGAGAAAACTAGATGTAGTTCTTGTGCCAGTGTATGGATCAAATTACAATGTATCTAGCACTTATGGCATGTTTTGGTAAAATTATAAGAATCGTATTCCATGATGGGCCAATAATATCCAACTCTTACCAGTTACTTTGCTAGACTCAGGCCACTGAAATGGCCTCCACAAATACCTTCATGTACCTCATGTCAAGAAGTCTTGACTTCTTGCAAATCAAGACATCTGAGAAGTGTTTGGTCGAAGGATCTCTTATAAAGGGTGTTGTCGATGATGACATATCTAGTGTCTTGACACATAAAGGCTTGACATTTTTTCTTGGATAAGTTAGGAGATAGGATTTGGGAATGTAGATAATCATAAATGTCTTGATAATGGGGTGAATTAGGACCAAAAAGTTGACACATGAACTTAGATTAAGAGAGCTCAAATGCAAGAATCAAGAGTTGTTCTACAAGGAACTTACAACATTCCAAATTTTGTGGCATATCAATGATAGAAGAAATGGTGGCTATAGCGTTAGCTTTATTTTTGTGTATTCAAGGGAGCTAACAAAAAGAGATAGTGACAAATTTAGATTTGAGTTTGAGAAAATATGTCATTTCTTTGTAAGGCATCAACTTATCATATTTGGTTTCATAGTCATCATTGATTTGTTGGATGAGTAACTAGGAATCACGATATACTTGCAAATGTTGTATGTTCCATTGGATGTCTAGCTTTAATCTAGTTATCATTGCCTCATACTATATTATGTTATTTGTATAGCTAATTAATATTTGACATGACTATCCCCTTAAGTTGTCACCTACATGATGCCAACTCCTAAGTCATTAGATACATCTGTAGGACTAGAAAATGGGTTAAAACCTACCATACTATGAGAAAACATAAAACTCAATCAAAATATACTAAACCCTTCTAATATACCATGAAAACCAATTAAAAATAAAGAGATCAAAACAAGTAAAACCCCCTCTTCAATTGTAGTTCCCATGTCCTTCTTTCTTCTCCATTGTTGATGTAGCTTCAATTTCCTATAGTGCACACACAATTAAAATCAAATAACACAATGATATGATGAATTCTATTGAGAATAATAGAAGTGCATTTTGGGTGTGATGTTAAGAGGTTCTAATAAATGTTAAAGGATTGGGTTGTTAAGGATAAAAAATGAGTGCAAGATAACTAAATTTATAGCCAAAATGAAAGAGGTTAGACATGAACAAGGAGATGGGCATTTGTCAATTTGAGTGTGAAACTTGGCAGAATACTCCTTAGAATATCTATGACAAATATGATGCAATATGCCACATATATGATTATATGACATATAAAACTCAACATGGCTAAATGTGGAAGAGAATATATGACATGTATATGACACATCAAAGTTTCTTGTAGACAAAAATCTATGATGAATGTGGTTCATTATAGTCATTTGTAAGGAATAATATATATTAAATATGGCATTTATTAGACAAGTGTAGAGAGAGGATCTATGTTGCATTATGCCCATGTGTAAAGACTAGGTGGAATATTTTAATTTAAAAATTCATAATTCCACACAAATGGAAATTAGTAAATTAAAAAATAGAAGTGGTAAAATAGGACTTAGGAAATTGAGAATTCCCATAGTTTGCAAAGATGAACTAATTAATTAATAGATATTAATTAATTGAGAATTTTTGCTAATAAGAATAATTAGTAAAGTGGGATGAAAGTGATTGAAATGAGATCAAAATGGATTATGGGTTATCTAATCCTATAGGATAAATTAGTAAATGGTTGGCCAATTTGATTAGATAAATGCAAGATTATTCTTTTGATGAACTATGATGATTATGTAGATCGACTAGGATGATGGTGGGTAGATCAAAGCCATGATCAAATTTATTGAGTGATTAGGACCGATAGCATGCCAAGGACATATGACATGGATTGAGGACATGTGACATTTAATAGATATTTTAAATTCCATATGATTGAAATTGATTGATAAGATTGATCATAATAGCATTGATGAATATTGTCAATATTATTAAATGGATTGGAAAATTCTACCATTTGAAACTGACGGACTCAACAATGTCAATGATTAGATGATAAAAATGATAGGTTTGACCTAGCACTATGGGCATGTAGTTCTAAGGTCATATTTGATAGGTTTGATATATTGTGAAGACATTGAGGGACACGAGAATGCCTAGGACTGGATAAGTGATGATTGATTTGAGATATTTGATATGTTTGAGATTGATTAGGGTTTATTTGGGATGATTTTGGGTTGATTAGGTAGCATTTTGATGATATTGAAATGGTTTAGGTTTGATCGGATGAGATGTTGATGATGTTGAAATTATTTAGAGTCAATTCCAAAAAGTTTAGATAAAATGGGAACAAATCCTGAAATGATCTATAGTTGATTTTTAAAGGGAGGGTATGAACAATAGGAGATATTGTCAAAATATGCTTGAATGATAATTAGATTGACCAAAATATTAGAATTAGTGAAATGAGAAAATGGGAAGTGTTAGTATGAAAATGTTATTAAACCATAGACGTGAACCATTTTTGAGCATCTACATTTTTTCCATCTTTGATACAATGTGATTTAGAACATTGTGTCAAAGAATAATTAACAAAAAAATTATAAAAGCGTGCCCTAGTAGGGGTGGTATATATGGGTGCCCCCTCAAGAAATTGACCAAAAAATGCATATGATAGCTCAATTTATTGACAATGATGAGACAAATCCATAGCAATTGGATCATCTTAAAATGGAAGAACTTCCATGATAAGAGAATTTAGCCCTCCAAGTAAGTGGTTTGGGGTCATGTCAAGTGCCTTCAATAGGTCTTTGCATGGATCTAGCTATTCCCCCCTATTTCCAACCTCTTTCTAACAACTTTCTTTAAGAAACTAAAAACTTTAACTTTCTAGGTCAATGATGACTTGAAGGGTCAAGGTCAATCTCAAACCTAACCTAGGCCATGGATGACCTTTACCCTAACCCAGGGAAGAGTTGACCTTGACTCTGACCCCAGGTCCAAATTTCAAGTTTTGGAGGTTCGAGATATTGGGCTTCAGAAAGTTTCATTTTTTTTCTTTCAAGTCAGCTTTTTTAGAATGGTAAACTCTTAAATTGTAGATCTAGGTCCATATATAGGGTTAAGGTTAATCAAGATTTATTTCTCCAATGTCGGCCTCTCTAGAAATTCGTGTCCTAGATCACTATATAAGGAAGCCTACTTATTAATTTTACATCCACTGACTATGAAGTTTTGACATCTATCTATTATCTACTTTTCCATGAAGAGAAATTATATTAGATGATCCATTATCAAGCATTCAAGCATTCAAATATTCAAGATCCATTTCATCAAGGAGATCCACTATTAGTCATTGAAGGATTCAATATCTATAGAGCCCTCTTGTTGAATATTTCTTCATCCACATTCATTCAAGCCTCTTCCTATGATAACATCCACTCAATATTAGTATTGAAGATCTAATGTCATTGATTTGAGACATCCTACACACAATTCTACATTCATTTAGAGCATCTATGCTTGTGGATTCAAGGATTCAAATCCTCCATAAGCATCTCAACATAAGTAAGGTGAATGGTTCCATTGACTTTGTTTATTTATATTGTAATTTCAATTACATTTCAAGGTTGATTCCAAATTGGGGTTTGACCAAGGAAAACCCCCCATTCAAAATAAAAAATCATTTTTCTTGCAAGTACAGGTATAGGACTATGAATTGAAGTATAGATTTGGATACCCTTTTCAGCAAACTTTTGAGATCCACAAACAAAATTTTTGTCGAACTAGTGTAGGTCAAGGTCAAATTTTGGGGGTAATATTGTGCCCCATTATCTAGGTCAAGCTTAACATACCATCAAAAGGACAAAAAAAATTTGGGTTTTCTTTGTCTCAACATTTCTAGTCCAGAGCAAGTTGCAGAATCTCTCAAAACTATATGCAGACATTAGAAATCATCATTTTCCATATTTTCTCTACTTTGAGGTTAGTATTTATCTTCTATTCATTCAAGATTTCAAGTACATACTTTTTATAATAGATTATAGGATTTTTTCTTTTCTTCATATTCTCCATCATTTGATTCATTGGTGCATTGATCACTTCTTTGTGATTAATCTATTTGGATCTTTCCTTCCTATTAATTTTGGTAAACACCACCCTCCCATTTTTATCTTATTCATTTTGGTGAACCCAACATGCTTACACCCTCTCTTTTGTGGAATTAGATGCCCTATTGTGTTTTTTGTGTTAGATTTCTCTTTATATCATTTTTTGTCTTCACCTTCATATTCATTTTGGGTGAACCCGACACACTTACCCTCTTTTATTTAGTGGAATTAGATGCCCTATTATCTTTTTTGGTGTTAGATTTCCTTTTATTTTATCTTGTTGGTAATATATTTTTCTTTTATGTTAAATCTTGCATGTTAATTAGATTTCTTGCATCATTATTTCAAAATAACAAAAAAATTACAAAATCTCTTTCAAAATACAAAAATATTTATGCTTTATGTTTTCTTATTTTATCTCATTTGCATTGCATTAATTTATGAGATTTACTACTACTAGTCCTACTTATGGTGTTTTGGTTAGATGAAGTCATAGACTTATGGGTTCCTTTGATCCTGAGTCTTCTTCTCCTTTCCTTAGGATTCTGGATGATAATTTGATTAATTGTGATTTCAATCCTATTATGGGGAAAAAATCTCTCACTCATCTCATGATGAGGATGATGCTTTAAGAGTTCCTCCTAAACAAGTCCAAAAACTTTTAACTAAACTTGATAGAATGGGTAATTGGCTTATTCAAGAAAACCATAATCAAGATTCTATTCAAGCTATAAAGGCTCTTAAGAAAGTTCTTCATGATAGTGATCAAGGTCCTAACCTCTTGCATGGTATTACTCACCTTGTACATTCAAATATTAAACCTTTAGCTCTAGAAGCTCAATATTTAGGGTTGATTCCTCATGTCACTAGTGTAGAACCTTATTCTGTTCCTTTACCTAGTATGCCTACCTATACTCCTTCTTTGGTGACTATGATGATTCCCTTTATTCCTATGAGTTTTATTTTTTGTGTCTCTTCCTACATTAAAACCTTCTTATCATAATGTTCCTTTTACTTATTCTAATCCACATAAATTTCAAAAGTTCAACAACTATGTTAAGATAAACAAACAAGCAAGTGTAGTTGTTGATCAAGTTGTTATTTCATCTCACAATGCCACTTCTGCATCCACTACTTTTCAATTAAATCATACATTTACTTCTATTTTTGAATATTTACATTCTATTATGAATAGGATGTTAACTTCTAATATGATTACTTTACATCCTATTTGACCTCTTTTACCTACTATGATTGCATCTAAATCCTTTGATTCTAAAGCTTTTTGTCAATATCATCATTAGAATGGTCATGGTACTAATAAATTTTATTCTTTAAAACATAAGGTTCAATATTTAATTGACTCTAATGCCTTATTTGTTGATCATTTTGATGGTAGCGGGAACAAATATGTTTCTCCTCCTAATCAAAATCTTCAAATATATACGAATCCTTTACCTCAACATGATACTAATACCATTACTCAGCCATCTTCCATGGAAATTATTTATGATTCAAAGATGTATGATCTTAATCACATTGTTAATCAAGTGGAGTATGTTGTTCAATTTTTATCTCCACCTCAACCTCAGCTTCAATCTCAATTTCTATCTCAACTTCAACTAAAACCTAAGCCTAAATTGAAGACTTGACCTAAACGTTGACAACAATCTAAGAATAAAAGACCTTGGGAAATTTTGATTACCTTCAATGATTATGAGACTATTAAATCTCCTAATGGTCTCCTTTATATTTATGATAGGATTTATCACATACCTACTCATGGTTTTCTTGTTGATCCTACATCCTTAGTCAATGTTATTACTGAAGAAAATCTTTTTATGAAAAAACTTGCAATGCAATTCTTCTGATACATCTGATGTGTGGATTTAAACTTATAATGGTTTTCTTTATCCATCATTTGGTTTTATTAATTTACTGATTGAACTTTGTGGAAAAATTGTGAACACTACCTTTGTTGTTGTTCATACTTCTGATTAGTTTCAAGTTAAGCTTGGTTTGATGTGGTTAAATTCCATGCATGTTGTTGCTTCACCCATCCATAGATGTCTTTAGTTTCTCCATGATGAAGAAGTGAATGTAGTAAGTCATAGTTTATATCACCCTTCTAGGCCTAAAGATTGCACTACCCTTTACTTATTTTGGCCTTCATTACCTAATTTATGTCCTTCTCGACCCAATCATCCTTTTCTGCTCACGTCAAGCCTATAAGAATCATAATGTTCTCAAGTTAAGCTTACCTCCTATGGATCTTAATCATGATCTTTTGCCTACACATTTCATACCTCCTTTATCTATGGCATCTATATTTTTTAATCAAGCTCCTCTTATTGATTGCTTATATTGAAAGACCCCGAAGAGGACACCACAAGACTCAGACTGATGAAAAATTGTGTCAAAACTAGTCAGACTGCCCAAAAGTGAAATTTCCTCCCTAATAGCCAATTTTGTGCACTAGTGCACATAGCGCACCTACGCAGGTGCATAGGGTGCACTAGTGTGCACCTTGTTTGCTTCTTAAGTGGCTAAGTGCATAGTCATGCACTAGCACACATATCCACCTTGAATAGGTGTGCATGGTGTGCATGTATACAACTATACACATGTGCATCAGCTTGTTTGTGCAACAAGGGGGAGGAAGCCTTCTGTGCACCTCCAAAGCTACGCACCTTTGAGGGTGTGCACATGTGCATGTGCACATCCTCAAAGTAGTGTGAAGTGTGCTTGTGCACACTTGGTGCACATGCGCAAGTGCACATATGAACACTTCATGAACTGTGAAGTCTATCCTTGATTTTTACTTCTCTTTAACTGCCTAACCCTTCTTGGTCAGAGACTAAGGCTTGACCTAAACCCTAGGGAGGGTCCAAAATGACTAAGTCTTCAAACTAGATGCCTCATGGTGAATTTTGAAACTACGGGGTCCCCATTTTGTTACTCAAAATGGGGCATGTGTTATGAGGCCACAACAAATAGCACCAACAAAAGGGAAGAAATGACAAAGGCATTTCTTTATCAACAAGCAATATTCTAACATTGTTAAGTGATAGCTGGATTTCAAATATTTCAAGCAATTTCCAAGTCCTTTGGAAGTCAAAACCTTATAATCTCAAATTTTTTGGCTCAATGTGTGTTTAGTGTATCAATTTCCTTTGATGTCTGGAGGTGTAGTCTATCATGAGTATCTAGCAACTTGGAGAAAATATTTAGCTCAATCGCTCCATTCATCAAGAATCCTCATAAACCTTTTTATGCATCACTATCTAATCAGGTGAGAGAATCTATTTTGAGGGCTCTTAGCGAGTTATCAATTCTTTCCTTTTGAGTCTTTGGTAATCTTCTTTAACTTGCTTCACAAAACTCGCATGTTTCCACTTGATTCTTCCTTGGAGCATTTTCATAGAATAGGATAGCCATGTTGGAGTGCATATCTCTATATATTTGATTACCTTTTACAATGGTATGGAATCTTTACATTTAACACCTCTATGATTCTTATTTATTTTATTTTCTAACTTGACCACACTTAGACTGTGTGGCCAAGGCATTGGTGTTGTTTTTTAGATATGTACTTCAGTTGATAACTTGTGCATTCCTTTTTTGATGAACTTTTAGGAAACTCTCATGCCAAATAGTGATCTTAGAAATTCTTTCAAGATACCCTTTGTTTGAACTAACAAGTTTTTAATTATCCCTTACTACTATCAATCTAGATTCAAAAAACACCTAGATAATCAAGTTTTTAATTTGTAGAGTATTGAGAGCTATCAATCCACGATTTTGATTTTAAGACTAGAAGTCCTCTACACCTACAAGAAACACCTATTTTCAATTGGTACAAGAAAAAAAAAATTTTGAATGATTTGACAAAGAAATACCTCTTCCCTAAAGTTGAGACTAGTTGGGATGGACCACATGTTGGGAACAGCCCCAACAAAACACACTGACTTCCCAACTCAAAGACTAAAAAAGAAAAAAGAAGAAAAATATGAAAAAACCCAATCAAAATAAACTTGGCACAAAGATAACTAACATCTAACTAAAAAGATTTTTTTAATAAAAAAAACATATATACAAAAAAATTTGAATAATAAGAATGTGGGGTGGTTGTGAGTAGATTTCTCATTATGCTCAGAAGTAATGAACCTCCCCATATAGTTCTAAAAAATGTTAACTTGTCTTTGTACTCAGAAAAATAGAATTTGGGTACTCTTGGCTCAAATTCTGTGCACAAATCACACAAAATCAAAAATTTTGGTAACTCTCCATGATCATGATTAATCCACAAACAAGTTATCTTACCTTTAACATCATATTCAATTTGAAAATCATCAAAATAAGAGTCATAATGGGAAGATATCACCTAATCGAGTGAGTCCCCACCATAGGGGTACACTCACACATTATAATTTCCCCTTCTGGTGGTCTTATCTCATGGTACACAACTCCACACAGACAAAGAAACATTAGCATTACTGATGTAATATAGCTATCATAACAAGACCCAAAAGATAGAGCATTGTGTTTATGGTCCTTATTATCACCATAATTAGCCTTAAACCATGAATTGTCACCTTTGGGATCCTTGGGACTAGAAAACTCAATATGCAACCTTCCTTTCAAATTACAGGGTTCATTAATATCACTAATCAAGGTGTTTTCTCCCTCATATCCCAAAGAAGCATGTTCAAAATCATACTTACCCTCCATTGTGATTTCTCAAGCTAACAAAAAATCAGGACAACTTACTTCTGAATGGAGCCCAAATGGATTCTACATGACTTGATTATTGCATGGTCTAATATTTGTGTAGAATACCCACAAATAAACATTTCCTCAATCAAGCTCGAGACCAAATTAAGCACTATATTCATCTTGTCTAATGACATATCTTGTTTTGAGGGAGTTATCTTATCATTATCCAATGGAGAATCAATATCACAGTAGAAAGTATTGGTATCTTTGTCTTAATGACTTCCCAATTCAAAACTCTCAACCACCTTAGAATCTTTTGCATTTCTATCATCTTTTGCAACTTTGAGATTTTTTGTAACTCTAGGGAGTTTTGACACTTCAAAAAATTTTGCACCCTCAAAATTTATTGGGATATCCACACTTATTGCAACATCAAAACTTGAGACAATTTCATTCGACAATTTCAACAGGCTCATATGTCTGTGCTAACATATTAGATACTACATCTTGGCAACTAGAACATTCCAACTCTGAATGAATCCTTTGATGGAGGCGACAATAGTTAGGAAGCAAAAGGATGTTTGGATTCTGATCTTCTCCAAGATACTTCAAATTTCTTATTATCCATAAAACCTTTAAAAACCTTGTCCTTTACATGTAATTCCTTTTGGACTATTGGGGTAATGTTGGTTGGAGCCTCATAATGAATTGGAGTATTATAGACTTGCATGTATGGAGGAGTAGGATGTAACCATAGGGAGAAATCACCCATTAGAGATTCCTTTGTACTTTTCAAACTTTTTGTTCTTATTATTTCTGCAATAAACATGTATCCCAGATTGTCCATGCTCTTTCTCTTCATTGAATCAGAACACAAACTCCTCTTGATCATCTTCATCATTTTGTCCTCCTACAGATTTATCATATGATTCAAACACCATTGCACTAAAATGAAAAGGTTGTTCATCTATGATTTGGGGAGGTTGATTTGAAACATCATTGTACCCATATCCATTTTCACTTGGACCCATACTTGTAATGCCATTATTCTCATTGTTGATGTAATCATAGGAGCCATAAATTATGCTCTAATTTTGAGAATAATTGTTTTGGGCAACAAGTTTTCTTGGATGATTTCCTTGGTTTCTTGAGGAATCCAACTTTATTCTCATAAGTTCATTGGATAAAAGAGACATCATCTTTTTCATGGCCTTAACCTCACTATCCATATTGTTCTCAATTTTAGCAGGTGGAGAAGTCTTTTGGGGCTCATATCCTAAATATGTAATTGTCGGCATTGAAACAGTAGTAACCTATTGTAGTAAAGGTACTAGATTAAATAGGGGCATTTGATTGGGCATAGTAGATACTCCTACAAGAAATGGTGGTATGAATACTATATTATTCAAAGTGAAGGAAGACACAAAGTTCCCTCCACCATGGGTATCTACCTGCTTCATGAATGTAATAGCCTCTTTCAAGACCTTTTCAATGGTATCAATATCTCTGGGTGGGAGCCTTCTTAGAAAAATAGAATTTAATGAATCTATTGTTCTCAAATAGATCTGGATGACAGCCTCTTGTGGTCCAGTGTAAGGAAACTTCATTCTTTAATACATCCTATAGAAGTGATGATTAAACTATGAAATAGTTTCATGGGGATCCCACTTGATTGAGATAAACTAATCTCGTAGGATAGTTGGATCAATATAAACCCTGAATTGTGCTATAAACTTGCTCTCAAAAGAGTTGCAATCCCTTATTGATGTTGTTCACAAATTGAGGTACCAATTGTATGTCATTTCCCCCAAAATGTAAGGGAAAAGGTGATAGACCATGTCCATATGCTGAATATGGTTTCGATTACAAATTTCTTTGAAAATGTTAATTTGTTCTACTATTGTTTGTGATTCTCCATAGATGAACTATGGAAAAACTTTTCAAGACTTTTGGGCAAGTCATGTAATGGACCAGTTACGCTAAAAGGTGAAATTTGGGCATTGAAGAAAGCCATGTTGCATAATGATGGGAATGTGTGAAGTAGAATGTAGAGAGGATGATGGTGATGATGAAATTTGTAATGTGCATGGGTGGAGCCTAACTATCGTTTTATCGTTGTGAAGCTTACAAAAATGACTAAGTCCCAAGAAATTGTGTCCACCAGTTGAAGATCTTAAAGCTTGCTGAAATGTAGATGGTGAGTCAAAATTTTCTAGTTTGCATTTGCTCTAAAAAGCGCACCTCCAGAAAGTGCACCTACGCACCTTCTGACTTGTGCAGACTTGGAAAATTTTCTAAATGTCTAAAAATTACAGAATTTTCAAACAGCAACTTGGGTTTTTTAGTCAAATGGTTTTTAGGCTCTCCTTATGGCACCACTTCTGTTGAGTTGTCATTTTGCATGACGTTGAACAGCAAGGATCTTTGTGAATCCCTCTCTTGAAAAGCTAATTGAGAATCAACTCCAAGGTTTTGAGCGATCTTGCAACCTACTGGAATCCACTCAATTGAAGATAAATGTGTATGTTCACAAGGAGGCCTCTTTTGGTTCTGAACAATTTTTGATAATCTATTTGATTGGTTGTTGTTTGAAAAAAGTAACCACAAAAGAAATAGACTTTTGGTATTTTATGTTTTTATGATGAATGTAAGTTATCGATGCAACTATATGAATTCATGTTTTAACCAAGTGTTAGCAAAGCAAATAAAAAAGACAAGGTAACGAGAGATTAAAGCAAATAACTTGAAAGGGAAATTCTTGACAAACATAAATCACGGTAACAATACGTCTGTGAATTAAATTGTCAAAAAGATCAGGTAGGGAAGCAATGAAAATAGGAATAGCATTTCCTCAATTCCAATGATGCAATCATTAATGGGAACTCAATAATAATTGAAAGTGTTTCATGTTTCATCAAATCACAAGGCCACAGAAAGTGCACTCATGTGAGACAAAACACTATGCAAGAACAATAGGTGATCTTTTCCCTAATCTGTTAACATGAGGAAAACACCACAACTAAAAGGTCACACAATCATAACAATGCAATAAAACCATTGGCTCAAAAAAAAATCGTGAACATGCATTCAAAAAAATAACACACTCCGACAAGAATAACTATACTTAGAATGAGAGCACCAATAGCATATATTATTGCATCAAAATAATGATCTTGAGTACATATTATATCCATGTATTTATAATAAATTCTCTCCTCCTTTTGTGTTAGCAGTGAGCACTCTTAGAATGCAAACTCATGCTAAAAACTAATAAAACAAATCTAATTATATACAGACTAACTCTCTAAATGGTGCTAAGTAGGTATCCACCTTTTTTTATATCAATTAATGGGTGCATGAGCCTTTGCAGGACTTAAAACAATAAAATAATGAGAAGATAAGAAGATAGAATCCATGAGATGATTTAGGAGTCTTTGGGGGCTCTAAAAATAAAAACTTAGCCTTCTTTAAGTGTCTCTGGGAGTTGAACTGTTGTCAAAATGTGTTTTCAATGCATAGAATGCTCAAAAATAGCAACTAGCAGTTAACTGTCAGTGCACTACTTCTTCTTGAAAGCTATCGGTGCACCTTTGAGAAAAGCACACCTTCACACTTGCACACCTAGTGACAAACCCAAAAATCCAAAAAATCTTCTAAGTGTCAATACTTGATTTCTAACATCTAGATTTTCTTCCCCTTTATACCAAAATGATGTGTGGATGTTTCCCTTTGAATTTTTGGATGGAAAAATTGATTTCTTGAGGAGCTAATAAGTCTAAAGCTTCATACTTTACCCTCACTTCCTTGTGGAAATCATGAAGTGTGACTTCTTGGGCATTCCCTAGAACTTGAAAGTCATAGGTTTGAGTGCGATCTTAGCTACTATAGAAGACAAGGAAGCCATGGTAATGTTCAGGACCTTGGGGAGCCTCTAGATGTTTTAGTTGTGTGCACCTGTGCACCTTTAGAGATAATTCATTCACCAAATCTTCAAATTTTAGAAAATGGTTTCTAGGTTTTTCTCAAATGGGGTTCTAGATCACTCTTGTGTACTTATTTTGATCTTTTTGATGATTTAGGCATATTTGCGCACCTTGCATACCTATGCAAAAGTGTGCACCTTTGTAGATGCGCACCTTCTAGAGTACTTCAACTTATGTATATCTCAAAATTACGATGTGCACTCATGCACCTTGTGTACCTAGGAACCTTCTAGAGACAATTCATTCATCAAATCTTCAAATTGAGCACATGTGCACCTTCAGGAAATCGTGCAAGGTGCTCAATTCACCAAAAATCAAAGTTCTCAGTTTTGAAAATGGTTTCTGGGTATTTCTCAAACAAGGTCTAGTCAAACTCTAGTGTACTTATTTTGCCCTTTTTGATTATTTATATCTTCTTTATAGCCCAACATTGTCATAAACTTGAACTTGTACTTCTATCTTAAATCCCAAGGCACTTGTTTTGAAAATACACATGTAATACCATGGATTGTTTTTGTGCTATGGATAATGAGGATGTCATTTTATATGCACAACGAAGAAAACATTAGTCATCTTATGTTGAAAGACCCCAAAGAGGACTCCACAGGACTCGAACTAATGAAAAATTGTGTCAAAACTAGTTAGACTACCCAAAAAGTGAAATTTCATCCCTAATAGCTAGTTTTGCGCACTAGTGCACATAGCACAACCTACGCATGTGCATAGGGTGCGATAGTGCACACCTTGTTTGCCTCTTAGGTGGCTAAGTGCGTAGTCGCACACTAGCACACATGTGCACCTTGAATAGGTGTGCATGGTGTGTATGTGCACAATTGCACATGCACATCAACGCATTTGTGTAAAGAAGGGTGGAGCCTTGTATGAATCTCCATAGATGTGCACCTCCGAAGGTGCGCACCTCTGAGGGTGTGCACATGTGCATATGTGCATCCTCGAAGCGGGGTGAAGTGTGCTTGTGCACACTTGGCACCTATATGCATGTGCGCAATTCATGCACTATAACATCTATCCTTGATTTTTGCTTCTCTATGACTACTTGATTCTTCCTGGTCAAAAATTGAGGTTTGGCCTAGACCTCAAGGAGGGTCCAAAATGACTGAGACTTCGGACTAGATGCCTCATAGGCAATTTTGAAACTAGGGGGTCCCCATTTTGTGACTCAAAATGGGGCGTATGTTATGAGGCCACAACAGTATCTACCAACTAGTTATACTTTGAACTAGTTGTATATAACCCTAGTTATTTCGTGTTTCAGACTTTATGTTTTCGTTAGGATAAGTTGGTATGGATACTTTATTATCTTTGGTTTTATGAACAATAATACAATTGTTAATGGTAGTGTAGATCAGATGGGTATGTTGAGCTTGTTTGTTTTGGACAAGTTGGGGGTTTTTTTATTTCTAATATTAAAGTTCATGGGTGTGATGTATTGTTAATATTGTTGTTGGTAGTCTATTTTTTGTGACTACCATTGTTTGTTCTATGGGTCAGCCCCCTAGTTTTGGTTTCTTTAATATCAAAAACACTCAAAATCACATTATTTCATAAAGTGACAAATTGTAGACACCTAAAAATGGTCATCATCTATCATCTTTTATGATATAGTGATTTCAAATTAATTTATCTATTTTTTTATCATTTTGAATTCTTGTTATTTATCTTTCATTTTGTCATTTATTTTCGTCATTCAATTACACTGTCTTTAGACGTGTGATTAATTAAATAGTTAGCATAATTATTTATAATTAAATAATTCTTATCCATTTTTTTTCAAGAGAATCAATCAATTAATTAATTCTGTTATATCATAGTATCCCCTTACTAAAATAAATTTTATTTATGCTTCTATGCCTTTATTTATATTTGAATATCAAATTGTTTTATATTTTCTCATTTTAGTTTACATTTAAATGTGATTTTGTTTGGCTTTTGGAGGGAGATTTGCAAACTTGTTTTATTTAACTTTTATTATTGAGTATAGTCTCTTCATTTTGTCCATTCAATTTTCAAGTCAATTTTCTATTTAATGAGTTTCCTTATTTCTTTTTGGGGCTATCTCATTATTCTCAAATTTTTCATAATTCAGTTTTAAACATTTTTAGTGCAATTGTCCAAGAGAAAGAAGAACCATAGAACTCTATGCTTTGATTTTTACATTTTCAAATTACTTTTAATTCAAATTTTATTTAAATTCTTCATTGAATAATTGAAGACAATCTGAATATAGTTTTTATTGATTTTTCATAATTGATGTTTTTATATTTGCATACTAATGTTTTCATAATTTACAAGAATAACAAATAAAATTAAAAAATAAGCCTTAAAAAAAAATTAAGGTATATAATAGTGTAGGAGCTCATCAAAATTTCAAACGGAATGCTACATAAATTGAACAAAGCAATAATTGTACGATTCTAATAATTTCATAACAACATAACGTGATTTAGCAAAAGCATAGAAATTTCTGCATCCCCTGGGGATTAGTCTCACCCCAGTTCGCCTCAGCTACTGAGCATTGGTGATGGGGATACCCCTGAGTATTAAAAAAATAGAGAGATTTTGAATCAAACAAATGCTTTTACCGATGAATATTTTCTTTGTTGTCCTAAGTCAATTCTATGGTTTCATATTAAATTACAAGTGTGTATTTTGAGTTGTTGCCTAGATCTAATCTAAACAAGTGTGTATTTTTCAAGATGTCAATTTTAGCTCACATTGATGTTCTCAATATGTGCATATAAAAATCAATTATGGTGCTTGACAATTCACACATAATAAAGGTAATTGCTTTTATTGTGCCAAAACATCTATAAACATTGATTTAAATTATTAGATAAAAAACTAATGACAATAGTCTAAAACATCCAATATGCCAATATACTTGCAAATTTAAAATCTCCATGTATTCTCTTGATAATATTTGCAAGTAGAAAATATTGACATTGAAATGTAAAACATCTAAATATATATTAGTAGTCTAAAATGAACATTAGCTTAGGGAAATGAAATGAAAGGTTTTAATGATGTCCACAAGACCATTGGTCTAAGTGACCAAAAGGACAACTGAGAAGCTTGAAGACATTTCTCCAAGTTGTTCCTTTTGTTGTGGAGTTGTATTAGAAGATTAGTTGTCTTGTGTAACCTTGCCTCCTCAAAGAGTTCCTTCATATTGCTCACATGTAAGTTGTCCTTGTACTTATTGTGAATCTCTTCCTAAGCCATACACTCCTTCACAAAGTGTCATTTCATTTCCACCACTCCCTTGTTGTAGAAGGTACAAATTCTTTCTTCCCACCCCTCCTTAGCCACCTTCCATCTACCAGTTTCACATCATAAATGATGAGAGTTGGTCCATATGAGCAATTAAAAAAATTTCCTTACCTTTAATTATGGATCCTAGATGGTCTTTATCTCCATGTTTCATTGTGTGATTGAATTCTTTGATGTATTATGTTTTTTTTCTACCTAACATATTCGTCCACATGACAGATCTGAATTTCTGTAACACCCATTTCTTTATCTCTATATTGGTGTTTGGACATTCCTGAGGATTAATGTTCCATTTGTTCAACCACTTGTTTATTTTCCTACATTCTAACTCATCCCCAACCACCAATTTAGGCCAGCGATGATTATACATCTTTCCCACTTTGTTTATATAGCTAAGCAATTGGATAATAGTTGAGGCCTCAATTGAAAACATGCTTGCCTCCGCTAAAAGGATCTCATAAGGCACCGTTGACTTGACCTTGAGATTAGAAGTAATGAGATACTTTTGAATTCTTAATATTGCCTCCATTTGTGGTCTAATGTGTTGCTCCCCCAAACTTCACACCCATAAAGAATAACCAGAACCACCAAAAGACCAAAGAGGGTCTTCCTAGTTTTCCAATCCCAAAGTTCTACTTTCCTGCATCTATTCTGAACAAGGTAAGAAGCCTTCCATCCCCCCTATATTCTTTTAGATCTACATGAACATATGTTATTGATTTTTCTATTTCAAAGAAAAGATCGTGACTTTAGTCTTAGCACTATTGACTTCCATTCCAACTTCCAAGCAAAAAGTCTCTAAATTTTTTAGATGCTCTCTCAAACCCTGTGGAGATTTTTCAATAAGGATAAAGTTGTTAGCATAAAGGAGCAATTTTATCACATAGTCTACCAATTGCACTCCTTCTCCCTTATTCTTGTTTAGCCACTCTTCCAACTTATCAATGTATAGATCGAATAGAGTAGGGGATGAAGGGAATCCTCGCTTGACTTCGATGTCGCTCCCAAAACATTCAGACATACCCTCTTTAGTTCTAATTTTTTCTTGAACCTTCTCATGCAACTTATAAATTGCAGCCCTGTAACCTTTTGGTCCTTCCAGTTCTTCCGTTCTATGCCAAAGCTTATCCCTAGGTATAGTGTCAAGATCTTTCTTAAAATTCACAAAGTAGCAAAATGCCTCCTCTCCCTATTTTTCTCACTCTCAATGAGGTACCTTAGAGTGATGCAATGGTTGATAGTGGAGAACTTTGGTCTTAAACCAGCCTGGCCCTTTGCTCTTTTCTCCTCTTTTTCTACCCAATCACTGATTCTGCACTCTAACATACTCCCAAAGAGTTTTCTTAAAAGAGGGTTCACCATTATAGTACAGTAGTTTGAGAGGTTGTTGATGTCTTCGCTCGTGTAGGGGAATAATCATGCTAGTAGTCCATTCAATTGGGAAGTAGTCCTAAGTATCCTCGTTAAAAATGTTATTGATATATTGAGCCAAGAGATCTTCCCCCCACTTTAAAAATTATACCTGCAACCCATCAATATCTTGCACTTTGCCACTTGCCAGCCTCTTTATACCCCCTTTGATGTCCTCAATGGAAAATTATTTTGCAATGGTGTTAGTTATAGAAGGTGGGGTCTCTCCATTTGGCCTCTCATATAAGAATTTTGCATAATCTAGCCATTAAGTCTCTGTAATATTGTTTTCAATTTGTTTTCTAACCTACTACTTCTCTCAACAAAAACCCTTAGGATTGTGTTTCCCTAACAACATTATCTATTTCCTTCTAGCAATCACATATTGTTAATGCATGTAGCTTTGGTTGACCATACATATGTATATACGCACAACAGCATGATGCACACATTGTTATGCATATATGCATATGTATATGTTGTTGTACCTTCCATAGCCTGCAGCCAATGAGGTGTGTGTATATATATATGTGTGTGTGTGTGTGTGTGTGTGTGTGTGTGTGTGTGTGTGTGTGTGTGTGTGTGTGTGTGTGTGTGTGTGTGTTCCGAGATCATTAAGGCATGATCGAGATTATTTTTGGTTCCTTGGATGTTTAGATCATGATCAATCTATCCTTTATATTGGGCCACATATGTAATGATTGGTTATACATTTAATCATTGTGATTATGACAGTAACTAATCATGAGTATTAGTTAAATGAATGGGTGTGAGAATAATGTTCATATCTTCGATTGGAGACATGGCCATTCATCCTCACACCCCTTCCATTGGTATTTATCCAATCTTTCTAATGTATTCTTAGAATTGAAATCTATTAATGCAAGCACTCCAAAAGGATCAAAGATAATTCTAAGTTTGATATACTTTATTTATGTTATTACTACACTAACATTTGTAGATTTTGGAAGTGATTCAAAACATTGGTGTTATTGTTTGTACTTGCAAAAAAAAAATGCATTCAATTTAAATCTGATAATAAACTTCACATGGTATCAAAGCTTGGCTAAGGAAAGATCACATTAAGTTTATTAGGATCAGATTTTTACTTCAAATAACAGTCCTCCCTCTCTCGACAAAGATGACAAACACAATGAGATTCAACATCACCTTGGAAGTGTTGATAACTTTGAATCCTAGAAACTTCGATTAATGATGATATTAAAAGAAAAAAAAATTGGAATCTTTTGTAAGAGAGGACAAAGAGGAACCTAAAGATGATCCTGAGAAATTAGAATGGATCGAGAAAAATGAAAATGCTATGAAGATAATTGTGGATGTTGTTCAAGACCACGTAGTACCTATTGTGGAAAAACATACCACAATATATCGTATGTTTCGTGCTCTTCAAAGTACATTTATAATCAATAATATAGGGAGAAAACTTGCTCTTAAAAGGCAGATGATTAGTGTAAGCATGAATAAAGGAGAAACTATAAATACTTCCTTTATGAGAATCATAGATTTAAGAGATCAATTATTTGCACTTGGTTATGAAATTGAAAATCAAGAATTATCCTTAATAGCATTAGGAGGACTTCCAAACTCTTGGGAATCCTTTGTACAAGTATTAGGTCTAAAATCCCTAAACTAGATCATTTAAGATTAGATTGTTTTCAAGAAGAATAGAGATTAATGATTGAGGGAAAACACAAAACCCTAGATGAAGATGTTCAAGTTCTTAATACAAATGCTCATAAGAAAGGAAAGAAGAAAAACAACAAAAGAAAAAGAAATTTTCATGCAAAAGGACAATTCAAACAGAAGAAAGACTTGTCCAAAATCCAATGCTTCAAATGTGATCTATATGGACATTATGCAACAAATTGTCCCAATAGATCTAAACCTCAACATCTTTTGCAAAATCTAAGAAGTCAAATGAAGGCAACGAATATGAGAAATATGCCTTCTATTCAGCATTATCCAGCCAAATATCAACCAAAAGGAATAAATGGATAGTTGATAGTGGGTCTTCTAGACACATCACTGGATATCAGGATAACCTAGAAAGCATGTAAATAGAAACAGATCAAGAAGTTACAATTGGTGATGATTTTGCACACTCTGTAAAAGGAATTGGGACCTGCACCATAAAATTGAAATCTGGATATTTTATTCAACTTTCTAGAGTTCATTATGCACTAGATATTAAGAGGAATTTAATATCTATATTTACACTCGAAGATGATGGTTTTAGAATCGCATTCATGGGAGGGAAAGTACTAGCATGGCCTAAAAATTCAACCATTAAAAGGGCTCTAACAATAGGAGTAAGACAAGGACTTTTATATGAACTATGTGCTAAGACAAATCTTGCACTTGTACATGAGACCTCATATTCAAATGAAATATGGTATAGAAGACTAGGTCATATCAATTGTTGTGCTCTAACATAGAAGGTAGTAACCGGAATGCCCAAGTTAAACCATATTCACAATGAATCATGTAAAGGTTGTGCATTAGGGAAAAGCACTAAAAAGTCATTTCCTCATAGTTTTGAGAAAAACTAAAGAAGCGTTGGAACTAATATAGTATGATCTATGTGGGCCCATGTCTATACCTTCTATAGGAGGATTCTTGTACTATTTGATATTTGTTGATATTTTTTGATGATTTTTCAAAGAAGACATGGATATACTTCCTTAAATGCAAAGAATCTGGAGAGATTCTCTCAGAGTTTAAAGAATTCAAAACTATCACTAAGAACTCCGGTAAGAACATTAAAGTTCTGAGAACATATAATGGGAAGGAGTATACTTCTTAAATATTTAAAGAGTTCTACAAACTCACTGGGACTAAGAGGAAGTTCACAATCCCTTATAATCCTCAACAAAATGAGGTTGCTGAAAGGAAGAACATAACTATTGTAGAAGCTGCTCAAGCTATGATTTTTTATCAAAATTTGAGTATGTCCTTCTAGGCTAAAGCATCCAACACTACAATCTATATTCAAAATAGATGTCCTCACTCACATTTGAAAAATAAGACACTTGAAGAAGCATTTTCTGGAAAGAAACCTGACATCAGTCACCTAAGGACATTTGGATGTCCTGTATATGTTCATGTACCTAAGGAGAAGAGGACTAAGTTAGAACCTTCTGGAAGAAAGGGTATTCTGATCAGTTTTAGTGAAACAGTAAAAGGATATAGAGCCTACATACCTGGACATAAACAAATAGAACTAAGGAGAGATGTCATCTTTGAGGAAGACATTGCTTTTAGAAGAGCCAAAACCTCTGATGAACTAGATACATTTGATGTATCTCCAGAAGAGACTCCTGCTCCTGAGATTCAAAGGGAGTTTCCTGAAGAGACTTCAACTGAAACTGAAATCCTTCCAGAGACTCAAGAAGAGAGTCTTGATCACTCTAAAAGGCCACTTTGGGCAAGGAAAATAATACAGGAAGGAGATGGATTTGCAACCCCTTCAGGAACCTTCCAAGAAAGCAAGAGACCTAGAAAATTGACTTATAATGCTTTCATATATGAGAGCTTGAATCTTGAACATTCTAGTACTTCTAAAGCACTTAAACATCAAGCTTCGAAAGATGCCATGGTGGAAGAAAACATCAAGCTTGGAAAGACGCCATGGTGGAAGATTACTAGTCTATACTTAAAAATGATGTTTGGGACATTGTTCCAAGACCTAAGGAAAAATATGTTGTCTTCAAAATGGCTCTTCAAAGTTAAGTATGATGCAGATGGCAGCATTGAAAAACATAAAGCCCATTTTGTGGCTAGAGGTTTTTCTCAAAAGGAAGGAATTGACTTTGAAGAAACTTTTGCACCAATTACCAGGTACACTTCTATTAGAGTTATAATAGCAATCACAGTAGCCAAAGGTTGAAAAATCTATCAAATGGATGTAAAAATTGTTTTTCTTAATGGAAAAATAGAGGAAGAATTATACCTAGAACATCCAGAAGGATTTGTAACTCTTGATGTTGTTTGTCATGTTTGTAAATTGAAGAGGGCTCTATATGGACTTAAACAGGCTCCCCGAGCCTTGTAGGAAATGATTGACAAATACCTTTTAAGTCTTGGATTCACCAAGAACGTGGTTGATCCAAATCTCTACTTCAAGGTAACTAAAGGTGACATGCTAATTCTAATTCTTTATGTTGATGATCTTCTAATTACAGGGGAAGAACATCTCATTAATCAGTGTAAGAAAGATTTGACTTCTAAATTTGAAATGAAGGATTTAGGAATTCTTCGTTACTTTCTTGGTTTGGAAGTACATCAAAAGTTTGGTAATATCTTTCTACATCAAAAGAAGTATACTACTAATATTTTGAAAAGATTTGGAATGTGGGACTATCAACTTATGTCTACACCTATGGAAACCAACCTTCACAAGCTAAAGGAAGCAAGTGTTGAATCCAAACTAGTTGATCTCACCTTATACAGACAGATAATTGGGTCCTTGATGTATCTTGTAAATACTCGACCTAATATCTGCTATGCAGTGAATGCATTAGGTCAGTTCATGCGTGAACCTCGTGAGATTCATCTTGTTGCTTTGAAGCATATATTGGGGTATCTTCAAGGTACTATTAGGTATGAACTTAAATATGAGAATACTAGCTTGGAGTTACATGAATATACTAATTCCGATTGGGCCGGAAGTGTAAAAGATCGGAAAAGCACATTAGGATGTTGCTTCAGTTTAGGATCAGCCATGATTTCTTGCATTTGCAGAAAGCAAGCTTTTGTTGCTCAAAGTTCTACTGAGGTAGAGTATATTGCAGCAGCTATGGGCACTAGAGAAGCAATGTGGCTTTGGAAGTTGCTTTCTAACTTGTTTAGTGAACCTATGGAACCTACCACTATTCGGTGTGATAACCAAAGTTGCATCAAGTTATTTGTGAATCTGGTATATCATGATAGATCTAAGCATATAGAAATTTCTTACCACTACGTAAGAGACATGGTGGAACAAAGAGTTATTCAATTAGAATATATTAATATAGGGGATCAAACAACTGACATTCTCACCAAGGCTCTCCCTAAAGTGAAAGTTGATCATTTCATGTTAATGTTTAGCATCAGAAGAAGCAAAACATGAATTACTTGATATATTGATAACATTGTTGATGCTATATATTACAGGGATCTACGTGTGCATACATCCATGAATTATAATATCTGTTATCAGCATCACTGAGATCATGTTATTGACAGACTTCATTGTGTTTAGGCACTTATATTATCATGCCTTGTTATTGGTCAAATATTCCCTATCGTGCCTCGTGTTGTAATCGACACTTATAATACATATGTTATTTGTTTGTTTGGATTAATGCCTTCGAAGAGGCATGTCTCTATGTGGCCTTTGGGCCACGTAGAGACATGACTCTTTGGAGTCATGTCTGTCCACAATGTTTATATGAGAATTTGCTACCGCAGGGAAAGGATCAATGCCACGGCAATCAAGTCCTTGAGTCAGCGACAAACATAATATATATCGCTCTTTGTTATCATTAGCATCTTATCTATTACATAGCATTTCAGTAATGTTGTTGTTGCTAAAAGAAGAAGATAATCAAATTCATATTACTGAGATCACTGCCAAAGTAAAGCAAAGTCATTCTGCATTGTGCAAGTAAGATACTCTTTGCAAATATCTATTTGTAATTGTTTTATCTATCAGAGATCCACAAAAACTTAACATTTCAAAAAGAAACTTGGCTTGATCGAAATGCAAGTTTATGAGATTGAGTCTCAACTTTGTAAATTTGTATTAATTAAATAAAGATGTTTAAAGTGTGAACTCTTTTGTCATATGTGTGACTCTATGACTCATGGGCCTACCCTATGTTCATTATTTAAGGTGATTATCTTTTATAATGAAATATTGATTCCAATCGGAGACATGGCCATTCATCCCCACGCCCCTTCCATTGGTATTTATCCACTCTACCCGATGTATTCTTGGCATTGAAATCTATTAATGCAAGCAGTTCAAAAGGATCGAAGATAATTATGAGTTTGATATACTTCATTTCTATTATTACTACACTAACATTTGCAAATTCTAGAAGCAATTCAAAATATTGGTGTTATTGTTTGTACCTACAACAAAAATTCTGCAATCAATTTAAATCTAGTAATAAACTTTACACATACTCTTCTTTTTTAGATTTTATCAATTGCTTGTACTCCTTTATGTTTTCTTTGCTTTCTTTACTCCCTTTGAGGGCTCTCTTTGCAACCTTGCATTCTTCGTCATACCACAGATTAGCTGAAAAAGTGTTTGAAATGCTCACCTTTGATCTTGATCTCTTACATCCCTTTAAGGCATTCTAAATTAAGGGAATCAACATGTTGTTAGCGTGCCCTATCTCTCCATTGTTGTCCCATGTATTCCTGTTGTGATTAATTAATTGGATCTGTTGCTCAAGGGCATAGCAAAAAGCCTCTTTATTCTCACCATTCTTTAAGGATTTTACCTGAATTATGACCTTCTGTGCTACCATTTTGGGTATGTTCACTTTCAAGCCCTTTTGCTCTAATGTCGTATTTAATAAGTAAAGGCATGTGATCAGAGTTTAATTCCCAAGAGCAACTTTCAATCCTGAAGTCTAGTAATTTGGAAATAACTAAGTGGGAGCATATCACATAATCTGCCACGCTTTGCCAATTGTACATTTTACAAGTAATTCGATTTGATCTTGGCCAATACTTCATGCCATTGCAAATGACCAACCCATGAAGGTTACAAAGTCCCAAAAACTCTGCTCTAAAGTGTGACACACAACCCTTATCATCCTAAGATGTCCTACTAAAATTATCTTCGCATTTTTGTAGCCACAAGGGATTATTGTCCTTTACTAAATCATTGCTCAATTGTATAGCCTCATTACATGTCCTAGAATTGAAATCTCCTATTTTCCCTGTAGAGTTGAAATCAAAAATATCTTTCTTTAATGTTGCAAAAGGATCTTAATTATCTAGATTTATTTTCAACTTGCAAAAAGGTCATAGAACTTCCAAAAGAACCCCACATGCCTTGAATCCCTCCAAATAAATCCTATGTGCCCATTTTCCTTGTCTACAATACCTAAAAAACCTTGTTCGTCATGCCAAAAAACCTTGAAAATGCCTCACCTTGCCATCATCGTTGTTATTCTCGTCGTTCTTCTCATCATTGTCTCTATTCTTATCATTGTTCTCGTCATTGAATGACTCTCGATGCCTCTGCCGCTATGCCTCTGAATGGCTAACTTTGTGACCCTAGAACTCCTAATCTATACATTGAAATTCACCAATTTTTTCATTGAATCTCTATAGGTAATTGAAGAGCTTAAAGCTAAAGTTTAGGAATTTCTACAATAAAGAAATCCTTGTATAAGTCAATGTGAAGTGGTCAAAAAATGTCATTTCAAAACATTCGCCCCAACGCCACTAAAAAATAATCAACTATTAGTACATATGTGATCGGCTAATAGTAAATGTATCATCTTTTCTTGGAACTTTTTAAAACATGATAATTAGAAGGATCTATAACGATAGTGTATCAATCATTAGATCCCCCAATAGTTACAGCTACAGCTACTGGGTCTCTTTCCCTACTCATTCAAAGCCAATGTCGTAGACAAGCAAAATGCACACAACAATCACAATGAGAGGTAAAAATTGAAACTCTACATGTTGATGGTTAAATCATGGCAGTCTAATTTCAACCCTTTCTTACGAAATTATCAAGACCAATGGGCATTTTGAACGAGTTTGGTTTGTATGTTGTGGAATCTTGTCGCCACTGATAAGAACAATAACATTAGAAAATATGGTACTCGTTCCAAATTTTTCATGGGAAAGTATTTCCAACTCAACGCATTAATTGCAGATAACATCCAAATGGATAAAACCATAGTAACATTGTCTTTCGTGTGGATTTATCTTTTATTCTTTATACAATATATATTTATCAAAAATTGTGTTCATAACATCCAGCTTCAACTTCCTAACATCGCTCAGCTATTTCCATATCCCAAGCTTCTCAGGGGGGTTTACTCCAAGAATGCACATCAACAATGATCAATTTAAGCCAAACGGGCTTGGCTTAATGGCCAAATCCATGTCTAGATGGTGCTGAATCTCTTCGACAATTTTTTTGGAAAAATAAACTATTATCATTTTATTAGGAACGAGTCGAAAGTGGCCATCAGTTGAGAGCAGGAATCTACAGGGCACACAGAATATGCACGCAATCTAATTAACAGCCAGCCAGGCAATTAATTGGACGTATCCCATTTGTATGTTTCTAGAGCTAATTTGTAGCAAACGACACAGGAGCTGGTCCCTGGACATGTGCCACACAAAACAACAATTAAATCATTATCTGCACTGGCGTCCAAAGAGGACAGTGACACCTTCTGACGAGACTAGTTGTAAGCCACAAAAAAACAAGGCAATTGTCAGCCGCTTTATGATAAGCTATACAACAATTTTAATCCACAACCTACTAGATCCTCAAAATCTTTTAGAAAGTTACATTTTCCCAGTGCAATGTCACTGCTAACATAATACTGTTAAAACTTCCTTTGGCCCAGGCTATTATGTCTTCACAATGGCAGCTAGGGGAAGAGACCCAGCAGTCTTTTGGGGGTCTAATGATCACGATAGAGTAGATGTTATAAATACTCTCAATAGACAATCACACATGTACTAATAGTCAATTATTTTTTAGCTTTTTAGTTTTTTGGTTCATGATTGCCCCGTTTGTGCACCACTATTTACCACAAGTAGTGATGTTTTTTTGGTGTTTTTGATGAGTGACTATTGGGGAGTGAACATAACAGGTATCGAGCGGGTGTTTTAAAAGGGCACTTTTCAACCACTTCACAATCCATGGCCTCTACAGAAATATCTGTAAATGCCCAAATACCAAAACCTTAGCTTTAAGCTCGAGTCACCTATAGAAGTACCCCAAAAAAATTGACATAATTCAACTTACAGATTAAGAGATCTAGGTGCGTGAAGTTAACCTAGACTTCTACTGCAACTGCATCCAAAATGGCAATGGCTGATGTAATAAAACAGAACCACTTGCCATGTGCAACTACTGTATCTGGTTGGTTGGGGGGCTGTGGATATCAACATATGCAGCATGATGACTTGTCAGATATGTGAAAAGAACCGTCGCCTGTGAAAGTTCTGCTTAGTCCATGTGTCCTATCATCAGCTGTAAGAACTTTGTTTTACAGTATACGACATGGCCATAAAGCACAGACTATACAGTCATTAACGTTGTTTAAAATGAAAAAATGCAATTCAACCCACAACACATAATAAGTAAATGCTAATAAAGATGATGAAATTGTCCAGAATGTTGGAAAATAGTCAAAACTATAGTCGCCATCTAACTAAAATCCCCCTTGAAAGAAACACTAGCATTTTGAATCATGTCAAACATGAAAAGAAAAAATAACTCATAATTATTACAAACTGAATAGCTAATAGAAACTGACATATGTCTGAATGCATGACCATATGACAAAAAACAAAAGGTTTTCTACTTTGTCTTAGGCTGAACAGCTTTCTTTCATATTCAAATGCTTTATTGCAATCTACGATGCTCAGGTCACGAATCTCTACAACCACGTGAACAAAAACCAGAAACTTTTCTACTCTGAAGAGATTATAATAGTCGGAGCCAGACCGGTGTCAAAATTGACTTTGATTTGAGAGAATCGTGTACACTCAACATTAATCTCAATTGTAATAGTGAGCCAACTATTTGCATATGAGCAAGGTGAAAAAAAACTATATTCCTGTCTAGAATAACTCACGGAAAATAAAATAACAAATTTATACCAGGATAAAAGAAAAAATTTGACACCATTAGTTCCATTTTCGATCCAAGAAAGCATAGGAACGTAGTCCAATTTCCAAATATAAAAGAACGTCAGAATACTGTCACTTGCAGATACAACTCTCGCTGTGCAAACAACTAAAACTCAGCCATCAAATCTTTGGATTAACTCAAACCCACTTATATAAACTAATTACAGAAAATGAATAATTGGAACTAAATTTGAAAAAATAAAAGCAAGTCTTCAGATCATCAATACTCGTTAACTATGCAAATTCACAGCCAAAGAAGCTGAGGCTTGAATTAAAACATGAAGCCCAACAGGAGCAAACATCTGCACCTTCGGTTAAACGAACAAGTCCATGACTTAAACATGACAATCAATGATAACAAACATCTGCACACTGAGTGGCAGAAATGGAGTCCTGCAGTAAAACAGGATATCAAGGTCTGCATAATCAGGTGAAAAGGAACTCTGGCATGAAAATAAGGACCCGAGAGGGCCAATGATTTGTATATTGTGCCAAAGAAAATGTCTTGCATAAAATATGACATCCAACAAGGGAGAACATCTGCAGAACTAACCGAACAAAGTAAGTCTTGCAGCAGAAACAGGACATCCAACAGGTGGAAAACATCTGGATTTTCCGCCAAAGAAACTAAGACTTGCACATAAACAGGATGCTTCTATGATCATTCTATTCTTCCAAATGAAGCTTATGCCACACTGATCACATTGCCTACCTTTCCTTGTGATTCCAACTCGTGGTTATTAAGGGTTGTCTTCGACTGGAAGGCGGACTGTCGCTTTGGCTGTTCAGAAAGCTTCAATGAGAGCGAAGAGGGCTCCATCACAGGGTTGTGATGGGATACTACTTTTTCCACGCTAGACTCAGTGCCCCTCAAGTTGGGGATTGGAATAATGGGGATAGGCTTTACAAGCTTAGATCCCAATGATGTTGGGGTTTCAACAGAATGACGAAGCAGCGCTTGATTCAGACTTCCATATGGAAATGGAGGAGGAATATCCATGAACCTGGGAGAGCTAGTAGAACTATCAGTATCACCAACTTCAGATTTATTAGCGAACCCAGGCTCTTCTGGATTTGCAGCCCATTCCATTGAAGTAAACCCTCGATTCTCCGTTTCATGCGATTTCCCAACGGGCCTTCCAGGCAGCACAAGAGGTGATAGAGGAACAGGAAAAATTCTTACGGGGATGCCAAAATTGCAATTTGACTGTACACCAGAATCTGGAACCTGATTGCTAGATTGAGGTCCTGGATTCAACTGGCTTGGAAGTGGAGGGTGGCTTCCGGATCCTGTTTCTATATCTTCTTCAACTGGAATGCTCAAAAACTACCAAAGCAAAATGATAAAATCAGCGCAACATATGATTTAAGACAAAGAAAATACTTAATTTCGAAAATCATTACAGAATGCCCTAATCCATTTAGTCTTTATAATTTCTTGTTTACTGGGATGACTGCCATTAAGTTTTTTCTTTAACGACCAAAAAATGAAAAATGAAAAATGAAAAAACAATTTACAGTATCGGTTGTCATATCAAACAAGCTCGATCTGCGGCGCCTTCTGTTGAGATTACTCTGTCTGAGAAAGTACTTTTGTGCATGACTTGCAACCTGAGTGGGTGTTCTCGTCTTTACAAAATTCCTAGAAATCCCTCGCCAGTCACCTTTTCCCACCTTCTGAAGGCCAACAAGAAACAGCCTATGCTCTTCCTCAGTCCATGGCACCCCTGCAACCGAATGGATGTAAAAATGCCAGGCGGAGACCCTAAATTGAAGACCAAATATCCTAAACATGATACAAAAATCAGGTTTTTTACTAGAGAGCTTTCCCTTACCTCTTTTCCTCTCACGCGCGTTGCTAGAGGAATGAACAAGATCGTCTGAGACATAACCACCATCGGCACTTCTGCCGGCCCCCTCCGACTGCTCGTACTGCGATAAATTCGACAGATTCGTCATACTGACACTTTTCCGCATAGATCCGTCCGTCACGCGGACACCAAACAGCATGAACCCGTTTTCCACACAGGTTCTCGAATTGTGCCCATTGTTCCCACATTGCGAGCAGCTCCGTGACATGATGCTTCACCTATTCTCACTCTCTCAATTCCTTCTGCTGCTCCTCAGAATTTCACGCTCCTTCACGGTTCCTGGCAGAAATAAATACAAATGGAACGGAGCACCCCGCGCAATACGATTTTCTCGGATTTTGAACTGTTGAACACAAAACCCGTTAATCGCCACGATAGCTCAATTAAGCAAGCAACGAACAAATCTGGACGAGTTGCAATTTCTACGGCCAGCCCCTCCGGTAGCCGACAAACACTCTAGTACTTAAAATCAAGGTATAAATGCCGGGCATGGTCAAATTACAGGCGAGCAAAATTAATTGTTCCGATGCATATCAATTTTAGCTTGAATCCTGAAACATCAAACACATCGTCTTTAGCTTTAGGTTTAATAACCCCAAATATTAAGCTCACCAAGCCTCAACGCTTACAGCCAATCCTTTCTTCATACCACACCAAACCTAGCCAATGAAGTCAACGAAATCCAAAGACAGATTCTAAAAAGCAAAATTCTAAATAGAGTTTAACTCGAAATTGAGTGGTTTGGAAGCAACCAAACAGATAAATCGCTTTTTTAATACAATCTACAATGAATCTCAAAAACGCAACCACGCCCCTATCCAAATTACAATATTCCACAAGAAAAATGCAAAGGGCGTAACAAATTAGGGCAAACGAATCTGCCAAGGGGAGGGACACAGCGGCTTCACTCAAAACATCAAAAGGAAATTTACAGGGAAGCGAAAAATCTACCTACAGCCTTCAAGCAGCGGCGTTGATGGAAGAATT
This sequence comes from Cupressus sempervirens, assembly GCA_028749045.1. Taxonomy (NCBI): domain Eukaryota; kingdom Viridiplantae; phylum Streptophyta; class Pinopsida; order Cupressales; family Cupressaceae; genus Cupressus; species Cupressus sempervirens. The sequence goes on along the minus strand of CM053788.1, from coordinate 272,706,867 downwards.
TAACACAAGAAAAACTGGAAGAAAGATTAATGACGGAGGAAAACCTGAGAAAAAGCAATTCCACAAATCCAAATCTGCCCTAGAAAATTACAGGGAAAAAAAGAATCAAACAATTCCGTTAAATAGCTAGAATTTCTTACTCAAGATATAGAAGAAAAAAACCCTTGCGGAGCGCTTGTCAAGGATTTCCAGTGCAGTTTGCTCCCAATTATCTCGGGTTCAAAATAAATATTATTATGGGAGGAAATGAAATAAAAAGGTCGGCCTCCAAATCAGAATCCCTCCTCCATTTTACACCTCCCACATCTTATTCCGTCATAAAAGCTTTAGTTGGATTTTTGTTAACAAAAACTTTTCTGAGTGGTTGAGTGTATTTTGTTTTAAAATATTTTCACATGCCTAATATGTCGTTATCGAAAATGAAGAAGAGAGAGAAAAATTATTGGTGAAACGAGCAATTATTGGAATTGAGAGTGAGCGAGGTCCAAAGCATATCTGGCCCCTCAGTCTACTTTGCATTTCTTTTTATCCTAGTGCGCGCCATTTTATCATCAACTATTACATCAAAGGATTTTATTTTCCTATTATGGCTCCATAACATATACCCTATTGTAAATTGGTGAAGTGGGAAAATTTTATGGGAATCAAAATAGCTAATGAATATTTTATTTTATTGTACCAATGAAATTTTATATATATATATATATATATATATATATATATATATTTCATCAATCTCAACAAATTTCGAGATGAGTGTAGTTTTATTTGTTTGCATGTGGATGTGACAAACATAACTTTTTTATTCGATGGATCTTAGATTTTAACAAAGTAAACATGCATGGGTGTGATTGTATGAAAACGATGAAGGATTGATCGAATTTATAGACCCTTCAAGTAAAAATCTTCTAAAAGATAAAGATGGGATCCTATATATAAGTCAACTCAGTGGTTGTGGAGTCAACCCTAGGAAAAAACAAAAATTTGTCATTTTGAAGAGGTGAAAGAATGATATTAAGTTATTTAAGTAATGGATACTTGTAAATAAACAAGTTTTTATAAGTTCGGGTTGATTTATGGATGAAGAAAATGTTTCAAATGAAGAATGGTGAACTAAGTCAATGGTCCCATGGAGTGGGGCTTTTTAAAAAGTTTAAATGGGTGTTGTTGAGGTTTTTCGGGATTAGGAAATGTGTAGCGCATTTTTTTAAGTTTAACTTCATGTTGTTGCATAAGCGTAAACTTAAATTTAGCCAACTAGAGAGTTCCCAAGCAATTTTTTAAATAACAAATAATGGATAAATTAAAATCTTTCTCTAATTTATTACAAGCTTAAATTTTGAAAATAATGGTGAGACCCCATTAGGGGAGTCTTTTGGAACTAATTTTATGGACCCGAAGACTCATGAAGTCAAAAAGAAAACTTGTTTAGGATTAATTAGAATCTTTTCCCCAGGAGTAGCAACCCCTACTTATTAGGATTGGAGATTTCAGGAGGTGGAAAAAGTGGGGGCTGAAAATTACCCCGCTAAATTAAATTTTTTCCTTGCCTCTTGTTATTCACATAATTCTCTTCAATTAAATATTTTTGTGTTTTATTTATTTACTCATGAATATGATATATAAAAAAATATGAGATTGTCATGTTCCATAGATTGTAAATCTTAAACTTTTAGTCATGAAATCCACTACAAAATTCATGGGACATCCCACTTTAAAATGATCCTTAAAAAATCTTAGCATTATCCATTGTATTTCTTTAGGAGACCATGCTTCACCCCACTCCACCCCCACCCCACCCCCATTGTGTCCCAATGAGACCCTACCCTAAGCCTTGAAATAAATGGGAGCTAAAAAATGGCACATGGCTTAACAAATTATTTTTCTAGCACCCCCAACTCCCTCCCCACCCCCCCCCCCCCCCCCCCCCAAATGAGACCCTACCATAAGCCTTAAAAAAGGGGGAACTAGAAAATGAAACATGGCTCAAAAAATAATTTACTTTCTTCCTATTGTTTATCTAAATTTTATCTACAAAATTTATAATTAATTATTTTATTCAAACATACTATTTATGATGGATACTAAAAACTAAGTAGCAAATTTTAATAATCATGGGGCCACCAGCTCCACAAATTACTACTAAAAATTTAAAACATTGATTACTAGAAAAAATTAAGCTAAGTAGATAAATAAGGACATGTCCTAAGCTTTAAAATGTATAAATTTTGTGGTTTCATGGATATTGGCATTTAGCATATTCATTTGACAAGAGTAAATACATGTAAAACATTGAAAAATATTTACCTCGATCTTCCTCCTAGGGGAGAAAAGATGTCAATGGTGAATGATCCTAAACTATCCCAAATATTAAACAAAACCAAACAAAATTGGTGTGCTCATGACTTCTATTGTAAACATTGTGTTGGTTGTCATGCCACACCAAAGAAACTTCGAGAAAAAAGACAATATCATCCCAATAGTTTTTTTGTTTAATAATGCATGATTAATTACATTTATGGCATGAATACATCCACAATATTGCTCATACAATCATGAAGCATTAGCTCGGTCTCTATAGTCAACTTTTAGTAACATCAACTAGTTGTCCACTATCCTAAATATAACAGACTTGCAAGATGTAAACATTAATCAATAAAACACCATAAATAACATCCACATAAGTTTGACACTAAGATTTAACGTGGAAACCCAATTCAAAAAAAAAAATACTAGCAACATGTTACTAATTTTCACTCTTTTGAAGTGAGGTTTGTTAGGAGCCAACCCTATTAAAGGTTACAAAACAAATGGTTATATGTGACCCTGTTAAAGGATTTAATCATCCTATTAGGAGTGGCCTTGTAAGAGGACTTTAGAACATTTCATAAGAATTTCATCCTGCTAAAGGATTTACATATGACTATTAGGTCAACCTTGATTAAAGGATCTCAAATACTATTTACAATTGTCAAAAAGTAACAATAGGTTTTGATATGTTAAGTATAACTCACTTTGCATGTATAGATCTTAGTTCTACTCATAAGTTGATTCATTGTGTGGCCTTCATTGTCATCTTAGTCTGTGATTCTTTTAGCAACCCTTCAAGCAATCACCCTTCACTCCTTTTCAACTCTTCTCAGCCTTGTCAATCAATAACATCAGCAACCTCTCCAATTTTCAACAACACTGAGCATACTAAAAGTTCACCCTCATAACTCCTTAAATAGGTAATTCTGAGCTTTTTCCACTTAAGAATCACCATAGATGTTAGGGCTTACGATTAGATTTGTCACATACAATGAATATGATCATCATCTTGTTTATCCTCTTCCTTTCTAGATACTTCTCTTGGAATCCATTCCTTAGATCATTTACCTAATCCTCTTATGGTATTAAGTGATCCAGCTCATCAATCTATATCTTCAACACACTTTCCATAATTCAAGAAATCAACTTAGTCAGGTAGAAGTTACATTTATCATAAACTGTTAAAATATTGTTCCTCGGCCAACATTGTGTTCTGACACTCAGTCATCACTGGGTTACTTGGTCGCTACTAAATTTCTTGCTTGGTACATAAACTGTCACTTGATCGATACTAATGCTTGGTCAACACTAATTTTTCTCAGCTTGTTCTAGTGCTCAATCGATACTAGCATCACTCGACATATACTTTGAATTCTTTTATCTTATGTTATGTTGCTTAGTCAAGCCTATGCATTTGATCTATCTATGATCACACCTTCAAGACTTGAGCATTATTTTCTTCTCCACTTGCCACATGATTTAAACAATCACTTTATCTTGTCAAAGTCCAACTAATCAAGTGTCCATTTATAGTTTCCTCTTCATAACTCAACCTTTCCTCTAGATATTTTTGTTATGAACAACTTCAAATGCTCTTCATCAATCAAATAGATATGACACTTAGATCAGATAGAAAACTATCTCACTAATAGGTTTGACATCAATGACAACATAACAATTGTTTCAATTGTAGTTCCCAACAATCTCCCTCTTTAGCATTGATGGCCACACCTCTAGTTACCATGCAATCCAAAACATGCATTGTCTCAAGCAACACCCTCAATGTATCAAATCTTCATTAATATCCTTAGTTTCATTTTGATTCTCATCTCAGATCTGGCAACACCTCAACTAAATCTTATGAGCTCCCTCTAAGTAATCTATCCCTCTTTTGTCTTTAACAATTTTCACTATTTCCCTCTTTCATTTTGATCTTCTCCTTCTAAATAATCTTTCTCTCTTTCTTATGGTAACTGAATAATCTCTCCCTCTTTGACAATAATGCCAAAAATGCCTTCAACTCATGCATATTTTTATGTCAGTTCTAAGTTCATCTTTGTATGACTGATCCATTATTTTACTCTTCTTCCTCACTACTACCTTAGCCAACTCCTAAAGTAGAATTGTCTGCATCAATTCGTAAGATAATCTAATCAGCACATTTGATGTAGAGCGCCATCTTTGCTTAAGTAGCTTTGTTTAGGGGAATCACTCCTAGTTTACCTCTAAGATATTCATGAGCATCTTTAGGTAAAGCTTTAGTGAATATTTTAGCTATTTTCTCCTTAGCATTCACATACTCCAATTTCACTTCTTTGTCTTGAACTAGCTCTCTCAAGTAATGATACTTGATACCAATATGCTTGGTTTTTGTGTGCATTACATGAGTTTTTGATATGTCAGTAGCACTAGTTGTAGTGCCTACCCCTACTTTACTTTTCATGTTATATTGTTGAATTCTGTTAGGCCAGCTTTATGGTTATATGTTATGATTTAGTGGTACTCGGTTACCTGATTTGATTGGATATTTTTGATAAGATAAACAAGTTTTGAAGGGATCCTAAAACCCTATACAAGTCTTAAGATTTTCAATAAGTTTAGATACAAAGATATTGCAAGCAAAAGCAGAACTGGTCACCCCCCAAACAAAAGGTAACCAAGGTTACAAAAAGGCTATCATTAACCAAAAGTAAAGATCCAACAAGGGTGCAGAGCCAGATATATCACAATTTTCCCTTTGATTTAGAGCCACCCTTGCATGATTGGAGGTTCATTTCTAAAGGAGGAGCTGATGGTCTAGTGCTCTTTCTTTTTACCACAATCTAACCATCCTCCACCTTAGCTACCTTAGCAATCCAATCCCCAAAAGAAACTGAACAATGTAGCCCAGGGGAATCCAAAAAACCAACAATATTCCTAGAAGAGCCCATTGCCAACTGGCCCCCCACAGAACCAGGAGGAAGGATAGGGGCAGGGGAAGGAGAGGGTAAAGGGTCCTGGCCCTCAACAAGACTAGGAGGAACGTCCAGTATTGGGGCAAGAGAAGGAACATGAACCTCCTCTGACACAAACACCGAAAGATCATCAGGTGAAGATACATCCGTAGATACAACCGCTGACTTCAGAGGTGCATCACTAGATTTAACCACCGTATAGTGTTCAAAAGAGGCCCCTAACCACCAGGAAGGTGGTTGCCTAGATTTAGTCATTACAGCAGCACAACGAGCAGCAATGTGACCAATCTTATGACATTTTCTACAACGAAAAGGGATACCTTCACAATCCAATGTTTGGGTCCAAGAGCCCCTCAAAGAATCCAAACAAACCATCTCAGGAAGGCCCTTAGAAATATCCATCTCTACAAGAAATCTAGCATATGTCAAATGAAGGATATATGAAGTGTCTGGGTCCACATACAAAAAATACCAATGGCATCCCCAATAGCTTCACAAATCGAATCTAGCCAGAGATGCATCAGGAGATTTGGTAATCGGACCCAAATAGGAACCCTGTTAAAGGATTCAGTAAGTGGATCAAAATCCATATGCCACAGTTTGGCCATAGAGGAAATTTGTCCTCCCATGAAAAACTATGATTGCATAAAATAGTCTTCCTATCTTTAACAGAATTGAAAAAGCCTTTAGCCACCGGAAAGATATGGACCTCACTATCTAAAATGGGCTCCCAGTGCTTAGAAATCCAAGCATGAAGATTAGAAAGAGAGGGCCAAAAACCTCAAAATCTAAAGATAGCAACAAAAGAAGAGAGCTCAACTGTCATACCTAAAATATTATCGATTGTTTCAAAGTCTAAGAGTACCCTTAAAGGGTTTGAAACACATACAAGGGAAACTTCATAGGGACGAGAAGGCTGGGATTGAACAGCATGAGCACCATGAAGAATCGCCTCAAATGCAGCCACATCGGCATAAGAGGCAGATCTACCCCTAAAAGGCATAGTTGAAGCTGACCCAAAACCAGCAATAGCGGTAGGAGGCAAAGCACTCCAACGCCCTAACCTTGTAACCAACGACAACTACCAATAGCCAACGAAGAGAGGCACAAAGCACAGTGGAATAGGATCCCAAACAAGCATAGACTAGCGATAGTTTATATATTTGATGAGCTACTTGATACTTAGTTATTTATGTGTTCATGTTTATTCTTTCAATGATGATACTTTGTATGTTCATATAGCGATTTCAGTTATTTCATGATGATAGTTAGATGGATGATTTATATACGGTTTTCTATGGTTACTTACTCCATACTTGCATGTGTATGGTGTAGATGTATGTTATACTTTATGTTTGACATTTCTGATGTGGTTGAGGGATGGATTTTTAGTCACTTGCTAGTTAAGATCTACAGAATGTACCACTCCTCGCCATTGCCTATTTAGTTTAGAGATATATGCATATGTACATGTTCAACTTTTATGCAAATTGTAAGTACCGGGTATCGACTTCCCTGAATTGCTAGGATGAGCGTGCCCTATTCGAAGTATCTCAATGGTGAAGAGGGGAGATAGTTCTCGAGTCCAAATCCTAAACCTAAGCTACTTGTCCTAGAAAATAAGACAAGTATTTGAGTTATTCACCCTTTTGAATTCGTCAAAGTGACATGAATTCGAGATTTTGACCCTTAAATTTGAATATGTACTTTGTATTTCAGATAGATTTTCTTATTTAGAATTGTGGGTATATTGTGATTTTTAGGTATAGTTAAATCAATAAAGAGAATATTAAATGATTTAATTTAACCAAAAAATTATAAAGAAAAATAAATTTTTAATATTATTTAATTAATTGAAATTAATTAAATGAAAGAATTTAATTTTTTAAAAATTAAGTAAAGTTCCAAATTTAGCGTAATTATATTTATTTAATTTAATAATAATTAATTTAGGAGTATCATTTTAATAATGAACTCTAAATATTATTATTAGTTAAATTAATAAACATACTTTTAAATATGTCTTGTTATTTAATAAAAGCAAGAGAGAATAAATTAAATAAAGTTTATTTAATTAAAACAAAAAAAGTTTGCACATGAAATTAAAATAATAAAGAAAAAGTTTGCATGTTTGTAAAATTGAAACCCTAAAGGAGAAAGCTCTTTATTAAAAAAATTAGAGCTCATTTCTCCACACACAGGTTTGGAGGGGCAAATTTTGAAAAGGGTTTTGAGAGAAGGGAATTCTTGCAACTTCTGAGCATTTGTTTGGTTAGCATCATATCGATGTAGGAACTTTGTTGAAATTATCATAGTAGATTCTTTCAAATTTTCCCTCTATTTTCTTCGTGTTTATTTGTGGATCTTGTTTCAAAGATCGATCTTGGTTGAAACCCTTTTTTGAGAATTTATTGTTATTCGTTATTGAATCGTACGTGAGAGAAATCAATCGAAAAACTCTTATTGGAAAATTCATTTTTCTAGAAAATTAAGATCAGGATAGGGTTTGAAAATGAAAACTAGATTTTAATTGGATAAATTTGATTGTTGCAATTATTTCCTATCAAATCTATGAGCTAGAACCTTTTTTAAAATTTATAATTAATTACCTCAGTAATTAAAAATTACTATGGTAATTTGATTGGGTTTTTTTATTAAAAAAAGATTTTTTTAAAAAAATTGGGGTTTTTGGGAATCGGGCCATGACCCCCGACCCCCCTTTCCTCCCTCTCGGTCACCGCAACATGCCTCACACTGAACACAACAAATGTGAGTGCTACAAGTAGCAGCTCATGCTACTGTGGCAGTCGTGAGTGTTGCAAGTAGCAGCTCATGCTACTATGATAGTCGTGAGTGCTGCAAGCGGTAGCTCACACTGCCTTGGCAACTATGAATGATGCAACCAATAGCTCACACTGCCTTGACAATAGTGAGCACTACCTTGCAACCTCATGCTATGCATTACAACCCATTTTAAAAATAATTAGTTTGTTTTATTTTATTTTTTTTAAATTATTTTTTAATGTATATAAATGTTTTAATTAATATTATTAATATATAATAAGTATTATTTTATATTAATAATTTAATAGTGATTGTTAAATAATTGAATAATAATTATTATTATTAATTTATTAATTTTTATTAGATCTTAATAATGTTTAATTAAAGATTTTGTTAATTGGTTTATATATATATATATATATATATATATATATATATATATATATATATATATATAATTGTAATTTTGATTTTTTTAAATTAAGAGAATTTTAATGAAATACAGATGTTGTTTAAATGGTAGTTCATTTTATATGAAAATAGGTTTTATATTAAGGTGATTTTAATGGATTCTTGGGTCATTTGAAATACTTGTGAACTCAAAAATTGTATCAAATATGACACTTTGAAAATGAAAACTTGAACCCATTTGTAAATTGAACTTTTATGATTTCAAACAAAATGAACTATGAAACTACACTTGTTAAATACTTGATGAGATTTATGATTTAATTATGTGTTGGGGTTAGGTTTAACTTAGTACATTGGCAAGTTTAGGTATGTATACTAGAGGCTTGGGAGGTGTTTGATCTATGATGATGTTATGTTTATTATTTGGTCATGGTCTTTTATTCCCAACCATTGTGATGCATTCACATAATTCTATGATGAGTTTTGATCAGTTATTTGCTAGAGCTTTCCAATTGCTTCTATAGGACTGAGGTGAATATTGTGATTTTCTTGGTGTAACCTATGATTTTTTATCAGTTATCTTTTGGTGCTTTCCAATTGCTTGTATAGGACTAAGGTGAATATTGTGGTATTATGAGATATACTTTTATGATATTAGGGTAGGTTATCTTTGTCTATTCTAGGCAGTGACTTACAATGGAGGTCAGATCCCTAAAGAGGTTGCCTGGGTAACCCATTGTAAGTTGTATTAATAAGTGATAACATTTCATTAAATGTGTTTAAAATGAATTAACAAGAGTCAGTGTTTTACTTCGCCCATGCCTCAAGAGCTAGTATAGGCTAGGATGGGAGTAGAGAGGAAGCTTGGTTGTGACCTTGCCTCATAAGTATTCCTTGTCTGTAAGAGAAGATATTGATGTCACATAGAGTCACTAGGAGGCTGGAGTCTAGAGAGTTGCCAAGATAACCTTAGAGTTGGCTCATGTGATTACACTTGCCCGCATGCATATTACGTTTCCTACGTGTCTTTGTTGTATCTAGGATTAGATGTTGCTTGTGTCTTGGTAACTTTGAGATAGATTACTTTCCGGATTTCCTTGACCTAGATGGATGTTATGACTATTGGATTGTTATATGTATGGGACTTGAGATTATCTCCTCATCACGATGGGAGTTGGCCATTTAGGTTCCACGAGGTCGGGTGGTAGTGTTTCTTATACCATTGAGATCTGACAGTTGGATGTTGTTGTTAGATGTACTTGTGCAGTTGTTCAATCCTTCTGATCTTGCAATTATGTTCATTGGTCATAATCTGATGTACTATACTTGTATCTTTTCATGATGTATATTCTTTTAGGTTTTCATACCCCGTGACTTGTATATAAAATGATTATGCATTCTGGTTATGCCATGTGGCATCTTATGTATTTGTATATTATTTCTTTTGATTCGTACTTATGATTATTCTATGATGTGAATTTTGGTTATGTATCATATTTAAACTTAATAAAACTTATGTATATGATTCAACGTCATGGAACCCTTAAAAAATGTAATTGTTAATGTATTGTTTTGTATGTATCTATATTATTGCTTCCACTATGTTATCTCTTGTTGTTTTAATCTTTCAAAAAAAAAAAGTTCAATAAACTTAGTGGCATAATAGGTTAATTTCTTTTGGGTTCCCTGGTGGCATGTTACATCTGGTATCAGAGCTTGAGTTTCTAGATTGGGAGCTCTGGGTATATTGGAACACCACTAGATGACAACTAGTTAACTTAAATGAAATTTAAACAACTATATGTATCTTTTTCAACTTTAACACTTTGAATTTCAAACTCAAATACTTAAACCTATGAAAATGAAAAATTGGATTAAATCTTGATTTTATTATCAAAACATGTTTCATATGATTGTGCTTTAAGGTAGTATGTCTTTGTTGACTTTGTGGGCATTGTTTTTGTTTTTCTTGCTTGGGTATTGTAGGAGGATGGTGTTTGAGACTAGATTAGCTATTAGAGTTTTTAGTGTAGAATGAGGTAGAGATCATGGGAGAGGTGGACATGATTTCCCTCCTCTGACCCATAGAGAGAGTCCCATTCATGAAGAGAATAGGGAAGAGAGCCATGGAGAAGAGCATGTTGACTTAGAGGAGGCTAATATGGGGCAGATGATGAGGATTATTCTAGATTGCCTACCTCCTCCAAAGGGTGATGATCTTGAGGAATCACATAATGTTGGAAACAAAGAGAGGTGTAGATCCAAGAGTCCTCAGGGAGATCCCCATGTTGATAGGTAGAGGTTGGCCAAGGTCGCATAGATGAGAGACCTACAACGAGACAATATCAAACCCTTCACTAGGAAAGGCATTGGTTATGATGTAGAGCAATGGTTGATCACCTTGGATAGATGTTTTACGATGCAAGAATTTGACTCTAATGTGAAAGAAAAATATTTCATCACACATTTGGAAATTTTTGTGGCCACATGGTGGAATAGTGAAGAAAAGAAGCTAGGTGTGGATATGAACATTGTTACCTAGGAGTTGTTTCTTGAAAAAAATTGTGATTACTTCCTACTGAAGGAGTAGCACTAGCAGAGGGTAGAAGAATTTCATAATCTGAGACAATTTACCATAACTATGGTGGAGTATGAGAAAAATTTCTATGAGCTCATGCCTTATGTAGGAATTAGTGACAATTCACCACTAATGGTACAAAACTTCATTCGGGGTCTAAACAACCATTTCATTGGGGTTGTGAAGGTTTTCTAGCCTAAAACCCTTAAGGATGTGGTTCATCAAGCCATTCTTGTAGAGCAGAATGCCATTTCAGGACATGGTGGTTTTATGTGTGCACCTGCTAGTGGACATGCACCATCTGAGTCGAAGGACACACAAAACCAAGGAACAAGTAGTAATAGGAAGCCTCCTTCTTTTAGAGGCAATCAACATCAACATCATAGAGGATATTATCCCCCAACATGGAGTGGTGGTGGTGGTTCACACTCTAGGGATTCTCAATACTCTCAGTGCAATAGGTGCAATAGGCACAATCAGTATGACCATCCAGCACAAAGTACTCATTCGTTTGCTAGTGTGGGTAGCTTTCAGTAGCCCACCGTACCTAAAGTGTAGGGGACTTTTGATGGAGAATGTTTTTCATAGGGACAATGCAATTATAAGTCATCCCATTGTCCTCAACAGAAACCACAATTCTAGAATCAGAGACCTACAGTTTTAGAACCCACAGTTGGAGATATGGGTAGATTGCAAAGGGTGTTTTCAGTGGAATCTTATCCTCCTATAGGGGGAAAGGGTCCAATAGGAATTGCACATTGAGTGCTTCATTTTTATCTTATTTGTAGCTTCCAAGAGTAAGCCTGAGTCTAGGGGTGGATGTAGTGCCTACCCCTAGTTTACTCTTCATGTTATATTATCGAATTTTGTTAAGTCAGCTTTGTGGTTATATGTTATGATTTAGTGGTACTCGGTTACCTGATTTGATTGGATGTTATTTCATACTTATTTTATATATTTGATGAGCTACTTTATACTTAGTTATTTCATCTAGTCATGTTTATTCTTTCGATGATGATGCTTCGTATGTTCATATAGTAATATCAATTATTTCATGATAATAGTTAGATGGATGATTTATGTATAGTTTTCTATGGTTACTTACCCCATACTTGCATGTGTATGGTGTACATGTATTTTTTACTTTATATTTGGAGTTTTTGATGCGGTTGAGGGAGGGAGTCGTAGTCACACTACAACATTTGGGGTCAAATTGCAATGGTTTTTGCGATGGCGGTATAGTTCATAGTGATTTTCATTTTTTTTTGCAATTCTCCCCGACGTTGTCACAATTTTGACATTGGTATCGCAATTGCAATGCCCCCGCAAGCATAAACAAATAAAAAAGCACACTATAAATCATTTTCCATTTCTTTTGATTGTGAAGAGTTGCATGCAAAATAGGTGGAGAGCTTTGAACAAGGGTGGGGAGCTATGAATGTTGTTTTTCCCATGTGATCAGTACATTTGGTTGTTGTGTCCTTGTGATCTCTAAATTCATTGACGTGCCCTTGCTCTGCAATTTCATTCTCATTTCACGGCCTTGCTCTGTGATTTCATTGTCGTGTTGTGCCCTTGTGATCTACATGCCCTTGCTCTGTGATTTTCTTCAAGGGGCGAGAAGAGGTATGTATGTAAATCTTTTTCTTTTCCTTTTAAACATGTATGTATTTATATTTCCTTCTAAACATGTATCTATTTATATAGTCAGAGAGATCTCTTTTAAGGTGCTTATTACATATTATCTCACAAGAGAAAAATGATCTAGTTGCATACATATTCCAAAATCCAAATAATAAAACAATAAAACTCACTCAACTCGTGCTAAGTGACTTACCTCAAGATCCTACACAAAAATAATGTAGACCATGAAAAATAAGCAGATTTCACAAGAAATTTTACAAAAACATATCATAGCATATTTTTTAGAAAGAAAAAAGCCATAACCCAGTTAAATTGGTCTAGTTTCTGATTAGCTCAGTTGATTACAAATTCTTGTAGAACTATCATCAGATCAGGTACAATAAAATGAACAATCAACTTTACCAAAAATGATCCAGCTACATACATATTCCAGAATCCAAATAATAAAACAATAAAACTCACTCGATCCGTGCTAAGTGACTTACCTCAAGATCCTGCACAAAAATAATGCAAACCATGAAAAATGGACAAAGTTTGCAAGAAATTTTACAAAAACATATCATAATAGATATTTTTAGAAAGAAACAAGCCATAGCCCAGTTAAATTGGTCTAGTTGGTGATTAGTTGTGTTGATTACAAATTCCTGTAGAATTGTCATCAGATTAGGTACAATAAAATGAACAATCAACTTTACCAAGAATGATCCAATTGCATACACATTATAGAATCCAAATAATAAAACAATACAACTCACTCAACCCATGCTAAGTAACTTACCTCAAGATCCTGCATAAAAATAATGTAGACCACAAAAAATGGGCAAAGTTTGTAAGAAATTTTACAAAAACATATCATAGCAGATATTTTTAGAAAGAAACAAGCCATAACCCAATTAAATTGGTCTAGTTGTTGATTAGTTGGGTTCATTACAAGTTCTTGTAGAACTGTCATCAGATTAGGTACAATAAAATGAATAATCAACTTTAACAAAAATGATCCATCTACATACATATTCCAAAATCCAAATAATAAAACAATAAAACTCACTCAACCTGTGCTAAGTGACTTACCTCAAGATCTTGCACAAAAATAATGCAAACCACGAAAAATGGGCAAAGTTTGCAAGAAATTTTACAAAAAACATATCATAGCAGATATTTTTAGAAAGAAACAAGCCATAACCCAATTAAATTGGTCTAGTTGCTATTTAGTTGGGTTGATTACAAATTCATATAGAATTGTCATTAGATTAGGTACAATAAAATGAACAATCAACTTTACCAAAAATGATCGAGTTGCATGCATATTCCAGAATCCAAATAATAAAACAACAAAAGTTACTCAACCCGTGCTAAGTGATTTACCTCAAGATCCAACACAAAAATAAAAATAAACCAGACCTGAAAATGGGTAGAGTTCGCAAGAAATTTTACAAAAACATATCATAGCAGGTATTTTTAGAAAGAAACAAGCCATAACCTAGTTAAATTGGTCTAGAAAAAAACAAGTTGGGTTGATTACAAATTCATGTAGAACTATCATCATATTAGGTACAATAAAATGAACAATCAACTTTAAAAAAATGATCCAACTACACACATATTCTAGAATACAAATAATAAAATAATTCTCAACCCATGGTAAGTGACTTACCTCAAGATCCTACACAAAAATAATGTTGGCCACAAAAAATGGGTAGAGTTCACAAGAAATTTTACAAAAACATATCGTAGTAGATATTTTTAGAAAGTAACAAGCCATAACCCAGTTAAATTAGTCTAGTTGCTAATTAGTTGGGTTGATTACAAATTCCTATAGAGCTGTCATCAAATTAGGTACAATAAAATGAACAATCAACTTTACCAAAAATGATCCAGCTGCATACATATTTTGGAATCCAAATAATAAAACAATAAAACTCACTCAACCTATGCTAAGTGACTTACCTCAAGATCCTACACAAAAATAATGCAAACCATGAAAAATGGGTAGATTTTGCAAGAAATTTTACAAAAACATATCATAGCAGATATTTTTAGAAAGAAACAAGCCATAACCCAGTTAAATTAGTCTAGTTGATGACTAGCTAGGTTGATTACAAATTGCTATAGAACTGTCATCAAATTAGGTACAATAAAATAAACAATCAGTTGTTCCTATCAAATACAATTTTTGAAGGTGATAAAATTGCATATGCATATGCATCACTTGCATGCCAAGCATGAAGTGCATTCCCAACTTATAACAAATGGTTTGATATGAAGGCTCCATACACTAACCCAACAATGGAAGCCAAGGATGTAACCATGTATGTATTGGAGTCTCCCTGCAAGGATCCCAAGTATTTAGTTCCAATTTTGATTATGGGTAGTTTCATATTGAAATGTGGTTTGAAGGTAATGGTTTGTAAGCATGGGTGCTCTCTTTGTTCAACTATCTTTAGCTAGTTTTTATACATGGCTATATCTTGAGAGTTGTTGGATATCATTATGTATTTGGATATGACCTATTGGGACCCTTCCTTTTTCAAAACTTTATGCAGGACATTGGTTTTCCAAGTAAGTCTTCCGAGTGGATGAGATACATATAAAACTAATGTAATCTTTAAAATTAATAGTATGATATTCTCTTTCTCATTGTCCTATTATTGATTTTGGTGTGCACTAACAAAATACACAGAATGATATTACATTGTAAATAGGGTTGTCCTTGATATTATGTTTAATTCATAATTATAGTTAGATACTATATGACTTCCTATTTGAATTTTGTTCCCTTTATTTTTTTTTGAAATTTTATGTACCAAGATCTTACTTTGTGCATACTTTGATTGTTATAAGTATACGATGATTAGCTAGTTTAATATTTTATTAAATAGCATCAGACACACAAATTATTTATTTAATTGAATTCCTTTTTGAGTTTTTTATTCATATATTTGCAACCACTTTCCTTAGTGTTATCCTAAGACGATATGGGTTTTTCTATGCATCATAACAACATGGAGAAAGAAATTGATAATCTATTCTACAATATATAACAACAAAGAAATAATATATCTGAGAGAAGCAAGGATTTAGGTTAGTTGAGGATGGAGAAATAACTTTTCAATTGAAAATAATTTGAACAATCAATTGTTCACAGCTAGCAAGATCAAATACAATTTTTCAAGGAGATAAAATTGCATATGTAGATGCATCACTTGCATGCTAGGCATGAAGTGCATTCCCCAACTTATAACGAATGGTTGGATATAAAGGCTCCATATGCTAGCCCAAAAATGGAAGCCAAGGATGTTGAAGAATAACTTCAGTGAAGAGTTGAGTGAAAGGAGTTGAAGAAGCAAGTTTAGCTTCTGTGTAAATGCCATAATCACGAGGCTCATTCTCTTGTAGTATCCTCTGTCACAATGACATTACCTTTAAACCTCTAAACATATTGAGAGACATTTTGTGGTTGACATTAAGGCCCTTTCAAATGATGATCAAATAGGCCCCTAAGGCACAAATGTGTTGGACATTAATTTGAGCACCCAAGATCATGATTAAGGACTTCAAAGTCATGAGGATGAACTAGGTGAAATCACCTCCCTAACATGGCTAGCAGAGTGAATGTTATGGGGAAAAATAATAATAGCCCAACCCATTAGGACTTAACAAGGTAGATCTAATATTAACACCATGTTCTTGCTTATGAGCTAACAGTTCTTCAGGTGAATTTTCTTATAAAACATATTTTGTTAAACAATTGTAAACTCTTAGAAAATGAATTCTTGTTTTTTTATTACCATTAACGAGCTTCCCTTGAACAAAATCAAAATGAAGAGGCATAAATACACCAAATTTTTTTTTCAAAACCATATGTGTAGATATAAACATTAAGTACAACATGTCCAATATTTTTGTAGATATACATAATAATTACACCAAATTTTTCTTTCAAAACCATATGTGCAAATATAAACATTAATTACAACATGTCCAATATCTATGCAGATATACACATTGATTACACCAAATATTTCTTTCAAAACCATATGTGCAAATATAAACATTAAGTACAACATGTTTAATATTTGTGCAGATAGACACATTAATTACACCAAATTTTTCTTTCAAAACCATATGTGCAGATATATACATTAAGCATATGATGCTCTTGATGGAAATGACATTGCTACTGATCACGATGACGATGCTTCTACTGATCACGATGGGGAGGAGGAGGATGGTGAGGATGATGATGATGATTATAACCTTTTACTATTTATAATTCATATGTGATGCTAATATTCGATGTAATTTTGAGTAAATGTATCATGATTGTTTTACCTAACATAAGATAATTGATTTACTATTGCAGAAACGTGAAGCCCTTTTATGAGCATCCACATAATCTCATGGATCATCAGGTATAAGTCAGTACACCCCATAGAGATTAATGTATTTTACCATTTCTAAAATATCTCTCATTTCTACCTCTCTCTCTTATTTCATGGAGTGCAGGTACCAGCGAATAGGTATTTGTCAGATTTGTCTTCTACAAGCGAGGAAAATGTTGGAATGGAAGAATAAAGTGAGACATTTAGAATATCTAAATCAAGGAGATTGACTCGAGGTTAAAATATCAAAAAGAAATTCAATAAGCACATGAAATTTTTCCTTGCTCAAGGGGGGTCATTTTCTTATGATGATGAGAGTAAAGGAGACTCTAATGTGCCCTTTAGGTACAAACATCTACATAAACAATGGGTCCCCAATGAACTTCCTACAATAAATATTGATGTTTTGTGTTGGAGAGAGGATATATCACATAACACCATCCTCATTACATGGTTTGGGCCTATTTTCCATGGATGGCATAAAGGTCTCTTACAACAAGGTTATTGAATTGATGGAGTATGTCAGACCTAGCTATGATTACATTAGTTGGATGCAGATTGTTAGATATAAAAAAATTATGTGTAGGTATGCACTTGCAAAAAATTATATACAACAAAAAGTTAGTAAAAAAAGTAAAACAATGGATATATACATTGACAGAAGGCCAAAAGTATTAGGGAATATTGTAGGTTTTATAAATAGTACACGACTTGCATCAATTAAGAAGCAACCCAATTGCATGTTTGAGGCACGTGAGGGAAATCGTGTATTTGTATGTGCAATAAAATCAATGCATGGAAGCGAAGGGCTTCTTATTGATTACAATTTAAATCAAATAGATACAAACAAAGCCACTATCATGGGTGAGGTGGTATGTACTATACACATTTAAAATCAACTCCAAGCAATGAAGATAAGCACACCATTACATTTGTCTCAATGATTTTTTTATGAAATGCAGGGCTCAATATGGATCAACAACCACAGGATACACACGACGATGATGGATCTTTTTCCCAATAGATAAAACTCATTGTTTTTGTACAAATTAGATACAAGAAATATGTCAATGCATATTTTTTATTATTTTTTATTCTTCACTACTATTTTGGATTGATTTTAAATATAGAACTAATATTATTGCTCTCGCAAATGAGTGTTGATCAGGACAAGGGAAAGGAAAAAGTAGTCCATGAGGACGAGGAGCCACACGATGAGTTGGCTGAATTTATTATTGATTTTGGTTCAACCCCTAATCCTATGGTTGCATTGAAAATTTTGATTAATGATATAGGAAGAAAATTATCACAATTGGCATTAACTCAACCTCAGACTCCTGCATCACAAGATATGATTGATAGGTTGGTGAACCTAGTTTGTACATATATAATAAGTATTAATGTAGTTTTTAATTATAACAAAAGTTTGATAATGATTTTTATAGTATACTCTTTTATTTATGTAATTAAATAAAATGCATGTGTTATTTTTTTAGAGGATTCTAAGGACGTTTAGGGGCGATCCCTTAGAGGATGATACTTCAGATGGTTCAAGTACATCAAATGTTCTATCCTACACTTATTTTTTTCTCAAACAATATTTTTTTAATAGCTCTAACAATCTTGCTTTATTGTGTTCTAAAAATCTCATTTTTCAGTTCCTACCATTGATCCTCTATTCACTAAACCACCTTCTCCAAGGAACAGAACCAAAGAGGCACTGTTGATTGCAAATTCAAGAACACGTAGCTCGGCAATAGATGTGGTGGCACTGCCTATTGGTAAGTCAATTCCTCTTTTTCTCTCTCATTTTTAATGTGTTTATTTCACTTGAACAATTATTTCTTAGGGGGCATTTTGTAATTGTGGATTCATTTTATGTAGGAGGCGATGAGGACCTTCCTAGGTGTTCCTATGTTAGATGTACAAGAACATTAAAGAATTGTGATCAATTGTTCGTTAGCAATGAAGATGGTCTTCCCTGAAAGTACCCCAACTTCTAGGTACTTTAAAGATTGATCCTTTCTTTTACTATACAATCTTATACTCATAATTAAATGCACTAACCTCTCGTGCAGTCCCTTGCAATAACTGCTAATCACATTATTATTTTGCAAGGAATAATATATTTTATGAAAACTTAATGATGAATATTTGTATATATTTGGTCCGACCATGCACACAACGTATCATGTTTTGATTTCATTGCTAGATCATGTTTCCTTAATTTGATAAATTTCTTCAAGTAAATTAAAAGGTAGCTTTAGTTCATTTATGAATCTAACAGTTTTTTTCTTTCTTAAAAGGTGGAATTTGCAAGCAAAAGAGTTAAAGGACCAACTCATTGATGCCATGATAACACTTTTTGGACCCAACGTTTAAAGACTTAGGCTCCTTGAGAAATTAGGCCAAGCTTTGAAGTATATTAGGTTCAACTACAAGACCCAAATGAAAAAAAAAAAAACTTGTTATCAATGCCCCCCATAATCCCATTATTAAGTGGGAGAATCTTATAAAGGATGTCGCTGAGAAAAAAAAATAGATGATGGAGAAATGGTACCACCCAAGGAAAGAAGGTATGTCATAATGTTAAGAATGAAATTATGTAATAATTACTCTTAATACTTATGTTATCTAACATATTTCAAACTTCGCATAGGTCATCTAATACATGAAAGGCAATCAAAGCAAGAAAACAAAAGCACGAGCAACACAAGCTTGGCTCAAGTGGATATTCAAAACTTGTTGCATGAGTTGTAAGTATAAGTAAATGAAAAATTATATAAAAACATTTATAAATTATAAACAATTTGGTCTTAATGAAATTGATTACAAAAAAAATTCATGATACCAAGCAAAAATGTAGGCCATGGCGTTTAAAAAAATAATCTCTGAAGGGGACAAGAAATTATGTTACATAAAAGGCTATATAGCCGTGGTTGAACAACTCTGACCAATGAGTGTGCAAATAAGTCAATTGATTTTTATTTCAAATTGAATACTTTAGAGATTACTGTATTTGATATTAAGTTCCAAAAATATAAGTCATTATATTTGTTTAAAGTAAGGAAACAATGATTATATATTTGTTTAAAACTTTAAAGTGAATATATTTATGCGTATTAAAATGAATGATTAAGATTTCTCAGTATTTGTCTTGTATTTATATGTATATATTGCTGATAAATGCACTAATTATTTACATTGGATAATATCCTACCAATCCTCATACATGAGTTGAGCATCATGGAGGCGGTGATTTGAATGTGGATCCTAGTACTTAAGGTATATATTTTCTATTCAATTTTTTATTTTTGAATTATTAATACAAGTAAAAAAATTTAAATTGAATTTGGTGTAGTTATAGAAATTTAACTATAATATTTGTTGGGATTAAAAAAAATCTTGTATTGCAGTTACAGGGGATGCAGAGGTTGTTCCTGATGAGCGTGTTGAGGTTGAAGCCAATGGGCAAGATGATGTGGTTGGACAAGGTAAAGAGTGGTACAATGTTCTTTAAAACATTAAAGTCTCAATTTTTTGAAAAAAATTAACCCTTTTATTTGTTATTGCAGAGGAATTTCCTTTGCAAAGGATATCAAGTGCATGTTCATGGGTGAGAAGAAATATTGATGATGACAAGGATATGCCTTTGCAACAATATAGGGAAGGACAAAAAAAGAAAAAAAGAAAAAAGAAATGATTCATGTAACTTATTTGATAATGATTGATGTTTATGTATAGATGTTTTATTTATGTTCTATTGAATGTTCTAATGAATCTTATGTTTCAATGTTAATGTGAATGTTCTAATGAAACCAATGTGTTAATGAATGTTATCATGTGATAATTCATGAATGTTACATTTTATTAATATAATGAATGAATTTTAGATGTTCATGAGGAATTTCGATGTGGGGGGGTGGGGTGTGGCAAATAAGCTTTTACCTTCACATGGTTGGCTCTGATTAGTAGATAATATTAAACTATTCTCGAAACCAAGTGAAGCTCAACATTAACCTATGATTGTCTAACAACTAACTGTGTGAATCTCTCAATTTTAGGCAATGTAGAAGGATGCCATAGTCAAACTCATTTATTTATAAAATTTAGTTGCAGTGTATGAAGTATTCAAAAGAATTGCTTACTATGGGATTGCCTCAAATTATTCCTCTCTAAGGTATTATATTGTTTCTATTTATCTGCAATCATGTTTAATTACATTTGATAACTTTTGTTGTAAATTGGGAGACATGAATAATAATTTGAAGAGTGGAAACAAATGATATTAGATCATTCTAAAGTATACATTGATTCATGAAATATTCTCATTATTTCGTTTGAGTGTGGTGATATATTGAATAATATTATAGGGAGGAAGCAGAGGATCCTAAAGTTTGGTTGAAGATTTATCTTCAAAATATGGCCAAATTAGCAAATGAGGCCAACACAATACATCATGTACTTGAACCTATGTTTCATTTTTTTGATAGTGGGAAACACTAGTACCTTTAGAATGGACTTGCACTATGTGTTCTATATGACATGTAACACTTAATGGAGAAAGTAGGTAACATTTATAATTTCACAATTTATAATCCTTGTTGCAAATTACGATATGCAAAAGTCAAACTTCATTGGCTACATCTCTAGCTAGGTTTATATATGATATCTACTGATTTGAATTTTGAACTTTACTTTCAAACTACTTTGGTTAAATTATAATTTATACATGAATATTTCAATTACTATATCCAAATGCCAAGTTCACCTTTTCATTTTAATATTTCATTTTTTTTTGCTAGTTAATTTGTAGGCAATTCTAGTCATTTTGCATTGTCCATGCTCATTAAACATCTTCATCACAAGAATGTTGTACCACTAATGAATGTTTTTAGAAACTTTGGCCAATGTTGAAACTTCAAATTCTTAGATATTTGTAGGGATTGTGGTGAAGTCCTCATTGAATTGATGCTTAGCCAAGAATATTATTAGAATGCTATAGGACTATCACACTTCACATAATATCATAAACATTTACTTGGCAACGTTGATGTCAATGACCTGTTATTATTTAGTGCATTGGAAGACAAATATTATCATATTTATTTAGAACTCGACAATTGACATGCTTTCACGCAAGAATGACATCTTATATGGTGACAGTTACTCAATGGTGTGACTGTGACTTTGTGAATAAGGTTGAGCTTGATTTTTCCTTCATCATAGAATAGACTCATTGATTACCTTCTTTGTCAAGCAAGAACTAAAATTTTTAATGTTCCTTATATTAATTAATTCACACATGCTTCATAGGAGGGTCTATTCATATATTTCCTAGCCTCATGGTTATTTGTCATGTGCTTAGGTTACTCTATGATCTTGCTGACTATTATCTGATTTTGGAGTATAGTCATTGTCTCAAGAAAGAGTAGAAACTCTTGAGATAGTCGAGCTTGTATCAAAAAAATTAATAAAAATTATTTCAAACTCCACAAAACTTTCCATCATAGAAGAGCTATCTCTTTGAATAAATCTTATCTTTCTCTTAACTAGGCTTTGATACCATGTCCATTTAAGATCAGAGTTCTAGTTATTCATCAAGTTTGAAATCGTCAAACACCAAAGTGAGAGAATATTAATAGATTTTGACATCTCTCTTAGCTTTCAAAAATTGGTATAAGTATGTTATGAAGGATACATTTCATGAAAGAACATGTCTCCACGATGTGGAGCCATGTCTGTTCATGGCATGACTTTACTATTAACTAATTAGATCATAACAATGGCCCAAATTAGATTAGTTAACTTTAACCAATATTATTATAAGCTCAGGTCATTGATATGCATAGAAGAAGAATAGATAATATACTCAATCCCTTTCATGTATCAACATTATTGTATTTGATCCTTTCTTGACCAATTCTATGCATGAATATCAAATCATTACAACATAAAAGAATATCTTTTATTTCATGCTCAACCAACATAATTTTCTAGGCACATATTGGAGAAAACTAAACAAAGAGTGGTTCTTTTTCTGTTTCTTTGTCATACAACATATATATAATCTTGAAGAAGAGATGACCAACATTGTACTTGTGCCCTTTCCATATGATAATTTAAACATTTTTAGTCCTTGGAATACCACTTTGTCCATTGGCTAAGTACTAAAATAAGAGTACTGCATTCTAATATTTAGTCATTGTGTTGGCCTCTGATATTTCAAAAATAATGATTCTTTGGTGACTAACATATACCAAACCAATCACAACAATAATGGATTTGATACCAATATGATGCAGAAGGAATTGTGGTTTAACTAACCAAACACATTTTTTCTTAACAAGGTCTTAATGACCATCCAATAGTCTACTCATTAGTGGCCTTCCTAAAGAATCACTTAGGACTTGTCCTCTACCTTCCTAAGGTATCTAACAAGACAATCCAACAATTCTTGGTAGAGTTACAAACTCTCCAACCAAACAAACCTTGAATTTTATTTCTTCCAAAGGACTACCTTTCCACAAGCACTTTACTAACTAGGATATAATCAAATTGGAATTTATCATAGAGAATGAATGTGTTTATATGTTACTTATACCCAACATGTAACCATAGATACTTTGGTTCTTGTCCATGAAAAAATTCATAATCCAATTTGCTGTGTAGTAAGGGCTAAAAGAGAAATGATAAAATTAGCCCTCCTAATGAGGTATTTGAGTTTTTTCTCCTACAAATCCTAAATGACCCCCAAATTAAATTGCATATCTAAAAAATATTTTTAGTCTATGAAATAGTATCAAAGAATGGGAGTTTGGTTTTTCTCCCAACTCCCTTCACCTAGATTGAGCAAGATTAGGCCCAATTTGCAGATTTAGAAAAAACTCACTTCGTAAGCTACTATTGAAAATATTCACTAGACATCTCTATTACTAAGGAAAAAATCATATACGGTCCTTGATGGTATGATTTTTATATGTTTTCATTGTTGGTCAAAACCTTTAAATTATGTTGTATGACATAAGGAGAAGTGTTATTGATATAATTATAATCTGGTCCAACTTCCATTAACTTCTAATATAAATAGATCATGGTATTCTTCATCTTGTATTTACATTCTTACTGTGACATATTTTTAGTTTTCTATTGATTGTTCACCACTATATTTTCCAATTTGCTTCCAATGTTTTCACATCATTCTTTCTTTGTTTCTACCCAATTGTCTATTTGTTCTCATCTCGAATGCATCCTTTTGGTATAGGGTGAAATCATTTGTTAGACAAAGGATTTGTATTTTGTGGAGTAATATGTTTACAAGAACAATAAATAACTCCTTGTGTTGTTGCCATTGTGAAAAAAAAATGCATCTTTGATCTCACACAAAACTTCATCCAATATTTCATTTTATCCCACAAGTTTTTGGGATGAGGAGGATTGTAAAGGAGAACAATTAAAATAAGGAAATTGATAGAAGTATAGAAAAATTTCAATTATTCACATCATAACATTGTTAAATCACTCATCATTAAACATAATGAAAGCTTAAGTCATAACATTAGACTTGAATTGAGATTTCACATGAGAATTGACAATCAAATCAACAAAAAATGCTTCCACTGTCAATACACATAAATCTCATATAACAATTACAATGAAAAAATGCCCAAGGAAACAACATTGTGACCTGAATTCTAGGTAACAACATCAGCTATGTTGTTGTTGAAGGAAAAGATGGTACTGATGAGCTCAAATAATTTTCCCAACAGATTGAGGATAGTAACTTTTGTTGAACTATAAAATGTTACTAGTAAGCTAATCACCAAAAATGGTTCTTAGTAACTCCTGCAGATTGTAATTGTTTTTAATAAAAATAACTTGATGGAAAAACACACGACCTTACATGGCATGGAAATAAATTGAAGACACCATTGATGATTTGGTGGAAGCATCTTGTTAGTCCTTTGCAATGGTCTTGTTGTTGTCTTTTTCTTGTTAAGTTATTTGCTAGATGGTTGGCCCTTATTTTCTTTCAAAAACCCATTTTGTTACATGTTTGCCCCTTTACATGTAGTTTGGCCCAATTATTATCATGTATTCCATGAAAAGAAAATAATAGCCTTTCTAAATGAATTATTGTCAAGGGGGCAAATGCAAGGTTTATTATGGTGACTATTAATCTTAGCATGTGCTCAAATCATCACCTTTTATGCCTCTCACGCTCCAGTTCAAGCAAGATTTTTTTATGTTTATTCTATCTCACTTAAGCTCCTTTGAATTGGGATCTCATGCTATTTATGTATTTTACAAGCCTTTTCTTGGGTTTTTGTTCTTCTAGAAATTTGGTATGTTTAGCAGATTTGAGCTCATACAAACTCTTGGGAAGAATTGTATTGTAGCTTCTATGATTTTAAGTTATAATACATTTAATATAACTTTTGCAATATTTTTGGAAACACATATGACCTCAACTCCCTTCAATATAGCTTAATTTTCAACTGTGATAATTTCAAATATCTTGAAAGCCTCTTTCCCAACATTGCTAATAGTTACAACATTGCTTCATCCACTTTAGTGTCAAGTTGGTCCTATTTTTTCCATCTTCTTTTCAACTATAGAGGGGAGTCTTTGGTTGAGTATAGAGGACAAGAAGAACAATTGGGTCCTTAAGGATTAGCTTGCACCAACAATTTATTTTACATCTTGGATCACTTTTTGTTCTGTGTGGAATTTAAGTTTTTTCTTTTTATAAAATATCTTGTTATCCTAGAGTAGATTAATTGTTAGATATGGTGTAGCATCAAATTTTCTTGTTTAAAATTTTTAATGAGTTTTGTTTACAATTGGATTAGATAGATGTAGATCTAAATTATTGTCGGTAGAGAAAATTTATCTATGCCAAATCATTGTTAAAAGAAAATCAGTCATAGAGCAAGCCAAACCAACCAACAAACAACAACAAAATAGAAATTAGTAAATCAATAAGTTTTCTTTTGAACTGAGAACAATTCCTTCATTCAAGCACTAAAATCAAGATTAACAAGTAGCAAACAAATTTTAATATAAAAGCATTCATTTTTTTGGCCTGAAAGCAATAGGAAAATTTAGTTTATTCAATCATTACTTTGATGCACTTATTTTTCTTCTAGTTCTAATTTATTTACATGTAATTACAAGAAGGGCGAGATTTGTTGTTTTGTTGATTTTCAAATTAGATTTATTTTTTTGGTTGTAAAGTGTTTCCTTTCATGCAAGAATGAATACAAGAACATATAAAAGAAGGCTTTCCTTTCATGTAAAGTCACTCTAACCTGAAATTCCACTTTAATCATTCATCTATGACATCTTCAGATTTTTTTCACTAACATGCAATCTTCCAATGGAAAACATGATCATTGAATTCCTTGATGTGCTAGACCATTCTCACGGCTTGGGTGATATTCTTAGCTTACATGTTCAAACATTCTGTGCACAGTCATGATTGTGGACCAAAATTTTTGAACCAAACCAATTTGTTTTTTATTTTTCGACAAAAATAATTGATTCTCTTGATGAATCATGATGAAAAGGGTCTTTAGGAATGATGAGTTTGGTTCCTGTATGGAGTAAGAGTTGGTCTTTGGAGAATAGACCAACAATAGGTGATCTAAAGGAAAGGGCCAATGTTCTTTTTTTCAACCTTTATGTACACTGAAGATAAAAATGAAATACATCTATGTAATTATTTTTTTAATGTTGATAAAACAAGCCAAGTGAAGATTGTAGATTTGTGTTGAAGTCTCTACACTTGGCTATATGTTTTAAAAATATGATTAGCCTAAAATTGACACTAATTCTCATGAGCAACATTATGCCAACAAAATTGAAACAATTTTTAAAAAGAAAAGTTTAAATCATATGTCCAATTTCATTGAAAGTCACAAAATTTTAGAAAATTCATAACACTGACCTTCAAATAGTTATCAATTTTTGTCTTGAAGATATACTTAATTTTTGATGGATCCACATTGAAAAAGAGTCTAAAACCTACGAGGCTTACCTTAAATGTGGGCATTTGCATTGTAGGTCTGTGCTCCAGTCATGTTGATGGTAGAAGTGTGTTGTAAGTTTAGAACTAGAAAAGATCAAGGGTTAATTTCTTGTTGTTTATACCTAGTTAGTTAATCAACAAGATTGTGAAATACTCCTCTACTAAACCATTGTTTAAAAGGTCCTCCTCCACTTCCTCTTATAGCAACAATTTGTTTTTTAATATTTCAGCATGTCATTGCAATTGTGATGGTCCAAACTGACGGAATGATGTTGGATGAACAACATTTTTGTCACATGGTCGTCGCCATTGTGATGGATAAATCTGATAGATAACTATTGCACCCATGGCACTATTGTTGCAAACTATTGCAATTGTGATGCCAACTCTGATAGATGGTCGTTGACCCTTGAGCATGGGCGTCACTATTGTGATGGCATAGTAAAATTGTCAGATGATGTAATTTTGATGGTGGCCTATTGCAATTACGACAATGTGATGACAAGCTCTTGGCCTTTCCTTTTGCTAAATTGTGATGGATTTTGGCATCCCAATTATGATAGATGAGCTTGTCATCACAATTTGTGATGCCAAAAGTCTAACGCCTATTCGAGGGGAGCCAATTCTTGGTATTGTCATTTGGGCGATTGGAGGCCATCAAAATTCAGGTCCAAATGTAGTAGTGTCACTTGCTAGTTGAAATCTACACGATGCACCACTCCCCACCATTGCTTGTTTAGTTTAGATATATATACATATGTACATGTTCAACTTTTATGCAGATTATAGGTACCAGGCATCAACTTCCCTGAATTGCCAAGATGAGCATGCCCTATCATAGTATCTTAATGGTAAAGAGGGGAGATAGATCTCGAGTCCAAATCCTAAACCTAAGCCAATTTTCCTAGAAAATAGGACAAGTATCTAAGTTATTCACCCTTCTGAATTCATCAAAGTGACATGAATTTGAGATTTTGACCCTTAAGTTTGAATATGTACTGTCTTTCAAATAAGTGTTGGGTCTATTGTGATTTTGAGTTATAATTAAATCAATAAAGAGAATATTAAATGATTTAATTTAACGAAAAAAATTTATAATGAAAATTTAATTTTTATTATATTTAATTAATTGGTAAATTAATTAATAAAATTTTAAAAATTTAATTAAAGTTCCAAATTTGGCGTAATTATATTTATTTTATTTAATAATAATTAATTTAGGAGTTTCATTTTAATAATGAACTTTAAATATTATTATTAGTTAAATTAATAAATATACTTCTAAATACATCTTCTTCTTCTTTTTATCGGTAATAAGATATATTTTATTAATAGCCAAAAAAATACATAACTTCTTTACATCTTTACAAAATATTCGACATGTCTTGTTATCTCTTTACATCTGCTATCTGTGCTTCAGCCATGCTTACAAAATACATTTTCCAAGGGTTAACATCTATACAATTTTGACCTTTCAAAAACATTCCCCTGACCTGAATTACATAATCCGACAAAAACTATATCAAAGAGACTAAACTTCTACAGTGCATCAGCTTTCACAAAATTCGTAGCTTCTTCTGCTTTGCTGATCCACAAAACTACATTATTTGTAATCTGTTGATCCACTGCACCTTACTCGCATGTTGAACGAGTAGCTTCAAAAAACTTCCTTTTCATTACTACCGTGTTTGACACTAAAATCTTTGTAAGGGAGAATGTTCACCCTGCAAGAAAAAAACCAAAAAAATGTTTCAGCCTTCATTCCTTTAAGCTCTGTGCCCTCCTCTAGCTGAACTCTTCTTTCTTGGATAAACCCAGTTCAATGTCCCCCGTTGTCTTTATGCATTAAAATCCAGGATAGCGTCCTTAAGGGAGGTCCATGGTGCTCGACGCTCATTCACATAAGCCTCTTTATCTGAAAACCCCGTAGGCCAATATACAAATGGAACAATGCCTTTCTCCTGCCCTTCCTTTATATCTTCATAACCCTCACTATAGTTGAAGGCCCAGCCCGGGTGAGCCCACTCCAACATGGATTCCATGTTTGGAATGAGGGTGTCTTCAAAGAGTTGTTTCATAACCTAGCCCACAACCTGTTCATGCTCGCCTACCTCTAGACCCCACACCATAGTCATTGCTGCAATGTCAACCTAAAATTTCCACCTATGCTCCGCATCTTGAAAAAGAGGGCCTAGTGTATTCTATAGTGCCTCCACCACTACTTGAGAAGGAAATTTTAACATCTTTTTCAAACGCTAGTCTGCAACATGTTCAAATAGAGCTTTTAGTTGATGCTATGTTTTGAACGTGAATGAGGGTTCCATTGCTCTATTCACCAAACTATTCAGCTACTATTACCACACCAGTCTATCATCCCCCTTTCTTATTTAACTCCAATGCATGCTGATCATTAAAAATTCATTTGTGATGATGACCTCCTTATATTTCTCTATAAATTAAAGCCTGCGTTCTTTCCATTTTAAAAGATTTCACACTCTTGTCCAGATTAGGATTCTTTTAGACATCATGCCATTCCATCTGTCGCATTTATTTGGAATTATAACCTTCCTTACAATTTATATACTTAATAATTTAAAAAGCTCTCCTTGCAAAAATGCTTTTTCTACCCTTAATTTCTCATCATTCATCATTAGAGCCTTTTTGGATAAGATGTCCACTTCTTTATTACCTGCTATTTTAATATGGGTAATTTTATAGTCTTCAAATTTTTGTAATTCTTGCTCTATGAGATTGATAATAGGTTGCAGATGCCATGCATTAACACTAAGTTTGGAAATTTCCTGCACTGTAAGTAAAGAGTCTCCTTCTAAATGTATTCTTTTAACCCCTCTTTGATGGCTATTTGAATTGCTATCAAAGCTGCATGGCATTCTACAATGTTATTTGTGCCATTAGGAAGTTTTTTTGCTCCTACTAGTAAAAAGTGCCCATTACTGTCTCTGAAAACTAACCCAATCCCTAAAACCCTCGGGTTGGCTTTTGCAGCTCCATCAAAATTAACTTTGATCCAACCTTCCTATGGTTTTTCCCATTCAATCTTCTCCTATCTTTCTTTTTTATTGCTTGTAACCAATGCTTTTGAGGGTGATTTAAATCTAATTCCTGGTCAAAATCTTTGCGTAAGCCTGTCTTCTTTTGTAGATGGGATCCTCATTCCTTGTCTTCTTGTCACCGACACACTTAATGTTTCTTTTATTGCATTGATTATTCTGTTTAAGCATCTTCTTAAGCTTTCCTTTTCACCCCTAAAGATCCTCTTATTTCTTTCCTTCCATAACTCTCATATTATCAGGGAAGGAGCTACTAGCCAAATACTTGACAAGGTTGACTTCCCATGTCCCCTTGGCCAGCCATCAAAGGCCTCCCTTAGCAACTATGCTCTTGGGCCTTGCCATTGTAATTTAAATTGAACTATATCCCAGCACTTACTAGCATATTGACATTGGATTAATAAGTGATCTATGGATTCTTCTTGTCTCTCACATAAAGGATATCTAGATGGGCCTAAAATCCATATTTTCCTTAGTTTTTCTGCTATTAGAATCCTTCCTCTATAAGCGAGCCATGCAAAAGCCCCTGCTTTAGGCAGTGCATCCTTATTCTAGCAGAGCTCCTTAGAAAGGAAGCCTTCCTTTCCCATTTTTGCTAAAAGATTATACCCAAGTTTGACTGAATACTTACCTGCTAAAGATCCACACCATACAATTTTGTCTTTTCTGATAGTTAGCAGCACATTCCTTTCCTTGAAGATAAGTTTCATCTACATCTTTTGTTCTTCTATCAAGTCCTCCCTTGTCACATCCTGCCAGCTCCATTCTTTACCATTCAAGCTATCCTTTTCATACATGTAATCTTTAACTAAATTCCCTCACGTTTCTTTAAAGTAAGACTTCACTTCATTAACCTCATTTGTTTTTCCTAGAACAACCAACCCATTCCATGAGTCTTCCCAAAATTTTGTAGTTTTTCCATCCCCTATCTGCCATGATATATGCTTTGTTATCACTTCTCTATAAGATAACATAAACTTCCAAATCGCTGATCCTCTTGGAGGATTCCTAATTGTGAAAATCCTTTGGTCTTCCATAGAATCTAAGTATTTTCCTTTCAAAACTGTAACCGAGTAAAGTTGTGGATTCTCATATATTTCCCATATTAGTTTTGCTCCAAGTGCTTTGTTCATTAAATTCCAATCTCTCAAGCATGCTCCCTCTTCATCCTTGGGTCGACATATTTTTTCCCATGCTAATAATGGAATCTTATTGTCTTCATTGGATCCATTCTATAAAAAATTCCTCATTTTTCGTTCCATTATGCATACCACTTTTTTTGGGATATCCAGGCACATCATAGCAAAGACTAGCATTGCTGAAAGGACTGTTTGGAGCATCAGTATTCTGCCTACTAGAGATAGCCATCTGCCTTTCCAACCTTCCATTTTCTTTTGACACTTTTCAATAAGCTTGTCCCATAACTCTGACTTGTTTCTTCCTACAAAAAATGGGATTCCTAAATACTTATTTGGCATTAGCCCCATTTTTATATTCAGAATACGACAGATTCTGCATTTAACATTCTGAGGAGTATTGAAGAAATTTTTTTTTGACTTTTTCCAATTTATAAATTGTCCTGAAATTTTACCATATAACTCTAAAGTGTCTTTCATCACCTTTGCTTCCTCTTAACTTGCTACACCTACTAAGAAAGTATCATCCACAAATTATAAGTGTGTGAGAGGTTCGACTGTTTTTGTGATTTTTAACCCCTTCCATTGACCATGTTCTCTTTTTTTTTTAATCAACCTCCCCAACACTTTTGCCATGATGATAAAAAGGAAAGGTGATAATGGATCCCCTTGTCTAATATCCTTATCCTATTCAAAAAAGCCTTGTGGGCTCCCATTAATCAAGACTAAGAAACGAGGAGTTTGAATACAACTTCTTACCCATTGGATCCATTCCTTGCTAAAACCAAATCTGCTTAGCACTTCCAACATGAAGCCCCTATCTACCTCATCATATGTTCTTTGAATATCTAGCTTGACCATCATTTTTGTGATTTTGAAGTTTGAATGGTGTGCACTACTTCATGTGCCACAACTACCCCTTTGAAAATCGATCGCCCTGGCATAGAACCACTCTGCTCTATAGAAATAATCGAGTTAAGCACCTGCTTAAGTCTATTTGCCATCACCTTTAAAATGATCTTATAAACTATGTTACATAATGAAATGGGTCTAAAGTCATAATAAGTTTGTTGAGTTTCCTTCTTTGGAATATGGGCTATAAAGGTATTATTGAAATCTTTCAAGATGAAACCACCTTGCCTTGATTCCTCTACTACTTCCCATAAATCTTTAAGAAAAATATTACTCAATTTTTGAAAGAACATAGCTGGAAAACCATCGAGACCTGGGGCTTTGTCCCCTCCTAGCCCTTTCAAGGCTTGAACTACTTCACTTTCATTAATTAGCCCTATAAGAGCTTTGTTTCGGGCTTCAGTAATCATTGCTGGAATGTTATTCAGAACCTCCTCAATCTCTGAGTTATCCCTTTCTTCTTGTTGTTCTTTATGTGAAAAAAAAAATAGCTTCCTTATTTATTTCCTCAATGTCTTTCTTCAAATTCCATTCATATCTTGGATTTCATAGATTCTATTCGTTGCTCTTCTAACTTTCACCGAGTTATGAAAGAAAGTGGTATTTCTGTCCCCTTCTTTTAGCCACACTTCCCTAGATTTCTGCCTCCAAAAAGTCTCTTCTTTATTTAAACAAACTTCCAATTCCTTCCTCAATAATTTATCCAACTTGAAATCTTCTTCAAACATTCCATTTTCTATAACTTTGAGGCTTAGAATTTTTAACTTCTCTTCAACATCCTTTTCTTTATCAAAAATGTTACCAAAATGCTCACGGTTCCAAATTTTAAGTTGTTCCTTTAGATATTGCAACTTTTTAAAGAAAATAAAAGCTTTATTACCTTTTCTCGGAGGGGCCTTTTTCCACCAATCCTCAATCATCTTTGAGAAACCTTCAGTTTTCATCCACATTACTTCAAATTTAAAGGGGCATCTATCCAACGTTTTTTCATCTTGAATCTGAAGAAATATAGGAAAATGATCTGAGCCTTGGTAAGGGAGGATTTATGCATCACAAGACCAAATTGCCTCTGCCCAATTTCCTGCCACTAAAAACCTATCCAGCTTTTCAGCTATATGCACGAATCCTTCTCTTCGATTGGTCCATGTGAAATCACCTTTTTTGAATTTTATATTTATTAATCCATTGTTATTGACAAAAGCACTGAAATCTTTTGACTTTCAGATCCATCCTTTCCCCCCTTTTTTGTCTTTTGGATTAAAAATGGCATTAAAATCCCCTCCTAAAATAGTCACCTCATTGCCCATCTCCTGCACTTTCTCAGCCAAAGATTGCCATAATATTCTCTTCTGAGCATTATTATTTGGACCATAAACATTTATCATCCTAAAGAAGCAATGAAGATGTTTGACATAAACCTTTTTCCATTGCCAGTTTGCATTTGAGAAACTCTCCAAAATAGATATTATTTCTGATTTCCAAAGAACTGCTAGACCTCCAGAAGCACCCTCTACTCCTGTCAGCATACATTCCCATCTCCTGAATTTGTTTTTAAAACTACCAAAATCTTCTTCTTTGATCTTAGTTTCCTAAAGAAAAACAAGATCCGACTTCGATTGATCAAGGCACCTCTTGATCAATCATATCTTGTCAGGGGCATTGTAGCCCCTAACATTCCACGATAGTGTTTTCATGGATCCCAAGAAAAGGCTAAACCTTTTCCTGATCTCAATATTTTGGTTTTTCTTGCTTCTTTGCCTACCATTTCCAGCTTGACACTGATAGGTTTTGGTCCTCTTTTACCTTGCCTACCAACATGAGGCTTCTTCTTTTTGGTGTTGGTTTGTTCTAATGATCTCTCCTCCATTATGCCTGGCTCCTCTGTTAAGCCAAGGTCATTTAAAAGATCCTCTTCTATGGGTGACACCTCCTCATCCTTACCACTATAGCTATCCAAAGTTTCCTCAAAGGATTCACTTAAATTCCTACTTGGGGAAACTTCAATGTCTTTAAACACTAACCCCTCATCTTCTAAGATAATCTTACCACTTGGAGAATTATTCAAACCTACCTTTTCTCCTAATATATTTTGTTGATCATGCATTTCTATCACTTCATTCTAAAAATCTAACCTACCCCATTTGTCAAGAGAGTTTACCTTCCCTTGTGGATCCCTACCTGCTAACTGGATGTCTCCTAGCTCATTGTTTGCCCTCGGAACTAACACTTCTTCCCATGGAGTTTCCCTTATCACTTGAGTGGAGTTTTCTTTTTCCCCCAAAATATCAATTATATCTTCTCTACTCTCCATACCCCTTTCCTCAATTCCCCTCTCTTTAGGAAGTTCCTGATTATCCTTAAAATAACTAGTGGGGGTTTAGTGGTTTGCTTGTAGATCTTGCAACATCTACCTTCCAACTTTTCAAATCATCTAGGAGCTTGTCTACCTCCAAACCTTTCCCTTTCCAGTTCCTAACATTCATGTCTATCTCTAATTTAGAGCTATTTTCCTCTCCTTCCCATATTTCAATCTGTTGCTTCCAAACTCCATTTTTTGTGCTTAGATTGATGAAATCTAGGCATGGGTTTCCTTCCTTTAAAAGAATTAAGAGCCTCGGATGGGAAGATGAGTCTATTTTATTTAGGACCATCTCTGAACTTACATAATCTCCTATTGTGTTACCGATTTATTCTAGCACCTTCTCTCCCCAATATTCTGTTGGTAGGTTTTGAAGATTGACCCAAATAGGGAGAGACTATATTTTTTCTTTTCTCGAGTCAAAATTTGGCCTCCATTCCTTGTTAATGATACCCTTTCCCTCCAATAAGTAAGGACCATTGCTTATTATGGCTTCTTTGTTTTCTCTACATGGTGTTAATCTGATATAGAAACCATTCATAAGGGTTTTTAATCTGCATTCCACCCCCCATAAAGATTTGCAACCCATCCTAACAGTTCTAACCGATGGCCATGAACCCAGCCATTTAAAGAAGAAGGCTTTCTCTCTCGAATCTTTAACAGATTCATTCAAGCTATCACTATTAATACAGATAATAGAATTACCTCATAAGTGACATTGTCTTCTAAGATGTGGGTTGGCTCTTTCTCTTCTAGTTTCTCCCCTATTGCTACTTCCTCTGTTTACTTCGGTCTGTAAAACTTATGGGCAATCTTTGAGTAATCAAACTTATCAAACCATTTGTAGAAAAGATCACTCCCATTCCTCCCATTTCCCCATTTCCATTCATTCCTTCCATTCATCCTTATTTGTGGAGGATAGAACCATCCTTGTTCCTGGTAAGAGGGAAATGTTGGATGCCCTCCATTCCTCCTGAAGTAGTTCATTGGCCATTTTTGACCAAGTTGGTTCCCATAAGACCAGCCTTCATGGTGCCTGAAAATCGAGTATCTCTCTGTATCTTGTCCATCAAACCTCCTTCCTAAGGCTGTTGATCATTGCCCCCATCGTTCAAATGTCTGGTGCATCCACTCCCGTTCCATTTCTATTCTAAATACATCTTGTTATTTAATAAAAGCAAGAGAGAATAAATTAAATAAAGTTTATTTTAATTAAAATGTGAAAAGTTTGCACATGAAATTAAAATAAATTAAAATAGTAAAGAAAATGTTTTACATGTTCATAAAATTGAAACCCTAAAGGAGAAAACTCTTTATTAAGAAATTAGAGCTCAATTCTCCACACATAGGTTTGGAGGAACAAATTTCAAAAAGGGATTCGAGAGAGGGGAATTCTTGCAACTTTCGAGAGTTTGTCTGGTTGGGATCAAATCAAGGTAAAAAATTTGTTGAAATTATCACAATAGATTATTTCAGATTTTCACTCTCTTTTTTTCATGCTTGTTTATGGATCTTGTTTCAGAGATTGATTTTGGTTGAAACCCTTGTTTGAAAAATGATCGTTATTCATTATTGTATTGTCTGTGAGAGAAATTAATTGAAAAACTCTTATTGGAAAAGATGATTTTTTAGAAAATTAAGATCGGGATAGGGTTTGAAAATGAAAGCCAGATTTTAATTGGATAAATTTGATTGTTACAATTATTTCCTATCAGATCTACAAGCAAATTTTTTTAAAAAAAATTATAATTAATTACCACATTAATAAAAAAAATTACTACAATAATTTGTTTGGTTTTTGTTTTTGTTTTTTTTAAATCGGTAAACAGCCAAGGCCATGGTTAATTTTATTAATTAAATAAAAAAATACAAGCTGTCCACCATTCTGACGAGCACTGGTAGGAAAAAATGGGGAAAGAAAACCTCTAGTCTTGCCCGTGACTAAAGTCCTATATTATGCATAAATAAAAGAGGCATACCCTAGTGAATTACAACATTAGAGTAATACAAATTTAAATTGAATCTTTCATAAGGTCTCAGAATTGAGAAGGGAGTGGTAACCAAATAACTGTTTGCAAATCACTGCAATCAACAAAGCATTAGGGGTTAGAGGAATAAATAATCCATCACTATCTTAAAACAAAATCTAGAGGACCAGTCCAAGTTAAAAATTATTTATTTATAAATAATGGGTTTAATTATAATTTTAATTTGAATCATAATATTAATAATTATTTTATTCTTGCTTATTTCTTTTTTCTTTTTACTAAGTTGATCTTTTAAGATAAAAATGAATAATTAAAAAGGTAAAATATGTATATCATGACATTTTATCGTGATTAATGTAATATGTATTAATAATAATAATGCGTGTCAGTTAAGAATTATTATATGAATAAAAAACTTAAAGGGGGAGCAAATCGATACCAAATTTATGCGAAAGAGACGTTCTAATAAAACTTTTAAAGTGAAGAGAAGGGTAAACTGAAACACGCGTATCATATTCACTGTTTGATGTGAATGCACTGAATTTAAAAACTGATTACCACATATCCAGGAGGCACACAAATAAAATTGTTTCATCCTAATTATAGTTTTCCATGATAACAAATGATACCAAACCATAGGTTGCAACTGAAACCATGAAACAAGGCAAGAATGTTAGTACTTAATATTATCTTATATTATAAGTTTTGAAATACACAGTATTGATTCACCACTGATAAAGTAGAAGAGGGCACTATTGTAATTTTTCCTACAAAAATAGTTTTAACTGTTAAAGCCGATAAGGCTTTCTACATAAGGCATCTTACTACTAATATAATGCAATAACCAAAATTTTGGGCATTGAAAACATACAAAATTGCCCATAT
This sequence comes from Cupressus sempervirens, assembly GCA_028749045.1. NCBI lineage: Eukaryota > Viridiplantae > Streptophyta > Pinopsida > Cupressales > Cupressaceae > Cupressus > Cupressus sempervirens. The sequence goes on along the minus strand of CM053788.1, from coordinate 272,669,423 downwards.
TACATGAGTATATCATATTTTCTTAAAAACCATTATAATTTTTGTAGCTTCATGCAAAGAGGAGGCTTTTGAGCTTGGAGAGAATTCGTATGTTGTTCTTCCCCTACTAGTTTTGTCATAATTGGGCAAACAAAATTCCACTTCTTCCAAGTTAGAAAAATCTACATCTGGATGAATGTAGGCATCATATGCCCTCAAATAATTGATTAACTAGTCCCTACCATCAACAATTCCCCTCCACCTTAATAGGAAGTTGATGCTCAGTTTCATTCTCGGCCATTCATAGAAGAACTTAACATTATCCCTAATTACCAAGCATGGTCACCTTGGACTCCTACCTATTTCTGGACTATCTATTTCAAATTCCATGTCGTAGTCAGGAAGGGGGATGTGAAGCCTAGCATCAATGTTGGCTGCTGCAATTTCCAACCCTACTAACCAACAAGGATCAAAAATATTATGGGTAAGTATAATGATGTCCCATTTTTCCACCCCAGCCCTGGCTGAACATCCTACCCAAAGCCCTACTATGTCACTATTAGTCCTCCAAGAGTATTCATAGCTAAAAATCCCTTCACCTAAGGCCCGACTAACAACAACCCAACTCATATCATCTAATGGTCGGAGAAGTCGATTCCATCTCTCCAATTTTATCGGCCCACAAAATACCATTGTGCAATTTTCAAAGGCATGAAAGAGACTAATGTTTGAATCCATGAGACCTAAACTAGACCTCAACCTATGACTTTATCGAAATCAGTCGCTTTCCATGATAAGTGAAAATGAATCTCAAAATCACTGATATATAGGGGCGAGAGAAAATTCTAGATGCGAAATAATGGTAATGACATCCCAATGATAAAAAAAGTGCCACTCAAATTCATCATGGGGATAATAATCACTCAAAAGTAAGATTTCATAATATTAGGTACTCTGCCCAAGTCATACGAAATCAATTCACATGCAGGAATATGATAAGTTTGAAGGATTCAACCATAATTAAAGATCAAAAATATGATTAAAAGATAGGATATTAAAACTATCGGTTCCCAAATTAGCTAATTTATTAGCCTCCTTATTTCCTTCTCTGAAGATATGCAAGAATCTTACTTCTTTGAATGCAGAGAGCGATTTCATGATATTTTCTAATTTTGAATTTAAAACCCAATTTGGGGTTACTCCTTTTCTGAGAGCATTAATAATACTTTTGGAGTCCCCTTCAATCATTAACTTTTTAATTTTGAGTTTTACACTAAGATTAATACCTTCCTCGACTGCTTCCAGTTCTATAATATTATTCGACACCTTTTCTAGTGGTTTGGATCTTTCTACTAAAAAATTACCAAACTCATCTCTAATTAAACATCTAATTCTTGCTCCATCAAAATTCAAATTTTTCCACCCTGGCGGTGGGGGTTCCCATTTATAGGTTAATCTGGCAAGATTATTCTTCTTTTTATAATATAGGGGGGGTTAATTAGCAATGTCCATTTTTTTAATTTTAGCATCCCAATCAGAGAAGGATCCTTCTTCTCTCAATTTCTTCCTGAGATCACTATTCATCACTTCCAAAATAGCCACTTCTATTTTAGCATAAAAAGCTTGCTCAGATAGGCTATGGTCTAGAAAAAATTGTCAATTTTGTTCTTTCCAAATCTCCCATAAAGCTATTGCTGGAGAAATATTCCAAATTTTACCATAGATTCTCTTGGAGACATCTTTAGGCCAGCCTAATAAGTGATCTATCCAATTGCTAGCTAACAGGGAGATCCAATTCAATTTACTTTGGAGCCATCTCCAACAGTCCTATGTTACTTTGCATGCATATAAGATATGGTCAAAATTTTCTTCTGCCTCTTTACAAAGAATACGTCTTGAAAGTCCTTCAAATCTGGTGTTAATATTCTTTTCTGCATAGCTACCCAGAGGAACATTCCTACTTTAGGAAGGCTGGCCGGATCCCAACATAAATCCATAAGGAGGGTGTTAACTTCCCATTTTTATGAATTGGTAATCATTCTATATCTGTCCTTAAATTTATAACATCCATGTTTTGAAGCTGCCCAAATAAGTTTATCCTCCCTATCTTTGATTGTAATAGGTCAATTTTTTAGAATGAGTTCCAACTTCTCCCTCTCTGACTGGTTAATACCATCTTCAAGTAACGGTTTCCATTTCTATTTTTAATCCATTTTTGTATCAGATTCTTCTATATAATCTTTCACTTTAGTTCCATGAAGGATTTTGAGGAGCGATATTACTTCAAGTGAAATGTCTAAACTATTAAGAGGGGGGTTTCTATTCTACGAGTCTTCCCAAAATAAAGCATCATCTCCATTCCCTATGTCCCAAGTGAGGTACTTGGAGATCAATTTTCTATAGTTAACTATGAAATTCCATCCTACAGAACCTTTGGGGGGGGTGGGTTTGATTCTGAAACATGAAGTTTTGTCTAAAGGGTTTAGGTATTTTTGAAATAGAATTTTCATCCATTTCCTATCTCTCTCTTGATATAATCTCCATACTTGTTTAACCCCAAGGGCTTCATTTTGCCATTCTAAATTTTGATCCCTAGACCACCAAATTCTTTTGGTTTACAGATTTTACTCCAACTGATTAATGTTGCTTTTTTCTTATCCTCTAATCCATTCTAAAAGAAGTTTCATAGGTTACTTTCCAAATTTGAGTTGATACTTTTGGGGGAGATGAGAGCAAGAAAGTTGATAGATAGGAATGGTCGATAACACTGCTTTGATATTAGTCATTGTTCTGACCTTTTTTAACCACCTTCCTTTCCATGATTTTGTTTGGTTGTCAATTTTCTTGAGAATATCTTCCCATCCTGGGTTGATATAATTGCTTTTATCGAGATAAATCCCTAGATATTTAAATGGAAAATTGCCTTTTTTGAATCCTAGTTTTTTTATAGATTTGATCTTCAACTTCCTCATAAGTATTGAGAAAAAAGATTTTTGATTTTCTAGCATTAATCATTTGCCCTGATGCTTTAGTGTATGAGTCTAGAATATGTTGAATATGATCTACCTCTTGTATACTGTTGATTCCAGCAAGAATGGTGTCATCAACAAATTGTTGATGGGTGGTATTTTCTACTTCATTTGTGACTTTTACCCCTTTAATTTTCCTTTCCAATTGCGCTTCTTTAATTGTCCTTCTGAAAGCTTCTACCATAATGATGAATAGAAATGGGGAAATAGGATCTCCTTGTCTAATACTCCGAGATATGTTAAAGAAACCTTTCGGGGTACCATTAATGAGGATTGAAATTTTGAGAGTTGAAATACATTGAAAAATAATGTTGACCCATTGTTTTGAGAAGCCAAAGGCCTCTAACATTTTACAAAGAAATCTCCAATCTACCTTATCATAAGCTTTTTGAATGTCCAATTTGAGTAACATATAGGCTTCCTTATTTTTAATAGCCGAGTGAATAGTTTCCTGTATAATAAAAATTCCATCTAAGATAGATCTACTAGGAACAAATCCAGTAAATAGTGTTACATAATGCAATAGGCCTAAAGTTCCCTGGCATCATGCCTTCATTTTTTTGGGGGATGAGTGTCAAAAATGTGTGGTTTATTTCAGTTAGGATAGAACCTCCATTATGTGTGGCTTCCAAGGCTTTCCATAACTCTTCTCCTAGAATGTCCCAACATTGTTGAAAGAAGAAAGCTTGAAAGCCATCTGGACCCGGTGATTTGTCTAGGTTCACACTAAAGAGTGTAGTTTTAACCTCTTGTAGAGAGAAAGCTTCAGAAAGGAATTTATTATCCTCTTTCATAATCAGCCTGGGTATGTGTTTTAACATTTCTTCTTAAGCTGTTATGTTTGAGGAATTGTAATTATTAAGCGTGTTACTGAAGTACTTGATGAAAATGTCTGCAATTTCTATAGGGTTTTTTATTTGCTCCCCCTCTAAATTCTTGATTTTTAAAATATTAATATAGTTTCTGTTAGAAATAGTGCTATTGTGATAAAAATTGGTGTTGCGGTCCCCTCCTAGGAGCTATTTTTCTCTGGATTTCTATCTCCAGAATTTTTTTTCTTTAGCTAGAATTTCTTCATGTTTTATTAAATATTCTTTTTCTAGAAGAAAGGATTCATTGTTCATTCCTTTTTTATAATTTCTTTATTTAGCTTACTAATTTTTTCTTCAATTTCTACTTTTTCTTTAAATATATTTTTAAAATGATGATTATTCCATTTTAATATATTTTCTTTAACATATTTTAGTTTTGAGATCAGGCAAAACATTTTAGAACCTTCAAATTGTTCCTCCTACCACCATTCTGTGACATGATCCATGAAAGCTTTGTCCTGAAACCACATTTTCTCACATTTGAAGGGATTCCTGCCAATTTGCTCTATTCTTTGATCTCCAATTTTATTGGGAAATGGTCTGATCCAGCCATAGGAAGGATTTCTGCATTAACCATCTTTTCCAACCTGAGCTCTCCTTTGAGGAGAAATCTATCCAATCATTATGCTATATAACAAAATCCTTTTCTTCTGTTAGTGCAAGTATAGATACCATTTTTTGTTTTGATATCCATAAGTGAATCTTTTTTAATCTAGTTTTTGAAGTCTTCCATAGATTTGCATACTTGATTATTTCCTCCTTATTTTTCTTCCTTAATTAAAACTGCATTAAAATCTCCTCCTATAATAATAGTTTCTAGGAATGCATTGATTTCTTCCTAGACTACTAGCTTCCATGTAGGTAGTGAAGGCCCATATACATTAATTATGATAGTTTGAAGATTCGTTTCAGTGCTGACAATTATTGCTCCCATCCAATTTGTCTGGGAGGAGAGTAATTCTATACTGATTTGCCAAGAATTCCATATGATTCTCAATCCTCCTGATGCTCCCTGAGAATGTTGTAACTCAGCTTTCCATTTGTGCAATTTTTGAATTAATTTCAATCCTTCTTCTTTATTAAGTTTAGTTTCTTGTAATAATGTAATATCAAAATCAAATAGGGTGAGGTTACGCTTAAGCAAGTGCTTTTTGCTAGGGGTGTTAAGACCCCCTAGCATTCCAGTTAGTTATCTTCATTACTCCTTGGGAAGGAACTTCCCCTTCCCATTGTGTTATAGATAAAAAATCTCGGTTTGCTCCTTTACCTATGTTGTTGCCTGTCTTAGTTATTTTATCAATTTCCTTCCCCTTTTCTGCTTTGATTTAGCACACATGGGAGTCTTCAAACCTTCTCGATTCTCTGTTATGCCTATTCTTTCAAGATTTTGCTCTTTTTCCACCTTTTCTACAGTTGTTGATTCCTTACCTTCCTAGTTTTATTCTGAGATGATTTCTTTGATCAATAGATTACTAATTTGTTGTTCCTCTTCATTAATGTTCTGGTTTTTCCTTGACTCTTTGACCTCTGCATTTCTATTTTCTTTAATAGGACTACTTACTGTCAAATTCCACCAGATTTTGTCTATATCAATAGAGGGAAGTGTCTCTCTCAGAGCTTTGTCAGTTTCTCTTGAATCTAATGCAAACATGTCCTGCCCATTACTAGAGGTTTGCCAAAATTTATACCTTTTCTTTTTCCCTTTTTTTCTAATTGTTATATTACTCCATTGAGCAGAATCTATTGATGGTATGATAATTTCTTGCTTTATGTTATCCCTATGAGAGACAATTTCTTGGAGGACTTCTGTGTTTTGCTCAACTCTCTTTTGTTCTCTTTGTTCTTGTTAGAATCTGAAAAGATTAATAACCCAGAAAACTAGTGCAAAGAGTAAATATCTAAACTATGAATGCAAATGATACAAAATCAAAATAGCATCATAGAGTTAGTCTCCAAGAGAGTAATGCAAATGCTGGAAGCAAAATAGCATTAAGGGGATGCAAAACAAGAGATGCAAATACAAGCCAGGTAGCATGCTTATATAGGCTAGGAAGAGGGAGGAGGTGGCAACACCAACCAATGAGGAGCAACCATCTATCAGACTAAAGATAGAAAAGTATCTTCCCAAGATAGCTAATGGATGCTCACATGTAGGAAGGTGACACCTCACAACCATTCACCTAATAAGACATGCTTTATTAACCTAAGCGAGATTATTAAAAGTGTAGGAAAAACCTAGCAAAATAGGAAAAATAAAAAATTACACTAACAGTTCTTAATGCCAGACGTGATTTATTTCTTTCTCATTCTTCTGATCTTCTATTTGAATATCACCACTTCCTGATGTCTCTCCTATTTCAGTAGTTTTTATTTTCTTTCGTTTATGCTCCCTATGAAGTTCTTTCGCTAATAGACTTTGATCTATTAGGTCGATTTGGATTAAGAGAGCTTCATGCAACAATTTATTTAAATTCAATATGTTCAAGTCCATTTCATCTATGACTTCCTTTTCCAGTTAACAATCCAAACAATTTTTGAATTTGTTTAATGAGTGCAGATAATTGATGTTTTCCTTCTTGTCAGCTTCCAACATTTCCTTTGATACCTCTCCAATGTCTATCACGTCTTCCTTGCTTTCTGGTATACCTTCCTTGTTAATATTTGCTACTTGTCCCTCAACCAAACATTCTCTAGAACTTATAGTTTCGCTGATTATATCTTCCATCCTTATGGATGTTTTGCCAGTCCTCTTTTTAAAGTGATTTTATATATATTTTTGGTAAGTTTGAATCTACAATTTTATTAATGTCTAAGGAGAATTCTTTGAAGGTTAAATTATAAATAGATCTATTAGTAATGATTTTTCTATTCACTGAATTTTGGTTTGTTTTGACCAAAACCCTAATTTTATTAACTTTGTTGATATTATCTTCGAAGCTTATTACTGTTCCTAATGAATTACCAATTTTTTTAATGGTCGATTCTTCCATTAATTCTACTGGAATCTCTATGCTCTCCATCCATTTTATAGATTCAGTATTTTCAATGTAGTTTTTTATGAAAATTTGGTTGCCAAGCTATGAATTTAATGTGATGGCCTGTTGGGCGTTCATTTTGCATGAGGTCAACAACATGAATCCATAGTGTAATTACTCTCTTAAAAAGAAAATCTTTTTAAGGATCCACTCCAAGGTTTAGTTTTTGTCTTGCGACGTACCAAAATCCGCTCAGTAGAAGATAAATGTGAGTGTTTACGAGGAGGCCTTTGCTAGTTTAAAAAAAAAAACTCTTTTGTCTTGGAATCAAAGTAAAATCTGTTTGCAGTCTCAAAATATCACACCAAAAGAACAATATTTTTGTATTTTCTATTTTTTCAATGAATGCAATTCTAACAATGCATCTACTATGAGGTCCTATTCTAACAGGGGGTTAGCAAAGAAAATAATGAAACTGAAAGAAAATAACATGAAATCAAATAACTTGAAATTGAAATTCCTAAATAGACATAAGCTACAGAACACAACATGTTGCGAGTTAAACCTTCGAAGAAATCGGTAGGAAACCAATGAAAACAAGAGCAACGCTTCCTAGAATCCACAAATGCAATCATCAATGAGAATCTTTAACAAATCGAATGATGTTTCACTCTTCATCAAATCACAAGGCCACAGAAAGTGCGCTCATGCAAGACAAAAAGTTATGTAGACACAATCGGGTGATCTCTTCTCAAGCTTGTTATGTCAACAGAATTCATATATCTGTAGCAAACACTAGAACTAAAAGATCGTACAACCAAAAAAAATGCAATAAACCTTTGGCTCAATCACAATCTCATGAATAAAATTCACAAAACAATGAAACATTCAGGCAAGAATAACTACACTTCAAATGCTAACACCAAAAGCATAACTTTATTGCATAATAATAGTAGCCTTTTTTACATTTTCCAATGGGGTATTTATAAGAAATCTTCTCCTTAATTTGTGTTGAGAGTGAGAGATATCTTGATGCAATAAAATGCTTTTAAAATATTAAAACAAACTAAATATATACAAACTGGTAATCTAACCGGTGCTTAGAGGGACTCCATCCATATTTTATTCATTAATTAGATGCATGAGCCCTTTACATGTCAAAAAAAATGAAAGCATGAGAGAGAAAGTAGGAGGAAGCCATTAGTCAAAGTGGAAGTGCATGGAGACACTAAAAATAGAAGTTGGCCCTTCACTTGATGTGTGTCGAAGTTAACTTGTCGTCAAAATGCGCTCCCATTGCATGGAAAGTGTTATTTTTGGAACTGGCAGTTAACTGTCGGCGCACCTCTAAATTGTGAAGCTACATGAAAATGTGAACCTACGAACCTACATACCTGTGGAGCTACGGACCTGCGTACCTGCGGACTTGCGGAGCTCAATTCGCTAAAAAATCAAAGTTCTCAATTTTGAAAACGGTTTCTGGGTTTTGCTCAAATGAGGTTTTAGATCACTTTTTGTATATGCTCCATGCCCCTTTCTGATTATTTACACCCTCTTTATAGCCAATTACTTCCATAAACTTGCACTCCCTCTACTTCTTCAATCGAAAATCTCAAGGCACCTGCATTGAATCTTGTCCCTAATAGCTGCATAAGATGAGGAACCTCATTTGCTTTATGTGTCCAACCTCTGTATCTTTAACCTTTGTCTTCTCTCCACCTGTACAATCCTTCCCAGTGAGAAACGAAGTGATCCAGATTATCCAAGACGATCAAATGTTTGAAACTTTTTCATATTTTTTTGCAAATTTTCTTAGGCATTTTTAAATGACCTTTTTGGAGGTATTTTGCTCAAAATTTCAAGTTGGAACCTTCGTCGGTCCCTAAAATTGGACAGTCGAAGGCTCACTGTTTTAGGGAGTGAAATTAGATCTTCAGTTCTTCTTTCCAACAGTGTAAGCGGTTCTCAATTCTAAGGCCCAAGTCAAAAGTTATGACCTTGACAAGTTGAGGATGCCATTTTTACCTACAAAAGAAGCAAACATTAGTCCATAGAGTTAACAATGCATAGTAAAGATGCACTAGCTACTCAAACAAAACTGGAGGTGAATCCTGAAATTTGGCTAAGTCTGAAATCTTAAAGCCCTAAAATTTGGCTAAGTCTAGATTTCTGAAGCCCTAAAATTTCCTAGAATCGTTATCTTATCTCGGGGAGGTCTAAAACTTATCTCAAAAGATTCGTCGCATATATTAAAATATATCTTAAGTATAAGAAATTACGTCAACTTATACTTAAACGATATATTTTAAACCCCTCTTATGGCTATTCAGACAAAATTGGAAGTGAAAGGATAGCTTGGCAAGGGCACATGGTGCTTTGGGAGTGCGCACCCAGATGCACACGCAGCGCACCCCCATGGAGGACACGCGCATGGTGCCCCCATGGAGGATGCACGCGCGTGCACCTCATGGGAGGTGCGCGCGGCGCCCCCATGGAGGATGCACGCCTGCGGTGCCTCCATGAGAGGCGTGCGTGCGCATCTCCACGAGAGGTGTGCATGCGCACCTCCATGAGAGGTGCGCGTGATGCAAAATCTATAATTTTATTTTTTATTTTTTTAAAAAAAATTAATTTTTTTGCTTTTTTGTTATTTTTTTCAAATTTTTTAATTTTTTGTGTTTTTCAAAATTTTTTAATTTTTTGTGTTTTTCAAATTTTTTATTTTTTTTGTGATTTTTTCAAATATTTGACTCTAAAATTCTAAGTCTAATAAAACTCTTCTTCTCCTGACTCTCAAACTATGAGTCCGGGAGTCGAAAAAAATAGGGGGTCCCCATTCCTAGTGAGGAATGGGGCGTGTGTTGTGGACACCACAACAAATAGCCCCGAAAAAAGGAAGAAATGACCAAGGCATTTCTTCATCAGCAAACATTCCTTTGACATGTGTTAAACACCAACCAAGCTTCAAACATCCCAAGCATCTTTTGGATGACTTCTCAGTCAAAATCTCAAAACTCAAAACCTTCCAACTCAGTGTGTGCATTGTGTATTAATTATTTTTTATGTGTCAAACTGCAATCAATCAGAGTTTTTTGACAACTCAAAACAATCTTCCACTCCGAGCTTATTCATTCGAAATCTCCATGAAGGCTCTTTATCAATCAATTGCTTGACGAGATGAGAGAATTAGTTCGAGGGCTCTTGGTGGGATGTCACGTTCTTTTAATTTTTGGCCTTTTGCATAATTGCTCCATGTCATTCAACACGTTACTTTTGATGAAACAATGCTTTTGAATACAAGACACTTTGTTTTGCAATGTATCTTTAGCCATTTCAGATCTTTTAGAATCCTTCAGATTTGACACTGTCTTTTTTTTTTTTTTTTTTTTAAATTCTGTATCCTGACCATGCTTAGACTATGTAGTCAAAACATCAGTGTCATTTTTTGGATTCGATCTCTTATGAACATCCCTTGCATTCCTCTTTTAAAACTTTTTAGGAAACTCTCATGCCAAACAATGATCTTAGCAACCTTTCGAGGAGACCCCTCCTGTTTGAACTAGTCAGAGTTTGGATCATTTCTCATCATCTTCGACTTGAATTCAACAGCACCCAAAATGGTCAAATCTTAAAATTTTCAAAGTGTTGAGAGCTTGTTGGTCTAGGCTTCTGATTTCCAAACTGAAAGTCCCCTAATTCCACAAGGAATGTTTGTTGCTTGGTTGGTATAAAACACACAATTGTCCAAATGTTTTGACAAAGAAAGACCTCCTCCTAAAATCAGGACCAAAGAGTGGTCAGTAAAATCTTGAGAAAAATCTCAAGTACACCTTACCCCCTAGGACTAACATAACTTTTAAAAAATGAACACACGGCTGAAAGAAAACATGCAACACCTAACTAGAAAGACTAAAAAGACTAAGAAAAACAAAAACAAAAACCTATTTACAGAAAAAATTGAATAATAAGAATGTGGGGTAGTTATTAGTAGATTTCTCATTATGTGCAATAGTAATGAACCACCCCATATAGTTCTCAAAAATGTTGACTTGTCTTTGTACTTAGAAAAATAAAGGCTAGACAATCTTGGTTCAAATTCGGAGCACAAATCACACAAAATTAGAAGTTGTGATAACTCTTTATGGCCATGATTAATCCACAAACAAGTTCTCTTACCTTTAGCATCATATTCAAATTGAAAATATCAAATTGAGAGGGATGATGGAAAGATATCACCTGATCTAGCAAGTCCCCCACCATAGGGGTACACTCACACATTGTAATTTCTCCTTTTGGTGGTCTCATCTCATGGTACACCACTTCACGTGCACATGGAAACACTTTAGGTTCTGCTCTAGGCTCCCTTGGACTAGAAAACTCAATTACCAGCCTCCCTTCCGAATTACAAGATTCATTACTATCATCGACCAAGATGTTTTCTGCCTCATATCCCAAAGAAGCTTGTTCAAAATCATATTTTCCCTCCATTACAATCTCCCAAGCTAACAAGAAATTCGAACAACTTTCTTCTGAATGGAACCCAAATGGATGGATCCTACATGAGTTAGTTATTGCTTGGTTTGATATGTGTGTGGAATACCCGCAAATAGAAATTTCCTCAGTCAAGCTTGAGACCAAATTGAACACTCTATCCATCTCTTCTAATGACAAATCTTGTTTTGAGGGAGATATCTTATCTTTATCCAATGGGGAATCAATATCATAGTAGGAAGAACCGGTATCTTCTTCTTGATGACTTTGTGATTCAAAAATCTCACCAACCTCGGGATCTTCTGCATTTCCATCACTTTTTGCAACTTTATGGAGTTTTGGAACTTCAAACTTTCCTGCACCCTTAAGATTTCTTGGCATATCTACACTTATTGCAACATCAATACTTGGAAGAATTTCTTTATTGAATGGGAACGCAAACTCCTCTTGACCATCTTCATCATTTAGTCCTCTTGTAGATTCATCATATGATTCAAACATCATTGCACTAAACTGCAAAGGTTGTTTCTCCATGATTTGGGGAGGCTGATCCGACACATCATTGCACTAAACTGCAAAGGTTGTTTCTCCATGATTTGGGGAGGCTGATCCGACACATCATTGTGTTCATACTAATTTTTACTTGGACTCATTCCTGTAATATGATTATTCTCATTGTTGACATTGTTGTAAAGGCCAAAATTTCCACTCTAATTTTGAGAATAATTATTTTGGGTAGAAAGTTGTCTTGGATGATTGTCTTGGTTTCTTGAGGAATTCAACTTTATTTTGATGAGTTCATTGGATAAAAGAGACATCATCTCCTTCATGGCCTTAAGCTCTCTAGCCATATTGCTTTCTACTTCAGTGGATCCAACTGCCTTCTGCTCAAAGAAAGTGGTCTTTTGAGACCCATATATTGAATATGTAATTGTTGGCATTGGAGCAGTAGTAACTTGACTTGTGAATGTAATAGCCTCTTTGAAAACCTTTTCAATGGTATAAATGTCTCTGGGTGGGAGCCTTCTTAGAAAAATAGAAGTTAATGAATCCATTGTCCCAAAATAGACTTGGATAATAGCCTCTTGCAGTACAGTGTATGGAAACTCCATCCTTTGATACATCTTGTAGAAGCGATGATTAAACTGTGAAATAGTCTCATGGGGATCCCTCTTAATTGAAATGAATTGATGATATAGAAGAGCTGGATCAACATATATCTTGAATTGTTCCAAAAACTTGCTCTCAAAGGAGTTCCAATCCATTATTGATGCTAGTGGCAGATTGAGGTACCAATTGAACGCCATTTCTCCCAAAGTGTAAGGAAAAAGGTGGCATACCACATCCATATGTTGAATCTGGTTTCGATTACAAATCTCTTTAAAGATTTTGACATGATCTTCTACTGTTCATGATTCTCCATAGATGAACCGTGGACAAAAAGTTTTAGGATTTTTGGGCAAGTCATGTAATGGTCCAATTAGGTTCAAAGGTGAACTTTGGGCATTAAAGAAAGACATGGTGTATAATGATGGAAATGTGTGAAGTGGAATGTAAAGCAAATGATGATGATGAAATGTGTAATGTGAATGGGTTGAGTTCTTAGTATCCCTTTATCATCATGATGCTTATGAAAGTGACTGAGTTGTAGGAACTTGTGTTTATTTTGGAAAAGTGTACCTCTGGAGAAACACACTTTCTCAAAATAGTGCACCACAAAAATTTTGCGGATCTGCGGATCTGCAGACTTGCAGAGCTGTGGACCTACGGATCCATGGAGCTGCAGACCTGCGTACCTGCGGACCTAAATTTTTGAAAATTTTAGAATTGATTTCTGAACTTTTATGGAGTGCAAATTATTGTAAGGGTGCAAAACTTTCGAAAATTTATCAAATCTTTCTTGTTTCCAATAGTAGGTTCTTTGTATCAGGCCCTCCTTCTAGCGCCACTTCTATTGGGCGTTCATTTTGCACAAGGTCAATGGTAGGAATCCAAAGTGTAATTCCTCTCTTGAAAAGCAAATCTTTTTAAGGATCCACTCCAAGGTTTAGTATTTGTCTTGCAATGTACCAAAATTCGCTTAGTAGAAGATAAATGTTAGTGTTCACGAGAAGGCCTTTTCTGGTTCTAAAAAAAAAACTCTTTTGTCTTGGAATCAAAGTAAAATCTATTCGTTGTCTCAAAATATCACACCAAAAGAACAATATTTTTGTATTTTCTATTTTTTCAATTAATGCAATTCTAACAATGTAGCTACTATGAGGTCCTATTCTAACAAGGGTTTAGCAAAGCAAATAATGAAACTGAAAGCAAATAACATGAAATCAAATAACTTGAAATTGAAATTCCTAAATGGACATAAGCTATAGAACACAACATGATGCAAGTTAAACCTTCAAAGAAATAGGTAGGAAACTAATGAAAATAGGAGCAGTGCTTCCTAGAATCCACTGATGCAATCGTCGGTGAGAATCTTTAACAAATCAAATGATGTTTCACTCTTCATCAAATCACAAGGCCACAAAAAGTGCACTCATGTGAGACAAAAAGCTATGTAGACACAATTGGGTGTTCTCTTCTCAAGCTCGTTACGTCAACGAAATTCATATATCTGTAGCAAATACTAGAACTAAAAGATTGCACAACCAGAAACAACGCAATAAGCCTTTGCCTCAATCACAATCTCATGAATAAAATCCACAAAACAATGAACATTCAGGAAAGAATAACTACACTCTGAATGCTAGCACCAAAAGCATAACTTTATTGCATAACAACAGTGGCCTTTTTTACATTTTACAATGGGGTATTTATAAGAAATCGTCTCCTCAATTTGTGTTGAGAGTGAGAGATATCTTGATGCAATAAAATGCTTTTAAAATATTAAAACAAACTAAATATATACAAACTGGTAATCTAACTGGTGCTTAGAGGGACTCCATCCATATTTTATTCATTAATTGGATGCATGAGCCCTTCACATGTCAAAAATAATGAAAGCATGAGAGAGAAAGTAGGAGGAAGCCATCAGTTAAAGTGGAAGTGCATGGAGACACCAAAAATAGAAGCTGGCCCTTCACTAGATGTGTGTTGGAGTTAACTTGCTGTCAAAATACGCTCCCATTGCATGGAAAGTGTTATTTTTGGAACTGGCAGTTAACTATTGGTGCACCTCTGAATTGCAGAGCTACATGAGAATGCAAACCTGCGAACCTGCATACCTGCGGAGCTGCAGAGCTCAATTGAGGTTTTAGATCACTTTTTGTATACACTCCATGACCCTTTATGATGATTTACACCCTCTTTATAGCCAATTACTTTCATAAACTTGCACTCCCTCTGCTTCTTCAATCGAAAATCTCAAGGCACCTGCATTGAATCTTGTCCCCAATAGCTGCATAAGATGAGAAACCTAATTTTCTTTATGTGTCCAACCTCTGTATCTTTAACCTTTGTCTTCTTTCCACTTGTACAATCCTTCCTAGAAAGAAACGAAGTGATCTAGATTATCCAATACGATCAAATATTTGAAACTTTTTCATATTTTTTCGCAAATTTTCTTAGGCATTTTTAAATGACCTTTTTGGAGGTCTTTTGCTCAAAATTTCATGTTGGAACCTTTGTCAGTCCCTAAAATTGGACAACCGAAGGCTCACTATTTTAGGGAGTGAAATTAGATCTTCAATTCTTCTTTCCAACGGTGTAAGTGGTTCTGAATTCTGAGGCCCAAGTCAAAAGTTATGACCTTAACAAGTTGAGGATGCCATTTTTACCTACAAAAGAAGCAAACATTAGTCCATAGAGTTAACAATGCATAGTAAAGATGCACTAGCTACTCAAACAAAACTAGAGGTGAATCCTAAAATCTGGCTAAGTTTGAAATCCTGAAGCCCTAAAATTTGGCTAAGTTTGGAATTCTGAAGCCCTAAAATTTCCTAAAATCTTTACTTTATCTCGGGGAGGTCTGAAACCTATCTCAAAAGATTCGTCACATATATTAAAATATATCTTAAGTATAAGGCTAGCTAAGTCTGAAATCCTGAAGCCTTGAAATTTGGCTAAGTTTGGATTTCTGAAGCCCTAAAATTTCCTAAAATCTTTACCTTATCTCGGGGAGGTCTGAAACCTATCTCAAAAGATTCATTGCATATATTAAAATATATCTTAAGTATAAGGAATATACGTCAACTTATACTTAAACGATATATTTTAAACCCCTCTTATGGCTATTCAAACAAAATTGGAGGTGAAAGGGCAGCTTGGCAAGGGCACATGGTGCTTTCGGAGCGCACACCAAGATGCACGTGCAGTGTGCCTTCATGGAGGGCACGCACAACACGCCTTCATGGAGGGCACGCACAACACACCTTCATGGAGGGTGCATGCGTAGCGCCCCCATGGAGGATGTGCACGCGATGCCCCCCATGGGAGGCACGCGTGGCGCCTCCATGAGAGGCATGCGCGCACGCACCTCCATGAGAGGCGCGCGTGGCACAAAATCTTTAATTTTTTATTTTATTTTTTAAAATTTTTAAATTTTTTGTTTTTTTGTTATTTTTTTCAAAAATTTTAATTTTTTGTGTCTTTCAAAATTTTTTAATTTTTTGTGTTTTTCAATTTCTCAATTTTTTTTGTGATTTCTTCAACTATTTGACTCTAAAATTCTAAGGTCTAATAAAACTCTTCTTCTGCTGACTCCCAAACTATGAGTCTAGGAGTTGAAAAAAATACGGGGTCCCCATTCCTAGTGAGGAATGGGGCGTGTGTTGTGGACACCACAACATGGCCCTTGTAGAAAACATGATTGGATTTCAATATTTCCTCTTTATTCTGTGAATTTCAGCATAAAATAAACCAGACATTTTTAGCGAACAAATTGAAGCTACTTACCTTGTTGCCCCAAATCTTTGTGATAATACACACCAACTTGGTTCTTTTCCTAGACGGACCATTCCAATACATATAGATACCCTTGTTTTCACAACCCTTCCATCGCCCTTCACTGTAGGAATTGTTGATGTTGATTTCTTCACTTTTTTTATTCCTCTGCATGAAATTAGGCTTTGATTGCCTTTCCTTATTCTATTTAAAAGCAATTTGATATCCTTTTCGATGTGGTAGGATGTATACTGCTTTCTTCTTAGAAGGGGTTCTAAACCATGAATTGCGCTCATAATTTTCCTTCGACAGTGCCAAGGGGTTTTTGATTTTAGATCCGATTTCCTAGGTTCTTCCCAAGGGGATTGCATTGGGCTCTAAAATTGTTTGAGGCTTTTTGGACATTTCCAGTTTAGGGTTTGATTTAGCCTCAGGACCCGTCACATATCATGTCTTATTGTAAAAGTTTTTCTATTTTTGAATATTTCCTTCCATTCCATTTTGATCATGCCTGAATTGTGATCTTTTTTTCCTTTTATGCACCGTCTGCCATCCATCTTCTTTTTTGTGGAACAGATTATCATGAATCTCCTTGTTTCATCTGGTGTGTTGCTGAACAAAAGTCTCAAATTTACTCTTATACTCATCTCGAGCATGGCCTTGTTCATAAGCTCACTATGAAAGGGCATCAAATTTATTATGGGTCATTAGAGGAGGCTGCAAGCTTGTCTTTCATAGGTATGCATTGAAGTTCGATTTGGGGCATCTACTTTTTAATTGGAATTTTGTTGTTTTCGCCATTTCACAGAGAAGAGTATAATTTTTTTATTATTTATTGTTTTTTAAAATATATTTTAAAAAATATTTGTTTGGGGTGTTTGGGAATCGAGCCATGTACCCTAACCCCCCTTTTTTCCTACCTCCTGGCCACCGCAGCGTGCCTTATGCTGCACACAATAGACATGAGTGTTGCAAGCAACACCTCATACTATTGTGGTAGTCATGAGTGTTGCAAGTAGCAGCTCATGCTATTGTGGTAGCCATGAGTGTTGCAAGCAGCAACTCACATTACTGTGGCAACTACGAATGTTGTAAGTAGCAGTGAGCGCTGCCTTACAACCTCATGCTATGCATGATAGCCCATCGAGCTTTTAAAAAATTATTTTTTTATTAATATTATTAATATTTAATTAGTATTATTCTATATTAATAATTTAATAATTATTGTTTATTAATGATTTAATAATTTTTACTAGATCTTAATAATGTTTAATTAAAGATTTTTTTAAATTGGTTTATTATTACTATATATAAATATAATTGATAATTGTAATTTCAATTTTTTTTAATTAAGAGAATTTTAATGAAATTCAGATTTTGTTTAAATGGTAGTTCATTTTATATGAAAATGGGTTTTATACTAAGGTGATTTTAGTGGACTCTTGAGTCATTTGAAATATTTGTGAACTCGAAAACTGTATCAAATATGACACTTTGAAAATGAAAACTTGAACCCGTTTATAAGTTGAACTTTTATGATTTCAAACCAAATGAACTATTAAACTACACATGTTAAATACTTGATGAGATTAATGATTTATTTATGTTTTGTTGTTGCGTTTAACTTGGTACATTGACCAGTTTAGGTATGTATACCAAAGGCTTGGGAGGTGTTTGATCTACGATGATGTTATGTTTATTATTTGGTCACAATTTTTATTCCCAACCATTTTGATGCATTCACATAATTCTATGATGAGGTTTGATCAGTTATTTGCTAGAGCTTTCCAATTGATTGTATAGGACTGAGGTGAATATTGTGATTTTCTTGGTGTAACCTATAGGTTTTGATCAATTATCTTTTGGTGCTTTCCAATTTCTTATATAGGACTGAGGTGAATATTGTGGTATTATGAGCATTAGTTAAAAAATGACAATATGTGACTAAACAAACCTCTAAAATTTGTATATATGTGCCTAAAATCAGTCACATGACTAATAGTAGTTAATATCCACTCATTTATAACACTACTAAATTTACTACTATACAATACCAACAAAACCCTTTGTTGGAGTTTCAGGCAATTTTCATTTCTAAATGATGGAAAAGTTCAAACAAGTAGTAAAACTTCCCCTGGCAATCTAATTGTGGAGTCTACTTTGTTAAGGTTGATGTGAGAAAAGAATCCCCTTGTAAGGTCAAAGATAAAACTTGTAGATGTCCTTGAGAGTGCTTTGACTGAGTTTGTAACAACTTTGAATCCCTACCCTCCCTGTATCTAGATGCCTTGGATGTTGATGAGTTTCAGAACCACTCGAGAGTCTATTGTTAGCCTTTTTTGTTCCTCAAAACTTGTGGGCTTCTTTGGGTTCCATGCTCTAGCCAAAAGCATTTTTAGTTTTTTTTCATTGTTACTTGTCTCTCTGCTTGTGAGACCTATTTTTTTTGTCATTTAGGTTGTTGTGTTCCAACTTTTAGGTTTAGTTGTTCTCTATTTGTGGTCCTAGGCTTTTCCTATGTTAATCTTACTCAAAATTTTGCAATTAGTTGGACTTGGCTCTAGGAAGCCACATAATAGACATGACCCCCAAATGCAAAATAAAATAGCTTCCAAGATTAGGAAAACAAGGACATTTTCAATGCCACTCTTAAGCCACAATTTCATGAGATAAATGATGCCTCGATAGATGAAAATATCAATAAGGAGGATGGTCATGCTTATATTACTTTTCTAATTCCTATAAGACACAATGCATTAGGCACATGCAAAAGATGTTGCAGAAGAAAGAGGGTTGCAAAAACTTTTTTGGCAAACTTGTGGTATGATGAAAATTGTAAGGTGAAGAGTTAGTTATGAGTTAATTATGATTTCTTATCAACTGAGAAAATGGTAAGCCATAAAGCATGTATATCTTATCTCTATTAACCATTTTTGTGAGGGTAATATCAAGTGCTAACATTGAGTGCATATTTTGTGTTGCATTAAGGTTTGCAAGTAAAGACTAGCTTGGGCAAACATGTGCTCTGCACATTGTTTAAAATATTATTGAAATACTTTTCTTCTTTGGATTATTTGGGAAAGAAGCATAGGCTAATTCCTATAACATGAATAATCATATTCATAAGATAGCCAAGATCAAATTTTAAACCTAACTAATAAGTTATTTAGTATCTCACAATGACATTCTATAATCAGGAAATAACAACAAACTATAGGAAAAATCTTCTCATAGGAGAAATCACTTAAGCATGGCATCAACATTTTTTCATAGTTAAAACTACCTATATTATTTTGCAAAAAAAAAATATAAGGGAAGAGCTAAAATATAAAATTTTATGTTAAATATTTTTAAATAACTTTGACATTTGATTTCATAGATCCTTTGTCACTTCTTCAAAGTTCAAATAGTATTATAATATAATAATGAAATATTTGATCTAAACCATGTCATCTTTCTCATATTGTGTAGCAACAAGATCGTAAGAGAATGTATCCAAAAACACAAAGATAAACCAACCTCCTCATCCTCTACAAGAGTCTTCAGTATAACATCAATCTCACAACTAAATATTTCACAAGCAATGAATGGGAACATGCAAATGAATAACAAAAAATTACTTAAATAAAGATAATATATATTAAAATTAATATATTTTCTATCAAGTAAGTATAGGGCACTAAGCATACTTCATGGTAGAAGAAAAACACAAAACAATAGAGGATATTACAATTTACTTAAATTTTTGTCTATTGTTTGCTTCTTTTGATGGCCCTTCTACAACTACAACATAGTGTAGCATCTGTTGCACCTGTGCTCTACCTTGAAGACTGCAAAAATGTCACAAATGAGGTGATATAATACATATTATCTAGAGATTCAAAAAAATATTAATGAAAACTAATTGTTAAACCAAAAACATTAGAATAAATTGCTCTAAAAATTAAAGACTAATTTTAAAAGGTACTACTGTTGAACATGACATTGTAAAATGATCTAATTAAATTTTGTGAGAAACTCCACGACATTAGTGTTTATAAGGATTCAAAGATAGAACCAAAGCTACAATACTTCGTGCATGCCTTATACCATTTTACAATTATTACCACAATGCAATTGTCAACCATGACTACACTTTCTTGGAATCACTCTTAATTGTGGATTGGTTTAATCATATTTATATCACTCACCGTTTATTCAATTTGTTTCAATAAAATTATGAGATTCCTCAAGTCTAACTACACATCTCAGATGTAACTATTGGAGATGTGTTCTTGGTTTCAAAGTGTACTTTGTTCAAGTAGGAAGATTGTTGTAAATATGGTCATTGATATCATAGCGAGGTTGTTGGAAATATTGTTATTAATGACAAAGGTTATTGATATGTTGGAAGGCTTCTTGACTTTAACTATATTTATATTTTTGAATCTTTGTCTTGGATCATACTCTGTGATCCATCATCATGATAGTGCAAAAGAGAGGATAAACATAGTTTAGTGCAAGATACTTCAAGCATATTAACATGAACTATGGAAATTTAGCATCTCTAAATGGTTGTGGATGTCAAAGTTTAAGATATTATTTATTATATTGGCTTTAATTGCAAGCCAATTTGTGAAATCCTATCATTTTGAAAGAGGTGGTTGAATGCCAATTCATGGAATTTTATTATTTTGAAAGAGGTGTAACGAGAGGCCCATCCAAGGAATTTTGTTATTATGATTTACTATTGAAGCATTGACTCATGTGTTTTATGCAATTAATTTTGTCACCAACTAGGGTATAGAATAGTGAAGTTACTTTGGAAGTATAGAGTGAGAAATTATTTATCATTTGAATCAAAGTAGAGGAGATTTTGTTAAGCATGGATTGTAGAAAGAGGCAACCTCTAGAAGGTAAACTTTTGCAGATAATGTTGGTGTCTCCTAAAAGAACAAGTTGGTGTCTCTTCCTAAGTTGGAGCTGAGATTTTGTTAAGAATGGAGTGTAGAAAAATATGTCCATAATGCATTGAAGAGGCAACTTCTACAAGGTAAACTTTTGCATAAAATGTTGGTGTCTCCTAAAAGAAAAAGTTGGTGTCTCTTCCTAAGTTGGAGCTCACTTTTAAATATCATTGTCTCCAGTAGGTTGGTACCTATGAATTTTAGAAGTGGGTATTGGTGTAGGAGCTAGGTTGGTGCCTGTGAATTCTATAAGTGGGAATTGGTGTCTCCAATTGGTTGGGGCATACAAATATTGTAAGAACATTCTATTTTTGTTGTGGTTGGATTCAAACAGAAGATCCACACAATCATTCTCTGTGATTTTTTCCCCAAAAGGATTTCCACATAAGTCTTGTGCTCTTAGTTGGTCATCCCAGCAATATCAAGAGAAAAGGAAGGCTTCAACAGGGATACCCTTGATGACTTCCATCCCCCCAAAATTTGGCATGTTGAATAATTCCTTCAACCGCTGCCCTAGGATCCTCCTATGGAAAGCTAATTGCCTCTCCAAGGCTCTAAGAGAAATTGCGGTATCCATCAGAACTCATTACCATCAATAGATCTCATCAGGTAACGAATTTGGTTACTACTAGTTCTCCTCTAGATAATTAATAATTATAAATATAAGTTACTAAAACTACAATCTCAACTATAAGGTAGAGGGTATAGCTTGGGAGTTAACAACACGTAAGCTATAGAATTTGTCATGAATTTGACTATAAGTTAGTCCATAGATTGGTTCTCCAATGATGTAATAAAAATAATCTATTTTTATCAAAATTCACATGAAAGGTGTTCAAATCCATCACTGTACCAATGTCAAACTTTTCAGGCTTCAAATCGACATCAATGATTCTAGATGCACCTCTGATACTTACACCTTCTGCAACCTACAATTGTACAAGTCAAAAAAAAAACATATGAAATAGCTACAAAATATGTAAATGGAATCCTTTTTATTTCTCGTTGGATGAAGATATTGAGATCAAGTGTAAGAAGAGTAAGTGAATTGCAACCATTCCAATAGTCCCTAGACCAAAAACAACCATAGTGCACTAGTAGAATTTTGGCAAATAAATGACTATGTGACTAAAAAATTTAGTCACGAGACTAAAATTTGTAGTCACATGACTAAAGGTGATCAAATTCTAGTAAGGTTTTGTGATTTATAAGTACAAGTATAAGTCCACCTTGTTATATGATATTATATCTTTGCTATATATTAAAGTAATATTTAATTATGATTCATATATAACATATAATCATATATAGTATAATAATATATAATATATAGTCATATATTATTATTGTAATATATAATCATATATTATTAATATTAATATATATTATTAATATTAATATATATTATTAATATTAATATATATTATTAATATATAATTATATATAACTATTATAATAATATAATAACTACCTTATTAAATATATTAATATTAATGAAAAGACACAACCCTATGAAGTGTTGGATATATATATATATATATATATATATATATATGAGAACATCAATCGTAAAAGGACAACATATATGAATTATCATGAAAGCTTTTGGGAATAAAGAAGCAAACCAGAGGAAAATCGAATGAATTCTTTAAATGTTGAAGAAAATTCAATTAATGTCCTAAAAGGGGACATTATAGTAAGATTACACAGTTTGGTGTACAAAGAGAAAATGTTCTTTAGTACCTTCTTCACACCATCTATCTTAGTTGTCAACATAACCTTTATTAGTGCAATATCACTAGATATCTTCTTATTCACCTTGTTTTGAAACTTCTTTTAAGACCATTCTAATAGTTTGACATTAGTATCTAGGTTTGTGTCACTTACTCTTTCCACTATATTTGTCAATTGTTCAATGAGAGGCTTTGTTTCATTTGGACTAGGCAGATTGACTGCATCTAAGAAAGTTCTTTTGATCTCAATCAAAGCTTACTTCTTCCTATGCTCCCTTTTAAGCAGTTCTTGATGTTTCTTCTTTTCTAGGGCTTCCTGTAGTATACCCATCTACTCAATTGTTATTGCTGCAAAATCAAATTTTGACAGTACAATCTCTTCGTCTAGGCTAATATCTCTATAACTAATTTCCTCTTGTGCCCTAGGCGAGCTAGGACTCAACACCAAGAATTGTAATGGTATAGCATCTATGCTCGACTTCTGAAGAGTTTGACTAGAAGGAGTACCAGATTCTGCTAATGTCACCAGTGCTTTTATTGCTACTAACTCCTTCAGCTTGGGTGTCAAACTTGTCTCTTTAGACTTGTCCTTTTCTGCCTCTATGATTTTAGTTGCACCTTAACCTTGTGCTAGAGGTGTAGGTGTATCTACCCAACCTATTTGGCTGTGAGTCCCATCATTACCTAGTGTTTCAACCTTGTCTTCTCCAACTATCTAGATATATTTAGAATATTTTTTACTTTTTGGATACATAAAATCTTTCTAATTTATTTATAAATATATAAAATAATATTTCTATTTATTTTAGGTTTTTCATACTTGTTATTTCATACTCTAAAATTATAAGAAAACTAACAATTGAAAAAATAAATTTAATGTTTTTTTTACAAATGATTCGTCACATTTTTATTAATATTTTAATTAGATTTTATTTGTACTATATTTTCTTTTTTATTTTCTCCATTTCATCTAGAAGTCTCTATTTTTTATTTGGTGTACAAAGAGAAAATGTTCTTTAGTACCTTCTTCACACCATCTATCTTAGTTGTCAACATAACCTTTATTAGTGCAATATCACTAAATATCTTCTTATTCACCTTGTTTTGAAACTTCTTTTCAGACCATTCTAATAGTTTGACATTAGTATCTAGGTTTGTGTCACTTACTCTTTCCACTATATTTGTCAATTGTTCAATGATAGGCTTTGTTTCATTTGGACTAGGCAGACTGACTGCATCTAAGAAAGTTCTTTTGATCTCAATCAAAGCTTACTTCTTCCTATGCTCCCTTTTAAGTAGTTCTTGATGTTTCTTCTTTTCTAGGGCTTCCTGTAGTATACCCATCTGCTCAATTGTTATTGCTGCAAAATCAAATTTTGACAGTGCAATCTCTTCGTCTAGGCTAATATCTCTATAAGTAATTTCCTCTTGTGCCCTAGGCGAGCTAGGACTCAACACCAAGAATTGTAATGGTATAGCATCTATGCTCGACTTCTGAAGAGTTTGACTAGAAGGAGTACCAGATTCTGCTAATGTCACCAGTGCTTTTATTGCTACTAACTCCTTCAGCTTGGGTGTCAAACTTGTCTCTTTAGACTTGTACTTTTCTGCCTCTATGATTTTAGTTGCACCTTAACCTTGTGCTAGAGGTGTAGGTGTATCTACCCAACCTATTTGGCTGTGAGTCCCATCATTACCTAGTGTTTCAACCTTGTCTTCTCCAACTATCTAGATATATTTAGAATATTTTTTACTTTTTGGATACATAAAATCTTTCTAATTTATTTATAAATATATAAAATAATATTTCTATTTATTTTAGGTTTTTCATACTTGTTATTTCATACTCTAAAATTATAAGAAAACTAACAATTGAAAAAATAAATTTAATGTTTTTTTTACAAATGATTCGTCACATTTTTATTAATATTTTAATTAGATTTTATTTGTACTATATTTTCTTTTTTATTTTCTCCATTTCATCTAGAAGTCTCTATTTTCTATTCTTTACGACATTATACCATAGTCAATAATTAGTTAAAATTATATTGCTATAGTTATGATTGTTTATATTTCTATATGGCTAATTAAATAGTTCAAATCATTTTATCTGAGATAATTATTAATTTAGATCACTATTGAATATTTTTTCTTTTAAATTTTTCTAAGATTAGTTTAAATTACTCTCAAAACTCACATCAATAAATTCAAATAAAATTTAAATGCTATAACTTATAAATATTTATATACTTAATTATATAGTTCAAAATATTTTATTTAAGATAATTATTCATTTGAATCATTATTCAATAATTTAAAAAAAAAATTAACTAACATTTGTTTAAATTCTTTTCAACTCATAAATCTTATGTATAATTATATGTTATTGATAATAAATATTTATATTAAACAATGGCAAGTACTAGCCACTTGTTACATTTTGAAAATTAAATAGAAAATAATTTAAATTAATTAAAACAAATTTTGAAACAATTTTATTTTTTTTAAAGCGCTCCATTTCCACAAACAGATTCTTTTGCATTAAAGTTCAAAATATAGAAGAAATTATACTCAAATTAAAATAACTGAACCCTCCCCTATACACAAAAGACATTTAAGGCGTGATGAATAGGGAAAATGTGGAAGAAAATTGCGATGGAAAATCTTTAAGGCATCTAGCTTTTCACTTTTGCCAGGTTTGGAAAAACCACACCTTGTCACCATATTAGTAGAGCTCGTCTCTTCAGGTTAGTCATGTCAATAATTTTGACTTCAACTTTGAAGATGGCAAAAATATCAAGGCTCTGTTTCTAATTTTTTTGGGGGATTTAAAATTGTGAAATTGGTTGCTTCTACTTGTCCCAAAATGGGAGCTATGTAATAGGGTATGGATATTCATGAACATGTAAGATACAGATTTGTTTCCTAAGGAGTATAGGAATCAAGCGCAAAAATTAAACTCCAAGTATAAAAAAAATCTGAAAATTAATCAAATGAGAAAAGTGTGTACATAGATTTGGAAGGTTAATGGCATATTTGATGAAGACACAATTCCCTTGCTCTGTTAATGTTGTGCAAACAAAGATAGCCCTACTCTATAATCTTATTCAATCTTTGTTCAATCTTACTATAATTTTTCTCCAAATGCATTCCCACTTGTTGAAGAGGGTAAATAGGTAAACATTATCTCTAAAATGAAAAATCCTCATTAAATTTTTATTGTGCTCTACTTCATCATACAGTTGAGAAACTAGCAATCTGAGTTAATGTGATGGCATTCTTGAGTCTAAAAAACTAAATCTGGAGATTTTGACATGAGGCCTATAACATCTTGAATGGATTAGTAACTCATCTTAGCGTGGTGGGTACATTTTAGGAGAAGGGGACAGAGCTCAAAAGCTTTAATCTAGGTATTGGTGAAATAATGTGAGAGCAATTTTTGTAGCTCTGGTTCATTGATGTAGTGTTGAACAACATGCGTGTTAACGTAATCATTATTGTGAAAAGTAAATTCTGCCAAGAAGTTTCTGCCATCAACTAATCTAACTTTTCAGATGGATATTCATGAAAACATAGTTACAACTACACTGATAGGCATTTATACAAAATGGAAAAAATAGATAATGCATTTGAACTGTTTGACAATATGTTTCAAAAAAATGTGATCACATGGACTGCAATTATAGCAGGATATACCCAAATGGATTTGCTGAAAAGGGTTTCACAATCGCTAGGTCTAAAGCCAAATGCCATAACCTTTTTTAGCGTCCTCCCTACTTGTGCCAAAGTGAGAACTTTGGAACAAGGCATGTAAATCCATGGAAACATAATTGAAACAGAGATTTCATTTGGAATAATAGACAAGGCTCATGAACTATTTGATAGAATGCCTGAAAGAGATGCTATCTCATTGAATTCTATGATAGTGGGGTATGCACAAAATGGATTTATTAAAAAGGCTGCTAAAACTTTCAAGAAAATGCATTTGGTAGGTGTAAAGCCACTTTGAACAATATTTTTTGTTATCCTCCCTGCCCGTGTCAAAATGGGATTTTGGGAAAAAAACAGAGTGGAAGAGGGATTTTTATCATATATTACAGTTGGAAATGCTCTTGCAGACATATGCACAAAACATGGAAATATAGAAAAGGTGTGCATTATTTGATAGAATGCCTCAAAGAGATGTCATTTCATCGGCTGCAATGGTTGTAGGAGATACACCAGATGAATTTTTTATTTTCTGTTAAAGACTTTAGAAACTCTCAAGGAAATTCAATTGGCACGTATAAAGCCAAATTTCATGACCTTTGTCAGTATCTTGCCTCACTGAGTTTCATAGAGAAAATTTAGAACAAGCATTATAGGAAGGCATTGAGAAATACACTTCCAAAAATACATTCATCATTTGTTTAACTAACCCTTTCCAATTCAAAATGGGGGTTTGCACAACTAGTAGAAGTTGGTTGAAAGAATAGAGGCAACATTTACCCCGCCATTAATGAATAATGTGGAAAACTTTATACATCCTTGGTGTTGAGAATATGAAACCTTATACTGATTTGAACCTCATCCTCCATGTTCTTGCTTGGCATTGGTAGGATCAACCAAAGACTAGCATGAAGCTTCCTAAAATGTAATGTACCCAAGCATCAAACTTCTATGCAAAACAAGACCTGTTTCTTTTATCAAACGTAGTAAATGTTGGTAATTTAACATCTATATTTTGCAGACATCATCCAACACTATATTAGGAGTGTTCTATTATATTGTTGTAAATTTTGGTGATTTAACAACCATGTGGCATATTTATTGACAAGGGTGTTGTAGACATCATTCAACATCATTCTGACATTGTTATGTTATATTTTGGCTTATTAACTTTATAAATTTTAGTGTGTGTATGTGAGTATATGCACACCCACGTATACATAATACATACATAAACACACCAAAAGGTGCTCCAGGACTGTCATTTTGAATACACGTCCCCAGCTGTCCATATCATCGAAACACTCTGAAGAGTTTTCTTCCAAGTAATTGATTTACATTATTTAATATTCTTGGTTTGCCAACATATCCTAAGTAATGCTCCTTTGGATAGAGCAGCATTTTGGAGTTGTCTAAGATACAACTACAGGACTCTATACACATTTTTATGCAAGCTCATCCCTCTGTGATGTTATGTTATATTGTTGTTCATTAACTTTCTAAATATGAGTGCTTTGATATTTCTTTTAGAAATTAGAGTATTAAAAAAATAAGTATAGAAGACCTTTCTAATCATTTCAGAAGCCATATTGAATACTGTTTCCTTTCTCTATCACCCCTTGATCACCAAAGATGGCACCAAATCTATAAATGATATGCTCCAAAGATAGAACCAAAGCTACACACTATAAATATTCCCAGAATTCATGGCTTGGCATTTTTTGCATATAAAATCTAATATTATCATATCAAGTAAGTAAATTATTTTCTAAAAGATACTTTAAGAGAAAAATTATTTTGTATGTTTATGGTAGCTAGATTTGTTGTCTGGATGTGTTTTTTTAGGATCAATATTTTTTATTATAACATATTTTTTGAAAAAGACTAATTTGCAATGATAATGAAACCACATAAGTGTATGAGATGAAACACAATGCAAAGCTCTTTCATATTCCTAAAATACTATAGCTCTATTTAATCTCTATTGGGTCTCAATGACATGTTTGAGAAAAAGTTATTCTAATGAGTAGAATAGGATTGAGATTCACCAAAAGATTAGTTTCAAAATTCTTTCCCTGGGAAGATGAATTCATGGTTGTTCATGCTTATACTTTCTATTCATTGTTGCCTAAATAGCCTACTTTCTAAAGTAAGGCATACTTGATGTCTTTTGTTCATCTCTGAATAGTGGGTCCACATTTGAAAATATCCAAAATATTTGAAGACAACATGATCAATTTCCATTCGAAAAGATTTCAACATGTTCACTATGGACATAGTAGATTGTTTATCTGCTTGGCAAGCAATGTGCATGTTTAGATGTTCCCCATCTTTTTTGGGAACTTCAAAATCTACCATGGTTTTATCACCAAAATATTTATCAGAGGCAAAGTATGGCCCATATGCTCTGATATGTGTAATCCATATAGCTTTGGGTTAGAGCTTCCCATGCAAATTTTGAATTTGGATGGAGCTTAACAGATTATATCCAAAAGGATATTCTCTATTTAACTAATATCTCACCATGTTGAGCATTCAATTGCATGTAGATGAAATTCATTATATTTCTTTGCATTCTTAGAGATATCTCTCTTTTCTGGGATTAATATTCTATATGATATGTTTCTTTCAGCTATATGATGATAGGATTTATGAGCTAATTCCATGCTTGGATCAACACATTATATATCAACTCAAGATGAAGTTATATTTGAGTCTCATAGAAGATTGTGAAAGACATTGTTCAACTTCTGAGAAATGTTATAACTATGTATATTTCTCCTACCCCAAGCTTCAAGGTTAGTATAGAGATAATACTCTCTTTTTTAAGCAACTTAGTTTTTCACATGCTTTTGGTGGCTATTTTGGTGGACAACTAAAAACCACATAAAATGAATGGAATTAACTCCTCAACTTCCCCTACCACAACCTTATTGTCACTTCCACTACTATTTCCACTGGTAGTTGGGCTCATCATGATGTTTAGTTGTGTTGACATTTTCTTGGAATCCTTATCTTCACATGAAAACTAGTGAAAATTTGTAAACATTATTTCTTTCTATCGAGTATTTGGCCATGTAGAGAAAAGATAGTACCTTTGGGGACTCATCCTCAAAAAGACATCCTCATCACCTCTTCCATTAGCTCGATTGACCTCTCTAACACCTTCACTCTCAATCATGTCATTACAAAAACTTTAAGTAATTTATTCTCCATTTTTGATAGCCTAATACATCATAATCTCTATCACAAAATTCATCATTATCATTGTCCCAATTCCTCTCTTGGACTTTACTAGGATAACCCAAGATAGGATTCAAGTAGATATTTGTCAAAATTTCGAGTTGCTAGTCTTCATATTCATCATGCATATCACAAATGCACACATATGTGTACATTTTTTAAAAAAAGAACTGCAAACATGCTTGTATATGGATGTTGATATTTCCATGATAACAAAGTATGTTCATAATATGTGTGATACTTCCCGTTTCCTCTCTTTGGTGGAGTATTGCACATAGGTGTAGTGTGCTTAATGGGCTCATTAGTAAGAAAAGGGATTTGATCAGCATCCAACGATTTCTCAAGAAAGGAACAATCTTGGAAATGGAAATCAATAAGAATTGAACTATTATTTTTAAGGTATGGTCTTATAGAATTCTCCACATAGTGATGCAAAGTGTTTGTTCAATTGATGTTCAAAGACTAGTCATGACTTGATGCACTCATAGAATCCCCATCTTCTCCAAATGACTATCTGCACCCACTCAACATAGATGAGTCCTCAATAAAGGATGCTTTGGCCTCAAACTAGAAGTGCAATGTTTGGCAATGGCTTTTCTTTAGCTACATTATGAGAAACCATTTGGAATTGCCTTATCATAATGGCTACAGACCCACAATAATTTTACTTTTAATTCCCACAAGATTTGCAAGGGCTTTGAATAAAATTATCTATGCCCATCATAATCCATTTTAATCTAACCTAAGAGCTGGAATCCATGTCTGTCTCTGAAAGTCAATATCTTATCAGGCAATTTCTTCATACGACTTGATATAGGTATGACCTCTTTCTATCCATGATAAAACTTACATTTCAAACCATTTGAACAATTTCCATTTCTCTTATAATGCATACACAAGTTGACTTTACAATTTTCTAAAGAATAGGATGTTCTAGGATGCACTAGTAATATTAATATTACTCTGCCACATCGATAATACATTCTAGATGGAAGGGGTAATTTGATTTGCACTTTGAATATTTTGTACTTCATTTTTCCTTTTTGTTTATGTAGTTGAACATTTTATGTTAAGTGTGCTATCTTGAATGTGATATAGATATGGAAATATAGTTGAGCATTCTCTAAAAACCTTGGTTTTTTCCCCAAAATTGTCAGATTTTGAATCCAATAGTTGTTATTTTTTGTGGATGCAGATGACAGTTGGGAAGTGCCCAATTGTTATAGCAATGTAAGCTACTTATCACACACACACACACACACACACACACACACACACACACACACACACACACACACACATATCCCTCTGAAGCATCGTGACTAAGTACATGTAGCATTATCATATTTGATGTTTGGTATTAGTTTATTTATAATGATATGTTATATTTTTTATATTTTTTATTATATCTGTAATATTAAAATATTGACTTGGGATAATATTTTAATCATAATTTAATATTTTATTTTAGTTATATTCTATTCATCATCTTAAAATAGATGATTTATAATATTATGTTACATGTTACTTCTTAATCATATTTGTAATAATAAATTATATTATGTAAGATTATTAACAATATTTTCTTTCTTTATTATAAAAATTGGAATAATAATATTTCATAGTGTATTATTATTTATTTGATTAACATGATTATTATTATGATTATGATTATATTTAATTTATTTTTTTGTTTAACTTTGTATTTAGGCTCTATTATCATTCAAATCTAGCTCTGAAAAGGGGACATTACATTATGGTCAAGGATCTGATGTTTATGATCATGATCAACTATCTTAGGGTCCATCAATGTGTGGTTTTGGGGCTTATCCTATAATTGGGGTTATCAATAGGTGAAGCATAGTCATTGCCTACCAAACTTACTAGTCTATTATATCCTTTTGTTATAGGTTTTTTTAAGAAATTTATTATGAACATATTATTTAGTTCTTTGTTACATTTATGAATTGACACCACTTTCCCTATTACTAGGAATAACTTAATTATAAATCATTGATAAAAAATTTCTTTTCATGTGCCTTATTTTTATCAAATTCTTATTTTTATGTTGTTTGTAGACTAAGGTTCAATAAATGTTGACATTAAGTGTAATGCACTTTTAGCACCCACCCAAGCATAAGGAAGAAGCAATATTTGATCCTATGGCACCTCCATATGTTAAAAAGTGAGTATTTCAATTGATTGTGTTTCATAGTTTTTAATAGATGTGATTTTTTAATGGGGTTTGATGTTTTTTATTTAATGCAAAGGTTTATTTTCTTGACATAAATTTCATAATCATTTGTATCCTTTTTCTAAGAAGTTAGTGCAAGAAACAATACTTGTGTGTGGCTAAAGTGCTCCAATTTATATTTTATAAGAGTCTATCACTACAATAATTTAGAGAAGTGTAATTGACAACAAATATGATTTTAAAATGCTTGAATAGGAAAATTTAAAATTGTTATTGATAAATATTTAGATTATTGTTTTTTATAATAACTAAAATTTGTATTCTTTGAGAAGAGTATATCATGTTACAGTGACCATGATCATGGTAGATCTAATGTTGGGAAGACAATTTTTTCAATTGTTTGCATTATTCTTTAAAGGGTACTAGCTCAATAGGAGAGTGCCTGCTTTATAAGTAGGAGGATGGTGGTTCAATTCCATCATTCCGTAATATGACTAAATTAATGATTAAATAAACTACCAAATATATTACCAAATATACTACTATATACTACCAAATATACTGCCAAATAAACTACCATATATACTACCCATAAAACTACCATATATACTACCAAATCAACTACCAAATATATTGCCAAATATAAGACCATATATACAATCCAAAAAACTACCAAATATACTACCAGATAAACTACCAAAATTACCAAATAAACTACCAAGTAACAACAATAAATGACTAAATCAATGACCTAATCAATGATTAAAAAAGTTTAGTGATAGATTTGGTTGGGAGATAAATGTTTGGCAATAAACTACCATTGGTCATGTGATCAAAATTAGTCACATATCTACAATTTTTAGTAGTTTATTGAGTAATATATTGTTGTTTTTGTACAAGTGGTGGAGCCTTTTTCTACATTACCTACCTTCCAAATCCCACCTAACCTTGAAAAACACCAACAAAAAGGTAATTAGTTCTTCAAAACAATTGCAAAATTTCAATTTTCATAACACACTATACTTGTATAGCAATGGGGGTGTTCTCATTCTTGAGTCAAATACTACTGGTAAGGACTTATTCTATGACATTTGACAATTACAATTGTCTTAAACATTGTAGTTATTCTATGACATTTGACAATTACAATTGTCTTAAACATTGTAGCTATCATCCAATTGAAACAAGCTATCCACTAAATAAAAAATGTAGTATCTTTACCCATTGTGACCCCATAGCTAAAAAGACAAACTTTATCAGGGGTAGTCATTGGATCTATCTTGACAACAACATCAACTTCTAAAATAGTGTATTCGATGAAGCTGGAAACACCCAAAAAATGGTACATAGGCTTTCTATTGATGTTGAATCTTGTACCATTATCATTTACATGGTTCCTACAATTTTACTCTCTAGTCTAAAACATATATTGCTTTTGGTTGACTTGCAACCCACACACTCAGTGCAATGTAGCATGAACACAGGTATTATAAGATCTCCCTCAACATCTTTCACATTTCCCCCCATACTTTCCACTCTTCTGCACCATACAAACTCAAAATGTGATTATTTGACAAAAAATAGTGTTATTTGACACAAAATCATGAAATTTAAAGAGAATGTAACATACCCAACTTCCCCGTGGCCAAAACTTTGAGGATACCTTGTGTGATCCTGATAATTCCACATCACAAATTCATGATACTTAGCAATTATTGAGGTGTGTTGAAAGAAAATGAGAAATAAGAAATGAAAAAGTAACAACCTATTTATTACTCCAAAAATAGACATCATTGTAACACAAAGCAGTGCATATGATTCTAATGCGAACTTCCAGAACCTACGGTGGAGCCACTTAAGTTTCCTTCATTACCAAAGCTTCTCCAGGTGCCCAACACACAATAGCTTCAACAAATCCACCATTCAACATAATTCTCTTTCAAAATCTCAATTTTTGGATGTAAGATTATAATTCAACCCTGAAAAAATCACATTAGAGAACAACTTCCCTCTACAAGTGCCTTGGAGCTGCCAACTGATCCATTCATGGTTGTCTAATATTGCTAATTGTGTAGCATAAACAATGTAAAAGATATATATTGTCAAGAAAATGTGAAAACTATATGAAAAGGAATGCTAAAAAGGTCAAGGTGTTCTTATATGAAAATTGTGTGTTGGATATAGTAACAAATGCCCTATTTTTGTTGTTAGACTAGTTCTTCAACATGATTTATCTTAGATTTTGAATGAAATGATATAACAAGATTAACTTTGTTCTTTCTAGGGATTATATTTATGTTATTATTAAGAGGTAGGTTGGGGTTTGGAAGGTGAGCAAAATATAGAAAGGCTTATTTTTTGGTTGTCTTTGATCAAGGACATGTTGGTATATATGTACTTCATTCACCCAATCATAACATATCCTCCCAATGGCCTAGAGTGAGGGACCTATAGTTTAAAGAGACCATCATGTGTTTGGTAAGTGATAGGTCCTATTGGGACTTTAGGATTCTTTGTAAGACTTCATGTTTTTGGAAGATAGTTGTTATCATTTTTTTATTTTAATGATTAAAAATATTTTGTGATAAATTAGAAAGACACCTCATTTGTTTCCAACTTCAATCAACTGATCTATCAGAATCTTGTGATGCAATCTTTTATGTCCAAAATAGTAAGGTTCTCATCATGTAATGTTGTTCCAAGAGAAGCCTGATGAAAATATTTAGACTAGTGACTTCTAGAATAATTTCTCTTATAATCCTTAGAAATGTAACATAGCCCACCTAATGCTACATAAAGTTTAAAGAGAACAACATACCCAACTACCTCATGGCCAAAAATTTGAGGATGCCTTGTGTGATCCTGGCAATTCCATCACAAATTCATACTTAGCAATTACCGAGGTGTGTTGAAAGTAAATGAGAATTGAGAAATGAAAAAGTAGCAACTTGTTTATTACTCCAAAAATAGACATCAGTGTGACACAAAGAAATGCATATAATTTTGATGCAAACTTCCAAAGATTTTGGTGGAGCCACTTGAGTTTCCTCCATTACTAGAGCTTCCCTAGGTGCCCAAAACATAGGTAAGTTGTTCTCTAATCCATTTATGGCTATCTAAAATTGTTGATTATGTAGCATAAAAAATGAAAAAGATACAGATTGTCAAGAGATTATGAAAACTATATGAAGAGGAATGTGAAAAAGGTTGAGATGTTCTTACATGAAAACTGTGTGTTGGATATAGCAACAAATGCCCTATTTTGTTGTTATACTAGTTCTTTAGCATGATTTATCTTAGATTTTGAACGAAATGCTATAACAAGATTGGCATTGTTCTTTCCAAGGATTATATTTATGTTGTTACTAAGAGGTAGGTTGGGGTTTGGAAGGTGAGAAAAATGTAGAAAGGCTTATTTTGTGGACCTGTTGATATATATGTACTTCATTCACCTAACTATAACATATCCTCCCAATGGCCTAGAGTGAGGGACCTATAGTTGAAAGAGACCATCATGTGTTTGGCAAGTGATAGGTCCTAATGGGCTTTTAGGATTCTTTGGAAGACTTCATGTTTTTGGAAGATAGTTGTTATCATTTATTTATTTTAATGACTAAAAATAATTTATGATCAATTAGAAAGACACCTTAGTTGTTTCCAACTTCCATTAACTGATCTATCATAATCTTGTGATGCAAGATTTATGTCCAAAATAGTAAGGTGCTCATCATTTAATGTTGTTCCAAGAGAAGCCTAATGAAAATATTCAAACCAGTAACTTCTAGAAATATTGTTAATCCTCAAGTACATAGCATAGCCCACCCAATGCTAACAACATGTGGACAATAGCCAACAATATTGAAACCTATAACATGAAAAATTCAAGAGTGAAAAATATGCATGTTTTTATAAATTATCAACATAGATAGCAAACCAATTAAAGAAAAAATATTGCAATACATAAGTTTACACTTGGAAGAAAGAAAACATATTGGATGGATTTTCCTTCTTATGTTTCTTTTCCAATTCCTTGACTTTAATGATTGTATGAATTTTCTAAGTGATGACTGCAATGTACTTGGGGCAATTACTGACCCAACATTTTGGAATTGAACACAATGAACTTATCCAAATTATCAAGATCATATATGTCTACCACACCATCAGAACCTGCCACAACTACACCAGTCCCTTTAAATTCACCTTTGTGGACCAAATGATAAATAATGGCACACTTGGTGTCACACAACATAAATCCACCTACAAGTAGCTTATGGAATGTCTATAGATTGGAGTTTGGATTCAAACCAATTTCTCAAGAAAGAAGGATATATATTTTATTTTAATATTATCCTTTAGGTTAATTTTTACCCAATCTTTAGGGACATTGATGTCTGTCAATTCATATCCATCGTAGAAATCAACAACTTCCCAATCCTTTACCTAGAAAACCTACATTTTCCTATTAGGCCATAAAAATGATAACATTTTTGTAGATGGGAACCAATAATTCCTGAACTAATTACTTTTCTTAATGATAGTTATCAAAGCAACCAAACAAAACATCCCACCAAGATATGGGTTGAGCCCCGACCCGTTTTGCACAAAAATGCACAAAATAATTCCAAATAGTTATGGTAGAAGGAAACATAGAGAAAAGGTGCTTTAAGGATCACAAGACCCACATATATGAAATATCCCCAATCCAGGACTATAATTTTCCTTAACAAGAAATTTTTTTTATGAACTTAAGATTATTGATGATAATAACATTTTAATTAAAGTTGTCATTCTTGTTTGACCTAATGGTTGGGAGATGACTAAAAATCTATGGAAAAAAATATTAGTTGAATATTGGAAAGGATATAAATATAAGAAACTACCTCCACAACTTACACTAAAGATTGGAATTAGTTGAGTTTAGAAGTCTTGTGAAAGGCATTGCAATTGTCTGCTATTTTGCATTTGTTGTTACAAAGAAGAGTAGAGATCTGTGTGTTTTTCCTTTCTATTTTTGTCGAGTAATCCATTTATTCCATCTACCATTTTGAGATATCATTCACTTGAACACAAAGATGAATAATGAATGCAGAAACACGAAGAGAACCATGCGATATTTTAGGTCAAAACCACACATGTATTACTATTGTTTATACTTTATTGTCTACAAGCACTAAAGCAACCAAAGTTAGAAAGAATAAATTCAAAGACCAAGGACACTAAAAAAGTTCAAAATTT
Organism: Cupressus sempervirens; assembly: GCA_028749045.1. Lineage (NCBI taxonomy): Eukaryota > Viridiplantae > Streptophyta > Pinopsida > Cupressales > Cupressaceae > Cupressus > Cupressus sempervirens. The sequence goes on along the minus strand of CM053788.1, from coordinate 272,632,137 downwards.
ATTTGTTAGGAGATCTTCCCTCAATTCTTCTCCTGTAAATGTGAGTGTGGTAAAAATATACCTTACGCATCCCTCATATATCCATACAAGGCAATAATTTGTAGGTAATAATTCATAGCAAGCATATGCATGTCTGAAGCAGGTCTGAAGCTAGGTGCTTGGTGGCATGCTTCTCCAATAGTTTGCATGGATAAGAAAAATCCCACCATAGCAGCTCCATGGTAGGTCACATAATAGATGGGTTGCTCCAAGAACCATTCATGTAAGCAACTTGCTAGCATTTTGGGTGCATAGGCAAGAGAAACTTCTCTATTAGACCATTTTTTGTGATGACGTGATGATTAAGGTTAAGCTTCATCCAAATAATATCCTTATTGGTTAAAATATAAGAATAGGTAATGATCAAACGAGATTGTGTAGTTTAATAAAATAGATTCCATTAATTCCATTAATAATATCTCTTCATAACTTACCAAGCAATAATAAAGAAAATAATTATAATAATCTTTATGAATGCATTCACACTCTTCAAGGAGTTAGCTTTTGAAAAGATGCATGGTGGTGAATATGTTTTACCATATTAAAGTAGGTGAAGGAACTTAAAGAACATTTAATTGGTCAGATAAGCTTATAGAAAGAATGGGTCAAAATTGAGAGCAGAGAGAATGAATTTGAAAATTGAAAGGACCTACAATTATAGACTTGAAAGAAGAATTATTATATCAAATCACTATCATAACTCTCACTGGGAAAGTTTTCACAAGTTTAACTCTCAAATTTTTAAATATCTAGCATAGTTGAAAATATTTTTAAATTTTGAGTCAAAGGGAGCCTCCCCTACTAGTTCAAAGAATAGTTTACACATTTCCATTTTTTATCACACCAAAAGGTGTGAATGAAAAGTTAATACTAACAAGAATCATGATCTGGCCATATCTTACCAACAAGGAAGAATGGAAGGCATTTCCCATGCAACATTTAAGTTTTCATACATGCACATGTCTAGCATGTTAAGTGGACATATTACATGTGTTGTTAGTATTTACAATTAGAAAACTATAATTTTGTGTGTGAAAGTTGAGATGGGCACTAAGCATGTTCATCTTAAATCTTGCATGGATGCAATGAAGAAGAATGACAACATGTGATATTCTAGGTTGTACAATTTTTGAAACATCCGATGTATACATTGTTAACTCCTATATATTGTAGACTTGATTTTGGAATAGTATCATGTTGCATTCATAGGTATTCTTATCCTGTTGGAATTACTCCAAAATCATATGGTAGTGTGAAGAGTCCTGCAAGAGCATAACTTTGCAATTGTAACATAAACTCCAATTCGTTGATAAATACATTGAGTTATGTTTTGGAGTGTGGATTTTTTCTCCTAAAAATTTTTTCCCCCACACATAAAAGTTGTGTTGTATGTTATTATAACTTAAAATTCTATTAATATTATATTGAATTTGCATCAAAATCTATAATATATATGGATTTTAAGAAATTGTTATATTTGTAAGCTATAGTACTATCATAATTGATGAAATAAAGGGACTCTATAATGGATGGTTCATCAAGAACACCACACAATACTTGGTGAAAGTTTTGAAAATGGGGTAACAAGCTAAGTAGACTTAACCATGGAGAAAAAGCTCTCAAGTTGGAGTAGTGTTGGGATGGGTGATCACTCAAAAGGGCTAATGTGTCACCTTTGGGAGAGTCACCTGGATGCAATGAATACAAGTAATTCATGTATTCTAATGAGACGGGAAATCTAATCAACCACTACTCATGAAACCTGGGTCAATGAGTCTGACTCAAAACTATGCAATTGAATATTGATAGGAATATCACAATTACATCTATGTGGAAAATATCTCCTACTTATCAATATAGGAAATTTGTTATTACATATAAAATAAATAGAAAATGACATTGCTGGTCTAATACAACTCAGTGTGTGTACTTAGCACAAAAATGAGTTTCTTTGAAGTCCTTAAGCAATCTACAACATGAGAATTGCATGTTTTGGTGATTCTAGATATGCTACACAACCCTTTTATCACCTTCCTTTGAAAAATAATGCAACCACTCTACTACTTTGATTTTCTAATGTTTTTTCATCTCCACAAGAATAATTAGACACACCATAGGTTTTTGACACAAGTGTTAAAGCTGCTAGAATAACATCAAAATTTGAGTTTTGTCTTTCTAAATCTTCTAAAGTATTATTTTCATTTTCTCCTAGAGCTAATTACACTCTTTTAAAAATGCAATCTACCATCCTAGGTTGTGATTCCCCAAATAGTCACAGAACTCAGCAAAGTTATGTGTGATCCTCTCTCTTAGGTAGATAACTGGCTAGAAACTGCAAGGATTGATGCCTTACAAGTTGAATAATGTTAACCAACCTAAAAGAAGGAATTGACTTTTTAATTTTAGATTCAACCATCCTAACTAGAAAATTTAGCCACTTATCCTCCTAATAGCCTCAAATTCCTTTTCATTCCAATGTATTATAGATGGCATTTGTTAACTAATCTAAGATGTTAGGTGAGATTATTCTCCCCATTAAGAGATTACAATTTGTTGCAATTGCAAGGCACAAAGTCCTCTTACTGTCATGAAAAGTAGGCTTTGAACTATTGGTTACTAATGAAATATAAATAAAATCATTAGTCACTATTTTTTACACTTCTAGGAATTTTCAAAATAAAATATCACTTCAATGTTATTTTTGTCTTTTTTATATTTTAGATGTAACTTGAGATATACTGTAGGAACAAATTTGAAATATTACATGTGATATATGATATCTTTAATCAAAATTTCTCTCTTTGATGTACAACTTTTTCAATGTTTGTATTTCTTCTCCTTGATAGTTGTCTTTTGTTGCAACAACTTACCAAGAGAAGAGGGGTAAAGAACTTGAGAGCCTCCTCATAGTTCTACGACCTTTCTTTCTGTAGAATCCAAAAGCCAAAACTAAAAAAATTATGAGGTATAGTCAAAGCAATTGAAAAAATTCAATGGAATTCACAACTTGGATTTCCCTTTGCAAGGAAATGGTTGAGTGGACTCGTGTAGAGAAGCGTACAGTCTTGAGGCAGAAGGTTGAAGCAAGATTGGTTTCTTTGTTGATGGAAATCAAAGAGTACTAGGATGCTTTGGCCCTCCTTTCTAGTCTTGTAAAGGAGGCCAAGAGGTTGGATGACAAGATTTTTCTTGTAGATATTGACTTATTGGAAAGAAAGCTTCATTTTTCTTTGAGAAATCTTTTGAAGGCCAAGGCTACCTTAACAACAACATAGACAACTGCCAATGCTATTTACATTCCTCCTACACAACAAGGGACTATTGATCTCCAAAGTGGAATTATTCATGCTGAGGAGAAGGATTAACAAACAAATTTTAGTTACTTTTTTGAGGCATTTGAGGCATTTAATGAACTTGAGGATCCTCCTACAGTGTCTAGTTTGAAGTATATGCTTCTGTGTAAGATCATGGTTAACTAGGCAGATGATGCTGCAGGTAGAGGAGCATTTTTTAGTTTTCTTAAGACCATATTTATTTATATAACATATTGATGAATTCATTACCTCCCTCAATGAAAAGAGCATTGCTTGATAGATTGAGGCAACCCTTCATTTACTTTTGGAAAATACTCTTGGTTTCCTCTTGATTTTTTTGTAGTATTATAACAACTGATTGGAAAATGGTTGCCATTGAAAATTTCTCTGGTTGTGGGCCTCATTTCTTCAAAAGTAGGGTTGAACTACATGGGAGTGGAATTGGATGCCATGAAGGCTATTGCAAATGCACATTCAAAGTGATCATTAAAGGACTTTGAAGTGGCACTTAGGACATATCAAGCACAGCTAGAAGAAGACCCCATTGTTAACAAAGATATTAGCATTTTGTGAAATGACATGCTCAAATCAGCACAATACAATTTTCCTTTCTTATCACCAATCATGCTAAACTGATAATAAACAATGTGCATCCTTTTTGTCTAGGATTACCTCCATCATTAATCATATATTGTCCTCTGTGTAAATTTTTTGAAGAAATGAAGAAAGTTTTTAGTTGTTTTCTTTTTGTTTAATTTAATTTGCTAAGATATTATCAAAAAAAATTGTGATGAATGGGAATAATTGTGGTATTTGTGCTAGCATGCCTACCATATAACTCCTTATGCCCACACAACTCCATAATGTTTCATCAAAAGAGAGAACACTTATAAAAGTCATTTGTTAATCGAGAGCATATATAGATAAGAAAGGAAAGTATTTCATGATTTCTTTCCATTAAAAAAAGTATAAGAATCCCTGATCATTCTCAATTGAAAACCCTTACCTATGATCATTGTTCTAGGAGTTTCTTCAATCTCATTTTTTCTATGTCATTAATGGAGCAAATATTTGCAATCACTATTCTTCTTATTTCTTTAACCTCAATTTTTCCCTACCGCCAATGGATCAAATAATTTCATCAATATTCTATCCTCTGCATCAATGGGAGAGAATAAAACTAAATTTTCTCTTTGTTATATGTGGGCTTCAAATGGGTCAATGATTTTTTTTATCAATTAATTTATCTGTTATTATGATAGGACACATAAAGTGGAATGATTAGCATTTTATTAGTAATTAGAAATCTTATATTTTTTCCTTTAATTTTAAATTAATCAAATTTTTATTCTTGATCAATTGATAATTATAAATATCAAATTTTTTATTTTTTATTTTTAAAGAAAATTAAAATAGTTTTTTGATATTAAATTATTTAATAATAATTTAGGTTCTTATTAAAATGTGTTAATTTTGTCTTAAACATTTTAAACTTTGATTTATTTTTTTTAAGTTGGATTAGCTCTATCAGGATTGGTATTTACCTCCCAAAAATTCTCACTACTTCATAGGTTCTCTGAGTATTGACACTTAGATCAAATGACTAGCGTGAATTAAGTGGAATTTGTTCTTATGATGAGATTAGATAGACTCAATATGTGAACCACAACTCATGAAACACATATGATTGGTCAATGAGTTTGACTCAAAAACTTAAACAGTTGAATCCTTATAGTAATATATTCATAGTTTTTAAACACTTCGTGACCTTGAAAATTGTGCATACAGAATATGCACCTTATATATATTCCATTATAATTTTTACCATGGTTAAAAATATCAATTTGATGAATTAATTTGTAACATTTTTATAACGAGAATAATCTACTTACATGCTTTTGTAGTAGATATCTTTTGAGGAAACCTTAGGGTATCAATATTTATAACATGCATAACTAATATTTCTAAACCTTATTACATCTAATTTGGAATCATGTGGTAGTATACTATCTAATATGAGGCACCAAGTTTACTAGTGAGTTGAGTTGTTAATTGTAATCTTGCGTAGGGATTCATCATTAGGTGCAAGTACACCTAATCCTACATATAACTCAATGATCATGAGCATTTTTTCCTTATAAATTTTGAATTTTTTCCAAACAAATCCCTAGGAGCCATATGTGTAAATATTATATGAACATTGTTTGTATTGATAGAACAAAAACTTTATCAATAAGTTATACAAGTTATAACAAAATTTTAAAAATGTATTAAAATGATTTAAAAAAATTATTAATCATTCTTTTAGTCATTTATTTGGGTGACTAATTATTAGCAATAGTTGTTCAATCATCTATTTGATGATTTATTTAGTCACTTATACTCATAAATTGTAAAACATATTTAGAATCAATTTTAGTTATGGGATCAAATAGTTTAGTCTCATGACTAAATAATTTAGTCACGTAGTCATTTATTTTCCAAAATTCTACTAGTATACCCTACATAGGGCATCAATTTAAACCATTTAAACCAATATTAATCTAATCTTACAGAGGAAAAGGAACCTAAAGCTACTCTTTGAGAGAGAAATAGAAACACATAAATTACCTTAAAGATTAAATCAAAAAGAATCAAGATGAATGAAATCCCTAACAAGCATGTTGTGAATCATTTAGTCTTGAGAAAGAAAAGAGAATATATTTATTACCTTGAAGATTGAATCAAAATGTAGTGCAGATAAATAGAATATGCTTCCTCCTGCTACTTTAACTACTCTACCCACTAAGCAATATACTGTCGTTGAGAATTTTGTTCACAAATAATATCATTTGTTAATTGACCAAATAATTATTCATCTCATGTATTAAATTTATTTTTTTTAAATAAAATTTTAGCCTAAATAACCTTCCATACTCTTCATGTGCATAATACATCATGAGATGATCTTATTCATTACAACATAGAGTCAACTATTAATTTTCTTAATCTACCTTGCACACCTCCTAGACAATATACCCATTGTACACAAAGGTTTATATTAGGCATAATCTCTTATAGGAGGTACCCATTAATTACACACCTATGTTAAAACCTTTTACATCTAAAGATATTATATAAATACCTATTTGATTAAAGCTATGCAATTATAAGCATTGATCATGGAAGGTTAAATTTGACCATGTTCCATTTGAAAGTTTATTCTTTAGGCACTTAACCTTGTGGTTTTATTAGGTGACCAAATTAGTCACTTATTTGATCACCTATAGCTATAAATTGCAAAGAAATAGTGACATGTGATCAAATTAGTCACTTGTTTGATCATCTATTGCAAACAAATAGTGATATGTGATCAATTTTAGTCACTTGACTAAAAGTTTTAGTAGTGTGACTAGATTTTTTGGTCACCTAGTCACATATCACCAAAAAATGTACTATTATCAAGATATACTTTTATCAGCTTAGGGTAGGCTATCTATGTATATAATGGGAAGTGGCTTTTAATGGAGGTCAAAGCCCTGAAGAGGTTTCCTAGGTAACTCATTGTAAGTTATATTAATAAGTGATAACATTTCATTAAATGGGTTTAAAATGAATTAACAAAAGTCAATGTTTTACCTTTCCCATGCCTCAAGTGCTAGTACAAGATAGGATGGGAGTAGAGAGGATGCTTGATTGTGACCTTGCCACATTAGTATGCCTTATCTATGAGAGAGGATATTGATGTGCATAGAATCACTAAGGGGCTAGATTCTAGAGAGGTTGCCAAGGCAACCTTACAGTTGGCTCATGTGATGACATTTGCCCACATGCATATTAGGTTTCCTACATGTCTTTGTGGCCTCTGGGATTAAATGTTACTTGTGTCTTGGTACCTTTGAGATATATTGATTTCATAATACCCTTGACCTAGATGATGGTTATGACTATTAGATTGTTATCTATATGGGACTTTAGATTATCTCCTCGGCATAGTGGGAGTGGGCCATGTAGGTTCCATGAGGTCGGGTGGTATTGTTTCTTATACCATTAAGATCCAATAGCTATATGTCATTGTTGGATGTACTTGTGAAGTTGTTTCATTATTTTAATCTTGTGATTATGATCTTTGGTCATACTCTGATGTATTGTACGTGATTATTGGAGATCTTATGAGATGTTGTATCTTTTCATGATGTATATTCTTTTAGCTTTTCATACCCTATGACTTGTATAGAGGATGATTATGCATTCTAGTTATGCCATGTGGTATCTTATGTATTTGTATATTATTTCTTTTGATTCATACTTATGATTATTCTATAATGTGGATTTTGGTTATGTATCAAATTTAAACTTAATAAAACTTATTTATGTGATTCAATGTCATGGAACCCTTAAGAGAGGTAACTATTATTGTATTTCTTTGTATGCATGTGTGTTATTCCTTCCACCATATCTCTTGTTGTTTTAATCTTTCAAAAAAAAAAAATTTGGTAAAATTGGTGGTATTATAGGTTAATTTCTTTTGGGTTCCCTAGTGAGGCATTACACTAGTGTTATCACAATAGATACCCACTAGATTTGTGATCTCTTCCTTCATACCTTTCAATAATTTCTTGATCCATATGATATTTGAACAACTTTCTACTACTACCACATACTCATCTTTAGCTGTTGATTGGAAAATACAATTTTGTTTCTTGCTTGTCCATGAAGTTAGTCTCTTTCCTAGAAAGAGTGCACCTCCACTTGTGCTCTTTCCATCGTCAACATTTCTTGCCCAATCAGAGTTAGTAAATACCTTCAGTTCAAATTTTTCATTCTTTTTGTAATAAAATCCATAGTCTTTTGTTCCTTTTAGATATCTTAGTATTCTTTTTACTGCCATCATTGATTTTCCTTAGGACTTGCAGAAATATTGTAACCATCCCAACTTATAATGAAATATTAGGTCTGCTATGAACAACATATTGCAATTTTATAATCATTGAACTATATAATGTCTAGTTCACATTAGTAGAATCATCATTCTTGGATAATTTGTGTTGAGTAACCATAGGTTTACTAACTAGTCTTGAATCTTTCATTCCAAAAAAAATTAGTATCTCCTTGATATATTTGGATTGAGTAATGAAGATACCTTGCTTCATTTGATATACATGTAAGACAACAAATAATTTGATCTGACCAAACATTGACATTTCAAATTTCTTCTTCATTTCATCAGGAAATGATTTGCATAATGATTCCTTGCATCCAAATTTGATATCATCAACAAAAATTTTGTATAGCAATACCGCATTGTTGTTTCCAGTCTTCAAGTACTATTTGTTGTTATCATTTATTCTTGCAAAACCAATCTTCACCAAGTAGTTATGCAGTCTTTTGTACATACTCTAGGGGCTTATTTCAAACCATATAAAGCATTATGCAACTTGCACACCATATTTTTCTTGCTAGGATCCAAAAATCCTTCAAGTTGCTCTATGTATACTTCTTCTTCAAGTATCCCATTCAGAAATCCAGATTTGACATCCATTTGATATACCTTAAATCCTTTGTAAGAATAATATGCAAGTATTTTTCTAACTCCTTCTAGTCTTGTTCTAGGGGAAAAATTTTCCTCATAATCAATACCTTCTTTGTGTGCATATCCTTTGCATACCAGTCTAGCCTTGTTCCTTGTGACCTCACCTTTTTCATTTAGCTTGTTCCTAGATACGCACTTTGTTCCAATATCATTTTTATCTTTGGGTCTAAGTATGAGTGTCCATGTTTTGTTCTTTTCTATCTGCTCAATCATTCATTCATTTCTTGTATCGAATCCTCAATTTCCAAAGCATCTTTCACAGATTTGGGCTCAAACTCATAAAGTAAGGATGTATCACTTCCTGAGTCTTTTTACTTTTCATAACACCATATTCTTTATCTCTAATAATTTATTTAGGTGCATGATGTCTTCTCACATATTTTGATACCACATGTTATTTCCTTCTTTTTTCTTCAATAGGTTCATCTTAAAAAATAATTTCAAGCTCATTCTCTCTTTCTAGTTTAGGTTATGGTTCATGTTCTACATGCTCAGTATTATCTTCTTGATGTTTGGCTATGGATTTGCAGCTTTATTTTCTTGTTTAGGGTGCTAGGAGCACTATCATTCACATATATGAATGAAATGTAGTCTTTAGGCTCTTCCTTGTATTTAACTTAATTATTTTCTATATACTCATCAAATTTTACATTTGCACTTTCCAAAACTTTGTTAGTGTTAGAGGTCAAACACTTATAAGCTCTTCTCTTAGTGGAATAACAGGTTAGGAATACGTCTTCATCACTAGTAGCATCAATTTTCTATTTCTATTATTTTTAAGTATGTAATATTTGTTTCCAAAAACTTTGAAATACTTTACATTTGGTGCATGCCCATATCATAATTCAAAAGGTGTAGTATTTGTACCTTTCTTGAATTGTACGCTATTCAGGGTATAAATAATTGTACTTACATCTTCTCTCTAGTATTTTTGTGACATGTTTTTCTCCATCATCAATGTTCAAGCATAATCCATGATTGATATATTTCTTCTTTTAGCTATTCCATTTTGAGGAGGGGTCTTGGGTGTTGACATATGTCTTTTGATTCCTCTGTCATTGTAGAATATGTTGAACTCATTGGAAATGAATTCACCACCTCTATTAGATCTCAAGCACTTCAAACTCTTCCCTCCCTCCTTTTCAAATCTAGCCAAATACTACTTAAATAATTGAAAAGCATCAGCTTTTTCTTTAACAAATGTCATAGTCATCATTCTAGAGTAGTCATCAACAAATAGGATGAAATACATGTCTTTGAACACCAATAGGTCCACATAAGTTAGTAAAACCAATTCTAAAATATCATCAGATGAATATGTCTTACTCTTGAAACTAGACTTTATCATTTTTCCCAATTGACATTGTTTACATATAGGATTATTGAGTTTCTTTAATTTTGGAAAACCTCTTACTCTTTTCATTTTACTAATACTGATCAAATTGTCAAAATTAACATGACATAACCTCTTGTGCCATAACCAAATATCTTCATGTTGTGCAAAAAGACATGTCTCATCAGATAAATCTAGATAGAACAAGCTAGCTCTTGTTTGATCACCACTTCCAATCAGTTTACCATCAACATCAAATATTTTGGCCTTTATGTGATGGAATTCAACACTATAACTTTATTTTTTTAACTGTGAAACACTCAACAAATTATAGTTAAGTCCTTCAACCCAATAAACATTGTCACACTTGATCTTATTAGTCAGTTGTATTGATCATTTACCTTTCACAAGACATGGAACATCATTATCAAATTTAACATAACTACCCTTGTATGGTCCAATATTCTCAAATTTACTTATATCACTAGTCATGTGATCAAAATGACTACTATCAATTATTTATCTATCACTTTTATTCACATAAGAGAATAATGCAATTTTGTCATCTTCATTAGAATCTTCTTTCATAGCAACATAGACTACTTCTTTATCATTACTTTCAGATTCAGTATCAATTTCTTCTTTAGAAATATAACAAGATTTCTACCTTTGTCTTTGTAGTCTTTTTTCTTCTTATTATCTCAGTCATCTCTTATTCCTTTGTACTTGGTTTCCTTTCTCTCATCCTTGTCTTCTTTTTTAGGACATCTTGTAGTGATATGACCAACTTTGTTACATGAAAAATAGATTATAGGAATATTACCTTTGTATTTTCCTTTGCCTCGTCCAAGTCTTCTAGCCATTAGTGCCTCAAGTTCATCATGATAAATATCATTGTCACTTTTCACATGTTTACCTTTTCCTTTCTTGCTAAGAAATGATTGTGATTTAAAAGCAAATTCAACAGTAGCAGGAGTGTAATTATCAAAATTAGACATCTCAAAAATAGTAAGCCTACCAATCACACCTTCTAGAGTTAGGTCATTACCTAGTGTACATTTCAGTTCTTGTATTACATAAACCCTAATAGCATAAATAGGAAGTAGAGTTCTCAATACCTTTCTTATTACTATTTCATCCTCAATCTTTCCATTTGCACCTTTAATAGCATCAATTGACAACCTCTTTGATTCTTGTGTGGTAGTAAACAATATTCTCACCTTTTGTCATTCTCATTTCATCAAATTTTCCTCTCAAGATTTATGATTTGACTCTCATGACATTATCATCTCCTCCATATATGGTCTTCATTTTATCACACATTTCATTTGCATTATTTTATGTCATCAAAGTCAGCATAGCTTAGGACTGAAGTAATCTCCAACATTGCCTGATTGTGTTCTTTCTTTTCGTTCAGTTGTTGAGTGTTCAGAGGGACTATTTTTATATTCACATATGCATTGTCTAGAAAACCTAATGCAACATCACCAATACTAACTATATGTAGCCTCATCATCCTCCTTTTTGTACATCATGATCTTTAGTTTTGAATAACTTCAAACTTCTCTCTATAAGCACCAATGCTCTGATACCAATTGTTAGAAGATTTAGAATAATTGAGAGGGGGGGGGGGGGGAGTGAATTAGTTATCCAAGGTCCATATGTACCAATTGAACAAACAATTACTTAAACAACTTCAGACCCCATCATTCCATAGCTCAATCTCTACAATCAACTTTTAGTAACATCAACTAGTTGTCCACTGTCCTAAATATAACAGAATTGCATAATGCAAACATTAAAAACACCATAAATAACATGCACACAAGTGTGACACTAGGATTTAACATGGAAACCCAATTTGAAAAAAATGACCAACAACATGTCACTAATTTTCACTCTTCTAAAGTGAGCTATGTTAGGAGCCAACCTTGTTAATGGTTACAAAACACATTGTTAAATGTGACCTTGTTAATGGATTTTATCACCCTGTTAGGATTGGACTTGTTAGAGGAATTTAGAAAATTCCACTAAATTTCACTTTGCTAATATTAGGTCAACATTGATTAAAGGATTTCAAATATTGTGTACAATGGTTAGAAAGTAACAATAGATTTTGATCAACAAAAATAAAGATACATGGTGAGCGTGAGTGGAGGTAGGGGAGGGATTCAAAATTTTGAATTCAAAGTAGGGTGGGATTCCTCTAGACTGTTGGAATCAGAACCATGGTCTGGAGCATGGGTAGCAGAAGGGGGATGGTCAAGGGTCTTGTATAGGGGATCAGTTAGAGAAGGTGGATGGGGACCCAGATGCTCTCCCCAAGGAAGTGATCAAAATTCCTTCAGTTCCCAAAGTGGGTCAGTCAACCAAATGGTCATCTCTTTTTGGGATCAAACCCTCAAGTAATTCATCTTTCTTGCCTATTAAGATTCTTCCTAAGTCAAAGAAAGGATCTTGTGCTATTTCCATCGTAGATGAAATCGTGGATCATAGGATTTGATCAATGGCTTCTACCTTGATTGGTAAATTTCTAGGGCCCAGACCTAATATAGATTATGTGAGGTCTTTTATTAAGAAGAAATGGGCTTTTAAAGGCCAAGTTTTAGTCACAACCATGGCAAAGGGTTTTCTATCTTTTGAATTCACTTCCATGGAAGACCTCTCTAACATTCTCTATGAAGGTCGGTGGGCTATTGGTTGCTCCACTCTGGTCCTCCAGAAGTGGTCTTCCAAGTTGAACCTGAATGCCACTTTTTTTGTTCAAGCCCATGTTTGGTTTAGACTACTTGAACTACCATTAGAATTCTGGAATGAAGATGTTTTTGTGAGGCTAGCTAGATCTTTTGGAGAAATTTTGTCAATTGATATGATAATAGCCTCTAAAAGATGTCTCAACTATGCTCACATCTGCACAGGGGTTAGGGAAGGCATAGACATGCCTGAAACTATGACGTTTCACTCCAAACTTGGAGTGCATGTTAAAAAACTAATCTATGAAGCAGTGCTTTTGCCTATTTCCTTTGTTTGAAGGTCAATCACAAGGAAAATTAGTGCCCAAGGGCTGTGAAGTAGAAAAGTAAGGCTCCTATTAGCTCTGATAAAGCAAAGAAGAAATCTAAGCCCATTGGCACTTCTATCAAGGGAAAGAAGAAATTGATCTAGAAACACAAATCTGCTATGCAACCCAAGAACCAATATGGAAGGGAGGTTAAGAAGAATGCCATCAAGTAGGATGGAGTCCATAGTAGTGATTTAGGTCAAAGGAGCCTACAATGGAGGGCCCAACTATTGATGCAATAGCTAAGGTAGGAGACAATATGTTGATTGAGAAAGAGATAAATGTAGGAAGGTAGGAGACCCCCCTGATTGGAGATTACAAGGGTCTCTAACCCAGAACCCCCAAATAATGGTGTTGTTGATCTCCCGAGGGTGGAGGATCACACTCTAAATGATAGATTTATCAGTGATGGGCCTGGTCAGGTGGGAAGCCTTGTTGCTCCTTTGATGATTTTGCCAGCATCCAAAGGTCTAGGGACAAAGATCTTAGAGCTTATTAATAGTTCTTCTCCAAATCAAATATCACAATGGGAAGATTAGATTGACAGCTACTCTCAAGATAGTATAAATGGCTAGAGTTTGTTTTTTTTTTTTTTAATTGTAACCATCATCCTTTGTCACCAGCAACAACTAGAAGCAGGGTTAAGGCTAATGTTGAGGTTAAACCTAAGACTCTAGGAAGGAAAAAAAAGAATCAGTTATTGCAAGAAGAGACTAGAAAAAACTTGGCAGATGGGAGCTAGAGAACCATCAAGGAATATTCTAGAAGTAAGAAATGAAGATCATATCTTGGAATATAAGGGGCCTAAATGGGGCTCACAAATAAGAGATAGTTAGGAATATGATCAGAGATCAAAGACCAAATTTTTTATTGATTCAAGAAATCAAAATGAGAAAAGATGTGGTAGGCAAACTCTCTTTCAACAAAAGCATGAGTAGTGAGGCCACAGACTCGGAGGGAGCTACTGGAGGGTTGTTGATTTTCTATAATAACAAGGCTTATTAGATATCTATTATCTATACTGTAGGTAATTCCCTCCTATGCAAGGTGTCCCATATTCATAGTGATGATTCTTGGTTCATCTTAAATCTTTATACTCCCAATTCTAAAAGGGAGAGTAAGGTCTTTTGGGCTAAGATTTTAGAGGTTATTAGCATTAATAACATAAATAAAGGGATTATAATGGGGGATTTCAATCCCCCCCTCTTTGATGATGATAAATGTGGAGGGCTTGCCCTAGATTAGGAAAGTAAGTTAGAACTTTCAAACTTCATTAACAACCTGGATTTTATGGATGTTGATCTCCTGGGGGGCATATTCACTTGGTCTAATAGGAGAGTTGGGGGGGAATGCATCCAAGTCTGTCTTGACAAAGCCCTTATTTCCTCTCATTGGTTGTAAACCCACTTCTGCATACTCTCCCTTCTCCCTAGAGTGGGATTAGACCACTCCCCCATATTTCTCTCTATTTTCCCTTTAATGATCAAAAGGACTTTCTCTTTTCAATTCCAGAAAATGTGGATTTCCCACTCGGCCTTGGAAACCAAGATTTCTTCATGGTGGAACATTGAGGTGGAAGGTACTGCAATGTTCAGGGTAGCCCAAAATTTGAAGAATGTGAAAAGAAATATTAAAGTCTAGAAAAAATTTAATTTTGGCCACATTTTCCAGGGAAAGGATGACAAGACCGATCAACTCCATATAGTTCAGGAAGAGATTCAGCAAGTTGGATATAATGATTAGAATTGGTTGGAGGAAAGGTCTATTCTTTCTGACCTCCACAACATCATCTCCAGGGAAGAACATTTTTGGAAATAGAGATCAAGGGTTAATTGGCTTAAAGAAGGGGACAAAAACACCAGGTTCTTCCACTTATCTACTTTAAAATGCCGGGCCAATAACAAGATTTCTAGCATCAAGAAAGGAAAGACTTTGTTATCTAAGGATGATGAGATAGCAGATGAAGGAGTGCAATTTTTCTCTTCTCTTCTCACCAAGGACCCCTCTCTCTTAGCACCTGATCAATAGGAAATTTTGTCTGCTATTCGTTCACTACTGCAAGCCCACCACAACTCAATGTTGAAAGTTATCCCATACCCGAAGGAAAATTTTCAAGCTATCAATTCCCTTTTAGGTGATAAGGCCCCTAGCCAAGATGGTTTCCTGACCTTCTTTTTCCAAGTCTATTGGGAGGTGGTCAAAGGGGACATTGTGAAGGCTATGCAAGAATTCTTCAAGGCCAAAAACCTTTTAAAGGAACTCAATGGCACTTTTTTGGTTCTCATACCAAAAATCCCGAGGGAAAATTCGATGGATAAGTTCAGGCCCATCAGTCTTTGCAACTCTTTCTACAAAATCATATCCAAAGTCCTAACAAAAAGGCTACTCAGTGTTCTTCACCTTATTATCTCCCCACAGAAAATTGGTTTTTTCCTGGGGAGACATATTCTAGACTCTATTATCATGGTTCATGAGGTGATTCACTCTCTTGAAGCTGGTAAGAAGGAAGGTTTTCTACTCAAGCTAGATATGTCTAAAGCTTATGATAGGGTTGATTGGAATTTCTTGAAGGCTATCCTCCAGAATTTTGGTTTTGACACCCAAGTTTGTAATCTTATCCTTCAACTTGTCTCTTCCCCTTCTTTGTTTTTTTTGGTTAATGGTTCCCCCTCAAATTTCTTTTTCCCATCAAGAGGGTTGAGACAGGGTGACCCCCTATCCCCTATTCTCTTCATCATTTTGGCAGAATGTTTGGGAAAGCTAATTATGAGAAAAAGACAAGACCAGAGTCTGCAAGGTCTCAAGCCTCCATTTTTTCATTCTTCCTTCACCCACCAATAATTTTTGGATGATACTCTTTTGGGGGGAGATGCTTCAGTCAAGGAGGCCAAAGTGTTTAAGGGCTTGCTAAATACTTACACTAGGAGTTCTAGCCAGGCTATCAATTAGGATAAGAGCTTGGTCTACTTCATCAATACTCCACTGGAGAGATAGAGGAAAATTTCTTGTATCCTAGGAAGTGGTATTGGTACCCTTCCAGCAAGTTATATTGGTTTCCCTTTAGGGTCCGAACCCCCGTAATCTTTTTGGAATGACATCATTGATAGATTCAACAAGAAATTAGCTGGCTGGAAAGGCGCTACCCTTAACCAGGTAGGAAAATGTACTTTGGTGAAATCTATATTCCAAAATCTCTCCACTTATGCCTTAAGTCTATTTAGGATCCTGGTTGAGCAAGCTGACAGAATAGAGAAGATTTAGAGGAACTTTCTCTAGATAAGGGTTGAAGAGCACAAGAGATATCATCTTGTTCCTTGAGACCATCTTTGTCTTCCCAAATGTTATGGGGCCCTTGGTATTAGAAAAATTAGACACCTCAATAATGCCCTTTTAGCCAAATAGATCTAGTGCATTTATTAGAGCACTAGAGAATGGAGGGAAGTCATGATTGAGAAATACCTGCGAAGGCAGTCTCTCAGTTTTTTGCTTCATGAGATTGAGATTCCTCAAGGATCTTACATATGGAATGGGATCCTAAAGGAAAAATTCCTAGCTTAGTCCAAGGCTAAATGTAAAGTTGGAAAAGGTGAAAATATATTATTTTGGTAGGACAACTGGACGAGCCAGGGACCTCTTATTAACCACCCTAATTATGGAAGATGGGCCGAGCCATGCATAAGAAGATATGGTCTGAAAGTCAGTGATTATAGAACTGGTAATGGATGACAAGACTTGTCTATGATATCCCCAAACCTTAAGCCTTTGATGATTAGCTTGAATGCTATATTCATTAATAATAAGAGGGATGTGTATCACATAATTTAGTAGAGTAAAATGAATACTAACTATTAAATGAAAGCATTAACAATACTAAGTAAGCTAACACTCAATATAGGACCGAGGGTTATCACCACAAAAGGAAGCAAACCAAGAATGGTAAGCTCCTAATGGCATAAAACATGATATGAAGGATTTGTCCCTAATTAAGATACGTATGCTCACATGTACGCTCAAGTTTTAGATGGATGGGTGGAGTGGATGAAGCTAGGTTTCAACAATGGATGCATGAAAGTATTTCAACATTATAATAGTTCTGGTAGTTTTTAGGCTCTCAAAATAGAATTATAAGTTTTCTTGAAAAGTTGATGATGCTTGTGAAGGGAGAGGCTTCTATTTATAGGCCAAGGGGTAGAGTGATGGATGGTCAAGATGCAAGGATGGCAAGATGGTGAGGGAGGGCTAGGATGCACTCAAAGGGGATCACATGGATTGTGCTTGTTTGAAGCCAATTAGGAGGTGACACATGTCACAGGGTGATTGGATGTGAGAGGGTAGGATATGGGTTGGTCAAAGGAGTAATGAGGGAGATTGAGCCATAAATGGGGATGGTTGGGTCATAAATAGAGATGGTTGGGGGAGAATGAGATTGTTGACTTTGGCTTGGGTTAGCAAGTCTTAACCCATGTTTATGATTGTGCACATTATTAGAAGAGGATTAGGCTTGGATTAGAGGGGGATTAGGGGGTAAGTGGCTTAGATTTGATGGGATGGGTTAGTTAGGTGGCTAAGTGAGGTTAGTATGTGTGAATGGGTTGGACTAGGGGTTAGGATAGGGTTTAGGAAGGCTCTTAGGATTTTAGATATTTTATTAAATGATTTATTTAATAAAATGGGGATATAGAATTAAATTGAATAGATTTGAGGATTTATTCAATTTAATAGGGGAAGAGGGATTTAATTGATAAATTAATTTTGGGTGATCTTTTAATTTTATCAATTGGACTATAGTTAATTAAATTAACTAATTAACTAGGAGATGACAATAGATTAATTAAATATTAAATACTTAATTAATGATGCCTTAGGATATGACTAAATAGGATTATTTAAGTGATGTAATCAGATTTAGGTGTCTACAGGATGAAGTCATTTGGTGAGATAACTCGAATGGGCAATACTCTATCACCTCTAGGTATTTTTCATTATGGGATAGAATGGAGAAACCCATTTGGGCTAAGGCCTAAACTCTTTGCATTACCCCAAAAATTAACATCTTCTTCTAGCTTCTGCTCCAAGACAAAATCCTTACTTTGGATAACTTAGCTAAGAGAGGTTAGATTATCCCCAATAGGTGCAGTTTATGTAAGCACAACTTGGAGAAGGTCAATCACTTATTTATTCATTGTCCCTATTCCTCCAAAGTTTAGAGCCTTTTGACCAAGGACTTTGGGGTCAGTTGGTGTCCCCCAGCTAACATCCAAGAATTCTTCAACCAATGGAAGAGCTCACACTTTGGTATGATAACCTAGTTAAATTTCTCTTGGACCCTTCCACACTTCTGTTGGAGAATTCAGAAAGAGCGAAATAACCTAATATTCAGAGACAGGGAATCCCCTAAGTTTTTTATTGCTAAGAAAATTGAAGGATTAATGAAGGAGAACTTCACCATCATAAAGGAAGCAAATATTGAATAAGGTGGGAACAACAAAGAAAGGAAAAAGGATAGGGACAGGAAAAGACAAGAGGTCGGGTGGTTTTTCCCCCTAAAAATTGGTACAAAGCCAATTTTGATGGGGCTGCCAAAGGGAACCTTGGCCTTGTTGGCAGTGGAGGCATCATCAAAAAAAATTATGGAGGAGGTTTTGTAGCTTTTTCCTACACACTTGGACATCAGATGAATCATTTTTCAGAAGCCAGTGTGGCTAGACACATTGTTAAACTAACCCTGGCTTCTAGGATTGAGAACCTTTGGCTAGAGGGGGATTCTTTAAATATCATAAATTGTCTAAATGGTCACTCTGTGCCTTCTTCAACCATTGTGAATGTGACTGAGGAGTTAAAGTCTAACTTGGTTAAATTCAACAAGACCCATATCAGCCATGTGTATAGGGAGGCCAATTCTGCTATTGACTAGTTCACAAATGAAGCGGTCACCAAAAATTCAGTGATGATGTGGCATGTCAATGAAAAATTTCTAGCGGTAGTGAATGATTTAATGCTGTTGGACCACATCCAGGGAAGTACTAAAACAATCCAAAATTAATTATGGGAAGATTTTCCAAATTGCACATCAGATTGGGAGTTAATGAAAATCATGCAAAGCTCTTTTCAAACCATGATAGCATATACATTTGGCACGCTTTATAGGTTGTTTGGTATACAACCATTAAAATTGATCATTCCAAAAATGTTTTCAAGTTTTGCATTTTGAAAGAGGCTGAAGTCTATAAGAGAACTGTGAGCAATTGGAGGCATACTAAACTTGAGAAAACCATGGTTGGGGAGAGAAGTAGGAGAGAGCCATCGGGGGAGGTGGAGAACTGGAAGAAGAAATCAAAGGTTTAACATAAGTTGGAAAAGGGTAGTATCACAAGATTCCTAGAGAAGCTCCATGGATTTGATGTGGGGATCACCAAGATTATGGTGGATTCTTGGAAAAATGGGAGAGTCAAAATAGATGGGGTCACCCACTATGTCAATGCGGAGTTGATTGCCTAGGTTACGAAGATCCCTCTGGAAGAAAGTAACTTCTTCAGAGACAAGAAATTATCGACTAATTCAGTCAAAGTTTTTGCAAAGGATGAAGTTAAGATGAACAAACTCATC
Organism: Cupressus sempervirens; assembly: GCA_028749045.1. Classification (NCBI taxonomy): domain Eukaryota; kingdom Viridiplantae; phylum Streptophyta; class Pinopsida; order Cupressales; family Cupressaceae; genus Cupressus; species Cupressus sempervirens. The sequence goes on along the minus strand of CM053788.1, from coordinate 272,612,212 downwards.
AAGGTAGAGATGTATTACAAGATGAAGTCAATTAAAAATCTTTGGAGATATGTCTTAAGGATTATCATTAAATATATTTCCCTAGATCCTAGATTTGATAGAATCAAAATGCATCATTTTGTTTTGCTTAACCACTTTAGGCATGGAATCAAAATATCTTTTCCTTTTTATCGTTTCACCTCCATGAGAAAGGGTATCAAGGGTTTTAAGAGGAAACCTACTGCTAAACCAACCCTTCATGAGAGATTACTCCTCCTAGTCTATGAGTATCTAAAGACTCAAACTAGGGGAAAATCCCTCGGTGATACTGGGTGTGCTTCTAAGGAAACTGGGAGTTTGGATTCTAAGGATGTGCATAGCATAAAATCAAAAGAAGAGGACAATGCTTCTTCTAAAGGTAAAACCCCTAAGGAAGAAAGGAAAGTTACTCCTTCTACCCACATTCCCTACAAAAAGAGTCCCAAAGCCTTACCTTCCATTCCCCCTAAGTCTGAGCCTCAGGAGGAGGAGGAGGACAATGATGAAGAAGAGGATATAGAATCAAAGGAATAGAAGAAGGGGGAGGATGATGAGAAGGAGGAGGAGAAGGGGAGGGAAAGTGAAAAGGAGGAGGAGGATTTAGCTGACATATCAGGGAATCCTAAGAAAAGGAAAGCAAATGAGGCTTTATCATAGGAAACTAATGACCAGATTCTTGAGACTCCATGCCCTGGCCCCTCTATTTTTCTGTTTGAGGAGAAGGTAGAAATTTTGAGGAAAGAGAGTGGGGAGGTGATAAAAAAAATAGGAGGAGGTCTTAGAGGAATTTTAACACGAATACTGTGAAATTGGGGATAGTCAGAGAGCCGACAAGCCTCTAAGTGATGGAAGACAATGATGGAAAAGCCCACTTTGATGAACTTATTGACCTTGCACTAGTTGTTATATCTGATAATGTGAGGGAAATTGGGCTTAATCTTTTGAACAATGCTAAGAAAAACATGATAGACAATTTTTGTCTATCAAATGGTTGTTCCATGACATTGAAGACCTTAAGGGAAAAACAAGCTAGGAAGGAAGCCAAAGTATCAATAGTGACTAGGAGCACAATAAAGAGAAGAGAAGCTAGGATGGAAGCCAATGGAACTACAACATCTAGGGACACAATGTTGAGCAGGAGGATAAAATAGCCAAGGTTGAACAAAGAGTCAAAAGGATGGATTTCTCCCATTAGAACCTAGCTAGTCAGGTGATTGCCACAGTGAATGCCCTAAATGAGAATATTAACAGTCTAGGTGAATCACTGATTAGTGTTGGATTTGGCAGGGAAAAGATGGAGAAGGCCAGGTTGGACATTGGTAGGCTGAGGATGTTTTGGAAGAAACCAAGGATCTAGTAGATGCTCAAAACCAGGACCAGGAGGACGTAGACAACCAGAAAACCAATGAAGCTATAGAGGCCCTACAAGTTCTAGATAGGGAGAACTAATAGTTAGTGCTTCCTTTTTGTCTTGTCTTTTACTAGTTTTGCTGGTTTTTCTTTTTCTAGTATAGCTGGTTTTTTGTTTCCTGGCTGTGGGCATGTCATTTTGGTTTGGCTTTTGATAAGCAGATGCATTGTAGCTGGACTTTTCTTTATATTTATATTTTAGATATGTTGTAAAAACTTTTGGGTTTCAGGATCCCTATAAAACCTATTTTACTTAATAAAAAATGATAGATTTTGATCTATTAAATACAACTCACTTTGCCTATAGAGATCTCAATTCTACTTGTAAGTTAATTCGCTATCCAGCCTTCATTGTCTTCTTAGAGTGTGATTCACTTGGGAACCCTTCAAGAAATCACCCTTCACTTTTTTTCAACTCTTCTTAGCCTTCTACTTAGATTTTTCAGTTAATAACATTGATAACTTCTCCAATTTTTGAAAACTCTCTGAGCATACTAAAAGTTCACCCTCATACCTCCTTAAATAGGTAATTCTAATTTTTTTTTCTTAAACATCACCATAGATATTATGGTTTATGATTAGATTCATCACATACAATGAATCTGATCATCATCTTGTTTATCTTCTTCCTTTCTTGAAACTTCTCTTGGAGTCCATTGCTTAGATTGTTTACCTAATCCTCTTTTGGGATTAAATGATCCAACTCATTGATCCTTATCTTCAACATGCTTTCCATATTCCAAGAAATCAACTTGTCAGGTGGAAATTATAATTTCTCATAAACTATTAAAATATTATTCCTCAGCTAATACTGTGTTCCGGCATTCAGTCATCACTGGTTTACTTGGTCATTACTAAATTTTTTTCTCAACACATAAACTATCACTTGGTCGATATTGATGCTCGATCAGCACTAATTTTTCTCGTCTTGATTTGGTGCTCAGTCAACACTAGCATCACTAGACATATATTTCAAATTATTTTATCTTTTGTTCTGTTGCTTGGTCAAGCCTATGCATTTGATCTATCTGTGATCACACCTTCAAGATTTGAGCATTACTATCTTCTCCACTTACAACATGATTTAAACAATCACATTATCTTTTCGAATTCCAACTAATCAAGTTTCCATTTATAGTTTCCTCTTCACAACTTATCCTTTTCTCTAGATACTTTTGTAATGAACAATTTCAAATCCTCTTCATCAATCAAATAGATATGACACTAAGATCAAATGGAAAATTTTCTCAATAATAGGTTTTACATCAATGATAATATAAAAATTATTTTAATTGTAGTTTCCAACAAATTCTACCCTATCAATTATCTTTTCTATCTTGGCTGTGATTAGCCCCTTTCCTTGATGTGGCCACGATTTGTCTTTTATTTCTCTATAGCGAATGAATATCACTCGCACTCTATGAACAAAGTTTGAAAATGGATTTTTTCAATGTTTTGTCACATCTTGTAGGGAGAAACCTCTGCCCAGTTAATTGTTAATGCTTGGCACTATAAATTTTAATAGAACCATGAATGGGGTGTGTCGTTTGATGGCATTTTTCCTTTAATACAATATTGTATTAAGGCCTCTGTACATTTTTTTCCATTCCATGACCCTTCTATTCCAATTGAAATCTTCAAATTTTGATTCATATTCACTTTGTAAATTTGTCTCACTTCATTGTCTTTGTCATAATCAATTTAATTGGTTGTGTAGTATTGGTAGTCCTATAAAATGTATAGCATTAACAATTAAGAAAGAATATAAAATAACTAATCATTAGTTACCAATTTGTTGTTACACATATACTTCCTTGGCACTTGTATGTTTCAAATGGATGTTGACCATGTTGTACATGAAACTCTATTCTATTATAACTTTTCATGTAGTTTTACTACTATTCATGTTGGATGTTACCTATATTTGTTCAAGTCATGACTATGAAAACTTCTTTATAATGGATGTCGTGAGTTTTTCGGTGCTTTTTTATTGGATGATTCTACTTCTATTACCACTATACACTAATTAATGTATGTTGATTTGTTTAAGGAGAGTAGATAACATTTTTTTGTTATGTTTTATTTCCCAAGCTTAGTCATTTCATGTGACTAACATCATTTCTTCTTCTTCTCTATAGGTGTGGCAACAAGGATGTGGGATCTCAGAGACTCCATCAAGTTCAAAATGGTTGCTTCCATACCAGGCAATGATGGAACCATTGATCTCTTTTGATGTTTTATATTCTTTGTTAAATGATTACCATTCATTGCTCAAATGTAGATTTTGAACCTTCATACAAATGTTTTCAAAAGGATTTTTAAGTTTACACAAAAAAATTGTTTTTAAATAGTTACCATGACTTGTGTGGATTTAATACTATGTACTTTCCTATAATGAAATAAAAACATATTTTGTACATGTATTCTTTTTATTTTTCTACCTAGTTAAAAACTTATGAATACTTTAATAATATGTTCAAATTCATTTGATGATTCAACTCAGCATACAACCATGTCATTTAATAATCTGTTATGCGTAACCAACAATGAATATATACTCAATTTGAACATTTTTACATGGGTAATAAATTTAGGAAAACTTTCAAAAAAATTTGCTTAGGTAGTGAAAATAGTTTGTAGGTACATAGGTAGTGTTGAAGTGTTGTTAAAAAACCAAGCATTACTACATGTAAATATTTTAATTTTAACATAGAAGATCAATATTCTCTCTCTCTTTTAGAGAATTTTTACACTAAATTTAATTGCCAAATTTTTTATCTACATAATATTTTTTTATAGTTATGTGATTAAATAAACTATTTCATATTTGAAGACAATCCAAGTAATAGTTTTACTTTGATTCTTAACATGCATTACATTTCAATAACTTATACCAGTTTTAAATAAACCATATGCTTTTCCCATGTTTTTTTTACTATGTACAATATTTTTAAATTGTATAACACTTTAGTTACTAAAGCGTTTCAAAATGCAATTCATTTTCAAATTCAAAAGAGATTTTGGTTACATTGAAAGGACCAAACATGCTTATTGAGAACTAAGAAAATGCAACATATGATGACAAGAAACACTAATGAAAAATACTATCATACACATTTTACAAGATTTTATATAATATAAGAACATATATTTGACATCAATTCATAACAAGGTTCATAGAACTACACAAGACACGTACCAAACACATACTTGAGTTAGTTGGAGAGTTTGTCTATACTAACTATTATTAAGAAACTCTCATTTGCACAATCGCATAAAACATTAGATGTCTCTAAACAATACAATGATTGTCAAAGCATAATATATAAATCAATACAATATATTATATCAAACAACAAAAATGATTACATTTAATTGAAAATCATTTATAACTAACACAAAACAATATCAAGAATGTGTTGTCAATAAATGTTTTGATTGAGTTAAAGGGGCCTTGAAACCCAAATACAAAGTAGGTGCAAAGCCAAAAAATCTTCACTCAAAACCAAAAGATATACAATACACTCTTATAAGAGAAATGGGGTAGAGACATAACAAACCAAAGATAGAGAAGAGGGTGTCAGGCATCTCACTGTTAGCCTCAACGTATAATGCTGAAGATAAGGGAGATAATGTTTGTGAAAGAATCATATTATTTCTTATGTTTTCATTGATGTCAATCCAGAATAGGTAAAACATTATACTAATTTAGTAGAGTGTCATATGATTTGATTGATGAAGAGGATTTGAAGAAAGTAGAATGGAAGATAGTATTGATAAGTATGTGGATTTTAATGGGTACTTGATGAGTTATAATTTGATAGTATAATATTGATATGATTGTTTTACATGATATGATTAAGTTTTGAGATCATGTATAAGCAAGTTATGTTGGTTGAAAAAGAAGGAAAGAAGTTATGAAGTGGGATGAAAAATATATAGTAAGTTGTACAAAGCTAGTAAGTGAGATTGGTTAATTAAGGACTAATAGTCACCGAGCATATGTCAAGTGAATGAAGAATGGGCAGTGTTAATTGTGAAAGAATAGAGTTAGCTAAGCTTAGTATTGACCGATCAAGTGTAGCATTAATTGAGTAATGGAAAGAAGAACAATTTTGAGAAGAATTGATTGGAGGTTGGCATTTGACAAAAATATGGATTGAACAAGAAGTTTCTAAGATAAAAGTAAAGTTTTTTGTGAGATCTACGACTAATAAAATTTAAAGAAGATATGATGAAGGAAATTTTATGATTTCAAATGAAACTCAAAGTTCAAGGAGAAAGTGTGATACCTAATTGTCCAGATTCAATGTATCTTAGATGGGTGAAGATCATATGATTGTTATTAAGTGGAAAAACATATGAGAATCTAGAGAAGCAGCGATAAGTTATATATTTAAGGGATGAATAAGATATTCATTATTGTTGATCAAGTTATCTGTGAAGAATAATATAGAAGGTGAAATTGAGCAAAGAATCATTATGAAATCTAGCAAGTGAAGTACAAAATTGATGTGTATGTGAGTGCATCAGCTAGAAGGAAGAAAGAGGATGAATAGAGGATGGTGAAGGAGTGAAATAGAGATCTGAAACAACAAAGGTGACTGCATTCTTGATCAAATTATTTCATTGTTTCTCTCTAATCATTGTAGTATAAAATCTCTTAATTGAGTGGTTTTAACAATATTATTTGTAAATCCATATGTATGGTGACATTCTTTTGAATGTTTGTAAGTCCTTTATAGAAGACCACTCAAATTGAGAAGTGATAAGGTCTAGATGATCTTTAGTGCAAATCCACTAACAAGATCACATTAAAATTGTGTATGTAACCTCTAACAAGGTCAGATCCTAACCAAGCTCACATTAGAAGAATGAAATTTTTGGGTTGTCAGTTCCCAGGTGGTTTTTCCCTTTAGAGGGTTTCCACATTAAAATACTTTTCTCAAAATGTGTGGATGTTGATTGTTTTGCATATTTATTATTTCATATCACAACTTAGTAAATACATATGAAATTTACTTTGATAGTTGGTATATGAAGTTAACATTTTTTTTGCAGAGATTGATTTGATAATATTGTGAAGTTTAATCTATTTACCAAGCTACTTGATTGAAAGTTAAAAGTGATAAGTTGCTGAAAAATATTTCAAGAACTTGTGGATAACTAATTCACCCCCCTCCCCCCAACAATTATCTAATAGTTGGTATTAGAGTATAGTGCTTGAAGGAGAAAAGTTTGAAAGGACTTAAGATAAAGATCCGAAGATGTATAAGAGGGAGGTTCCCAAGCTGAACAAAGACAATTTTGCATCATGGAAAAGCAAGATGAGATTGTACTTATCTGGAATTGGAGAGTATGCATTATACTATTTGGACAATCAGTACACACCTCCAACCCCTCCTATGACAATTAAGTAGATGAAGGCAAAGAAAGAACATAATAACTTAATGATAGATATTACTTCTCTAAATGATGTTGAATTTGATGGTATTAAAGAATGTACTACTAAAAACTAGATGTGGGATAAGCTGGTACTTGTTCATGGAGGAGATCATAATGTGATGAGTACAAAAGCTAAGAGCCTAGGAGGAAAATTTGATGATATGAGGATGAAAGAAGGAGATAAAATTTGACAACATAGTAATTAAATCACAAAAGTGGTTAGTTCTATCAAAGTTTCTAGAGGAATCATAATTGATGAAAATTTTGTAAGTAAAGTACTAAGAAACATTTTGCCTATTTATACTATTAGAGTATCAACTATTCAAGAATTTAGAGCTATTCCTAGTAATGTCCTTAGTCTTGATGCTTTGATCAATACATTGACTTCTTTTCAGTTGAGTCACTTTTATAATAGTTTATCTAAGATAGAAAATGCTTTCAATTTATCTCTAACAATTGATAGTTCAAGTAAAGATAAGTGTAGCAGAGATGAAAGTGAGTCAGTCCTAACATTTCTAAGGAAGAACACAACAAGTCATAGCTTGATAATAAAAATAAAGGTGAGGAAGTTGTGTATGTTGCTATGAAAGAAGATTCAAAGGAGGAAATGTATGAAGAAGAAAAAACCCTTATATCTCATGTTAGTAAGAATGAAACTTAGATTATTGATAGTGGTTGTTTACATCATATGACAGGTGATATTGATAAGTTTGATAAACTAGAAGAGTATGATGGTGGATTTGTTAAGCTTGGAAATTATGTTTCATGTCCTGTGAAAGGAAGAGGTTCACTAATATTGAATGACAATATTATATGTGATGATGCTTATTGTGTTCAAGGTCTAAAGTATAGTTTGTTGAGTGTTGCACAACTAAATAACATAGGTCACCAACTAGAATTTCTAAACAAAAAGGTGAGAATATTGGATATTGATGGAGAACTAATTAGTAATGGTGAACAAACAAGAGGTAACCTATTTTACCTAGATCCTACTATAAGTACACACATGTTTGCTAAAGCTAAAGATGTTTGGTTATGTCATAAGAGATGTTGCCATGTGAATTTTGATAATCTGAGTAAAGTGATTAGGAAGAAGAAAATGAGAGGTTTACCAAAACTTGTGTAAGCCTAATAATACTATGTGTAAAGAATGTCAACTCTATAAAATAACTAAGTCAAGTTTCTCAAGAAAATCATATTCATCTAATGATATCTCAGAGTTGGTTCATATTGATATTTGTGCTACTATAAAAGTTGAAATTTATTATGGTGATAGATAATTTATTCTATTTTTTGATGACTACTCAATAATGATGACTGTGATATTTTAAAAAGTTAAATCTAATGCATTTGAAATGTTTAAATACTACAAGGAAAGAGATGAGAAGGAAATTGGTAAGTAGTTGAAAATTTTAAGATCTAATAAAAGTGGTGAATTTATGTCTGATGAGTTTACTAAATTTTGTATTGAGCATGGAATTAAAAGGAAAGTATTTGCACCTAGAACACCAAAACAAAATGGTATTGCTAAAAGGAAGAACATATCCATTGTTGATTGTGCTAGGATATTTCTAATTGAGAAAGGAGTTACACAAATATTCTAGAGAGAAGTTATCAAAATTGTCATTTACACCCTCAATTGAGTTGAAGAAAGGTACAAAAAAGAAACCCTATGAACTCTAGTATGGACACACACCAAATGTAAGTTATTTCAAAATCTTTGGAAGTAGGTGTTATATTCATAAGGATGCTAGGAATGGAAAATTTTATTCAAAAGGAGTTGAAAAAATATTTCTACACTACTACATTTGGGCTCTAATTGCGATGACCACCCATCAACCAAGTGATAGCACCACAACTTGGCTCCCGTCATATGGGTGTCAAACTTTTGTAGTCATAAATTATGATGGCAAGCTTGTTTGTCACAATTGGGACACCTAAAATCATCACAATTTGGAAGAAAGCAAGGGCAAGAGTTCATCTTCACAGTGTAGATATTGTGACAGTCTACTATAGCAATTATGACTACTTTATTTTTCACTATGTCATTGCAAGTGCGACAGTTGTTCTACAAGGCTGACGACCATCCATTAGAAGGGGACATCACAATGGTGATAGTATGTGATGACAATTTTGTTGGAGTGATGGCTACCCATTAGATAAGTCATCACAATTACAATGGTTTGCTAAAGTATTTTTAAAAAAATTGGTAGTTCCAATGTTCTATTTTCTAGTTCCTGCCATGGCAGAGAACTCTAGAGGTGTAGGCATCTCAGGACATCTTGAGACAAAGAGTACATGCTCTGCTTGTTTAGGTACAATCAAAAAATGGATGAAAGTCTCGAATGTACACATGGGATTAATGACCAAGTATCATCGAGCTATGCAAATGACTATAATCCCACTAGTTGGGATGGAAAAGCTATGATCAATGTGCCCATTTAAATATTGTGTGTGAATTATTTGAGCCAGTGCCTCATGACTGTGCTCTTGTAGGCATTCATCCAAAATGTGGAATCATAAATTTGGCTTGCATACCATTTTATCTTAATACCCCAAATTGACACAACCATCTTCAACATACTTCTACACAGGTTCACTTTCCTATTTCATCTATCATCATGGACTTTGTAACACCCTGTCAGGGCACGCAAAAGAAATCAACCTAAAGTTTCACTAAGTTTTTCAAACATTTTTTTGAAAGATAATAATTTAACAACAACATATATAATATAGCAAAAGCAATAACAAGAAGAGATAAAATGATAGTGGAAGCATTAACTCACATACATAACAACCATCATAAATAGATTACATCTCTTAGGGTTCTGTGTCGTTGAATCACATTTAAGTTTTAATTAATACTAAATCCAATATACAACAAATCCACAAGAAGGAATAACTACAAGAACAATTCCAATTAAATAATATATAGTTATCTTAAAAACCACTTGGCAATAATCAGAATGCACAATCATCCATTGTACACGTCACAGGGTATGAAAGGCTAAAAGAGTATACATAATAAAATAAATACAACATTTAATAAGATCTCTTATAATATAGTATAGTACAATAGAGAATAACCATCCATCAAAAATTATATGATTAGAAAGAAAGTTACATCTGCACAAACACATCCAGCAACAACATCCAAAAGTCAGATCTCAATGGTATAAAAATGCACTACCACTCGACCTCATGGAACCTAAATGACCCACTCCCACTACATTGAGGAGATAAACTCAAGTCTCAAACAAGATAACAAAACATAAGTCAAAACCAACCTCTAGGTTCAAGGAATCACCTGAAAGAAAACTATCTCAAAAGGTACCAAGACACAAGTATCAACTAATCCTAGAGGCAACAAAGATAATAAAAAAATATACTATGCAAGTGGGTAAGTGTCATCACATGAGCCAACTCTAATGTTAACCTACCAACCACTATGGGCTCTAGTCCCCCTAGTGTCTCTATGTAGCATCAATATCCTTTTGTACAGGCAAGGGATACTAACAAGTTAGCTCTAAGGTTACCTTGGCAGTATTTTAATACTCTGAACCCCCTAGTGACTTTCTATGGTATCAATATCTTATTAAATTATTTTAACCCATTAAATGAAATGTTATCACTTATTAAAATAACCTACAATGGGTTACCCACCAGCCTCTTTAGGGCCTCAGCCTCCATTGCAGGCCACTTCCCAACATGACATACAAATAACCCATCCTAAGCTCAGCAAAAGCAAAAGATCTCAAATGACCATAAACCACACATCAATTCTTAAACCAGCAACTGGAAAGTACTGAAATATCACTGATCAAAATCATAGATTTCACCAATACGATCATCCTAATAGAACTGATCCAAATCAAGTACACATAAAAAAATCCATGTCATAACATGAAATCACCAAGAAAAAACCACATAATCACCTCAATCCTATACAAGCAAATGGGAAGCAACACAAATATAACTAATTGAAGACTCAAAGGTTATATTAAGAAAGACACATCATCCACCTCAATTCTACACAAGAGTTGGAAAGCACATCAAAATATCTTATCAAACTCATCATAGCACACACATGACACATCCCCATGGTTAGGTATAAAAGATCATAATCAAAACATCATCATGACATCACAGAACAAAAACTCCCAAGCCTCAAGTAAACATCCTAATTTGGTCAAAGTTAAGTCAACCCTAAAATCCAACATTAGTAAATCACACATCGCATACAATACATACAATGTAATTTTCTCAATGCATTAGGTTTTGAAAACACAAAGGTTTAATTTTCACTATGGTTTCAAGCTTTTATTTTTCATTTCTAAAAATTATTATTCATAATGTTTTCAATCTCAATCAAGTTTTCAATTTTTATTTATTTAGTTGCCACATTCACTAAGGTTTCTGAGTTCACCAGAATCCCAAACAATTCAACAATTCATATAAAGTTGTTTCAACATTGTTTCATGGTTCAATTTGTTATCAAAACATAAGAGTTCAGTAAACATAAACATTACAATTTTTGTCTTTTCAAAGTATCATAACTACTAAGCTTTTCAAATCATAAAATTTCCCTAGTGTTATAAATCCTTTTCATATATGTGAACCATATAAACACATCCTAGCTTATAAAAGAAAACATTAATTCTCCCAATTAATTTCTTTGATTTTCAATTTACTTTAAAATTATATTTAAATAATAAATTAATAAATCACAATTTCAAATAATTAAATTTAAAATTTTAACAATACTTATTAAAAGTATTAATAACTATTATTAACAATTATTACTAAAAATAATTTTATATTAATTAAATTGGAAACTTTTCTGAAATGGAAATTGCTAAATATGACAACTTTCCAAAAATGGAAACTTACTAAAAATGAAAACTTTCTTGAAATGGAAACTTACTAAAAATGGAAGCTTTCCCAATACGAAAATCTACTAAAAATGGAAACTTTCGTGAAATGGAAACTTGCTAAAAATGAAAACTTTTCCAAAATGGAAACCTACTAAAAATGGAAACTTTCTTGAAATAAAAAGTTGCTTTAAATAAAAACTTTCCAAAAATGGAAACCTACTAAAAACATAAACTTTCTTGAAATGGAAACTTGCTAAAAATATAAACTTTCCCAAAATGGAACCTACTAAAAATAGAAACTTTCCAAAAAAAAAAACTATTAAAAATGGAAACTTTCTCGAAATGAAAACTTGCTTAAAACAAGAACTTTCCAAAAATGGAAACTTACTACAAATGAAAACTTTCTCAAACCCTATCTTGAAAACACAGATTTCTTAATTGATTCAAACTATGAATTATCAAATTAATCAAATGATGGTTTCAAATATCAAATTCGTTCACGGATGCTTTCGAAAACAAAGAGCAATAAAGACACAAACAAGGGTTTCATATTTCCAATTTGTATACAAATAATCTCAAAATGAAGAACAATAATATCATGAACAAGGGTTTCAGATTCAATTCATATACAGAGGTTTCTCAGATGAAGAATGATAAAATAATATATAAGAGTTTTCAAATTGATTCAATTTTGAAAACAGATTCGCAAACACAGAGAAGACAGAGAAATCAAGAACAAGCAACAACTACACAAACCCACAAGATCCTACCCAAATCTAATGTTAAAACCATGAACGCACAAAACACACAAGAATTTCCTTCTCTTTTGAAAACCCTCTTCCCAAAAATAAACTCCCCCAAACTTGTGTTCTTGCAAAATGAGCTCTAGATCTCTGATAAAGAGTTCTCCCCTAAATTTAGGGCTTCGATTGTGCAATCACACGAGAAGACTCGTTGATCTTTATCTTTTATTATATTTTAATTTTCATGCACAAACTTTTTTCCATTTAATTAAAATATCTTTATCATATAATTTTATTTCTCTCTTTAATTAATTTATAATATTTTAATTTCATGCATAAGCTTTATGCAATTTAATTAAAATAAACTTTACTAAATTTATGTTTTCTCTCTCTAGTTAATTACAAAACATTTTAATAATATATTTATTAATTAAACTAATATTATTTAGAATTTTTAATTAATTAAAACTCCTAAATAAATTATTATTAAATTAAATAAATATAAATACACCAAAATTAGAACTTTAATAAAACCTTTAAATTTATTTCCTTTATTTAATTAAATATAATTAAATATTGAATTTTCTTTATAAAATTTCCATTAAATTATATTTTAATATGATTTAATTACAACTGAAAATCATCACAGACCCACAAAACCAAATACAATAACTCATTTGAAGACAAAGAACATAATCAAACTCAAGGGTTAAAATTACAAATTCACATCACTTGACGAATTCAGATAGGTAAACAACTCATATACTTGTCCTATTTTCTAGGACAATTGGCTTAGGTTAGGATTCGAACTCAAGAACTATTTCCCACTTATACCATTGAAATACTGCGATAGGGTACACTCATCCTAGCAATTCAAAGAAGTCGATACCTGGTACCTACAATCTACATAAAATCCACACATGTACATACTCATATATTCTAAACTAAATAGGCAATGGCGGGAAGCAATATATCGTGTAGATCCTAACTAGCAGGTGACTATGACTCCCTCCCTCAACCATATCAGAAATGTCAAACATAAAGAAAACATACACATACACCATACACATGCAAGTATGGGTAACCATAGAAACTACATATAAATCATGCATCTAACTAACATCATGAGATAACATAATTCACTAAATGAATATACATGTATCATCATCGAAATAATCATGAACATATGAAATAACTGAATAACTCAAGTAGCTCATCACATAATTCAACTGAGTATGAAATGACATCTAATCAAATCTAGTAACCAAGTACGAATAATTGTAAAACACAATCAAAAAATTGACCTAAAAGAGTCTGACACTACAACAAAAAAGTCAAGTAGGGGTAGGCATTACAGACTTCAATTGTAAATTTTTGGTAGTGACAAAATAAAGAAGTTAGTAGAACAAATTGTAAAAAACATGTGTGCAACATATGTAGATCTCACACTTAAAATATCTTCTCTCCATTCTAGTTGTAGTAGGAATGAGGTACTAGACTATTTGATAAAGTGTCCTATGAGCATTTATTTCAGAGGCAAGGGGAAATTGTAGGAAAGTGCACAAAGTGAATAAAGTTGTATCATGCCACCTCTTACATTGTCTCCACCTTGGCTGAGGTCTCCATGCATGCAGACACATCCTAAATCTCCTTCTAACCCGTGGGCTAGAGGACAAGAAAAATTAACATTTTAATATCTTTTAAAGCATGATTGAAGTCATTGAAACAATATGGATCGTATTGGAGATTCAAACAATGCCTAACAACATTACATCAAAAAAAAATATTTTAAAGCGTGACGTAAGTCTTAAGCAAAATAAGGACCACACTAGTGCAATGATCACATTATTTGGATCACATTATCTACCACTTGAACATACAAGATTGCTCAAATAAGGCCAAACATAACTTTTGTATGTTTTTTTTGAATTAAACAACAAATATTTAATACATAGATCATAAATATATTTGGAGTTGCATGTTGTTGATGTTCACTAAACCATTGGATGGCATACTTCGAGATAAACATGTCAAACATATCACAAAAAATTATTTGTGTTGATTAAGTGCATTGGAAATGACATGTATTAGGTTCATATAGGTGGTCCTCAAATAACTAAAGTAGTTTAGAAATAAATACTTACTTTCATGATCAAGAGCAATGCTCCTTAATGTGAAAGAAAGCTGGAAACTTTGAATTATTGTACTATGATTTGAACTCTATACGCATGTATATTCCATCTCTAAATTAGTATGTTGTGACAAGGCTCATTGACAAGATGCAAGAACCATGTTGATAAACAATTAATCCTACCCTCTTCAAAATAGTTCCATCTACATCCACACCTCATTAACAAAATATAAAAATTCCTTTTCCTAGTGAATGAACACAGATCAAACTAATATTCAATAGAGGTTAATTGAAATCAAATCACAAAAATCAATCAGAATGTAATACTCTTATTTTATTACTTAATTGTGCCAATGGAGAAAGTGGTATCCCAAGGACTGAAGATGTCTAAATTATCATATGGAAAGGGCACAAGTACAATGTTGTGTATCTCTTCTTCAAGCTTATACATATATGTTGTATTGAAGTTATAGGTCAACAAGAACATAAGTATAGCTTTATTCATGAATCCCACCCATTGTAATCATTGTCACACATTTAGAATCTACCATCAATTATCATAAACAAATAGATATCCATTTGTTTCGACTTGCCAAATTTGACCCTACCTTTACAAGGTTGTGATAAATAATGTAACTCCTAAAGAAAGCATTTTCCATAATCCAACTTTTATGTCCAAGTAAAGAAATGCACAATATACTAAGGCAATAACTTGTAAAGGAAAACATAAGAATTTTAAGTAAGAAATACTCCTCAAACAAAGCATTGATGCAATTAAAGAGCAAGTTAGGCATATAACTTAAAATCTAAAACATAGATTACCTTGACACTAGACTCAGGTTGAGGACAAGTAGAAGATGGCACAAGGACAATTGAATGAATTTAATGGGATCAAACCCTTGTTCCATTATTTGGATGTTTCAAAGCTTGCAATAATTGATGAAATAGAGCCTCTGAAAAAGCCTAGACAAGAGAGATCCTCTGTCTTGAGAACCCTTGTGCCTCAAATGCTAAAAAAAGAAAAGCCCAAAAATTTGAGTAATTATCTAGTGATGCTAACAATAACTAGGAATATAAGAAAAAAAAGACATGCCTTATTATAGTATGAATGATATGGTATATATTATGTGGTATGTTCAATAAGATATGTTGCTACAATTGTTGTTCTAGCTATGACATTGGTTGTAGAAAGATTCTCCAATGAGACAACCATCATGTCAAGAATTGGACCAGCATCACCAACTTGAAAACCCAAAAGTTAATAAAAGATGTCGTGCTAGGTTGGTGTAGAGAAAAATTGCTAGAAGTTATTGTGATGAAACTCCTTTACAATCTAACATCTATGTTTTGCTAGGAAAAACTCCACTTTCCTTGTTTATAGGCGTTTCTTATTCTTTCAGACAATTTATTGGCACCTCTTTAGGATTGTATCTAAACAAGTTGAACTTTGCAATTATATTTACCAACTCTACATATTAGTGGATATTTAATACTAATTTCATATGTGTCTAACAACATGTGCATTCAAGAAAGGAAAAGAATAATTAATTTTATCAACTTTTTTGTAAATTGCACCAAACACTCTTCAATTACAGCTTTAAAAGTCATTTTCCAATTGTTTATATCATCATTGAGATTGGAAGGCTCATAAGTACAATGCATGCTCTTGCACAAATGCCTTGCCAGATTAGACATGGCACCAACCATTGCTATAGAAGCTTGTGATTTTGACTGTTCTACAAGGATAGTAGAAATTTCAATGATTTTAATCAGCATTTGAGGTTGTTGCACCACACTCTTATGATCAAGATCTTTAATGAGCATGGACAATAGAAAATGAGTAGAATGGCCTACAAATTGACCAGCATAAAAACATGAAATATCATAAAATATTAAAATGAAAAGTTGAACTTGGCATCTAGAAAATAGTAACTAAAATATTCATGTATAAATTATAATTTAACCAAAGTATTTTGAAAGTAAAATTCAAATTAGTAGATATCATATATAAACCTTGCGATGTAGCCAATGAAGTTTGACTTTTGCATATTGTAATTTGCAACAAGGATTATAAATTATGAAATTATAAATGTTACCTTCTTTCTTCATTAAGCATTGCATGTCATATAGAACACATAAAGCGAGTCCATTTTGAAGGGACCAGTATTTCCCACTATCAAAAAAAATGAAACATAGGTTTAAGTACATAGTGTATTGTGGTGGCCTCCTTTGCTAATTTGGCCATGTTTTGAAGACAAATATTTGACCAAAATTTAGGATCCTCTGCTTCCTCCTTATAATATTATTCAACATATCACCGCACTCAAAAGGAATAATGAGAATAGTGTTGACATAAACATCAATTTTTCAATCAGTGACTCCACACTTAGTCAATTGGTTACATTGCTACCAAGCTTTATAGTTGCTACTGAGCTTATCATTCAGTTTGCAGTGTTAACCAAGTGATTCAGTTGTTCCCAAGCTAAGTAGTTAGAATACAGTGTCTACTGAGCACATGAGTCAATTTTTAGTTTTTTCCAAGTTACATAGTGTTTACTGAGCTTCAGAGACAAAGTTTAGTGAAAACTAAGCACAGCAGAGGATACTAAGCTAGTCAGTGGAAGTGAAGAAGATCATAGTGTTAACTGAGCTCTATAGTGTTAACCAAGTCCAACAAGTATCTATCGAGCTCACAGGGTTAACAAAGTGGATCTAGTGTTGACTGAGTCATGTAGTGTCAACCGAGTGATCCAGTTGCTATTGAGTTTCTCAAAGTTCACTGAGTCATACAATGTTGACCGAGTTAAAGTTACTTGGAAGTGATTAGTATAGATCAAGCTTCAAGTTCAATCAAGTGCTAAAGATTTTTGAGCATTGTTAGTGTTTTTCGTGTATCAAAACATCACCAATTTGTCTTGAAAACCCAAGTTATAATAGTTGGGCCAACCTTATAAATTGTGATTAAATTGGTATTGTAGCCGACTCTAGTAAGTTGTAATTTGGATTGGTATATAAAGATAAGTGAAGAGAATATGATGAGTAGAAGTGTGAATTAAAGAAGGCTACAAATAGTATAAGGGACAAAAAAGTATTATCTATCACAGTCAGGTGATCATTGTAATTCAAGGAATCTCAACCAACAAATTAAAGTTGTAGATCAAAGATTAGCTACTAGTTCATCCTAACAAGTGAATCAATCAAATCCTTTAACAGGGTAGACTTAATAGTCTTTGGTAAATATCTTAACCAAGTGCATACATTATTGTATGTTTGTAAATCCTTTGACAAGGTGGACCTCACAGTCCTTATTGCTCCTAATAGGGCAAATCACCAAAAGTGGTCAAATTGTAAGTCTTAACAGGTTTACTTTATACTGCATTACTAAAGCTTGTGGGTATCATCCCCATCCTAGTTTTACTTTCTAATTGGAAGGTTTCTGGATCATCATATCTTGTGTCAAAGTATTATGAATGTTTATTTTCTTTCATTCTTTCAAGCATACAATTGGATTAGAATATTATATGAAGGCTTAATTAATGAAGTAAGATAAAGTTTTATTGGTTCCTGATTCACCCCTCCCTTCTCAGTAAACTTGCCTACCTTATATTTCCAAAAATTGGTATCAAAGCTATCCCAATTATCACATCATAAGTTTAACATATTGAGAAAATATCAGGGTAATGGAGGTATGTAGGATAGATAAGGCTATTGACAATGATAAGTTGGATCTTGAATTAGATATTGGGCAACTAAAGAAAGCAAAGGAGAAACTATCTCAATCATTGAAAAGAAGGAAAGATCTTGTAATAAAAATGAATGAAAATCTCTACATTGAAGAAATAATTGAAGATATATATCTTGAAAGAAATTCATATGAAGCTAATGAACCAATCGAAGATCTATTGGAAAAGAATTCCAATCTTCAAGAAGAAGTCAGAAAGTTGAAAAATGAGCAAGAAGTTCAATTAGTGAGATTATATGAAGTCATAGAAGAAAAAGACAAAGCCAAAGAAGAGATAGAAGAAAAGAATAATGAAATTCAACATCTATCCCTTCAACAAGTAGACTTCATTGATTAGCTCACCAATGCAAGTGAAGACCTTATGAATCTAAGATCAGAGAATGAAAGACTGCAGAATGATCTCAACACCGAAAAGAAAACCTATGAAAGAATGATGAAATCTCAAGAAAGCATAAATCAATTAAATGAACAAAGTCAGTGTAGATACAAAGGCAAAGCTGGAATAGGATACACAAAAGAAGATGAATCATCTCAGAAAGGATCTCAAAAGAATCAAAGACCTACTTGCAATCATTGTGGTAAGATAGTTCATACATAAAATAAATGTTGGAGTAATGATAAAGCAAAATTCAGTGGAAAGTGTTACAGTTATAATAAGCATGGCCATAGAGAAAGTGAATGTAAAGCGAAACCTAAGTTTGAAGGTAAATGTCATAATTGCAATAAACAAGGACACAAATATTCATAATGAAAAACCAAGTAGTCGAACCCAACAGAACAAATTATGAAAGCAGTATTTGGATGGGAATACAATACATGGTGTAGATGTCACTACTGTGGTGAATTTGGACACATTGGAGAAAATTGTGTGCAACATCATGAGAAAAAGAGACACTACCAAGAGATGTTTTATCTGTATAAGACTTGGACATCTTACCAAGAACTATATGAACACAAGTAGAATTAAATATGACAAGAAAGCCAAAGTTGACAATATAAGAAAGTAAATGAGGCAATAGTGGATACCAAAATATATAGAGAATGCAAACCAAGATCATGAAGTGAATGACACCCAAGTCAATAAGTTGGGTGGTCCAAAAACTTCAACTTAGTTCCCTATGGAGATCACTAGAGCTGTGATTCAGAAGAAGAAATCTAACACTAGTTCCAGCCAACAAGTAGAATGATCTAATCAAAATTCAAGATGCACAAGGATCACCAAGCATAATGAAAAGCAGAAGACATCACCGAGCAAGTTTGGGTCACAAGACCTTATTGAGAAAGATCGGGTTACATATTGTTGTAGACTTAAGATGATAGTTCCTACCGAATGATGGTGACTCCACCAAGCTGTAGATGTCTTCTAAGCATTAGAGACTAAATCAAGTGGAGGAAAACCTATCACTAAGAGAGTATGAAGTATGAAGCATTTATGGAGGAAAACCTAT
Organism: Cupressus sempervirens; assembly: GCA_028749045.1. Taxonomy (NCBI): domain Eukaryota; kingdom Viridiplantae; phylum Streptophyta; class Pinopsida; order Cupressales; family Cupressaceae; genus Cupressus; species Cupressus sempervirens. The sequence continues at coordinate 272,592,401 of CM053788.1, read as the reverse complement.
CACTAAGAGAGTATGAAGTATGAAGCATTTATGACAATTGAAAGATGGAATTTTGTTAAAAGAAAGAAATTGAAGGCATTATTTCACTGCAAATTTCTAGAGCTATTTGTAAAGAGTGAATCTAGAGCCTCCAAACATTTTAAGTATTTTTTTTAAAGATTTTCAAAGTTTTCAGAAACCCTACCAAGCAATGTCATCTTCTAGTAGAAAAAATAAGAAAGGTTATGAAATGTTAGTTCGTGGAGTTGATTGCAAGGCACCAAACTTCAAGTTGAGTCCAGCGATTGTAGAGATGCTTGACTTAGCTAGTGCACAATCACAAATTCCACCTAAGGTATTACTCTTGCATGAAATCCATTCTTTTTATCACTACTCAATGTAAGGAATCAAAACCCTAGAAATGAATGAAGCATTCAGGGAATTATATGTGGATGGTGCATTGAAACCCAAACATCAACACTTGGAAACTAAGGGCTTGACTCATATCTCTCATATGCCAAGAGACTTCCAAGTCAAATCGATGAGATATATTTTGAGCCATGTATGTAATGGATAGTTATGGTTGGAGAAACCTATTTAAATAACCAAGAAAATGATTCATAGAATCACTAGACTCCCAATGCTTAATAAAGCAACGACAACTAAAGACTTGGGTCAAGTAGAACTGGAAAAATGAATTCTTGCTGAGTGGGATGAAAGAGGAATAAAGATTAGTAGTGTAACTAAAATGGAACTAAAATTTGGAATTCATATCATTATACATAAGATTTATAGTTTGAGAAGATTAAATATTGTATCATGTGAAGATGTCAATCTCGCTTACAAGGTTGTGAAGAATAACCTATCCTTCGATCTTGCCAAGCTGTTGTTGAATTAGTTCAACAAGTATATGGAGAGCATAAGAGGATCAAAGAATAATCTATGTAAGTTTAGATCTCTTCTAACATGTTTATTCTTCTTCATTCAAAAAAAATTTCCTTCCAAAGGTACAATAGTATGGAGGAAAGATGTTCCTTTTTTGTATCAAATTAATGAGTATATAGCAGAGTATGGGTGAAAATTTTGAAAGTATCATGGATAACTACTTTGAAACATTAAAGGAGAAGATGAATAATAGATATAGGATCCCCAAGAAACTTGTTGAAGATTACAAAGATGGTATTAGGTTCATTTTCAAGTAGTCAGACCTAGATTCACATGGATTAAACCTCTAGAGTATGAGGTTAATATCAATGATACCAAGGATATCATTAAGGCTCTTTTGAATGAGCCATACATACTTCAGTGCATATGATGAAGCTAAGGAAAGAATAGAGCTTGAGATTAAGCTACCTCAAGCAGTCAAAAATGGAAGGAAAAGAGTAGAAAAGATACTAAAATGCACAAAACAAGAAAGTTCCCCTCTAATTCTCACCAAGGGAAAAGGTGATGATATTGAAGAAGATGATGCAGAGGATGAAGAAGAAGAAGCAAAATATGAGGATGAACAACCTCTCAAGAAGAAAGGAAAGGTTATCATAATTAGACCTGCCAAGTCATCCCCTATTGTATTCACTAGAAGGGCAGCCAAGTCAAGGAAGAAATTGAAGTTAGGTGAAGATGAAGCCGAGCAAATAATCTTCAAGAGATCTCCACCTACGCTTTAGGAAATATTAAAGGAAATGGAAGAAGGAGCTACCATGGAAAATTTCAAATCTCTTAAGTATGAGACCAGGAATGTAGATGAGAAAAAGAAGATTAAGGACATGCTCATGTCAAAATTGGGCAAATGGAAGTACTCACCAAATCAGCTTGCACAACAGATTCCTAATGAACTTATGTAGATAATAAAGCCAAGATGGGAAAATGCACAAAAGAATATCAAGGATATCTATGATCAGACCTTAAGGTAACTAATGTCAAGTCTCAATAACAAGGAAATGAAGGAATCATTCAAGAAAAATAAAGAGAAGTTCACTCTGAAATTCAACACATGTATGATATTGATGAAAGACATTGAATATGTGGTGAAGGCAGCCACAAGTACATGGAAAACACTTATAAGTTGCATCAACCTAGTGGCTTTATTTTATATGTTGATGACAAGGATGATGATGATGAGGAAGAGGACATAGAAATAAAATATGATGAACTTGATGATATCAATTTGGATGATGAGGAGGAAGAACAAGAAGCTACTGGAGGAAATCTTCCAGAGATTATAGAAAATTGCAGCAGTAGTCATGGCCTCATTTCCTCACTCTCTGAGAACATCATTAGTGCAATTTGTCTTAGAGATAGCTTCTACCAAGTTAGTAGTGGATAACACTACTACACCAACCACCCAACCAAGCTCTGAACCTATTTAGTTGAATGTTACAATGACAGAAGTGCCCAACACTTCATCTACCAAGTAGAAAGGCCCTCCATAATCAAGCCTGACTAAGAAACAACAAGGTTTCATGTTGTTATATAGTCATACAACTATCATAGCAATTATTAAGTTTAAATAATCTTAATCATATGAGTAATGTTAATTGAAACCATAACAAGATACTTGTACACAATTAACACCAGATGTGTTAACTAGGGAAACCCTTGGTCAAAGGAAAAACCCCAATGGGGATGGTACCCACAAGATGATGTACTAATATAAATATTCCTTGTTAGAGGATACACCCTATTAGGAGTTTCTTACAAAATTAAATACATATGAGTCCTTGTTAGGAGACTTTGAATCCACGTTAGGAGATTCCAACCCTGTTAGGAGTTGTGGAAGATAGCTGGACCCACTGCTCAAACAGCTTCAAGGTTAAGATCAAAGAACCCACTATCCAAATGATCTCTGTATTATTCCTTGTAGAATAATAGAACTGAAATGTACTTCCTTCCTCTGTCTCTATCCTATCAACTAGACTTCTTCTCCTTCAAATCTTGTAACTAGATCTCATATTGTGCATCTAATGATCCCTTGGATCACTTACACACATTCAGTAAGCATTCTTCTCCTTCTTGTACTATGCACTAATACTTCACATTCCACTTGATCTTCTCATTCAAGATACAATACAAATAAGGAAAACAACTTTCCTTTATACCTTATCTTCATAATAATTCCTTGATTTGGCCTTGAGGCTTTTCCAATTAATTAAAATACGATAATTAATTAATTCTCAATTACAATAGCACTGTCAGCTCACAGTCTATTCCAAACTTCACATGTGTGAAACCACATCTTGCGCACATGCTAGTATGCTAGTCTCACTGTGCAATTGTCTTCTATCACTATGTAACAATGCATCTCTTCATTACATCTCAGATGAAAGATAGTGATAGATAATCAGAACTTTGTTTTCCTATGCTCTATTTTTGCATTACTTCCAGTAAATCAAGTGTAACTTCTGTATACCATTCACTCAAACTTAGTCCTCTTAACCACATTATTAGGACAACCTCAGGAACATGTCCTCCACTGTGCATCATCTAAAACTTCCTCAGCTTCTATGCATCTTAAGATAACTGATTGCTATTCTTCTAGTCTTAACAGAATTATGACTATATTGACATCAATGAAAAATGCAATCATGAGTGCAACATATCAATATTCTCCAATGCTTAGGATAATCCCCCAATGTAGTATCATCAAAATTCATGCTAATGATCCCCCCCTTTGGCATTGATTGAAACATATATGAAAAACATCTAAGTTCCAAGAATACCAAATTGTACTCTGTTGTTGCTACTACTACCATCTTCTCAAATCCCCTTCATCAATCTAAAACCTTCTAGCTATTTTCAGGAGTTGTTCATGGTCAACAACTTACAACACTTTTTTGGTTGCATATATTCCTCTTAGAGATATCCTTCTACGCACTAATATATTCTTATGTGCATTGATATATTCTTTGGGGCACTTACATGAATCTTTCTAAATTTCACTAAAGAAATAACACTCCCCCATTGACAAATCAACAATTGCTTCTCTCACATTTTCTCTCCCCATTGCCTAGGAGATGTTTTTCATGTATACATCCTCTCCCCCATTGACGTCAATGTCAAAGGTATCAATACAAGTACACAATTTCCAACTCTTTCAATCAACTCAAGTTTCCAAAGACACTATTTAATACAAAATACCAAAATACCAAGAGTCCTCAATGACTCAGTACATACTAGATAGTCCCCCATACAACAAGCATAAGCATTCATGATAACAAGAAAGAGTCTCAACCAAGTACTGAAGTCCTAGACAAAGGGAAACAAATTGTTTCCACCATTTTGAAAGAAAAGGGCAAAGAAAAAGAAACTGTTGATCTCGATGATGATATAGTTATTCCAAATTGGGATATCTCTACCCTCACTCCTGATCAAATGAACACCATGGGTGAATTACTAAAGAAAATATCTAAGTAGCAGAAGCTTAGAGAAGAAAAGAAGAAAGATACGAAGTCTTTGAAGACATAAAAAGCATATTTTTTGATGCTCTAAGTATTGAGGTTGATGACACTCAACCTAGTTTGGATCAATTAGTAGATATTATCCACAAATTCAAAGAAGAATTGAATGGATAGGAGAAGCTACTTTAGAGATCAGAAAGGAAGTTTGAGAACAAAATGTTGGAACAAGTTGCACAAAGGATTGCAATAGACCAAGTAGAGTCAACTACTATTCTTAGTACTCTAGAAACCTCTATCAATAATGTTGTATTAATATTTTTCAAATTAAATAACACATCTATCTTTACCAAGGATATCAAGGAGAAATTTTCCAAGATAGATGAAGACATGAAGGCAAGTGCACATCAGCTGTCACTTGACCCAAGCTATAGCTCTACACATTATACAAAGATTAGATATCTAACCAATCTGTAGGTACAACTATTGAAGGAAGAATCCAGGATTAGGACCACACTTATATAAATCCAAGGCATGATTCTTCCAAACATGGATGCATTGTAAAAACATATTGCACATGCAAAAGCACTCATCCATGATAACAACTTCTCCATAGCTGATCACATGATGGAATTATTAGCAAAAGTGTAGATTGCATTACAGGAAAGCAAGGTATTATAGGAAAATTTAGAAAAGACAATGGTACTTATTCTGAAGGTACATTTTGAATTCTTGCCACATTTTGGCATTAACGTATAGTTATTATGCACCTTTGGCATTTATGTCAAAAAGAGTGAGTAGTGTATATAGTATGTAAAGGAGGAGAAGTATACTATACCATGTATGTATATAAGGGAGATTTATGTATGGGGGAGCAATATAGTGCAATATGAATAAGCAAGGAATGCCTTTACAAAAGCAATTTTGAAAAATTAGAAAAACAAAGTATGTTACCGAGCTATAGAAGATGGAATTCAAAATCAAGTTCCCAAAATGATGGCAAATGAAGTTTTGACCTATAGTTTGAATGATTAGATTTTTGTTTTGATAAATGTTTTTTTCACTAATGCCAAACAGGGAGACTATTGACATAAAGTTTAATTTGTCTATCAGTGACTAAACAATTTGACAATTGGTTACATTACTACTGAGCTCTACCATTGCTACTGAGCTTATCATTTAGTTTGCAGTGTTAACCAAGTGATTCAATTGTTCCCAAGCTAAGTAGTCAGAATACAGTGTCTACCAAGCACCTAAGTCAATTTGTAGTGTTTGCCAAGCTATAGAGACAAAGTTTAGTGCAAACTGAGTGTAGCAGAGGCTACCAAGCCAATCAGTGGAAGTGAAGAAGATCATAGTGTTAACCAAGATCTATAGTGTTATCCAAGTCCAACAAGTGTCTGCTGAGCTCACAAGGTTAACAAAGTGGATCTAGTGTTGACTGAGTCATGTAGTGTCAACAGAGTGATCTAGTTGCTACCAAGTTTATTAGAGTTCATTGATTCACACAGTGTACCGATTTAAAGCTACTTGGAAGTGATTAGTATGGACCGAGCTTCAAGTTTAACCGAGTGCCAAATATTTTTGAGCATTTATAGTATTTTCCATGTATTAGAACATCACTGAGTTTATCTTCAAAACCTGAGTTACAAAAGTTGGGCTGACCTTGTGAATTATGATGAAATTGCTATTGTAGTTGAATCCAGTAAGTTGTAATTTGGATTGGTATATATGTAATACATTGTATCATATCCAAAGAACATAAGTGAATAGAATATGATGAAAAGAAGTGAAAATTAAAGAAGTCTACAAGTAGTATAAGGGACAAAAAAGTATTGTCTAACACAATTAGCTGATCATTATAATTCAAGGAAACTCAACCAGCAAATTAGAGTTACACATTAGAGATTAGCCATTGGTTCATTCTAATAGGTGCATCAATCAAATCCCTTAACAAGATAGACTTAATAGTTTTTGGTAAATATCTTAACCAAGTGCATACTTCATTGTATGTTTGTAAATCCTTTGACAAAGTGGATGTCAAAATCCTTATTTCTCCTAACACGGAAGATCACCAAAAGTGGTCAAATTGTAAGCCTTAACAGGTTAACTTTACACTACAGTACTAAAGCTTGTGGGTATCATCCCCACCCTAGTTTTCACTTTCTAACTGGAAGGTTTCCAGGTCTCCATATCTTGTGTCAAAGTGTTATGCATGTTTATTTGATTTCATTCTTTCATGCATATAATTAGATCAAAATATTATATGAAGGATTAATTAGTGAAGTAAGATAAAGTTTTATTGGTTCCTGATTCACCCCTCCCCTCTCAGTAACCTTTCCTACCTTATATTTCTAGCATATAGTTCATGAGGACATTGTGAAATAATAGAATGCATAAGAACATGAATTATGGTGTATTCATATACCCTAGAAGATTTATTTTTCCCTTTAATTCTACTACCTACAAACATATCAAGTCAATTCGTATGACAAGATTCATTTTTTAAGAAAATTAAAAAATCATGAGTCAATGTATACCTTAGAATTATCTAATATCATTTATTTCCACTATTAAAATTCTTCTTCATGTCTCCCAATTTACAACAAAAGTTATCAAATGCATTCATTCAATGAGAAAATGGAAAATATTAGACTAACCAATTGAAAATTCATAATCTAACATTTTAGTCTCTTCCTCCCATGATTTCCATTTCTTCATTTGCAAAGGTATTCTAATGTTTAACCATGACCAAAAATTTCTTTTGCATATAACAATAAGAGGAGGAAAGCCTAGTAACTCATACCTTTGCCCATCCTATTGTCATAATTACAATGCAAGACGAGACATGAGAAACTGGCAATACAAAAATGAAGATATGTAGTTGATGGAGTCCATCTTGTGATATAAGAGGAACCTTCCCCTGCATCAAAATAAAAAAGGACAAGATCATTTAATTTTCTTTCCGTTAGAAAAATAGCTTCATTCAATATGAATATACAAGAAAAAAATAATACCTTTGAAGCACAATGACCAGTTGCAACCTCATCTATTGCCAAGCTCCACCTTAATGGTGTTTCATGAGAAGCTATGAACATGAGCTTTCTATGTATTGAAAACTTTTTAATCTCCTCAAAACTACTATCTTCTTCTTTTAAGGCCTCCTTCTTTGGACATGGAAGGAAAGAGTCTCCTAAGCTCTCAGATATACAAATCTCTATAATTCTTGTTTGCCCAATAGTAAGAAGAAGTGAGATAAATCCTGTTGACATTCTAGTCATGTTTGTTATTAGTGACATGCACTTATTCAAATTGTAAGCTTATACTGAGCATATTGTATAGTCAACAGTGTTAACCAAGCATTTTAGTTACTACCGAGTCGTTTGGATAGATTTCAATTTGCATCGAGCAATAACTACTATGGTGATGATCAATAGTGTAAACTGAGCACCTTAGTGTATGTCGAGTTTACCAGTGCAAACTGAGTTATGCAGTGCTTACTGAGTTTGCAGTTGATGTGATGTGAGTCTAGTGCTAATTGAGCTACTTAGTGTTAACCAAGTGACTCATTTTATATCGAGCTCAAGGTGATAGAATTCACTAAGCTATGTAGTGTGAATCAAGTGATTTAGTTTATATGTTAAGTTTCACAATATTCATTGAGTCACCAATGCATACCGAGTTCAAGACTACTTGGAAGTGATTAGTATGGATTGAACTTCTATATCTACCAAGTGCATGATGATGTTGAGCATTGACAGTGGATGTCAAGTATTAGAACTTCACCGAGTCAATCTTCAAAACTCGAGTTTCTACACTTTGGACAACTTTGTTATATTTGTGTAAACTTGTATTGAGGCCAACTTTGTAATTATGTAATTGGATTGGTATATATGTAATGTATTGTATCACATCCAAAATATATATATAAAAGGAAGTAATATAATAATTAGAGAAGAGCAAAAGAGAAAATTACAAAGGCTATAGGAGTATAAGGAGCAGCAAAGATCTATCTATCACAACAAGGTGATTTGTACACTCAGAGGAATCTCATTTAGCAAACTTAGTTGTAGATCAAATATCAGCTACTACTTCATCCTAACAAGTGGATCAGTCAAATCCTTTAACAAAGTAGACCTAATAGTCTTATATAAATCTCTTTACTGAGTGCATACTTCATTGTATGTTTGTAAATCCTTTTGCAAGGTGAACCTAGCAGTCCTTATTGCTCCTAACAGGGCAGATCATCAAAAGTGATCATTGTAAGCCTTAACAGGCCAATTGTATACTATAGTATTAAAGCTTGTGGGTATTATCCCCACCCCAATTTTACTTTCTATTTTGGAAGGTTTCTGGGTCACTAAATCTTGTGTGTTAAAGTGTTGTGTATGCTTTCATGTTTTTAGTTTCTCATGCATGCAATTAGATTAGAATATACATAAAGGATTAATTGCTAATCAAGGATAAAGTTTTACAAGTTACTGATTCATCCCTCCCCTCTTAGTAACTTCACATGTCATAGTATTTCCAACAATTGGTATCAGAGCTTTCTGGTTCTCAAAGAAAAGTTTAATAGCTTGAGCAAAGATCAAAGGTCATAGTTCATAAGATAGGTCATACATCAAACAAATGTTGGAGCAATGGGAAAGAAAAATTCAATGGAAAATGCTATGATTGTAATCAACATGGTCATAAAGATAATGAATGCAAAGAAAAGCCAAGATTTGAAGGAAAATGTCACAAATGTAAGAAGCATGGGCACAAGTCATTAGAATGCAAAACTAAGATATTAAATCCAGTAGAACATATTGTAAAAGCTATATTTAGTTAGGACTATAGCACTTGGTGCAGATGTCATTACTGTGGATAATTTGGACACATTGGAATGAATTGTGTAAAGCATCACATGAGGAAAAGAGATACTACCAAAAGATGTTTCATTTGTACATAACTTGGTCATCTTACCAAAAACTATATGAATATTGGAAGAATAGAAGATGAAAAAAATGCAAAAGCTAATAACATCAAAAAGTAGATGAGACAGCAATGGGTTCTAAAGTCTACTGAGAATGCAAGTCCAAGCAATAATGATCAAGTCACTCAAGAATTTGGTGACTCCACCATTTCCACTTGATTTCTCAAAGGAGGATTGGAACTAAGATACAAAACAAGACATCTAAATTAGTTCTAGTTGACAAGATAAAAGATCCATACCAGCATTCAAAGATGAAAAGGGATAACCAAGTAAGAGGTACTAGTTACTACCAAGTTACCTTCCTTATCGAGCAAGGATAGGTTATAGACTCTACTGAGTGAGGTCAAGAGTAACTAAGTCTTATGTGGTTACTAAGTCACAAAAGACTCTATCGAGCATTCAATGCTAGTGAAGTAGATGATAGTTTGTCAATTTGATCTAACATTAATACCAATCATTTATGGAAAGAGTTGATAAAAGGAATGAAATCAAAGTCATTTCTCACTGTAAATTTTTGAGAGCTATTTGTGCAGAGCGATTATTGAGCATTCAAGTGATTTGAGAAAATTGTTGAAAGATTTTCAAACTCTACCGAGTAAAGATGGTAGCTACTAGCAACAAGGTCAAAAGAAATTCAGACATCTTGGTTCGAGGTGTGGTATGGAAAGCACTACATTTTAAGCTTACTCCTACTGTTGCAGAAACCCTAGATCTGAGTAGAGTGCAATATCAAATCCCTCTAAAGATACTCTTAATCAATGACATCCATTCTCATTTCAAATGTGTAATTTAGGATATTGGTACTTTTGAAATGGATGAAACCCTAGAAAAACTATGTGTTAATGGTGTATTGAAACTGGAACACCAACATCTAGAAGCTAAAGGTTTAACACATATTACACACATGCCACAAGATTTTTAAATTAAGTGGATAAGATAAATCCTTAGTCATGTGCATAACAATTAGTTGTGCTTGGAGCAACCAATTTTGATCACAAAGAAGATGATCCATAGGATCACCAGTCTCCCCATGTTAACAAAAGCCAAAATGACCAAAACCCTAAGTTGGGTTGAACTAGAAAAGAAAACCCTAGCCAAGTGGGATGGAAGGGGAATGAAAATAAGCAATGTGACCAACATAGAAGGAAAGTTTGACATTCACATCATCACACACAAGATATATAGCTCTAGTAGGTTGAATAGTGTGTCATGTGAAGTTGTGGACTTGGCTTACAAGGTAGTCAAGAATAACCTATCTCTTAACCTTGTCAAGCTACTGTTGAACCAATTCAACAAAAACATAGAGAGCATCAGGACTTCAAAGAAAAATCCATGTAAGTTTGGTTCACTCTTGACATGTTTATTTTTCTATGTTCAAAAATTCTTCCCATCAAAAGGTACTGTTGTTTGGAGAAAATATGTGCTAGTCCTTTATCAAATTAATGAATACATTGCTGAAATGGGAGAGAATTATGCAAGTATTATGGACAATTATTTTTATGCATTTAATGAGAAAATGGATAACAGATTATGAATTCCAATGAAGTTAGTTGAAGATTACAAGATGATGTTTTTTTTATGGTAGACGGTGACAAGGTGTACATTCAGGCAGTTAGGCCAAGAATTGCATGGGTAAAACCTCTTGGATATGAGGTAAACATTGATGAAACAAAAGAGATTATTGAGGCATTAATAAATGAGCCAATGGATCCCAAGGCTGCTTACTTTGGCACCTGTGATGAGGCAAAGGCCAGAATAGAACTAGAAATCAAGATCCCTAGGGCAATTAACAAGGGTAAGAAGAGGATTGCCAAACTGAAAACAAGTTCTACTCTTCTATTAACTGAAGGAAAATGTGAGGATTAAGAAGCAAAGGATGAAGAAAAATTAGAGGAAGAGGAGCCACTAAAAAAGAAGGGTAAGGTAATCATTACCAAACCTACTAAGACATCCACTACTATGTTCACCAGGAGATCCTCCAGATAGAAAGCAAATAAAGAAGGAGGAGACATAATTTTCAAAAGGTCTCCACCCACATTTGAGGAAAGAATGAAAGAGTTGGAATCAAGTTTTGGCATCACAAACTTCAAGGCATTGAAATATGAGACCAAGACTATTGATGAGTAGAAGCAGATTGAAGATATATTGATATCCAAAATGGGTAAGTAGAAATACTCACCTAACCAGCTTACTCAGCAAATTCCCAATGCTTTAATGGATAAGATTAAACCAAGATGGGAGCATGCCATGCAAACTACAAAAGATATACATGAGCAGACCTTGAGGCAACTTATGCCAAATTTGAATGATAAGGAGATGAAAGAATCTTTAAAGAAAAATGAAGAAAAGTTAACTTTAAGATTCAATACTTGTCTTATTTTATTTAATGAAATAGAGCATGTTGTGAAGAATGCTAGAAATACATGGAAGAATGTCTATCTTCTTCATAGATCGAGTAATTTTGTTGTAAGTATAAGTGATAAGGATGATGATGATTAGGAGGAGAAAGATGAAGAGAAAGATGATGAAGAATTGATTCATTTTGATAATATAAATGATGAAGAGGAACCAAAGTAGGAGGCTACCAAGGAAGATACACAAGATGTTGAGGAGACCAACCCAGTTAATATTGTTGTAGTGGTCATAGCCTCACTTCCTTATTCTCCTAGCAAAACATTGATAACATCAAGCCTGGAGATAGCCTTAAGAAGATTGATTGTGAACAACACTACAAGCACAAGCACTCAATCAATCTCTGCACTAGTCTAGCTCAGTACTTCACTGATAGTAGTGCCTAGCAGTTCATCTACCAAGTAGCAAGTTCTACCCTCTACATCAATTTTGTCTACAACAAGTATTTCTACTAGTATTTCAAAAATGAGTGCAGTATCCATTTTTGTAATGAGTCCTACCATTTCAACAATTGTTTCCATTCCTAGTATGCAAGCAAAGTGCAAGGATAGTTGAGACCAAGCCTCAACCGAGCACAAAATTTTTGGTTAAAGGCAAAGAAAAGGAAGAGGATATAGATCTTGATGAGGAGATTTTCATTCCTAAATGGGACATCTCAAATCTAAATCTAGATCAGATGCAAATTTCTTGTGAACTTCTTCAAAAGAAAGCCAAGTAGAAAAGGCTAAGAGAAGAAAGAAACAAAGAGTTTAAGATCATTGAAGATGCTACGAACATTCTAGCAGAGGCTCTAGGCATAGAGGTTGACATTCTCAACCAATTTTGTATCAGTTGGCAAAGGCAGTCCAGAAATATAATGAAGATTTGGATGGGCAGGACAAATTATTGTAATATGCTGAGAAAAAGTTTTAGAATAAAGTTTTAGAATTTATTACTCAACAAATTGCCATTCATCAAGTAGAGCTATCTACTATTTTAGGCTCTCTGGAAATCTCTTGCATTAATGTATCTTTACTTTTTGGTAAGCTATGTGATACATCAATTTTTATAAAAGAAATAAGAGATAAATTATCAAAAGTTGATGAAGATTTGAAGGCAAGTGCACAACAATTGTAGCTTGACCCGAGTTCTAGCTCTGCTCACTTCAATAAGATCAAAATTTTGATAGATATGCAAGCATAACTACTCAGAGAAGAAGTAAGAATCAGATCTACATTTATAGATATTCATAATATGATTTTCCCTAACATGGATGTAGTGCAAAAGTACATTGTACACTAAAAAATGCTCATCCATGGCAACAATTTCTCTACTGCAGACCACATGATTGAATTGTCAGCAGAAGTGCAAGTTGCATTGCACACATGTAAGGTCTTGCAAGAGAATTGGGACAAGACTTTGGTGCTTGTTTTGAAGGTACATTTAGACTTCCTGTCATATTTTGGCATTATTGTGTAATAATAGCATAAATCTTTAGAATTAATGTCAAAAAGGGGGAGAAACTATAAGATGTAAAAAATAGAAAGGGGGAGAAAATTGAAAGCAAATTGTAGATTGTAGAGAAAATGTATAATTGTATACATAGTATACTATAAATTATGTATGGGGGAGCATTACCATGTACAAAAATGTATCCTTTACAAAACCAATTTTTAAAAATCTCAAAACAGTATACTCTACCGAGTTGGAGACATAAGATGATGGATAAAGATGTTTTTGAACATTCTTGAATTTAGTTTTGATTGATAAGTGTTTTTATCACTAATGCCAAAGGGAGAGATTGTTGGCATTCTAGTCATGTTTGTTATTAGTGACATACACTTATTTAGATTGTATTCTTCTACTAAGCATATTGTACAATTAATGTAATATCCTCCCCTAATTTGAACTTTGACTTGTAGAAATTTAACTTAAGGAATATTGTCAAACACTTTGTATGAAAACTCATAAAGCTGATTTCCTCAAAAAATTGCTTTCTAATGAGTAGATTTATGAACAACTATGAAGTGACATTAAAATGCATAATACCCATCATAACATTTTCCCAAACACTTGGCACACATTCAACAATTTATGAAAAATCTAGAAACTCTTTCAATCTGCTGATAAAGGGTGATTTTTAAATGTAGATGTGCACTTACAGCTACCTTAAAGGCTGCAACAACTATTCAGACTTGTATTCAACAATTATTATGCAAAGTATCAAAATTTGACAGAAGAAACCTGGAATTAGTTGCCGTAGTATTTTGCAGATGTAGTCGGCAGCCTTCCAAACTTCTAATCAGCCAAAAAAACAAGTAAACTTGATACCAACACTGTTCACGCCGTACTGTAGCAAAATATTGTTCTTGCCGACTGTAGCAAAAATACTGTTCATGCAGCACTATAGCAATAACTAACTTCAGATCTGCACCTCAAACCCTTGTAAATTTCTTTATGCGAACGCCCCAAATGAAACCCAGTGTGTTTCCTGAAGTGAAAACACCATTGATCCTCCTGACTGTGTCTTCCAATAGTGAAGAGAATGCTAGCAAAGAGGGATTCCTTCCTCCAAGCCCGATAATCAAATATCTAGCAACATAAGATTAATCTTCATCCAAGCATACAAAAAAAAATCTCTTCCATTTCTTTTATAGTGTTCTCACAAGAGCTCAATCCTTCGTTTTCTCAATGTGGGATAAAACATAACTCCCTTTATGTACCTTATGTCTCCAATGTGTTATAAAAATAAAGGGAACTCTTTTAATTTAAATATTTCCCACAAACTATAGTTTATGCATTAATAAAGTTAAATATTTAAATTTAACTTTATAAAATGGCTTTATCAATGCATAACAAATCTTATCAATGATAAATAAGTTTTCTTGTCGATTTTAAACAATTACCATCGACATACCACTGTGACTGAATGTTCGGCCATGTCCAAGATGACTTACTATAAATAGTAAGTATGCCCAAAGTTGCCTCAGAACCCCTCAGAAAGACTTGCAATTGAAACTGTCTAGGCCAAATGGCCTCTAAGCCCCTTTAATGTCCTAGTTAGCCTACGGGACTGTGGGGAAATAGGCTAACAACAACATCATGCTATGAATGCTAGAAAGGGGACATTACAGTCTGCCCTTCCCAAAATTGCTTGTCCTCAAGCAATTTCAGCTCTGGATGCTGCAATATCTGCTCATTTTCCCAAGTAGCATCCTCGACAGGTAGGTTCCTCCACTTCACTAGATACTCCCTGATAGTCCTCCTGCGAAGCACCCTCCTCTAGAACCAAGATAAGCTTTCCCTCATCATCAAGAGGTGGCAATACTACTGAAGGCATCACATTGTGACCCAATGCCTTCTTAAGGCATGACACATGGAACACATTATGCACTTTACTATCTGCAGGCAACTCCAACTCATAAGCTACTTTGCCCACTCTCCTGATTACTTTGAACGGTCCATAGTAGCGTGGTTTCAATTTCTCTGCTCCACTCTTCTTGAGAGAGGACTGTCTATATGGCTATAACATGAGGTACACCATATCTCCCACCTCAAAAGACCTCTCAACCCTGTGCTGATCAGCATATTGCTTCTGCTGATTTTGTGCTTTTTGCAAATTTTCCTTCAAGGATCGCATAATGTCCTGACACTCCTGCAAAGTATCCTTGGCCTTAGGCACCCTGTTGCCCCCAAATAACAAATCCAAAAAATTAGGAGCATCATACCCGTACAGTTCCATAAAAGGGGACATTTGAATAGACATATGGAAAGAGGTATTATAGCAATACTCCCCTAGATGTAGTCACTTCACCCAAGCCTTCTGCTCTCCTACAATGTAGCTTCGAAGGTACCCCTCAACCCATTTGTTCACTATCTCTATCTGCCCATCAGTTTGGGGGTGGTAGCTGGTACTCGGAGTGAGCTCTGTTCCACATAACCTGAATAACTCCTGCCAAAAGTGGCTCATAAATCTGCTGTCTCTGTCACTGACTATGCTCTATGGTATCCCATGTAGTCTGAATACCTCTCAAAAAAATAGTTCTGTTGTTTGTGTTGCTGAATATGTAGATGAAATTGCAGAGAAATGTGCAAATTTTGTCAATCTGTCTACCACAACAAAGATACAATCCCGACCCTGTGCCTTGGGGAGGCCTGTGATAAAATCCATGGAAATGCTATCCCACTTCTTCTCTGGTATGGGTAGGGGCTGTAGTAAACCACCTGGAAAAGAATGTTCCTGTTTGTTCTGCTGACACACAGGGCATTCCCTAACAAACTGAAGTGCCTCTTATTTGAGTCCTTTCCAAGTGAAGCACTCTCTCACCTGTCGATATGTCTTAAAGAATCTAGGATGTCCTGCCATTGGTGAATCATGAAATGCCCTCAAAATCTTCTGCTTCATAGTAGACCCGGGTACTAAATAAATCCTTTCCTTGTAGATGATCAGATCATTTACGACAGTGTATCGACTATCTTGAATAGCTCCCTCAATAATGCTAGATGTCCAACTATCCTTAGCATATTCTGCCAAGATCATCTCTCTCCAATCATCCATGACTATCCCAACAGCAAGCAAATGAGGCCTTCTAAATAAGGCATCTGCAACAATATTTTTCTTCCCTTTGACATAAGCTATGTCAAAATCATAGGCCTGTAATTTACTCACCCATTTCTATTGCCTGTCATTAAGGTCCTTCTGTCCAAGGAAATGTTTCAAGCTATTATGATCTATTTTTACTGTGAATTGGCTTCCCACTAAGTACTACCTGAACTTAGCTAGCGCGTGCATGATTGCTAGCATCTCTTTGTCATAGATGTTGTAGGTTCTCTCCACACCTCATAATTTTCTACTCTCGTATGCAATGGGATGTTTGTCTTGCATGAGAACAGCTCCTATGCCCTCTCCCAAGGCATCACACTGCAGCTCAAAAGGCCTGGTGAAATCTGGAATGGCTAAAATAGGACATGTACTCATCAACTCCTTAAACCTGTCAAAACAATCCTGAGCCCTCTCTGACCACTTGAAACTATCTTTCTGTGTCAAATCTATAAGTGGTGCTGCTATCTGTGAAAATCCCTTCACAAATCTGCGGTAGAACCCACAAAGCCTGAGAAATACCTTGAGTTGTGAAGTGTTCCTCGGTGGTGGCCAATCCAGAATGGCCCTGATCTTGTCTGGGTCAACCCGAACACTTCCTGCACTAATAATATGCCCTAGATAGAGCAACTATGTCATCCCAAACTCACATTTACTCATCTTGGCATATAATGACTCCCTCTCTAGAATACTGAGCACTCTATCAATATGCTTCAAATGTTCCTCCTAAGTATGGCTGTATATCAGTATATCATCAAAAAATATCAACACAAACTTCCTCAACTGATCTTTGAACACTCTATTCATACAGGACTGGAAAGTGGCAGGGGCATTTGTCAACCCAAAGGGCATGACTAAGAACTCAAAATGTCCATAGTGGCATCTAAAAGCTGTCTCCTCCACATCCACCTCTCTAACCCGTATCTGATGGTAGCCGAATCTTAAATCAATTTTGGAGAAGTAGCATGCACCAAGCAATTCATCAATAAGCTCATCGATGCGCGGGATAGGGTATTGGTTCTTGATTGTCTTCTTGTTTAGCTCCCTATAATCAATGCACATCCTCATTGTACCATCCTTCTTCTTCACCAATACTACTGAAGAAGCGAAAGGACTTTTTCTTGGCCATAGGTGCCCCATGTCAATCAACTCCTTAATTGCCTTTTCTATTTCATCCTTACATCTCTTCAGATGGTGGTAAGGTGTGATGATAACTGGCTTAGCTCCTTCCTCTAATTCAATAACATGCTCGATTCCCCTATCTGGGGGTCTCCCTGGAGGTATCTCACCAAACACATTAGTATGTTTGGTTATTATTTTTTGTACATCAGGTGGATACTCTAGTTTATGCTACTCTGTCATCTCAGGCATTACTCTAAACTCTGCTGCCCACTGCACCTGATCATGTCTAAAGAAACTCTGCATCCGCTTGAGTGACACCACTCAAAGTCTCCCATCTGACAAACCTCTGAGCACTATCTTCTTACCATTTGCCTCAAACCTCATTTCCATTTTCTCAAGGTTAAATGTAAACTCTACCAGAGACTTCATCCAGTTCATCCCAAGCACCATATCCTGATCACCATATCCCAAGCAAATTAGAAAGGCTATAGCAGTATAAGGAGGAGCAAAGATTTATCTATCATAGCAAGGTGATTTGTACACTCAGAGGAATCTTAGTTAGCAAACCTAGTTGCAGATTAGAGATTAGCTACTGCTTCATCCTTACAGGTGGATCAGTTAAATCCTTTAACAAGGTAGACCTAACAATCTTATATAAATCTCTTTATCGAATGCATACTTCATTGTATATTTGTAAATCCTTTTGCAAGGTGGAGCTAGCAGTACTTATTGCTCCTAATAGGGCAGATCATCAGAAGTGATCATTGTAAGCCTTAACAAGCCAACTTTATACTATAGTACTAAAGTTTGTGGGTATCATCCCCACCCCAGTTTTACTTTCTATTTTGAAAGGTTTCTAGGTCACCAAATCTTGTGTGTTAAAGTGTTGTGTATGCTTTCATGTTTTCAATTTATCATGCATGCAATTAGATCAGAATATACATAAAGGATTAATTGCTAATCAAGGATAAAGTTTTACAAGTTACTGATTCACCCCTCCCCTCTCAATAACTTAGCCTGTCATAATATTTCCAACAAAATCCCAATAGCATCAATTGTGCAAGCAATTCAAAAGAAATCAAGCTAAATACTTTAATTATGTGATTTACATTGGAGCATGCTTTCTAATATCTTTCTCTTATTTATATGATGAATCATAGAATGTGATCCAAGACGTTGATCCAAAAATAACAACACAATCAAACATGATTGCAGATAAATAGAAATAATAGAATACCTTAGAGAGGAATAATTTGAGGCAATCCCATAGAAATCCATTCTTTCAAATACTTCATACACCACAACTAAATTTCATATATCAATTAGTTTGACTATGGTGCCCTTTTGCATTGCCTAAAACCAAGGGATTCACACAGTTAGTTATCATGCAATCATAAGTTAATGTTGAGCTTCACTTGGTTTAGAGAATAATTTAATGTTTACTATTAATCAGCGCCAACCATGTGAAGGTGGAAGGTCATTTGGCACCCCCCCAACATCCAAATTTGTCGTTATGGGGGCAGGGGGGGGGGGGGGGGGGGCATGTTTTGGTGTATGAAGACAAGACTATTGAGCCCTTTCGCCCGTTGTTCCAAAAAACAACTTGTTGGTCCACTACTTGAAGAATAGGGTATAGAGGGCTAGGAAAAGGGGAATGCCCCTACTATTTATAGGAGATAGGTGCATCAAAAGCATGAAGCTTTCATTCAGCTTCTTCCTCTGAAAACCCAACCAATCACACTTCTTATTCCCACCCCCTAGAAGAGACATCTAAAATTCATTCATTCTATTAATAAAATCTAACATTCGTGAATTATCACATGATAACATTCATTAACACATAAGTTTCATTAGAACATTCACATGAACATTCAGTAAAACATAAATAAAACATCTAGACATAAACATCAATCGTTATCAAATAAGTTACATAAATAAGTTTCATAAGTTCACATGAATCATTTCTTTTTTGTTTTTTTGTCCTTCCCTATATTGTTGCAGATGCATATCCATGTTGTCATCAATATTTCTTCTCATTCATGGATGTGCACTTGTTATCCTTTGCAAAGGAAAGTCCTCTACAATAACAAATAAAAGGGTTAAATTTTAAAAATTTGAGACTTTAAAGATTTTAATGGATATTGTAGCACTCCTTATCTTGTCCAACCATGTCATCTTGCCCTCTGGATTTGACCTCAACGCACTCCTCAAGAACAACCTCTACATCCCCTGCAACTGCAATATAAGATGTTTTCTTAATCCCAACACATGTTATAGTTAAATTTTTATTACTACACCAAATTCAATTTAAAATGTTTACTTGTATTAAATAATTTAGAAATCAAAAATCAAATATAAAATACATACCTTGAGTACTACGATCCACATTTGAATCGTTGCCTCCATGGTGCTTGGCTGATGTATCAGGATTAGTAGGCTACAATCCAATGTAAATAATTAGTACATTTATCAACAATATATACATATAAATACAAGACAAATATTGAGAAATCTTAATCATTCATTTTAATACATATAAATATATTCATATAAAGTTTTAAACAAATATATAGTCATTGTTTCCTTACTTAAAACAAATATAACGACTTATATTTTTGGAACTTAATATAAAATACAATAATTTCTAAAGTATTAAATCTAAGATAAAAATAAATTGACTTATTTACCTCATCGATAAATACAGTAGAATAACCCTGTGCACTCATTGCTCAAAATCATTCAGCCATGACTGTATAGCCTTTTGTGTAGTTGAATTTCTTGTCCTCTTGAGAATTTATTTTTTAAACTCCAAGGCCTATATTTTTGCTTGGTATCATGATTTTTTTTGTAATCAATTTCATCAAATACTAAATTTCTTACAATTTATAAATATTTGCATATAATTTTTTAGTTACTTATACTTACAATTCGTATAGCAAGTTTTGAATATCCCCTCGAGTTGATCTTGTGCTACCCGTGCTTCTATTTTCTTGCTTCGGTTGCCTTTGATGTGTCAGGCAACCTATGTGAAGTTTGAAATATGTTAGCTCACATAAATATTAAGATTAATTATTATATTATTTCATTCTTAATATTATGACATACCTTCTTTCCTCGGGTGGTACCATTTCTCCACCAATTATTATTTCTTAGTGGCATCCTTTTTAAGATTCTTCCACTTAATAATAAGAATATAGGGGTGCCTCTCATAACAAGTATTTTTTTCATTTGGGTCTTGTAGTTTTACGTAATATACTTCAAAGGTTGGCCCATTTTCTCAAGGATCCTAAGTCTTTGAAAGACGTCGAGTCCAAAAAGGGTTGCCATGGCATCAATGAGTTAGTCCTTTAAATCTTTTGTTTACAAATTCCACCTTTTAAGAAAAGAAAAGAAATGTTAGATTCATAAATTTACTGAAGCTACCTTTTAATTTACTCGAAGAAATTGATCGAAGGAAACATGATCTAGAAATGAAATCAAAATATGATACCTCATGCATATGGTTAGCCCGAATATATGCAAACATTCATCATTAAGTTTTTCATAAAATATATTATTCCTCACAAAATAATAATGAGACTAGTAGTCATTGCAAGGGATTGCATGGGAGGTTAGTGCATTTGATAATGAGTATAATATTGTAGAGTAAAAGAAAGGAAAATGTCTAAAGTACGTGGAAGTTGGGCTACTTTCAAGGGAAGTGATGCAGGAGCATCCTGGGTTACCTTGTAATCCTACACTTTTGTTTATTATGCTTGTTGTTGTCAAGCTCCAGTTATTGTCGAGCACCATTTTTCTATGGTTTCCAAGTTCTTAGTTACTGCCAAGTGATTCCTTTAGTTACTAAGTGATCCTTTGGTTGTCAAGTGCTTCCTTTGGTTGTTGAGTGTTCCTTTGGTTTCCATGTGGTCCTTTAGTTGTCAAGTTCTTTGTGATTGCCGAGTATTGGAGGATCTTGAGTTCATAGTTATTGTCAAGTGATTCTTTGGATGTCAAGCTTGTGTGGATGTCAAGTGCCAATTTTAGAAAAGCTTTCATTTGATGAGTACTTTGTGTCTGGTTCCTATTTGGGCTGACCTTGCTTGTATTTAATTTATGTAGTTAATAACTATTATGAGCTGACTTGTAGCTTTCCTATGTTCTAGAATCTTCTATAAACCATTTTGGAAAGTATTTAAGGAGGTTTAGGATTGAGTTTTATATAGATCAAGAGAACTTAGAATAGTAAGGAGAAGAATGCGAAGTAGGATCATCAAGGATTGTAATTGAATTGTTCTATGGCCATAACCTAGAAGGCATTATAACTGGGCATATGTGTGGATTATCTGATGAATCAATAAGCATTTTGTTCCTTCTTTCCTTGGGTTGCACTTTTGTCGTTGTGTTTCCATTGTGTTGACTCTTGCAGGGTGGATTAGTTAGCTAGGTGTACCTTTGGCCCTAGTTATTATGTTCTTTCCTAACACCAAGTAGTATCAGAGCCAAGTTGTTTCTGAGTGTACAAGCAGATCATCGAAGTGTGAGGTAGTTTGTACCAGGACCTTGGATTGTGTAGAACCCTAATTCAAATTTGGTTGTAGGGTTACAGATCTGTGGATTTGACTTATAACTTGCAAAGGGTTACGATCTTGCAAGAACCTGATTTGTAAAGATGGTTCGAGGTAGAGGAAATGCTAATAATGTAATACTGGATACATTGAGATAAATTGAAGCCAAATTAGATGTTGTGGAGATAGCCCAAAGGAGAAGAGAACATCTTGATGATGTAAGTGATGATGAAGTAGTAGCACCAAAATCTAATCTAGAACCTGAAGAAGATCAAGATGAAGCAAGGTTGCTAAGAGTATTGTCTATGGCACATTCAAAGCCTATTGTAGAAGTTGTTCCTTATGATAGAAAATTGGACACCAATGTTGTGTTAGATTAGATCTCTGAAACGGAGAAGTTCTTTGAGTATGAAAACACTCTTAATAATAGGAAGGTGAAGATTGTAGTTATAAGGTTGACAGGTCATGCCTCAATGTGGTGGGAGCATTTGCAAATTGATAGGAAAAGGAGAGGAAAGGAGAAGATCAAAACTTGGGTGAAGATGGTGAGCAAGGTAAAGAACAAATTCCTCCTTGTTGATTACCAAGTTAGCTTGTTGAGAAAGATGCAAAATCTAAGACAAAGAGACATGAGTGTGAAGGAGTATACTAAGGAATTTTATAGATTGGACATCAAATCTGGACATGTGGTTGATGATGTTGAGAAAATTGCAAGGTACATAAATGGATTGAGATCTCGAATTCAAGATGATAAAAGTTTTCTGAAGTTGGAAAGTGTGGAAGAAGCATATCAATATGCCTTGAAAGCCGAGGAGATCTTGACAAAGAAGCATGAATAAAGACAAAGAGGTAGAGGTGCTAAATTCCAAAGAGGTAAAGATAGATCTTGTGGAGGAAATGGCAGATCTAACAATTTTGTGCAAGACAAGGGAAAATCTAAATGGAAGAATAATGACAAAGGAAATACTAAATGGAAAGGTGGAAATTCTTACCGAGGAGGTACTAGTTATTACCAAGGAAGAGGTAATTCTTATTCTAGAGGTGGTTTTCATGGTAATTGTTTTAGATGTGGTAAAGAGGGACATAGATCCTTTGAATGTAGATCCTCTAAAAATAGACAAGGTGAAAAAAATGTTGTGATTCAAGGAGATGATGACGGTTTACCAAGTGGAATTGAGACTAGTGAAAATTTGATGGTGAGAAGAACCTTATGTAATAAGGAAAGTGATGAGGAACCTATTCTCAGAAGAAGTCTTTTGAAAACTAGATGCAAGATGGCTAGAAAATGTTGCAAGGTAATCATTGACAGTGGAAGTTCCACAAATTTGGCATCAGAAGAATTGGTTAGAAAGTTACAGTTGCAAAGGCTGAAGCATCCTAAACCCTATCATGTTTCATGGATCAAAGATGAACATAAAATATTGGTAAGTGAGCAATGCCTTGTGAAGTTCAAGATTGGACATTACTTTGATGAAGTTTTGTGTGATATTATGCCTATGGATTGTTGTCATATTCTATTGGGTAGACCTTGGCAATATGATAGATATGTTGTACATGATGGAAGTTTGAATTAATATACTCATTGTGTGAATGGGAAGAAGAAAATATTACTACCTTTTATTGAAAGCCCAGATGAGGAAAAGTGTACTACAACAAAATTTTGCATGGTTAATCAAAAATAATTTGAAAAAGAAGTGAAGAGTCAAGTTTGTTTTGCTATAGTTCCTAGAGGACTGAATGATGGTAGTAATGACCAAGCAATAGAAGTTGGTAATGACCAAGTGATGATAGATGGTGGTAGCTGAGTGCTAGAAGAAATTACAAAATTGTTGAATGAGTATAAAGAGATTGTTGTAGAGGATATACCTAATGGTTTACCTCCAATAAGAAGTATAAGTCATTTTAATGGTTCTGATTCCTAGAGCTAGTTTTCTTAACTAAGCACCATATAGATTGACACCTACAGAGAATGAAGAACTTAATAGGAAATGAATTAGTTGTTGTAAAAGGGATTAATCAAAGAAATTTTGAGTCCATGTGTTGTACCTATTGTATTAGCACCTAAGAAGAATGGAGAATGGAGAATGTGTACTGATTCCAGAGATATTAACAAGATCATAGTGAAATATAGGTTTCCTATGCTAAGGATGGATGAGATAATGGATTATTTAAGTGGAGCAAAGTATTTTACCAAGATTTATTTGAAGAGTGGCTATCATCAGATTAGAATCAGAGAAGGTGATGAGTGGAAAACTACTTTCAAGACAAAAGATGATTTGTATGAATGGTTGGTTATGCCTTTTGGTTTGACTAATGCACCTAGTACTTTCATAAGGTTGATGAATGAAGTTTTGAAAAGATTCTTGGGTAAGTTTGTGATTGTTTATTTGAATGATATTTAGATATTTAGAAAGACTAAGGAATAACATCTTGAGCATGTTAGACAAGTATTGTAGAGGTTGGAAGAAGAGAAGTTGTTGATTAATTTGAAGAAATGTTCTTTTATGCAAGAGGAGATTGTGTATTTGGTATGTATGATTTCAACTAATGGTTTAAAGATGGATCCTAAGAAGGTTAAAGAAATTTTGGAATGGCCTACACCTAAGAATGTGAGTGTGGTAAGATCATTTCATGGTTTGGCTAGTTTTTACAGAAAGTTTATAAAAAAATTTAGTTTTGTTTGTAATACTATGACTAAGACAATGAGAGGAGATAAAAAGGAATTTAAGTGGACATGTGGAGCTAATAAGAGGTTTGAGACTTTGAAACAAAAGGTTGTTGAGTTACCTATATTGGCTTTGCCTGATTTCAATAAGGTATTTCAAGGTGAATGTGATACAACTGGTAGTGCAATAAGAGCTATATTAAGTCAAGAAGGTAAGCCTGTTCCTTTCATTAGTGAGAAATTGAATGATGCTAAAAGGAAGTATTCTATGTATGATGAAGAATTTTATGCTATTGTTCAATCCTTGAAGAAGTGGAGACATTATTTGATTCCTAAGGAGTTTCTATTGTATACTAATCATAAAGCTTTACAATACTCAGGAAGTCAACATCAATTGAACTAAAGACATATGAAGTGGGTTGAGTATTTGCAAAGTTTTACATTTTTGATTAAGCATAAGATTGGAGTTACTAATAGGGTTGTTGGTGCATTGAGTAGAAGAAGTTCTTTATTAATTGAGATGAAGGTTGAAGTTCTTGGTTGTGATGAAATGAAAGAGTTGTATGATACTGAACCTGATTTTTTTGAGGCATGGATAGAGTGCAAAGCACCAAATCTGATAGATCACATAAGTAAGTATGATGAATATTTCATTCAATAAGGTATGTTGTTTAAAGGAATTTAGTTGTGTATCCCTAGAAGTTCTATGAGGTTGAATATGATTAAGGAAAAGCATAGTGGTGGATTGGCTGAATATTTTGGAATTGATAAAATATTGAGTTTGCTAAAGGAGAAGTATTATTGGCCAAAAATGTATAAGGATGTTCAAAAATTTGTAAAGAGTTATGGAGTTTGTCAAATTGCAAAAGAAATAAGTCAAAATACTGGTTTGTATACACATATTTTTGTTCCTAGGAAACCTTTGACTGACATCAATATGGATTTTGTTCTTGGATTGCCTAAAACAATGAAGGGGTATTATTCTAAATTTGTTGTGGTGGAAAGATTTTCTAAAATGGCTCATTTTATACCATGTAAGAAGACATCAGATGTTGAGCATGTTGCTAAAATTTCCTTCAAAGAGATTGTGAGATTGCATGGATTAGCAAGACGTATTATTTCTG
This sequence comes from Cupressus sempervirens, assembly GCA_028749045.1. Lineage (NCBI taxonomy): Eukaryota > Viridiplantae > Streptophyta > Pinopsida > Cupressales > Cupressaceae > Cupressus > Cupressus sempervirens. The sequence goes on along the minus strand of CM053788.1, from coordinate 272,566,604 downwards.
ATAGAGACAGTAAGTTTCTTGGTTATTTTTGGAATACTTTGTGGAGGAAGATGGGTACTGAGTTGAGGTTTAGTTCTACATTCCATCTACAGATAGATGGACAAGTAGAGGTTGTGAGTAGAATCTTGGGTAATTTTTTTAGATGTTTGGTTGGGAATAAGCTAAGTAATTGGGAAATGGTATTGGCACAAGCTAAATTTGCTTATAGTAATTCTATGAATAGGAGTACGGGGAAGACACCTTTGAGATTGTTACTAGAATGAAGCCTAGAGGAGTATTAGATTTGAGAATGTTGCTAGTGAAGAAAAGAGAAGTGTTTTAGGAGAAGAATTTGTTGATTTTATGGAGTCTTTGCATAAGGAAGTAAAGTTGAGGTTGGAACAAAGTAATCAAAAGTACAAGGAGAATGCTAATAAGTCTAGAAGACATCATGTTTTTGAAATTGGTGATGAGGTGATGGTTCATTTGAAGAAAGGAAGATTTCTAGTTGGAAAACACAATAAACTGAAGATGAAAAAGTTTGGACCTTGTAAGATCTTGAAGAAGTTTGACAATGGTAATGCTTATGAAGTTGAGTTACCTTATGACATGGATATATCTCCTATATTCAATATTGCTGATTTATATAAGTATCATGCATCAGATGATGAAGTTACTATACTTGATGATTATCCTAAGAAGCAGATTAAAGAAGTTGAACAAATATTGAACCAAAGAGTTGGTAAGAGTACAAGAACAAAAGATTACTATGAATATCTGGTGAAGAGGAAGAATAGAACAGTTGAAGACACTACATGGATTTCTTAGTCTGAGTTGGATTTATCTTAGGTTGTGACATCTCAATGATTCAGGAGAATCATTGCTTCCAACTTTGGTTGTTTGATGCAGGAGCATCCTGAGTTGCCTTGTAATCTTGCACTTTTGTTCATTCAGCTAGTTGCTGCCAAGCTCCAGTTATTGCCGAGCACCAGTTTTCTATGGTTGTCAAGTTCTTAGTTATTGCTAAGTGATTCCTTTGGATACTGAGTGATCCTTTGGTTTTCAAGTGCTTCCTTTGGTTTTCGAGTGTTCCTTTGGTTGTCGAGTGGTCCTTTGGTTACCGAGTTCTCTGTGATTATCGAGCATTGGAGGATGTCAAGTTCGTAGTTGTTGCTAAGTGATTCTTTGGATGTTGAGCTTGTGTGGATGTCAAGTGCCAGTTTTGGAAAAGCTTTTATTTGCTGAGTAGTTTGTGTCTAGTTCCTATTTGGGCCAACCTTGCTTGTATTTAAGTTATGTAGTTAATAACTATTGTGAGCTGACTTGTGGCTTTCCTATGTTCTAGAATCTTCTATAAGCCATTTTGGCAAGTATTTAAGGAGGTCTAGGATTGAGTTTTAGATAGATCAAGAGAACTTAGAATAGTAAGGAGAAGAATGTGAAGTAGGATCATCAAGGATTGTAATTGAATTGTTCTATGGTCTTAACCTAGAAGGCCTTATAGTTGGGCATGTGTGTGGATTATTTGATGAATCAATAAGCATTTTGTTCCTTCTTTCCTTGGGGTTTCTCTTTTATTGTCATGTTTCCACTGTGTTGACTCTTGCAGGGTGGATTGGTTAGTTGGGTGTGCCTTTGGCCCCAGTTATTATGTTCTTTCCTTGCACCAAGAAGACCATCTTCATTGCTAACAAGCAATTTATCAAAATTCTTTATTGTTCCTAAACATCTACATGAGTACACCCAAGAAGGTCCTCATTTCCTCATGCATTAAATGAATCCAATATTACAAAATGCCCCCTAATAAATAATAGTTCAAGTGAAATAAACACATGAACAATGAGAAAGAAAAAGAGGAATCTACTTACCAATAGGCATTTCCACTGCATCTGCCATTGTGGTACATGTTGCCAAATTTGTAGTTGGCAGTGCCTCTTTAATTATGTTCCTTGTAGGAAGCAAAGTAGTGAATAGAGGATCAATGGTAGGAGCTAGAAAATGAGATTGTTAGAGCACAATAAAACAAGATTGTTAGAGCTATTAAAAAAAATATTGTTTGAGCAAAACACAAGTGTAGGATAGAACATGCGATGTACTTGAACCACTTGAAGTATCATCCTCTAGGGCATCGTCCCTATACGTCCTCAACATCCTCTATAAAAATAACACATGCATTTTATTTAATGACATAAATAAAAGAGTATACTATAAAAATTGTTATTGAACTTTTGTTATAATTAAAAACTACATTAATACTTACTATATATGTACGAACCAGGTTCATCAACCTATCCTTTGTCTTTTGTAATCTAGGAGTGTGAGGTTGATTTGATGCCAATTGCATTATCCTTCTTCCTACAACATGAATCACCTTTTTCACTATAGCCACAGGATCAGCAGCTGATACAAAATCAATAATAAATTCATGCAGCTCATCGTACGGCTCCTTGTCCTCATGGACTACTTTTTCCTTTCCCTTATCCTGATCAACACTCATTTATGAGAGAAATGTTATTAGCTCTATATTTAAAATCAATTTAAAATAGTAGTGAAGAAAAAACATAATCAAGAATATGCATTAACATATTTCTTGTATCTAATTTGTACAACAACAATGAGTTTTACCTATCAGAAAGAAGAGCCATCACCACCATGCATATCCTATGGCTATTGATCCATATTGTAGCCCTGCATTTCAAAAAAAAAATCATTGAGACATTTTAAAACACATGTGCTATTATTCTAAGTTAGCAAAAATAATATTAAAATTTAATGGTGTGTTGGATTCATTGATTGGAGTTAATTTTGAATGTACATAGTACATACCACCTCACCCATGATAGTGGCTTTGTTTGTATCTATGTGATTCAAATTGTAATCAATAAGAATCTCTTCATCTCCATGTATTAATTTTATTGCACATAAAAATACACGATTTTGCTAGTGTGCCTCAAATATGCAATTGAGTCACTTCTTAGTTGATGCAGGTCGTCTACTATTTATAAAACCTACAATATCCCTTGATTTTTTTGGCCTTTTGTCGATGTATATAGCTACTATTTTAGTTTGTTCACTAACTTTTTGTTGTATATAATGTTCTACGAGTGCATACCTACACATACTTTTTTTATATCTAACAATTTGCATCTATCTACTATAATCATAACAAGGACCGACATATTCCATCATTTCAACAACCTTGTTGTAAGAGACCGTTATTCCATCTATGGAAAATAGGCCCAAACCATGTAATGAGGATGGTGCAATGTGATATATACTCTTTCCAACACCAAAAATAGTATTTATTGGAGGAAGTTCATTGGGGACCCATTGTTTCTATAGATGTGTGTACCTAAAGGGCACATAAAAGTCTCCTTCACTCTCATCATCATAAGAACATGACCTCCCTTGAGAAAGGAAAAATTTCATGTGCTTATTTTATTTATTTATGATATTTTGACCTCAAGTTGATCTCCTTGATTTAGACATACTAGATGTCTCACTTTCTTCTTCCATTCCTATACTTTCCTCGCTCGAGGAAGACAAATCTAATAAATACCTACTTGTTGGTACCTACACTCCATGAAATAAGAAAGATAGGTGGCAATGAGAGATATTTTACAAATGGTAAGAGACATTAATCTCTATGGGGTGTACTGATTCAAACCTGATGATCTGTGAGACTGTGTGGGATGGTCATGAAATGGATTTGGGTTTTTGCAATAGTAAATCAATTGGCTTATGTTCAGCTAAAAAATCCATGATACATATACTCAAAATTACATCAAATATTAGCATCACATAGGAATTATAAATAGTAAAAGGTACATGACAAGTTAATAAAATTAATCATTGATCTATAAAGAACTAAATATTGAATAGCATAGGCATTGATCACATAACTATATATTTCATTCTTCTCATTGATAATCAAACCCACCTCCAATGTTAGCTAATCAAACCCCCCCATCATTGATAATATTCTTCATCCATCTCATCAATAGGATCATCATCATCATCGACATTATCACCACCACTATCCTATTCATTGTCATTGCCATTGTCATCGTCATCATTATCATCATCCTCATCCTCATCATCATCCTCATCATCATGATCAATAGAAGCATCATCATCATGATCACTAACAACATCAGGAGCATCATCAACTAACTCTCGATCATGATCCACTTCTTCCTCATCATCAATATCTTCTTCTTCCATCACATTATACTTTTTTGGCCTTCCCCTTGGATCATGTCTAATAAAAAATGACCAACCCAATTTATGTGGAACCTTTGAGTAAAATACTTTCTCATATTAGCTTAAAAGAACATAGGGCTCATCTCCAACTGGCTTAAACAACCTTGTATTAATCATTGGAAATCCATTCTGATGCTCAATAATAGTTTTATCAGGATCATTTTGATTGAGTCATAGTTTGTACCACTTGACAAAAAATAGAACTAATTTAAAGGAATTAAAGTCATAGTTAAGTATCAACCAAAATTCCATAGTATTGATTTTGAGATTCTTGAGGATCTAAGTCATTTCTAGATGAAAGATTGGTCACCTGGAAGACTACACTTATCCTAGAATCACAAGTTCTCTTCATGTCATCTAAATCTTTGATGCAAAATTTACAACCACTGTATAACATAGCCTTGTGGTGTTTTACCTACAATAATGTCAAACATGTATACATTATTGTATCATGAGTTCAAAAACATACAGTTGATTAACAAACTTCTAAGTGTAATAACTCAAAAATGGTCATCTAGACTATGAGCCCCCTTTCTAACATTTTCGCATAATTTATCTAATGCTTAACCTTGATCAAATCCCCAAAAATCTATTTATTTGATTTTATCCTATAGTTTGTCCACTTTAGCCTAATTTCATATTTAATTAAAATAACATGTCCCCCTTTTATAAAATAAAATTCCTCACCCATCTCTTATCCTAAGTTTCACACACAAAAGCATTTCTCTTATTTAAAAATAAAAGAAAAGACATTTATGTCCCACACGGGGGACAAAAGTCAACTCTTCATCATGATTGGTGGAAATTCTTGTGCACATGGATCACTCCCACTTTCAAACTTACCCTTGATTACATGAATCTTGTCTCATGATCTCTATCGTCCATTTCTCTTTAAAAGGGAGAGCTCTCTCCTTACTTCAAAAAAATCCACTCTTTTACTAATGTTCTATTGCAAAATTGAAGATCTCATACTTATGGACCTCCTATTCTTCTATCTTCTATTCTTCATTCATCGTGTTTCGCATTCATTTTAGTTTCTCTCATTCTTATAGATTAAATCATCTAGTCTAAATAGGGGTTGTAATAGTTATTTTCTAGTTTAGCTTGCATTCTAATTTCTCTCGTTTAGCTTTAATTTGCATTAAATTCATTCTAAATTCTTGGATGCTATCATTCTTGCTCCCATATTTGAATCTCTCATTCCATGGGGCACCTTGCAAGGGTTGCATAGTCTAGTTCATTTGAGAGCCAATATCTCATAGCCTTTTCACATCATAGATAGAGAGATATAAGCCACCTCTTGAGATGCCCTCTTTCATGGGTGTTCTCAAGAATAATGGTCTATAGAAGTATGACACTTTTTGTACACACATTTTAGGCACCCATTGTGGGGATAGAACCATGTTTTTAGCTCTATTTTCTTGCTAGTAATTTAGTTGCATTCTTATGTCTGGTTTTTTATAGTAGCATATTGGATCTAATCAAGTGATTTTGTAGGTTTATCACTTTGGTTTTAAGGCTAACCCTTGTGCAGATTGGTTTGAAGGCTACAATCCTATATTTTCAAAGATTTGAGCATATCTTCCAAACCACTTTGATTTTGGATCTAAATTTTTTTTACAACCTGGGGATGCATCTGAAACATCTCCGTCTTATTCGTAGATTGCTTTGAGTTGATTTGTGTCTGTTACAATTTTTTATTTTTTATTAAAAATTGTTTATAGTAAAAAATTAGCATTTTTTTTGGAAAACTCTACATGTTCTAAAAGATCTTTAAATTATACAAGGGATCAGTCCTTTGTATTTTGAATTTAAAGATCATATTAGGGCTCAACAATGCAATTTAATAAATGTTGTCTATTTTGACAAAATGGGTCCCTAGGGCATAAATGAAGAGATATTGCTAAATTTCTTTCTTTTTTAGAAATCTCTCTAGTTTTCAGCATGGGTATTTTATTTTCATTTCTATTTTTGGAGCTAAAATAATAGTAAACAAATCAAATCTTGTTGACTAGGTCAAAAACAAAAAGTGAAAAAGAAAGCATTTGTGATTAGTTTGCAAATTTATTTGCATATGCTTGATTGGAAGACAACTTGGATTTTTGAGGCAACTAATCACTTTGTGTTACAAGTGTTAGTTATTATTCCCTAACCTTGGTTATTTTGTAGGGAGTTTCTCATTTCATTGCTAAAATGAATGCTTGTCAAAGATAAAAATTGCAAAAAGGGCTACTAACACTCATTTACAGGGCTGCCTGAAGAAAATTTTTTTAAAAAACAAAAAAGTGTTTTTTTACTTTAGTTCTTTTTATGTACGATATTATAATAGTTATTTTTCATTTCTAGGCACATAATTTCTTATTTTACTAAATTTTGTCACTTGGTAGGAAAGTATGCTCTTCACCTTTGGGTGAATCAAAAATCTTGACCCATTTGATATGCCAAGGTGAAGTAAGGTGTACATGAACATTTCTTGGTGTATTTTGGGGAAGCAATTAGAATAGGAGAGTATGATCTTCACCCTTGTAGTGAATCTGAAATCTTGACCTCCAAAAGTGGATCCATCTTGTGTAGTTTAGCATTCTTTAGCGGGCATGCTCTTGAGAGATCAAGAGGAATGACACAAGTGGGTACAAGTGAACCTAATTCTTCCAACCTACTATAAACTCAAGGCTATCGAGGACACAAAACCTTGGTGGACATAGTGCTTGTCTTCATCTGATGAGATTACTTGCAAGATTGGGACCATGAGGAAATCACTAGATAAGAATGCTTAAGGTACTCTTGTGGCTATGAGGTCCATTACTTTTCACAAGGTAAGGAGTCTCGTATCAGAGAAAAGGTGTAACTATGAATGGAAGCCCTTACTAGATACCTTAGGATTAGAGGCTACTGTAAGCCATTCCTCCACGGCCAAAATTTGAATTTCAAATGGCAAACATATCTAATGGTCATATGGACTATTCAAATTTGAATTTTTTATGAGGTCAAATGGATGCTAATTTTTTGAGCATTATTTTCCTAAATCTAACCTTACCCTATTGATTTTCATATTGCTTTCTCTGGCATTTTAAGTCACAATGGTGTGAAGTCCCCTTCACCAACTAGTTGCAAGTGGTTAACACTTAACACTTAGATAAGTCATGATGTCACAAAATAGTTAAAATCCATGGTTAGAGCATCTTTGGAGTATTTCATTCTAAGCTACCAGTAACCATTTTCAAAGGATGCAGGCACTTTCTATTGGTTGATCTCAACTGTCAAATCTTGTTCGGTCAATAGCAGGCATATGTGCACTATTGAAAGTGCAAGATCTTTAGCCATTATAGGTAAATGAAAGTGTGACACATGTCAGCCTTGGGGACCCAAATGGTAGAGCCAAAACAAAGGAAGGATGAATCAAGGTTTTTCATGTGGTGCTTTCCAGGTACAATTGAAGCCCAGCAGGAAATGGTAGGACCAATTTTTGAATGACTTTCATTTATTCATAAATAAAACTAAATGCTCTCATTTGACATTTTTCTTTTGATGGATCTGAGTTGGTTAAGTTAAAAGGTTTCCATAATCCCTTGACCCACACAGTCACAATAGTTAAAGAGGTAACTGTGGTTAAGGCTACGAAGCAACAAATACCTTTGTTTTTTGGTTTGTGGGGTTAAGTTTCCAACTCCAAGTTAAGGTGGCGATGATGTACATGCAGTACAAAGTGTTTCAAAATTTTCACAGTCGCATCATCACAAGGCATAAAATGCTAATGATTAGTCTATTTTTAAGGAATCATTCATCAAATAAGTATAAAGATGTTTTAGTCAATGAGTTCTTTCAAAAAGGTTTCAGTGGCTCAAGTCATGATGGCACGAAAGGCAGGGGCAATTTCAATTCAAATCTCAATCATCCGATCTTAGTTGATCTACAGCCTACCTATGCATGCATTTTGAAGGTGCAAGATCTTTAGCCATTGTAGGAAAATGTTGTTCTAGCACATGGAATGGTGGGCCATGCATATGAGCTTCCTTCATTACTTGGTCACCAAAGTTAAAGTCTTACCCATGGTTTAGGTTGTGAGGCTGCAAATGCCTTCATCGCTTAGTCGTTGGGGTTTATGGTTGGTTAAGGGAGCAAGCTATGAAGCAAAAAATTACCTAAAAGTGCATCATCGCATGGTTAAGTGGAAATATTAGATATTAAGTTGTGATTTTTTGATACATCCAGTTTGATAATCAAGTTCATATTTCGCCCAGTCATAGGAATTTTATGTTATGTAAACAAGGGGCTACAAGGATACAACTATGGAATTGCATTGATCCTGCATCATTGTGCAGTTAGAAGTTTGTTAAGCCTAACCACGATGATGATGCAAAGGGCTATAATCACACAATCATAGGGTCATGATAGTTAGAGAAATAATGTTATGTTAAGATACGAAGTGGCAATTGATAGTTAGTTTGATGGTGTCATGACTTCACAAGGCTAAAATAGTTAATAAAGATAAAGGTGGTGATACTATAGCTAATCCAGGGCACAAGTCAACATAAGTTTTAATGCTAGGGTGATGTGGTAAAATATTTTAAATGTCATTGGGCCACATGGCAAGTTGAATGGTTGTCTTTTGTTTGACTTGTTGACATATCTTATCTGGCAATGATCAAAACACATAACCAATGAATCTAAATGACCAAATCAATCTTCCTGATTTTCTATAACTACTATTTTGTGTTCCCCATGCTTGGCAAATGAATATTTGTCGTTCTACAGCTTAGGGTTATCTATCTACCCAATCTTCCAGTTATGGTCATCATTTTTGTCCCTTCTAGAGTTGAATGTGCAACATAGGAATCAACTTTTTGCATATGGGTGCGCACCTAATCAGATCACTTCAGATTTGTAGTGATTGTTCTCTGTAACCTTAATGGAATTGTTTGGTTGATTTTGGCTTCTAGTAGAAGTTTCTCGGTTATGCTTGAACTATAAAAGTAAGTTTTGTACTCTTTCCAAGTGTTGATCTTTTCTTTGATTCTATAACATTGTATTTCTATGCTCTACTACTATAATTTCCTTTACCTTTGAGTTAATATACTCCTCTATTGTATCTCTTTCTTCCATTAGTATACTATGCAATACCTTCTTGCCTTTGTGTTAATGTATTGTCTTCGTTTCTCAACTGTATGATTGTATAATTGGATTTTTTGAATGATATAAAGTGAAGTTTCTTCCTTATAGCATTCTTTTGGTTTCTAATCTATATATAGTTGTTGGATTAACTAAGGATTGAATATGTATACTTTGAGGTTATATTAATGAATTATGCATTCTTGGGTAAAAAAAGGGTTGAACATACTATTTGGTGTATCACCTTCCTCTTAGATTAGAATAGGTAGTTTTCTTTCATGCATTGCTTCTCTCTTTTCCTCTCAAGGACTACTTAGGTGTGTCCTAATAGTAAGGAAGTTGGCCTTCTCCAAAGACTCAATCTCGTTGTTCAAGTCCCACAACTTGGAGATTGTTTCCATGTTTCACAAGGTTGGCTTTAGGTAAAAAATTTAGGCAAGGGTGCAAGCTTTTGTTTCAACATTTTTTGGCATGCCCAGTGGGACTCTCATATTGAGGCATTTTAAGTTTACTAGTGTTAAAGAAGATAACTACAAATATATGTTGAGAAGATAGTGTTGCTCTTAGTATTCCAGGCCTTCAAGAGGCTCATTTTCAAGTACTTGGTGACTCTATCTCTACGTTTTGGTTTCTAGACCATTTTTTTTGTGATTCATGCCCGAAGCTCACACAAGGGCATCTTCTAGAGGTAATTTTCAATACACTGAGCTTCCATTCTCAAACCCTAGAAAGAAAAAAGCTAGACTCTCTCTATCACCAGTAAGGAGTACTAAAGAAGTACATACACCAACAAGATCCATCTCTACCCCTCCTGTTGATAGATCATAGCCTAGAATACCATCTTCTCATATAAATAGATCACTTGCTTATATGTCTATAACACATGCTTTTGCCACCTTCAATGGTGGAAGTCTTCTCCTTCCAACTTAAAGACATGATATTTGAGTTGCTACAATTAAAGTATAACTAAATTTACTGGTGAAACTTCCATTTCTCCATTAGAACACATTCAAGAAGTTTCAAATGTCTGCAATATACATGGTGTTGGATAGGATGATGTTGTTGTTAGACTTTTAGCTTCATCACTAAAGGGAAAGGCCTTGCAATGGTATAGAGGTTTGGCTCCTAATTCTATTATTGGTTGGGATGGGTTAGGAGTTGGGCTTTGTAAAAATTTTGAAGATAAGAGTGATCACCTATCACTCTTGTAGCAGCTAACAACTATCAAGAGGGCACCCCATGAGTACATGACTAATTGTAATTATAGATTTCAGAAAACATGGGATAGAATACCCACTATAGTTAAGCCTTCTCCTAGTAATGCTTTCTTGTATTACCTCAGAGCCTTTAATAGTGATATTGCTACCAGCTTACAATCCATGGGAGGAGATACTTTTCCTAATGCCTATGAAATTGCCATAAGGGTAGAGAATATATTGATTCAAGGAGGAAAATTAGCTCCAAGGCTTCCAATGCCTTTCTTCCCAGATATGCCCAATCACCAGCCCATAGTAGCCCCTATCCCTACTACCTGCACAAGCCAAGCTCTTGCTCTTGCCCTAGTAGCCTCCACATCTTCCAATGACTTTGGAGAATTGAAAGACATGATGCAAGCCTTGATTTTGAGTAATCAAAAGTTGTAGGATCAGGGCTCTAAGATAGGCAAGAAGCTACAAGATCAAGAAAAGAAGCTGGAGGACAATTTTTCAGTAGTCCAAAAGATGAGCAACAAGGTGGTGAGGCCTCCCTAGCCTTATTCTCAAAACCCTACATATAATAGGCCTATTAGCAATACCTCTACAACAAATATAAACCCAAATCTAGTAAGGGCATTAGTTCCCCAAAATAATCTTGCTTAAGACCAAGACTTTTATTCCTCCTACAATTATTCATGTAGTCATTGCATGTGCCAAAAGGAAAAATCATACCTAGCTCTATCCACTCAAGACCAAGCATCAAGATAGTAATATAATGCCCCTCAAGCTACTAATGTTGCCCATTTGCAACACCAAGGTGAGTACTCTTTCATGAATCATCAACCAGGAGATCATTTCCATACCAATCAGGATGCCATAGCTCACAACACCAAAAGTAAGAGGAGCTACTAAGGATGCTATCCCTCCTCCACCTAATCAAGCTTCAACTTTAGGAGTTGCTCCTCATGTTCTAATGATGAATACATAACCAAGTGTGGCTACCCAACATCAACAAACCAAAAATAGAGGGAAGCTTAATGAATCTCAACCTACTCATGTTCATTCATCTACCCCTGTAATTCCTAAAGCTTCAATCAGGACAGCTGGTGTTCCTCAAGTAACATTGTGGACCAAATGAAGAGGACAAATGTTAGTGTTACTATGTGGGATTTTGTTACTACTATGCCATCACAAAGGGTGCTATTACAGTAGGAGATAGAAAACATGAGGATAGAAGATTAGTCAGCTACTCTAATGAATGTTACAAGCCTAGTGTAGCCAATAAAAGAGGGAGAATCAAGTAACAAAAGAAGACCTCCTTTTTACGTCTCTTTAATCATAGGAGATAAACTAGTCCATAATTTAATGATTGATTTAGGGGCTAGTAGTTCTATAATGCCTAGGTGTCTAGCTGACCTCATGGGTATCAAGTATGAGCCAATGATTATAGATGTACTCTAGTTAGATGGCAGCTCTATCAAGATAATAGGAATCTTGAAAAATGTAGAGATGACATTGCATGCTTGACCTGGTTGTACTATTACCCAAGATATATTAGTAGCTAAGGTTAAACCACATTTTTCCATCTATCTTTTTAGAGACTTTACTACATAAATAGGTGGCTATATTTCATCTAACTGGTCATATATGTTTTTTAGAACAAGATATGGAACAAAAGCTTCCATAAGAGCAAGGCCTCTAGCCCTCAATCATATAGAGAGCTACACCCCTAGCCCCATCAATATGAATTACACTATCCGTGAGATAGATGATAAAGACATGGCCCAAGAGCCTACTACTTCTTTGGTAGAAGTCCCTAACTATCTCTTGGATGAGTGGGTTTGATCCAATGCAAGAGGCTGGGGAGACAAGTCTTGGAACCTATTGCATACTTGAGGAAGAGGCCCCTATTCACAATCTTATAAAGACAAAAGAAAGTATAAGAGGATTCTAGAGTTTGTTATTTGATGGCTCAAGGAACAAAAATGGCCCAGGGGCTAGTGTCATGTTGATTTCCCCTAAATTGAAGAGATATTATTTCTCTTATAGACTCCAATTTAGCTACACCAATAATGTAGTAGAGTATGAAACACTGATTTAGGGCCTTCAATTGGCCCAAAGGAGAGGAATCAAATCCTTGAAGGTATATGGGGATAGTGATTTAGTTGGTCATCAAGTCAAAAATCAAAATATTACAAAGAACAACCTTCTCAAATAATACAAGCATAGGGTATGGGACTTGCTTGAGGGATTTCAAGTATTCAACATCTAGAGAATCCCTAGGAGAGAAAATAAACATGTTGATAGGCTTGCAAAAATTGGTGCTTCTTATGATGTACCAAATCATGTTAAATATGAAAAGGAGCAGTACATCAGAGTGGTTGTAAGACCTACAATCCTAGACAATAATACCAACTAGCAGGTTTTTTACTCTAATGTGAAAATTGTAAATTTTCTACAAAATGAGGCAGAATTCTCAAATAGGAACTAGTCCAAACTACAGAGCCAGTATGGTGATCAAATCATCAACCTTATCTCTAACAAGTTACCCAAGGGTTTAATCACCTTAGAGAGTGTCTTCAATCTTGATGACCAGGCAAGGAGTAGAAGTATGAATTTAGCTTCCAACAAAGATGATCACATACTAGTTGTTGTTGCTAAGGGAAGGGCTCTCAATATGGGAAAGGTATGTTCTAAAATTGAACAAGAATGTTTTTTTCATCTATGTCAAGAGTTTAATGATATATTTTCTTGGACATAGGATGATTTAAAGGGTTTTGACCCAAGTTTATTTCAACATACTATAGATTTGAATGATAATGCCAAACCTGTTAGACAAAAATAGAGGCTAGTTAATCCTATAATCGAGCCAATAATGAGAAAGGAGTTATCCAAGCTAATAAAGGCCAATATAATTTTACCTATTAAGCATTCCTCTTGGGTACCTAACCTTGTTCTTGTTAGGAAGAAGAGTGAAGAGATTAGACTATGTGTAGATTTTAGAGATTTGAATAAGGCCTCTCTCAAGGGTCACCACCCTCTGCCTTCCATGGAACAAATATCATCTAAAGTTCATAGTTCAGAAAGAATTTCTTTCTTGGATGGGTTTTCAAGTTACAACCAAGTATTGGTTCAAGAGTCTGACAGATATAAGACAACCTTTACAACTAAGTGGGGCACCTATGCCTATAGTAAAATGCCCTTTGGGTTAACTAATGTAGGTGCTACCTTCCAAAAGGAAATGGAGATGGCTTTCAAGAATCTACTTGAAACTTTTGTGTTGGTTTACCTTGATGATATCACAGTATATTCAAAGAATGTGGTAGACTATTTTGGCCATCTAAAGCAAGTGTTCATTAAATGTAGAGAATATGGTGTATCCCTAAAACAAAGTAAATGTGTGTTTTCCACTAATCAAGGGAAATTTCTAGGACATAGTGTATCCAAGGATGATTTAACCATCAATCTAGAGAGAAAAAAATCAATCCTTTCTCTTTCACTTCCTAGTCATAAGAAGGGGTTGTAGAGCTTCCTTGGTAGAATCAACTTTGTGAGAAGGTTTATCCCTAATCTTGTTACCATGGTCAAGCCTCTCACAACCATGCTAAATAAGAACATGGTGTTCACCTGGACAAAGGAGGGAGGATCCTATTTTGAAAAGATAAAGGCAACAATAGCATTAGCCTCCACCCTTATCAACCCCAATTTTGATAAGGACTTCATTCTCTATACTTTAGGGGGTGAGTCAAGAATCTCAATTGTTTTGTTTCAGTTAAATTATACAAATGAAGAACAACCTATAGCCTTTTTTAGTGAGGGGCTAAAGGACTATGAAGATAAATAGAGCTATGTTGAGAAGCAAGCTCTTGCAATCATAAGATGTCTAAAGAAATTCAAGCATCTTTTGTCTCACAACAAATTCTAACTATTGGTCCCTCATGCAAGTGTGAATGACTTCCTCCTAAGCAAGGATATCAATGAGAAAAAAGCTAGGTGGATCACCAAGGTTATGGAATATGACATTGATATCTAGATCACGAAGCTTGTAAGGGGAAAGGGTTGTGTAGATAGATGATTTCATTTAAGGAAATGACTGAGGACATTGCACTAGTGTTGACAAATGAGCAATCCATAGGAGATGAAAATTCAAACAATTGGATGCAGGAAATGACAAATTTCTTGTTAGGAGAAGGATATCCATAGGGGTTAAGTGGGACCAAAAGGAGACAATACAGATTACAATTTATCCCTTTTGCCCTAGTGGATGGGGTTCTTTTCAAGAAGGATCTAAATGGGGCCTTACTAAGATGTATCGACCCTAATCAGGTAGATAAGATGGTTAAAGAATTTCATGATGGCCCTAATGGTGGCTACTTCTCAACTAGGACAACATCTATGAAGGTCATGAGAGCTAGTTATTATTGGCCAACTTTTTTCCATGACTATTATAGGTATATAAGGAAATGTGAGAAGTGTGCTTTCTTTTCAAGCAAACAGAGATTAGTGGCTCTTCCCCTGCATCCTATTAAGGTTGATCAACCATTTTCCCAATGGGGGCTAGACTTTATTGGTCCAATAAATCCACCTTCTAGCTCTGGTCACAAGTGGATCTTAGATGCAATTGATTATTTTACATGGTGGACAAAAGTAGTAGCCTTGAAGGATGCCGCAGAGGCCTCAGTAGTGGAATTCCTTAATGGAATTGTTACTAGGTTTGGTACTCCTTCAAAAATAATATTAGAAAATTCTAAGTCCTTTTTTGGGACTCATATTTTCTCTTGGACAATTGATCATGGAATATATTTGAGTACATATTCAAATTACTATCCCAAGGAAATGGTTTGGTTGAGTCCTCTAATAAGAACTTGATCAGAATCATGAGGAGGACAATTGAAGATAATCAAAGGTGATGGCATTTAAAGCTAAGAACAACCCTTTGGGCTAACAAGATCACACCTAAGAGGGCTATTGGGAACTCACCTTTCATGTTAGTTTGTGGAAGGGAAGCAAGGCTTCCTTTCTCACTTGAGTTACCCCCCCTAGAGTTAGTTCATCAATTGGAGCTAATTGAAGATGATGCCATAACTATCAGGATGGTAGAATTAATGGAACTAGAAGAGAAAAGTTAACATGTTATGCAAAATCTTGAGGGACATCAATAGTAGGTCAAGAGAAGTTTTGACAAAAAAGCAAAAGCTAGGGTTTTTAGAGAGGGAGACCTTGTGCTCAAGTGGGATGCAGACAGAACCAAGCTAGGCAGACACTCCAAATTTGATGCTACATGGAGTGGCCCTTATGTTATCACCAATTGCAAAGAGGCCAATACCTTCCAACTATCCAGGGCTAATGGTGATGTTCTACCCATTCTAGTTAATGAGATTTACCTCAAACCTTATTTCTAGAGAGGGTTAGGATTTTCTTTATATATTTAATAGTCTCTTGTTTTCTAATAAGTGCATGATCACATGTTTTTTCTTCTAGAGATAGTAGGTTTTGAGTTTGCAGTTGTAGAGGAGGTAGAGTTTTCTTTTGTTTTGCAGTTGCAGAGGTTGTATTTTTTTATTTTTTTGGTTTTGTAGAGAAGTTTCCAATTTTTTGTGACTCGATGGTCCAATGGATGCTTAAAGGCCATTGATCTTATGCCTAGTAGGCTGACATCCACCTTGAGTCATCAAAATTGTTAGCCATTCCCCCCCCCCCCCCCCCCCTCCCTGCCAAATTTTGAATTTCAAATGGCAAACATATCTAACGGTCATATAGAATGTTCAAATTTGAATTTTCCACAAGGTCAAATGGATGCTAATGTTATGAGCCTTATTTTCCTAAGTCTAATCTTAACCTTTTCATAATGCTTTCTCTGGCATTTTTAGTCATGATGGTGCAAAGTCCCCTTCATTGCCCAATCATAGGTGGTCAACACTTAACACTCAGACAAGTTGCAATGGCACGAAATAGTTAAACTCCACAATTAGCACATCTTCAAAGAATTTCATGCTTGGCTATTAGTAACTATTTTTAAAGGATGTGGGCACTTTCTGTTGGCTAATCTCAACTGTTAGATCATGTTTGATCAACAACACACATACACACACTTTTGAAAGTACAAGATCTTTAGCCATTGTGGGGAAATGATAGTGCAACACATTTCCTTAGGGACCCAAATGGTGGAACCAAAATAGAGGAAGGATGAATCAAGGTTTCACAAGTGATGCATTCTAGGTAGGATCGAATCCCAATAGGAAATGGTAGGATCAATTTTTGAATGACTTTCATTTATTCATAGATAAAACTAAATGCTCTCATTCGACTTTTTTCTTTTGATTGAGCTCAGTTGGTTAAGTTACAAGGTTACGATAATCTATTGAGCCACACAATCATAATAATTAAAGAGGTAACCATGGTTAAGGTTGCGAACTAGTGAATACCTTTGTTTGTTGGTTCACACAATTAAGTCTCCAACTTCGGGTTAAGGTGGCAATGGTGTGCATGCTATACAAAGTGTTTTGAAAGTTTCACAGTCACATTATTGCAAGGCATAAAATTTTAATTGTTAGTCTGTATCAAAGGAATCATTCATTGAATAAGTGCAAAGATGTTTCAGTCGACAGGTTCTTCCAAAAAGGTTTCAGCGGCTCAAGTCACAATAACACAAAAGACAAGGGCAGATTCAGTTCAAATCTCAATCGTCTAATCTCAGTTGATCTATGATCTATGTATGCATGTATTTGGAAGGTACAAGATCTTTAGCCATTGTGGGGAAATGTTGTCATGATTCATGGAATGGTGGGCCATGTATATGAGCTTCCTTCATCGCTTGGTCATCGGAGTTAAAGTCTTACCCATGGTTTAGGTTGTGAGGTTGCAAATGCCTTTATTGCCTGGTCACTAAGGTTTATGGTTGATTAAGGGAGAAATCTGTGAAGCAACAATTTATATGGAAGTGCATCATCACATGGTTAATTGAAAAATTTAATGCTAAAATGTGATGTTGCGATACATCTAGTTTGACACTCAAGTTCATATTTTGCCCAGTTGCAGGAATTTTATGTTATGTAAACAAGGGGCTACGAGGATGAAACCAGGGCATTCCATTGATCCTACATCATAGTGCAATTAGAAGGTTATTAAGCCTAAATCATGGTGATGGTATGAAGGGCTATTATCATATAGTCACAGGGTTGTGACTGTAGAGAAATAATGTGATGTTAAGCTTCAAAGTGGCGATTGACAATTAGTTTGATAGTTTCATAGCTTTGCAGGGCTGAAATGGTTAATAAAGATAAAGGTGGCAAAGCTACAGCTAAGGCAAGGCACAAGTCAACATAAGTTTTAATTCTGGGGTGATGTGGAAAAATATTTTAAATGTCATTGGGCCACGTGGCAGGTTGAACAATTGTCTTTTGTTTGACTTGTTGACATATCTGAACTAGCAATGATCAAAACACATAACCAACAGCTCTTAATGACCAAATTGATCTTCTTGATTGTTTGAAACTACTATTTTGCATTCCTCGTGCTTGGTGAATGTATATTTGTCCTTTTGCTTCTTAGGGTTATCTATCTACCCAATCTTTTAGTTATGGTTATCATTTTTGTCCCTTCCAGAGTTGAATGTGCACCATAGGGATCAACTTTCTACATATGGGTACACACCTAATCAGATCTCTTCATATTTGTAGTGATTAGTCTTTGCAACCTTAATGGTAGTTGTTGGTTGATTTTGGCTTGAACTATAAAAGCATGTTTTGTACTCTTTCCAAGCGTTGATCTTTTCTCTAATTATATAGCATTGTATTTCTATACCCTGCTACTGTAATTTCCTTTGCCTCTAAGTTAATATACTCCTCTATTGTATCTCTTTCTTCCATTAATATATTGTGTAATACTTTCTTGCCCTTGTATTAATGTATTGTCTTCATTTCTCAACTATATGATTGTATCTACTTGGCTTTTTTGAATGATATAAAATGAAGTCTCTTCCTTATAGCATTCTTTTGGTTTTTGATCTACATATAGTTGTTGGATTATGTAAGGATTGAATCTGTATACTTTGAGGTTATACTGATGAACTGTGCATTCTTGGGTAGAGACAAGGTTGAACATACTATTTGGTGTATCACCTTCCTCTTAGATTAGAATAGGTAGTTCACTTTGATGCATAATTTCTCCCTTTTCCTCTCAAGGACTAGTTAGATGCATCCTGGTAGTGAGGAAGCCGATGTTCTCCAAAGACTCAATCTCATTTTTCAAGTCCCATAACTTTGAGATTGTTTCCATGTTTCGCAAGGTTTCCTTTAGGTCAAAAATTTAGGCAAGGGTGCAAGCTTTTGTGATAGCAGCTACCATTTTTTATCGATCAATATCTTGGTGCAAGGATCAATCCTAGTGGACTACCTGGATCACCCCAAGATTTGACTCACTGTATGTGTTCCTTTAGATGTAGATAATCCATCTATGATAAAGAAAATATCTATTGTGAGTAACTAGTTTATGTGAGGCAAGGGAGCATCAAGTTGTGGGCCAAGGTATTGAGTAATGAACTATGTCCTTTAGGTAGATATTGCTTGATTTTTTCTCAAATGTGCTAGACCTATGGAAATATTTTGAACATACACATGATGATAGTTCTAGGACTTTAATTTGAAACATAACATATTCTTGTATCATGAAAGGTTATTTTTTTCCCTTGCTTGATTGTTTTAAGACTACTCTATGTGTCACATATTGCTTTTGAAAATTGAACTTGCAATGCTATAAACTTTGTCAACCAAGTTAAAACATCAAGTACAAAAATTTTCTTGTGTTTCTTGCTAAGGGGAGTCTCATAATTTGACTTTTATTTTCTATGTCTCTAGTGCTTGAACATACTTAAAGTGTATATTTTGTCTTGGTGATATTGGTATTTCTATCTTCATGGTCTATGTCCACTTGCTAGTTATCTTTTTGTTGAAATGGTTACCTTGATTTCTTGACTACACTCTTGGGTTGGGAAAGTTGTTCACTTGTCACCCCACTTGCTTTATCTATTTGGCTATTTGGCTTCTTGTCTAGCTCTTGAATTGGGTCACTAGTGTCATAAGTTGCTTGAACACCTTGCTTGAAAAGTCACTTTAATCTCTCTCTACTATATTGACAAGTGAATACTCTACCTCTCTAGTTTGAACATCAAGTTATCATGTGTCACTTTACTAGCTTCCTCTAGTCTCCTTCATGCTTGATTATCTATCTACCACTATGGAATTCAAATCCTATGCTACCAAACCTCAATCAAATCTAGATGATCATGATATCCTCCATGGCATCAAAGAGTTTCAAGATCTATATCGTCAATACAAAGAACTAGAAGAGACAAATGATCTTTCTTACCTTCATCTCTCTAAGAGCATGATAGAAATGAAGTATGAACTTGAGCAAAGGTTAGAAGAGAAGATTACATTCTTAAATGAGTCTCCTTTAAGACCTTTACATACACATGGGCCCTCTTCTTCAAGGTCTACATATTCTACTCCAAGACATTAAGTGTCTTCATCTTCTAGATCTAAAGATCTCTTTAGAGAACAAGCAAGTGATACCTCCTTTGTGCCTATGTCAAGCTTTCATGATGGACCTATCTTTGACCAAGACAATGATGAAGACGTGGATGCATGCTATGTACTTGAGAAGCAAAAAAAGATCCTAGATATACTTTTGAGAGGAATTTTACTCCCTTGGAATATTGTTATGATGACATTTTGCATACACTTCTTAACACTAAGCTCATCACATTACCTAAGTCTAGCTCATATGGAAATCCATTCTTGGATATCTATTGTTCTTATCATCGACATAATGAGAATAGTACTTCAGATTTCATTAAGCTGAAACATAAAATCCAAGATCTTATAGATAATGGGATTATTGATACCTCTAATGACTCATGTGATGAGGATACTTCTCTTGAGCAAGATCATGTTTATGAACCTATGTCTAGTAGTGGTCTCCTTAACACCTCCACTTCTTCTAACAATCACACATCTCTCAAAACTTCAAAGCTTTCTAACATGCCTCCATCAAATAAATAACCTAATGCTTTTCACATAAATTATTCCTATCCTCAAGGGCTACCTCTAAAAGAAACTCAAGATAATCTTCACTCGGCTACAAATCTTTTCCATGCTACTAAGCCTAAAGATCCTCAATTTTCATGCGATGCTATGCTTACTATGCCCACTCTAGCTAGTCCTTCATTACCTCTTGAAGATTCTATCATGTAAACCTCACAAGCTCCTTTGTTCTTAGAAGTGGCTCCATATAAATATGACTCTAAAAAATAAAAGGCTATAAATGTCAAGAAAGATCAAGATCAAGCACCCTTTTATCTCCTTCAATATTTTTTTCCCTTCATATCCTATGCCTTACCCACCTCCTAAGTATGATGAAGACATCACTTCCACTATTTCCATTGAGCTTACTAAAAATCATGAGAAAGTTCTCTTCATATGCTATCCAAAGCTACTTAGCAAGATCAAAGCGTCCCCTCATGTTCTACTTCTCTGTATCCACCTCAAAACTATGCTCAAACTTCAAATGATCCTATCAAAGGTGTTGCTCCTATCAAAGCTACTCATGAGTCCATTGATGCCCATGGTCATATTTCTCACTCTAAAGATGTTGATATCCCTACTCACTATCCATTTGCATCGCCAAAATCTATCCTTGGTCCTTGTCCATCTAAGTTAAAGCCTTCAAAACTTCATTCCATATTAGGACCATATTTTTCTTTATCTCCTATCTCCACTCCTATCTTATCACCTAATTTTCCCATTGTACCTCAAGATCAACAAAGACACTCATCCTTGAAAAAAATTCATCCATCTATTCATCTGAACCATTCATATTAGCCTTATTCATCCACAAATCCCAAGTCTTTTGGAAGCAATTTGGAAGTTCAACATAAGAAATACAAGAATCAATTAAAAAATGAAGATCACTATGTCACATCTAATCGACATGTGAATGCTAAGAAAAAAAACATTCAAGAGACCATAAGGGTCCACTATCCAAAGAGATAAATCAAAACAAATATGGGTTCCTAAATCCATTATTGAAGAAATGCATTCTAAAGCATCCAAAGAAAAAGAAAAATCTAAAGCTATATGGATTCCCAAGTCTCTCTATAAATGACTTGAATATTGAAGATAAATCAAAGTTGACATTCAAGCTTCCAAAGGCCTCTACTCCATCTTCTTCCAAATTGAAGGATTTGAGAAATACACAATATGAATCCACAAAGCCCAAAGAATACCTGCATGTAAAAACCTATCATAGAGAAGAAAAAGGCATGAAGAAGCAAGGGTTTGCTCTGAAAATATGCAAATTGTATTCTTATAAATGAAAAATATAAGAGATAATTACAAAAGACCAATCCTTATCGAAGGAGATCGATACCCAAAAAAGGGTAGCCTCAAAGGAAAAATCCATTTAATAATTACTAATTAATTATTAAACACAAATGCATGGTGCATAAAGAGAAATTTTAAGAAGGGAGAAAAGGTAATTTAATAAATTAAATTAAATTAACTTTTTTCTCTAACACCACCCCTTAAGATGAGCAACAATGCAACTGCAAACAATGCAGAAAGAGCAAGGAAACTAAAATGTATGCTAAAAGAAAACTTGGGTCCTAAAAATAAGGCTTGATGAGGTACCTAATCACAATAAAATCTCAATGAAATAGAGAAATAGAGAAAAGCTAGTGGGAAAAACCCTACTCCAAAAAGAGATTGTAAAAGATGCATAAATGAAACATCTCAAGAGAATCTCTCAAGATCATAAGTACAATGAAAGCCTCCATGATAGAATCTTGAGACTCCATAGCCCCCTAGAATGGAAGAACTCCTATGTCAATGAACATAACAATGTGGCTCCAATCTCAAGGAAACAAAGGCAGTAGACAAGGATGACAAAACCCATGTACGTAAGGTGCAATTGGAAGTCCTAGTTGATGCTCAAAGGAGAAAGTATGAGAATCCTTAAATGGAATATCTAATGGAGGTGGGATAATAGGTGTATTGGATCTATCATCTTATAGGAAATGTGTGTCCTTTGATATATCCTTAACAATTGTAGTACGTGGCTTGATGACTGGAGCTACAATAGTAGGCAAGGTTGAAAAGCAATCATGTGCAAGAGATGGAATCTAAATAGGAGGTGGAGGTGTAGAAGTCACAACACTAGTCTCAGGAACAACACATAAGTTTAAGTGACATGAATTCACCTCAATAGACTCTCATGAAAAAAGAGTGTGAGTCTCTGATAGTAGAGATGGTGGACCAAAATGTGAGAAAGAATATAGGTGGGAAGCATGATCAACAATCCTTATAGAAATAATATTGCCTATCTCACTATCTCTAATGTGCATAGAATCATGTACAAACTCAATTATCTTCCCTATCCCACAATGTGTAATCTAATAAATAGAGAGAAGGTTAGAGGATAGATATGGAACACAAAGTTCATCATGAAATGTACCATCATCAATCTCAATAGAGCCTTTCCCATATACAATCATAATAGTGTTGTTCCCCATCAAAATGTGTGGAGTAGGAGAAGCCTAAAAAGAAGAGAAAAAATATTGAGAAGATGCCATATGGTGTGAAGCGCATGAATCCAATAACCATCTACAAGAATGAGGAATAGTAGTTGCACATAGTGTACGACCCTTTCCTTTATCTTTACCATCTGATTGAAATGGTGATGATGAAGAAGGTTTGTGAGAAGTAGAAGGAATACCAATGTTGCTCTTTTGAAGAAGAGTTGTCAAACCTAAAACCTATTTGGCATAGCCATCTAACTTCTTCTCATATAAATGTGACTCATCATGATTAGGCTTATTACAATCAACACACTTAGGTATTTAAGTCTTTCTCATTGGAGGCGGTGGCCCTAATGAGCTATGACTACTAGAATCAATCTAAGACTCTATAGAATAAGATTTATGTGTCTTCTCCTTCGTCCCTGAAGATGATCGAGCTACCAATGCACAAGTTTGTGAGGTTGTGAGAGAATCCAACTGAGAGAGCTTAGCATGTTCTTGAGTCAAACAATAAAAAAAAAAACCTTAAAGTATGGCATGGTAAATATATTACCCAAAGCATCTTTGTTGGAATAGAAGATAGAAACAAAAATTTGAAAGTTTCCACGAAGCTTAGAAATAATCAGGGACATGCACTCAATATTAGTCTTGGTCTTCCCACAACCCTGTAATAAATATCTTTATTGACTAAAGTTCATCAAGAAGTCCTCAATGGAAGGAAAACAATTTGGTACAAGATAGGTAAGATCTACCTCAATCTAAAGTACCCTGAACTCATTCATTGTACCAAACAAGCCTTCAAGTTTGGTCCACATAGCTAGAGGGGCATTGCACCCATCAAGATGAAATTGTAGACTATTGGAGACATGTAAGGAAATCAATCCTATTGCCTCATCCATCTTTTTCTTGTGTTGCATGACTTCAAAAGGCCTCTATAAAATTGGTTGCACTGCATCTAAACAAGACCACAACTCTTTTGACCAGAGAAGCTGAGTCATCAAGGTCTTCCATGTGTGATAGTTATGAGGAGTTAGAAGTTCTAGACAAGAAGAGGTCTAATCCATTATTTTAGAAGGTATTGAATTGTTTTTTAATGTAATTATGGTTTACATAAGTAAATTATAGAAACAATATGACAAAACACCCCCCACAATGTAAAAAATCAAACCCCAGCTGCTAGAAGGAATGCATAAATGCGAGAAAAGGAAAAACACTTCAAAAATGAATCACAAATACTTGGTACAATATACTAGTGAAATGACATAGAATCTAGAAAGTTCTTGAGATGAGCTTTCTAACTCTTTGTTTCAATTAGAAAACAGGGCTATAATGAAGAAGTTATGCCCCCCAAAAGATAGAAGTCATCCATAGACTTCAAACACAAACATAGGTACCAAATTTGAAAAAAAATTCCCAAAAATACTTGTTCCATTGTCTCCGTCTCAGAAACAGCTTTTTGGCACTTCTTTTAGATCAAAAAATATCTTTGTATACTCAAGATATCACAGAACAATGATATGGCCCCTAGAAATGCTTCAAAAAGAATTTATTTTTTTGTTTAAAAAAAATAACAACCAACCATGATGGAGCAGCAGTGGAAACTGGGTGGAGGGAAGGGTAATAGTGCCGCTAGTGGTGGAGCCATAGTGCCACAGGGGCAAATCGGTGGCCAGAGACAGTGGCGATAGCTGGGAAACAACAAACAATGCTGGAAAAATTCATCAAGATCCGGAGGGAGCAACGATGCCAAAAGGCATTTTTTGGCATCAGAAAAAGGCTCTGCAGGCCAAAAAATGGCTTGGAGGCCATTTTCAAAAGAAAATTGCCTCGTAACATGTGCAAGAGGTCATTTGCCCCTATTGGGCAATTTTTTTTTGCCTTCCAGATCAACATTGTCTAAAATGGACAAACTTTATATAAAAATAGGGGTTTTGACACCTTCTGAATCCAACCATGGGTTCTGTTTGGCCTCAAAATGCTTCAAAAATAAAAGACCCTCCTATTTTCACAAAAAATACTTGAAAAACACTAGATCTATTCTGTCAAATCCTCATTCTCTTTTTTCTCCAAATACTGAACAAGCTCTATTAGATCTGGCTCTGATACCATGAAGGATTTGAGCAATACACAATACAAATCCACAGAGCGTGAAGAATAACTGCATGTAAAAACCTATAGTAGAGAAGAAAAAAGACAAGAAGAGGCAAGGGTTTGCTCTAAAAATATGTAAGATTGTTCTCAGAAATGAAAAAGATAAGAGATGGCTACAAAATATCAATCCTTATAGAAGGAGATTAAAACCAGAAAAAGGGTAACCTAAAAGGAAAAAACCATTTAATAATTACTAATTAATTATTAAATGTGAATACAAGCTACATAAAGAGAAATATTAAAAAGGGAGAAAAGGTAATTTAATAAATTAAATTAAATTAACCATTTTCTCTAACACAAACATCTTCATAAAAATATTCCAAAGCCTTCCACTCCATCTTGTTCCAAAATTGCTCTGCTACCTCATACATCTAAACCTTAAGATATATCATCCATCATTCAAACACCCTTCAAGGTGTGTGTCAATGTTGACCTTGCCCAATATTTCAACCACCCTCATAAAATCCTCTAAATCTTACACTTAATTGCTATCCACCCTATATTGGTTCTTTCAAGGCATGAACTCTTATCCTACATATACTCTTCCCACTATTATCTCACTTTCATCACCCTATCAGCATCTTTGAATGTACCTTTCATTGGTCTTGTCTTATCATTAATTATCTTTCCTATAGGAGCTCTATCTAACTTTAAAAAGCTTGATCTATTTCTAAAAATCCAAAAAGGAAAAGAAAAAAGAAAAAAGAAAAAAAAAATTACCTTGGTGAAAACCACTTCTTATGGCACCTTGGTAGCAAAAATAAAGAGAAATAAATTCATCCTATGGTGAAAACCACTTCTTTTGGCACCTTGGATGAAAACATAACAAACAAGCATCATGCATAATTCTTCCACCATCCATCTATCCACTTTTCTCCCTCTTTTATCTTGATAATGTTGAGCTATCCTTGTTTATCAACTATCTTTCCAAAAGATTCTATGTTGTGTGTGTTCATTCATTCATAACCTTTATGTCTAGCTTCATCCTTATTTCTCTATCCCATCACTATCCTATCTAGTTGATACCTTGGTCTTGATCACAATAAAGAAAAACGTGGTTCTTAAGCCTCTTGACATGTATACTCTTTTAGATTACATGATTTCATGCTATCTTTCTTATTGGCTTTACCTTCTTATCCTACATGCTATCTCCTTCATGGATTTCTTGGCTTGTCCAAAATCTTCTTCATACAACTATATTATGCTTTCCCTAGCTTGGGTACTCTTGAGGAGTGAGTCCTTGAGGATCACTTCACTTGCTTCAGTCTTTCTTGCTTATCCATCTTATCCACTTGGTTCTACTTCATATTCTACACCTTGCTAGACATTGGGACATATTTATGTGATCTTGCTCAAGAACTAGTAATCTCTAAATAATTCTAAAAAATCCAAAAAAAATCATATATGATACTAAGAAAATGCAAAGAAAAAATATAAAATACAAAGAATACAAAAAAAAATCTCCCAAGTGGTGAAAACCTGGAAATAGGTGCTACTTGAGATCCTCACACTTATGTCTATCGGTCTCAATCATTCACTCTGCAATACATTTCCTAGCTTGGAATTTTCCCTTTCCTATTGAGGTGTCCGTGTGCATTAGGGTTTCTTTGGAAACTCACAAAACAATATTTTTCAACACTACCCCCTTGACATCAAGTGTTTCTCAACACTTTTCATATAGTCTACCTATAGTCTAGGGTGTTATGATATTTCTCACTATCAAATTCAAATCTTGAAGAAATGGCCACATGACACACATGCACACACTTAAACATTAAAATTGCTAAGCTATGATCAACTTTATCTTTCTTTGTGTGTTGTTTATGACATTTTCTTTGTTGAGTGTTCCCTCCCTAATAATCTTTCAAGGATGTCATGAACTAGAAGACTGGGGGCATGGGGCATGTTTTACTTGCTTTCTTCTTGTGGGTATACTTTGTTAGTCTAAGGGGTTTTAGACCATTCATGCTTATCCTACTTGACTCTTTGGACCGACAACATATTATCCTTATCTATTTTTTTGCAAGACCACACTTGAGGGTTATTCTAGCACTTATGCCTTGATATAGGTGTAATCTTGCTATACTAAACTTAGGGAATCTACTGTATAGTCATCTTGACCTATATGTCTTTGATGCATAGGTTGGATTGCCACTTTTTTATCTAATATAAATCATATTCATATCCTCATGGTTTATGCTAGTGATGATTGTATGATCTTCCAATGTCCTCGATAAGGCTCAATGATAAAAACTAGGACCTACTTATGTAACCCTTGAAATTACACCTTTTCATACTAGCTTAAATTTTAGGGTTCTTTTTAGCTTAGCTTTGCATTTTTCATGTTGAGAGAGCTCTCTTCTTTATCTTTCATGGATGTGTCAGCTAATTGTGTTCATACTTCTCTTGGCTCTTATCGATCTTATCTTATCTCTTGTTTCCTATTTCTCACTTCTTTTCTATCTTACCATCTCATCTATGCTTTTGACACATCTTGGATCCATTTTGGGGATTGAAATCCAAATTTGAGTTCATCTTGCTAGTCAAAATTCATCCTTCTTCTATGTAGTTGGATAACCTATTGAGTCTTAGTCCTTGAATCTTGTTGGGGAAATCATCATTTCTTTATTTCTTCTTTATTTCTATTCTCTTCACTATTTTCTTTCATTTATATTTAATCTCAGTTCATCTTTCTTCTTTCTTTGACCTAATTCTTATGCTTTATCTTTCTTGCTAAAACTTAATCAAAATGTTAGAAATATGGTCAATAAGATGTCTTAAGTGTTGTCATTTATGTCAACATATATTCAACATTTCATTTATGCATTTAGAGTTAGAAATTTGTCTAAATGTTAGACAATTTGCAGCAACATAGAGACATTTATGATGAGTATGGGTGACACACTTTGAATTAGCTTATGTACATTTGAGGATAGCTTTATGATAGTGTCATGATGATGTATACTAATGCATAGATGTGTATAGACAATATGACACAAGTTACAGTTGAAATACCAGTACAGGTATTTGACAGAGCATAGCAGAGAATTGAGTTGTATGACTTAAGGAATTATTTTGGTAACAAACTAATTATTAAGTTATGATGAGTCAACTTTGTGGATATTAATCCATAAGTTATATTATATTACATCAAGCATGTGAATACATGAAGGTTGAATGAGTAGAGAATTATTAATTTGTAAAGTATAAGTAGAGATCTTATCTTGTGCAGATAAGTGTGCTAGATATGCAAGTTGTATGATATGTGAACTATTGTA
The DNA here is from genome assembly GCA_028749045.1 of Cupressus sempervirens. NCBI lineage: Eukaryota > Viridiplantae > Streptophyta > Pinopsida > Cupressales > Cupressaceae > Cupressus > Cupressus sempervirens. The sequence continues at coordinate 272,538,054 of CM053788.1, read as the reverse complement.
CATACAACTTGAAAGATATATGAGCCTTATGTGATGCAAGATCTCATGTCTGGTCAAAGAAAGTCTGAATTACATCAGTGAGAAAGTATTGTATGTATATCTACTCTTGTGAAGAACTTAATTATATAATTGCACGTTAGGGCAGTGGGCTCTTCTTGCATACATTGTATTTGATCTGCTAACTCATAATAGTGTTGAAGCTTCTAACAAGGCCTAGTCCTCTAATAAGGAGTCAAGACACTATATGTACTTCATAGACTCCTAACAGGGTCAATATTCTTAACAAGACCCTTTTGTTTAGTGAATCATCTTGTGGGTATCATCCCCATCAAGGTTTTCCCTTGGCCAGGGTTTTCCTAGTTAAAAAAAAATAGTGCTATGAGTTCTCTATGTGTATGGTTATTTTTATTGTTCAGCATTATTGGTTTACTTTCATATGCAAGTTACAAAGTAACTAACAATATTCAGTTATGGGCAAAATTTTGTAGAATCCTAATTTACCCACCTCTCAGTATTATCTATTTCTAACAATTGGTATTAAAACCTAGTTATTATGAAGAAGCTTAATAGCTTGAGTAAGATCCCTATAGATATGGAATAGTTAAAGAGAAACCTTGAAGAAGCTCTTGAACAGATTGACCTTTTTATAGAAGAAAGAGATAACCTAAAAGATAGGTACAAATATACAAAAGTTTACATTGGCAAATTGAAAGACAAGATTGATGATTTGAAATCTGGTAAGGAATCAAATGTACAAACTAGTGACAATTAGGAAATCTCAAGAAAGAAAATGAGATCTTGAAACATGAGCTGAAAATTGTAGAACTTAAGTTGAGTCTTAAGAAAGATGGTAGTAAGAATGAACCTGATTTGAACTCTAAGAATACAGATCTTAGATCCCAAATGAGTCAAGTAACATCTGAATTATATTCTATTAAGGTTAAGCATGTAGAATTAGAAAAGTCCAATACCATTGTGAAAGGAGAATTGACACAAGCTAAGTAATAGTTAGATAAACTTTATTCTAGTAGTGAGAAGATTGATGAATAGATATTTCACCAGAGACCTTCTTATGATAAGATAGGACTTGGATATCTTATTAGAGAAAAATCAGCCAAGAAAGTTGAAATTAGAAGAGAACTAGATCCAATTGTTGAATCCCCTAATGAATCTTATCTAGGTAAGGTAGAATCAAACACAACTACTAAAGTATCAAAGGAGATTGAATTAGTTGATTTTTCAGTGAAACATGATGAACCTAAGAAAGTAGAGCAAGTTGATAAACCTAAGTAGGATAAACTACATAAGGAAGTGAGACACAAATTCAAAGATAGATGTTTCATATGTAATGAAGTTGGTCATATAAAAAGAGATTGCACAAGTCTTTTAAACCTAATACTAATTTCTATTGTTATAATTGTCATGGTTATGGACATAAAGTAGTACATTGTAAGAAACCTAAGTTTGATGGTAATAATGCAAATAATAGAATGTTTAGGAACACTAACCCTATAGATAATGAAAAAGGGATATCAGAAAGCAGATCTAAGATGGAGGAAGATCTGATGGAGAAAAGAAACAGCTTGTGTGTTACAAGTGTAACAATCCTAGGCACATTGCAAGGAATTGAAGAGCACCTATGTAGGGTTCCATAATAGATGAAGATAATCACACCATTATTCCTCTCAAGGATACTATGTCTATTTTGAAAACTATCTACTCCACCCAAGGACGTAGGACTTGAAATGGGTCAGCACAATATGTGCACTAAGTTCCTTCAAGAGACTTGACACCTATGCTTCAGGAAGGTAAAATGCATGAAAGGAATCTATACTACTGATACAAAACAATAAACACACTTAGACTAACAATAGATAACTATAGAAAACTTTAGAAAATGAATTCTAAACTAGTTAACAATCCAAACATCCATCATGATCATTTTCCATAAGTGGTGTAGGAACTTTCACAGTAACAACATTGCAGGACTAATACAGTAAATCTATCTTAAAATAGGAAATTGCAAGGAATGAATCTACTCTACCTAAATCTATTCCACCTCCCAAGTGGGCCCCCTTGGTTGGCTTCAACTAATTAAGAACACAACATGTATTCCAAAATCACTCTCTCATTAAAATCCTTCTTTGATTACATCATTGAATAATTCATGAAGAATAGAAAAGAGTATCTTATGAATCTCAAACTAGTATTGTCTATTTCTTCATTACTTTCTTCTTCTAGTAAAGACAATCTCCCCAAATCCATTATATATAGAGGATTGGGTACTTATTGAAAACATGACATAAAAGAAACTATGAACAAACATCACCAGAAAAGAAGGTGAAACATCAACCATGACATAAAACATTGATTAAGCAATAGAATAATAGCTCACAAAGAATATAGCAAGTCAGGTCTTCTTGGTTTTTTTGGAACAATAACTCTTCCACAGGAATGGCTTATTTAGAGGAATTGATTTGCACTTCCTTTTCCATGATCAATCTTCATCATCTCCTTCCTTTAATATGGTAATCACCACTCTTTGTGCCACTTCTCTTTTTCCTAAAAGTTAGAAACATCTGGAACACATATACACAATAACATTTCTACTCTTATTCAAATATTAGAACATAGCTTAAAATATTTATATGAAATACTACATTTTATGTATAATATTAAGCAAAGTATGTCATCACTGAATAATTTTAAAGTATGTCATTACTGAATAATTGCAAAGTATGCATAATATTAAGCAAAGTATGTCATTTTTGCAAGAACTTTCACAGTAACAATGTTGCAGAACTAATACAGTAAATCTATCTTAAAATAGGAAATTGCAAGGAATGAATCTATAATAGTAAGCAATAACATTCCTACTCTTATTCAAATATTAAAACATAGCTTAAAATATTTACATTTTATGTAAAATATTAAGCAAAGTATGTATATTTATAGATAGTCAATTTGTGATGTTAGTGAAAGGCCAAGATATGTATTCAAGAAACATCCATTTGTTTCTCTTGTGGATGATCTGTTAGGTGCATTTTCACAAGTCTTGTAGAATGTGCTTCACATAGAAGATATTAGAAGTTATATTCACTGCAAGATTGAGAGTATAGGAGATGAGTATATACACAAGGACTTAGGAGTCATGTGTAATAATAACCTAACTTTGAAGTCTGAGTATGCACACCTGAATGAGTTGAACCTAGTGAAGTATAGGTTTTATATTGAGTTTGACAACCATGATTGGACATGAATCATTTTGAGTAGGGTACACAATGAAATATTCTAGTTAGGTGATACACATGTTGTAATTGATAATGACTTAATTTGAAAGGTCACAAGACTGAGTAATGAGGGATGCAACCCAATAAATGAAAGGAATGTAAGGAAGTTGGTTGAAACAAACCTAAATGCTAGATTTGATGGAAGAAAAATGAAGGTTGATACAATTCAAGAAAAAGGAGTAAAGTTATTGAGTAAGATTTTAGGATACAAGTTTAACTATTGTTCAAGGGTTAACTCAATGCCAACAAAATTCTTATATGCAGCTTATGTAATGACAGCTTAGTGAAGGAAAGTGAATTTGTACAAGATAATTAGATTATAGTTACTAGACAACATTGCAAAATTGAAGAAGACCAAGAATGCAGTCTTTATTAAATCTCTTTTCTTCTATGCATCAAGGAAGTTCTTAGGCATGGAAAATTGGGAGAGTAATGAGTGCACAATGAAGATGGTAACTCATTGTTACAGGGCTAAATTGGAAAATGTCAAAGATAGTGGCATTGACAAGATGATGAAGAATTTCTAGACTAAGATGAAATAGAGGTACATAATACCTCCTTCCATGGTAGAGAACTATAAAGATGATTTATGTTTCATGGTGGAAATAGATAACACATGCATGGAGGCATCTGAACCAAGGGTAAAATTTATTGAGCCGATAGGTTATGAAATGAATGCACAACTCATTGAAGGGTATGCACAGATCATACTCCAATCAGAAAGGGATATTGAGTGCCCTAGATGGAGCACTTATGATGAGAAAGTGAGAGAAGTTCATTTTGAACTTCACAGCAAATAAAATAAGAATAAAGTGGAGAAAGTGATAGAATCCATCCTTAAGGACTCAAGCATGACTCAAGAAGAATTTAATGAAGTTAAAGTCATTGCACTTGAAATGAAGGCAAGTGGGAAATCAAAGGTGATATTAGCAACATGTATTGTTGTTGCAACACCTTCTAGAGGTGTAACTATTGCTGAATCAAGTGCACAGGCACCTTATGCAATAGTTGTGCCAATGCAACAAGTGAGAGCTCATGGGAAACTAGAGGTTGAGACACATATTTCATAGAGAAAGTTAGAGAGATTGATGAAGGTGAAGAAAGAACCTACACCATCCACTAAGAAAAGGGTTAAGCATACCACAAGTGGACCTAGTAAAAGAAGAAAAAATCTACAAGTTAGTGATTCTAAGGATTCTGAGGATGAAATGAGAATAGACCAGTGGAACAAGTAGCACAAGAAGGCAAAACTCTAGTAGGGAAGATTGAACCATGGAGCCAAAGGTAGAAAACCTTAAGCATGCAAATCATTAATGATGACAATTTTGTATAGCTGAATAAGTATTATAGTTTGTATAATAACATGGATAAAAGGAAACTAGAAAATGCCATGGTGAGGAACATGATTTTGTGGAATAAGAGAATTGATAACATTTAGAATAAGATTCTAGAGGACCTATATAATAGGTTATTAAATACAAAGAAAAGAGTGACAGAGGAGGACACCAAGTTGAGGGAAACAATGATCACTAAATTATGTGAAGTGAACTCTAAGGAGGAATTGGGCAGAATTTTGAAGGGTATTGAACCCTTTCCGAGGAAAAAAAGAAGAGAAATTCTTTGATGGGAGGCAATTTTGAAGATGTAACAAAGAAAACAAAGGAGACCATTGTGAAATACATGACCTTAGTACCTACAATAGAAAAAGAGAGTGCACAGTCTATACTTGAGAGCCTAATGTATGTTCAAGTGAGTACACCTTCCAATGATGAGGAATAAGTTGAGAAGACATAATAGGTACCCTCACCACCCCATATAGTTATTGGTACTTAATCCATGCAAGTGGACAGTACACATATAACATTAGATGCAAAGGAGAACCCTTTTGCAGGGTATGGAACATCCATTGTTGGAAATATCATAGCTTACTCAAGCTTTGATGATGAAGAAGAAGCAAAGGAAAACAAGAAAAAAGTGAAGGAGAAGAAGAAAGATGAAGAAAAGAGAAAGAGGCAAGAGGAAGAGGAAAAGAAAAAGAAAACAAAAGAATTTTCTTAACTCAAGTAGAGGTGGAAGATTGTAATGCAAGAATCAATATTCTTGCCCAATCTAAAACATGTAGAGTGGGACCTTAGGAAGGTAGTGTTTCAGCATGAGACTAACATACCTTATATAGCCCCAACATTTATACCTATTGTAGTGCCAACAGCTAGCCCATCATCAAAAATTAAGATATTGTCAAGATTATTTGATGATAATGATGATCATAAGGGAATGATGAGCTCATTGAGCAAATTGTTTGAGAAGAATAAATCTATGAAGTCTTTGGAGAAGACTCTAACTGAAGTCTTCGAGTGGATACAAAAGATAGTTTCTATAGTTGTAGTTAGTCCAGACTTACAGTCAAAAGCCAAGGAATTGGTGAATACCTTTGATGAGGAATTCACAACATTATCCGAGGTAGCTTTAGCGCAAGCCCAAGCGAAGCATGATGCAACACTTTTTGATACAGTGTGCATAAATGTTGGGAATAATTTAAAGGCACTTGATGTATGAATCAAGGAATTGAGAAAACACATTGATGGAGGTAAAAAGTTGTATGGACAGTGCACACTATCATACAAGTACCTAATAGATTTTGAAAATCAGTTAAAGAGTCAGTTGAGTGATCTTAACACACTCATTGTAAAGATACAACTCCCTGAGGCCAGCATTGAAAATTATGGAACTGAAGTGGAGAAGATTCATAATGTGATCAAAGGTCTGGAGCCTGATAAAGAAAAGGTTGTAAAGAGGTTCTCTACTCTTAGAGAAATCTTGTCACCTAAGATCAATGTTTTGTAGAAGCAACTGGAAGAATGTCTTGCAACAAAGACTTCCTATAATAGGTTTGTTTATATTGAATTGAGAATAGTTGAAGTGGCATCCCATGCACTATGTGCACTAATTAGTATTTCTAATACAGTGAAGGAGGATTGGAAGAAGGAAGTGGAAAGAATGAAACTTGTATATGCAAATTATTTTTCAAGAATATCAAGTTGATTAGCAGCAGGCCACCTAGTTTTTGTATACAGTTTTGACACCTTTTCCATTGATGTTAAAGGGGGAGTATTAATATTTAAGGAAAATTGTATGATTGTATTTTATATGTAAGGGGGAGTATACTTATTTATTAATCTAAGGAGTGATAAGGAATGTAATGATCCATCAAAAAATGAATAAAATGTTGCCATCAATGTCAAAGGGGGAGATTGTTGGAAATATGGTCAGTAAGATGTCTTGAGTGTTATCATTTATGGCAACATATATTCAACATTTTATTTATGCATTTAGAGTTAGAAAATTGTCTAAGTGTTAGACAGTTTGCATCAACACAGAGACATATATGACATGTACGGATGACACACTTTGAATTAGCTTATGTGCGATTGAGGATGGATTTATGATAGTTTCATGATGATGTATGCTAGTGCACAAATGTGTACAGACAGTACAACACAAGTTACAATTGAAATACTAGTGTGGGTATTTGACAAAGCAGAACATAGCATAATAGAGAATTGAGTTATATGACTTAAGGATTATTTTGGTAACAAAATAATCACTAAGTCATGATGAGTCAACTTTGTGGATATCAATCCATAATTTATTTCATATTACATCAAGTGTGTGGAGACATGAAGGCCGACTAAGTCGAGAATTATTAATTTGTGAAGTATAAGTAGAGATCTTATCTTGTGTAGATAAGTGTGTTAGATGTGCAAGTTGTATGATATTTGTATAGACAAATTGAAAGATATATGAGCCTTATGTGATGCAAGATCTTATGTATGGTAAGAGAAATTTCAAATTACAATAGTAAGAAAGTATTGTATGTATATCTACTGTTGTGAAGAACTTAATTGTATAATTGCATGTTAGGGTAGTGGGCTCTTCTTGCATACATTGTATTTGATCTACCAACTCCTAACAAGGTTGAAGAAACTACTAACAAGGTTGAGGCTTCTAACAAGGCCTAGTCCTCTAATAAGGACTCGAGACACTATATGTACTTTGTATACTCCTAACAAGGTCAATATCCTTAACATGACCCTTTTGTTTAGTGAATCATCTTGTGGGTATCATCCCCACCGGGATTTTCCCTTGGCTAGGGTTTCCCTAGTTAAGAAATAATTATGTTAGGAGTTCTCTATGTGTATGGTTATATTTACTATTTATAATTGTTGGTTTACTTCCATATGCAAGTTATAAAGTAATTAACAATATTTAGTTGTGGGCAAAAGTTTGTAGAATACTGATTCAACCTCTAACACAAACTGGGGCATATCTTCATTTCTTGGTGGTCACTCTTTGGTCTTAATCACTTATCTATCATCATGAAATTTTCTTTTTCTGATTTGATCAAATCTAGCTTATTTTTGTATCTCCTCTATCTCATTTTGATTTCAACTCTAAGGGGGTGGGAATATTCTATCATTGTTGCAAATCGTTTTCTGCTACAACTATCTATTTTCTCTTGATCTATCTACTTTCTTTTCTCAACGTATATATGCTCATCTCAAGTACTGATATTGTTTCTTCTCTCTCCAAATGTTTAGTATTTCTGCTAAATAGACTATGCATTCAAGATTTGCTATCTCTTTGTGCTTTTTTCTTCAGAGTTAGATCTCTCTATAATCTTGGCTTCTTCATTCTTTGATGTAATGTGTTTCCAGATCGATCACACATTAGTCGAAGAGGGGAAAATGTAATCACCCAAAAAATGGCCATCTAGAATATGAGGCCCCTTTTAGCATTTTTGCATAACTAATCTAATGCTTATCTTTGATCCAATCTCCAAAAATCTATTTATTTGATTTTATCCCATAGTTTGACCATTTATTCTAAGTTTATATTTAATTAAAATAACATGTCCCCCTTTTAATTAAATAAAAATTTGCACCCATGATCTCTTATCCTAAGTTGCACATACAAAAGCATTTCCCTTATTTAAAAATAAAAGAAAATACATTTTTGTCCCTTGTGCACATGGATCACTCCCACTTTCAAGCTCACCCTTGATTACATGCATCTTGCCTCATGATCTCTATCTTCCATTTCTCTTTAAAAGGGAGAGCTCTCTCCTCACTTCAAAAAACTCCACTCTTTTACTAATGTTATGCTGCAAGATTGAAGATCTCATACTTGTGGACCTCCTCTTCTTCTATCTTCTATTCTTCATTTTTCATGCTTCTCATTCATTCTGGTTTCTCTCTATGCTTATAGATTAAATCGTCTAGTCTAAATAGGGGTTGTAATACTTATTTTCTAGTTTAGCTTGCATTCTACTTTCTCTCATTTAGCTTTCATTTGCATTACATTCAGTCTAGATTCTTGGATGTTAGCATTCTTGCTCCCATATTTGAATCGCTCATTCTATGGTGCACCTTGCAAAGGTTGCATAGCTTGGTTCATTTTATAGCCACCATCTCATAGCCTTTGCATGTCATAGATAGAGAGCTATAAGTTGCCTCTTGAGATGCCATCTTTCATGTGTATTCTCAAGAATAATGGTTTATAGAAGTGTGACACTTTTTGTACACACAATAAGTACCTGGAGATCTCTTAAACCATGTACTAAATCTATTTCCTTTTGTGTAACATTGGGATCTCCATTACAATGATCTTTTTTAACCAATGAAGACACAAATTCCCATTTTAATCTATGACCAGAGTGTTGACATTGTTCAATCTATACCATCATCCAATCTTAATTGTTTGCAATAAATAAGTGTATTGCATCCCACTCTTTAGTAGTTATACAAAAGTAAATAGATGACTTAAAATAGATTTATTTTGAAGATTAAGAATTAATTAACTGCAATAACATCTTATAATTTATTACCTTTCACTTTCCTGAATCTATCATTCCCCACCAAGTACTCCCTTTCATATTTTTTTTAAAGGAGTCAAGATCCCAAATGCAATCTATATGGGTCTTTACTGCAAGATTAGGAAGATATTGAGTAGTCTACACCATCATTTGGTAAGCCATATATCCCTCAATCATAGAACCTTCAAGACGTGCTCTTTGTCGAACCAAACCCTTACAAAAATTTCAAGTGTCTCTCAACCATCCACATTGACCTAGGTTGTACAGGTCCACACAATTCAATCTCCTCAACTTGGTAAATGAGGTAGTGTTCTTGTGCATTGAAAAAAGTCGAAGGTAAACACTTTTTCATTTCACACATTAGTAGACAAATTCTTTTCTTCCAATATTTAATATCTTCTTTATGGATTTCTTTAGATGACAACCACCTACAAGGGATTCAAGACACAAAAATATATAAATATGAGACTTTACAATATACTACTTGTTTGATATATTTAACAAACATCACTACTTACCTCATGTATTTTTCAAGATCATATATCACTTGTTTGATATTATTGTCAAAGTTATTTGGGAGCGATAGGAGTAGCACATACTACACTTATTATATAATTTCATTCTTTTTTAACGTAATACAATGAAAATTGAATGTTGTTTCATAAATATATTGTAAATACAAAAGATCACAACTTACCTTGATGAAGGTATGTCAATCATGTGTTTTCATCCCTGGGCCAAAATTACTTTTCTTTGATATGAGATTGCTTATATTCGCAACAAATTCTGTAGGAAATCAATTTTTTCGTATGAATTATTTTATGGCATTACTTTGTTTCTCTATTAATAACCAAGGAAGGGCACTTGCATTAATCCAGTTTCCATTGCTATTTGATTCAATTATATTTTTCATTGCATGATTGGAATCATGAATATCACTTCAAATTTTGGCAAGTTTTTCTTTGTCATGCCTTCCATCCAATATTTTTCACATTGTCTCTATTACATTCTTTCCAATATGCATAGTATCAAACAAATGCACAATTTGTAGTTGCTCATAGCAGGGTTGCCTACAAAATTCTCTAGGATAACATTTTGGTCCCTTTGGAAGGTGGTTAGCACTGATGCCTTGATGACCTCAAATTCTATTATATTCCAATTTCCATAGGTGAGTTGTCATTCTTCATGGCTTTGATGTAGTCTCTTCTTTCCCATTGAAAAAATATTTTTTGGCACTTTGATACTTATGATTTTTGTGGAGGAAGAGCATATTCTCATCAACACCTTCTTTCTTAAACTTTTGGAATGACGAGATTTCATATTTGGACCACACATTGGACATGCAAATTTTCCCTTTGTTTGAAGGCCTACAAGATAATGATACAATTGGATTAAATACGTTCATTTTTGGAATTAGTATTATCGCGTACAACTAGATTTCAGCATAACATACCAAAAGAATGTGTCAACCCTAAGGCATCATGAATTGTCCATCCAAGCATTGCATGGAATCAAAATTATTTTTGTCCAATTGGTCTAAAGATATTACGCATAGTGAAACCATTCCATAATACCAACAACTCATTGATAAGAGGTGCAATATATACATTCATATCTTTCACTTAGTACTTACCTAGTTGAATGAACAACATCAGATAATTATTGTGTTCATTTCACTCAAAGAATTTTAATTACATGTAGGTAACAATAAAATAATAAAATAACTAGAACAATCATTGCCAACATAATGTGCTCCCTCTTTATTGACATCCATGGAGGAAGGTTATTATCGATAACAAAAATAAGCCACACCAAGTAAACAAATCTCATCTTTCCAAATGGATTAACATTGTCAGTTGCCAGAGAAAGCCTAATATTTTGAGGTTCTTCTTTAAAGTGTGGCCACTTTTCCTCTATTGCCATTAATTTTGAACTATCCACAATAATTTTAATAATGTTATCTTGACTTCTATTGTTTGCATGGTAATCCATAAATTGTGCCAAGCTACTGCACTTGAATTATCATTTAAGATGTGGAATAATAGGGATGTAACGAAGAACCTTGCGAGGCACCTTTTTTGTCACTTGATCATCTCAATATCTTCTTGTATGGCATTTAGGGAATTATTTTGCATTTTTGTGTTTTTTATGATAACCATCATTGTCATCATAATCGTCATCATCAGCAACACCAGTACCAAATGTGTCATGGATCAATGCATTTGTACCATCATCTTCAAATGTTTTTTTGGGTGCATGATCTCATCTTCCATGGGATCATGATCTTCTCCTTCAATACTCACACCTCCATGTTCCTCCATATTCACACTCCATGTTCCTCTGAGATGTGGTGGTCCATATCACGTACTATCTTGGGGAGATTGACCTATATAGAATAGATGATAATCAAACCCATGTTTCGTGGTTCATATGTATATTAATTGTGAAAATAATATAACAAACAACTTACCAATGAATGATAATCAAACCCCTCTTCAATGTGACCATTCTCCCTACAATGTCTCTTAACTGTTTTGATTTTGATTGTTCTTGTCTTTAAGTCGTTACAACTTTTGCAAGGACAATAACATTTGTCATCACCTTCTCTTTGAAAGTTAGACAACAATCTAGTGATTGTCTCCCTATTTTGATCAAATTCCCTTGTATTATCTAACATGATCCTTCTTCAACGGAATTACTTATTCTATACCCTTATTGAGTTGGTTGTACTTAATTTTTATATCTACACATATGGTTTTGAAAGAAAATTTTGGCGTAATTAATGTGTATATCTGCAAAAATATTGGACATGTTGTACTTAATGTTTATATTTGCACATATGGTTTTGAAAGATAAATTTGGTATAATTAATGTGTATATCTGTAAAAATATTGGACATTTTGTACTTAATGTTTATATCTCCGCATATGGTTTTGAAAGAAAAATGTGGTGTAACTAATGTGTATATTTGCAAAAATATTGGACATATACCTAATGTTTATATTTGCAGATATGGTTTTGAAAGAAAAATTTGGTGTAATTAATGTGTATATCTGCAAAAATATTGGACATGTTGTACTTAATGTTTATATCTACACATATGGTTTTTTTAAAAAAAATTGGTGTAATTAATGTGTATATTTCCAAAAATATTGGACATGTTGCACTTAATGTTTATATCTGCACACATGGTTTTGAAAGGAAAATTTAGTGTAGTTAATGTGTATATCTACAAAAATATTGGACATGTTGCACTTAATGTTTATATCTATACATATGGTTTGGAAAGAAAAATTTAGTGTATTTATGCCTCTTCATTTTGATTGTGTTCAAGGAAAGCCAATCAATGGTAATAGAAAATAAGAATACATTTTCTAAGAGTTTACAATTGTTCAACAAAATTAATATTTTACAAAAAAATGCACCTAAGGAACTATTAGCTCAAAATCAAGAACATGGTGTTCAAATAGTACAAAAAGTGCTTGACATGAGAGGTCTGCAAGTAAGGGTGTTGACCAATCTTGAAAACTTGAATGTTGAAATGAAAGTTATCAAGGATCAAACACCTATGACAAAGTTACAACATAATGTGAAGTTAATTTTAGATACGGTTGAGGTAGATATTCAAAAGTTTGATCAAAATGTAAGGCACGAGAGAGAGTCTATCGCAATATACCATAAGGAGAAGGATTGGCTTCAAAAAGAGACTGTACAATACAAACAAAAGCTAGACAACATAGAGGATATTATGGGAGCACTGGATAGAATCCAGGAAAGTGTTGTGGTAAATAAGATTACATGAAGAAAACCAAATCCAAAGGTAAATGTTAGATCTACCTTCCTAACTCCTAATGGTTTGGGATATTATTAATTGTTCCCATCACATTCACTTTGATAGCCATGTTATAGAGGTGATCTCACCTAGTTCATCCTCATGACTTTGAATTCCTTAATCACAATCTTGGGTGCTCAAATTAATGTTCAATACATTTGCACCTTAGGGCCCTATTTGATCATCATTTGAAAGGGCCTCAATGTTGACCACAAAATGTCTCTCGATATGTTTATCTTTACTTTCATTAGAGTGGGAATGCATCTCTTTCTTACTTGGACATAAGGTTGACCTTTGCTTATTTTGAGATGGCCTCTTGTCCTCTATCCCCTTTGACTTCATTCCTCTTGTTTGTAACTCCTTGTCACTCCCTCCATTCTTCTTCTTGTTTTGGACTTCTTGTTTTCTTGAACATTCAAGGAGTTGTTCACATGATTCCTCATTTGGTTCTTCTACATCATTTATTAGTTCATATTTCAATGGAATTCTTTTTTCCTTCAACTTAGCCATCTATTGGTTTATCCATGTGCGAGTGAACGGTGTTAAACATGAATCATTATTGTGTCAAAACTTCATCTTTGTTTGACCAATCTATAGCAAGAATTACATTCTTTCTTTTTGTGTCATGATCACCTTGGAAATAACATCTACATTTTCTTAAACCAACATATCCTAATATCTTAAATGCAACAAATTGGATGGCATAGTAACTCAACTATATGAATTGCTTCTATAGTTGACCACTACTTTCATTCATACTAATTGTCAATATACTATCTTGCAATTTTTGAACTTATATTTGTTCTCTAATTATTTGCAGTCAAACAATGCTCTTTCTTGGATTTGGCTTGGGCTTGATCATGTAGGGACAATCTGTGGCTGTGATGATATGCCATTGGCACCTTGTAAGCTTTTCATTTTATATAAATTCTAAACATGATTTTTCTATAGCTTTCTCACCTAAATGGCATAAATATTGGTATTGGTATTTTATTATGTAACAATTGATGTTTTAGCTCAATAGGTTAATAAAGATCATTTAAAGCAGGGTCTCATCTATCCACCATATCAAAATACTAGAAAAATATTAGTGCACATAGCTGCATAAGTTGTCGCAATGTCCCATGTACTAGGTATTTTCTTGGGGATCATTTTAATTTTCTACACCAAAAAATTTAGCTAAAATTCCTGAAAGCAATGACTTTTTAAGCTAATCTTTTGCATTCTCTCATCTACATTTTTAAAAAGAAAATAGAATTGTACAAACAAATGTGTGACAAGAGAAAAATACATTTGTAAGCTTGGTCTCAAGTCTATAGTTTGCTTTTTCCAAATTATTCAATTGTAATTTACCCTACCTTCCCTTAGCCAGCTCATGAAATTTTTCTCTAGTTAGGGAGATGTATGGTCAATTTTTTTCATTTGAAGTGTGTACGTTCTTTATCTAGTTTCTTAAAAGTTTGTGTGCACAAGATCTTTAACGAAAACACACTTCTCACAAGATTCTTACCCTCCAATTTATTGCATTTAAGATATTAAGATATTAGGATTTGTCATGATCACCTTGGAAATAACATCTAATCACCTTGGAATTTGTCATTTATTGCATCTACATTTGCTTTGTCATTGCTTAAAAGAGTGTTTCAAGGTTGGGAACCACTTCAACCTCCTTTGTTGTTTAGAGACAATGTCATTGTGGTAGAGGCTTTTGCAAGGGAATGTGCCTCATCATTATGTCATTGACACAGAAGTTGAACTTGCTTCTTCAACTCCTTTCACTCAACTCTTCAATAAAGTTATTCTTCCAACAATGAGAATAGTTGCTGCAAATTCTTGGAAGCCAAGGGAACTTGAACCTATGCTACATTTTCTAGAGACATGGGAGAAGTTACTACCAGATTGAGTACTTCATAAAATTTTGGATCATATAGTGATGCCCAAATTAATAGCAACAATAGATACTTGGGACACTCACAGGGAGATTGTGCCAATACATGCATGGTTACATCATTGGTTTTCATTGTTGGGCCAATATATGGAGCCTTTATATCCAACCATTTGTTATAAGTTGGGGAATGCACTTCATGCCTAGCATGCAAGTAATGTATTTGCATATGCAATTTTATCACCTTGAAAAACTGTATTTGATCCTGCTAGCTAGGAACAACTGATTGTTCATTTTATTGTACCTAATCTAATGACAGTTCTACAAGAATTTGTAATCAACACAACTAATCATCAACTAGAATAATTTGACTATGTTATGGCCTATTTCTTTCTAAAAATATCTACTATGATATGTTTTTATAAAATTTATTGCGAACTCTGCCCATTTTTCGTGGTCTGCATTATTTTTGTGTAGGATCTTGAGCTAAGTCACTTAGCATGGGTTGAGTAAGCTTTATTGTTTTATTATTAAGATTCTAGAATATGTATGCAATTGGATCAATTTTTCTATTGTGTTAATATGTAATATTTAAAAATATCTCTCTAAATATATAAAGACTACAAGTTGTGCAATTTGTCATGTATTGCATCTGCATTTGCTTTGCCATTGCTTATGAGAGTGTTCAAGGTTGGGAACCACTTAAACATCCTTTGCATGGTTTAGAGGTAATGTCATTGTGGAAGAGGCTTTTGTGAGGGAATGAGCCTCATGATTATGGAATTTATACACAGAAGAAGAACTTTCTTATTCAACTCCTTACACTCAACTCTTCACTAAAGTTATCCTTCTAGTAGTGACAATAGCTGCTACAAATTCATGTGAGCCAAGGGACCCTGAACCTGTGCTACATTTTCTGACATGGTATAAGTTACTATAGGCTTTAGTACTTCATAACATTTTGGATCACATAGTGATGCCCAAATTAACAACAATAATAGATACTTGGGATCCTTGTAGGGAGACTCTAATACATGCATGGTTACATCCTTGGCTTCCAGTGTTGGGTCAACATATGGAGCCTTTATATCTAACCATTTTTTATAAGTTGGGGAATGTACTTTATGCTTGACATGCAAGTGATGCATCTGCATATGCAATTTTATCACCTTCAAAAACTATATTTGATCTTGCTAGTTGGGAACAACTGGTTGTTCATTTTATTGTACCTAATCTGGTGATAGTTCTACAAGAATTTGTAATCAACCCAACTAATCAACAACTAGACCAATTTAATTGGGTTATGGCTTGTTTCTTTCTAAAAATATCTGCTATGATATGTTTTTGTAAAATTACTTGCGAACTCTACCCATTTTTCGTGGTCTACATTATTTTTGTGTAGGATCTTGAGGTAAGTCACTTAACATGGGTTGAGTGAGTTTTATTGTTTTATTATTTGGATTCTAGAACATGTATGCAACAAGATCATTTTTATTTTTGTGAGCTAATATGTAATAAGTATCTTAAAAAAGATCTCTCCAAATATATAGAGAGATACATGTTTAGAAGGAAATATAAATACATACATATTTAAAAGGAAAAGAATAGAACATTTATATAGGTAACTCTTCTCACCCTTGAAGAAAATTGCAGAGCAAGGGCACGTAGATCACAAGGGCACGACATGAAAATGAAGTCATAGAGCAAGGGCATGATAATGAAATGCAGAGATCATAAGGACAGAGCAATGAAATGCACTGATCACAAGGGCACAACAATGTTCACAACTCTCCATGCTCATTTGGACCTCTCCACCTCTTTCATGCGCAACTCTCCATAAAAAAAAAGGGGGGGAATGATTTATGTCATTTTTTTTTTAATGCTTGCATGGGCGTCGCAATTACGACATTAAAGTTGGTATTGTGATGATGTCGGGGACAATTGTAGAAAAAAACATGAAAATCACCACAAATTACATGGTCATTGCAATTTGACCCCAAATGTTGTAGTGTTCGGTTACTTTACTAGGAGAGAAGCATATAATTGTTTGAATAAAGTGACTGACACCGTGCTTGAAAGTGCAAATGTGAGAATTGATGAGTTTGTAGATAAGAATGATGAAAAAAACAAGAAAGAACCTGAAGATTACAATAGATTTGTCTATGTTCAAGAAGGAGCATTTGACACTTTACTCGAGCGCCAAACCAAGCAACAACATAGAACCACCAAGCAACAACCTATAGTACCTGAGCCACAAATTGAGCACACTGAGTACAATGTTGAGTCCCAATGAAATGTTGAAGAGGTGAAGAATGAATAACCAAACCTATCTTAGCAAAATATTTTGGAAGGTACCATTCACATAATTAGATAATCAAAGACAAGAGTGTCAAAGTCATGACAAAGTAAGTTGAGAGACAATACATGTTTGATTTTTGAGTTTGAGCCTAAAGTTGTAAAAGAAACACTTAAAGATGAAGATTGGATCAATGAAATGTATGAAGAGATGGATCAAATTGAGAAGAATAACACATGGACATTGGTACCAAGACCCAAAGACAAGAATGTGATTGGAACAAAATGGATTTTCAGGAACAAGTTGAATGGAAAAGGAGAAGTGGTGAGGAATAAGGAAAGACTTGTATGTAAAGGTTATGCACAAGAAGAAGGAATTGACTATGGTGAAACCTCTTCCCCTATTGAAATTTTGGAAGGAGTAAGAATTCTACATGCATATGTTGCATACAAAAGATTCAAGGTCTACCAAATAAATGTCAAGTCTGCATTCTAAATGGAATTCTAGAGGAAGAGGTCTACATTGAACAACTTAAAGGATTTGTGAATAAAGACTAGAAGCACATGGTATGGAAACTGCACAAAACTTTGTATGGATTGAAACAAGCACCGAGAGCATGGTATGAATGCTTGCATTCCTATTTGATCGGGATTGGTTTTATCACAACTAGTGATAACACTAATCTATATTTGAAGAGTGCAGTTGAAGATAAGGTCCTAATAGAAGAATTATTTGTGGATGACCTTATATTTTGAGGAAATGAATTGATGTGTAATTCATTCATTGATTAGATGAGGAAAGATTTTGAGATGTCTATGCTTGGTGAGACAAGATTCTTTATTAGTTTACAAGTTCATCAAACTAAAGGAGGAGCATATGTTATTCAAACCAAATACATCAAGGAGATACTAAAAACAATTGGAATGGATGAGTCAAGACTAGTATGTACTCTAATGGTCATTAGATGTAAAATTTCTAAGGAAGACAACTCGATAGAAGTGAATAAAATATTCTACATATCTATGATTAGAAATTTGAAATATGTAGTTCATAGCAAACCTGATATTGTTCGTGTTGTTGGAATAGTAAAAATATTTTCACCCAATCCTAAGGAGACATATGACTACAGTAAAAAGAATATTTAGAAATTTGAAATGAATTAAATAATATGGTTTATGGTACAAGAAAGAAAGATATTTTGAGCTAAGAGTCTATACTAATGTTGAATGAGTAGGAAATGTTGACGATATAAAGTGTACTAGTGGTGGAGATTTCTTTTTAGGAGAAAGATTGGTGACATGGATAAGAAGAAAAGTTGTATCTCCCAGTCCATTCTTGGAGATGAGTAAGTAGCCATTGCAATCAATTTTTCAAATATTGTATTGATCAAACAATTGTTCAAAGGTATACAAGAGAAGGTCATAAAGCCTATAACTATCTATTGTGACAATACTAGTGCAATTAACATATCAAAGAATCTAGTGATGCATGTGAAGACAAAGCACATATCAATCAAGTATAACTACTTGAGAGAGAAAGCTCAAGAAAAATAAGTCAGTCTGGAGTATGTGAAGTCCAAGGAGTGAATAGTAGATATATTCACAAAGCCATTGCCCAAGGATACTTTTGAGTATCTAAGAGGTAAATTAAGGGTCCTTCCCCTATCAAATGTTCACTAAGCGAAGATGCATGTTGCATAAATTCATGGTTGATCAAAATAACTTTATGGAGTTGATGTAGGAGTTCACTCTTTAGGAACTATCCTAGAGTTGTGAAAAATATTGTAATGTAGAAGATGTAATTAGTACATTCAAGGTAAAAAGGTACAACTACAAGGTTTTGTAAATTTCTAATTGAAGCTTATAGATACCTTCGACATTGTTGTCAAAGGGGGAGAATATGAAATATAGAAAAGGGTGAATATTGTATGGGTGAAGTCTGAGATAGTCAAGGGGGGAGTATGAAACAAGGAGTTAGAATAAGTGAGAGAGAGAGAGAGAGAGAGAGAGAGAGAGAGAGAGAGAGAGAGAGAGAGAGAGAGAGAGAGAGAGAGAGAGAACGATTTTAAGATGCTATAGAAGAAGCTATTGAATAGTGAAGTTCCTAAGAGGGAGAATATGAAGAATATGAATGAAGTTACAAGTTATTGTTGCAGAGTAGAGAGAGCTAGATAAACTGGTAAAGAGAAGAGAACCATCAAGCCATCCAATGCTAGACATGGTTTATTTCATAATGTCACAATATGTAATGTTGTGTTGCCATCAATGGAAAAGGGGGAGATTGTTAGCCCCAGTTGATAATGTTGAATACAAGAGAGATAATGTTTGTGAAAGAGTCATATCAGTTGTTATGTTATCACTGATGTCAAGCTAGAATAGGAAAGGCATTATACTGATTCAGTAGAGTGTCATAACATTTGATTGATGAAGAGGATTTGAAGAAAGTATAATGAAAGAAAGTAATAATAAGTATGTAGATTTCAATGGGTGCTTGATGAGTTAGACTTTGATAGTATAATTTTGATTTGATTGTTTTCCATGATGTGATTAAGTGTTGAGATCATGTATAAGTAAGTTATGTTGATTGACAAAGAAGAAAAGAAGTCACGAAGTGAGAAGACAAAGAAATAGTAAGTTGCACTAGGCTAGTAAGTGAAGTTGGTAAATGAAGGACTAGTAGTCACCAAGAATATGTCAAGTGAATGAAGAATGGACAATATTAATTACACAAGAACAATGTTAACTAGGCTTAGTATTGACTGAGTGAGTGTAGTGTTAACCAAGCAAGGGAAAGAAGAATAGTTCAAGAAGAATTGAATGGAGGTTGATATATGATGAAAATATGAATTGATTGAGAAGTTTCGAAGATGAGGATGAACTTTCTATGAGATCTACGACTGGTTAAATTCAAAGAAAATATGATGAAGGAAATTTTATGATTTGAAATGAAGCTCAATGTTCAAGGAGAAAGTGTGATACCTAATTGTCTAAATTCAATGTATCTTATTTGGATGCAAATTAGATGATTGTGATTAAGTGGAAAAAGACAAGAGAATATGGTGAAGTGATAATAAGTAAAAGTAATATATTTAAGGGATGAACAAGATATTTACTTTTGTTGATCAATTTTCTTGTACTGAAGATATAAGGTGAAACCGATCATAGAAGCATTGTGAAAAGTGAAGTGTGAAGTTGATGTGTATGTGAGTGGATTAGCCACAATGAAGAAAGAGGATGAACATAGGACAAAGAATGAGAAAAATGAAGATCTAAAATAAAAAAGGTAGTTGCATTCTTGATCAAATCATTTCATTGTTACTCTCAAATCATTGTAGTAGAAAATCTCTTAACCGAGTAGACTTAACAATCTTATTTGTAAATCCATTTGTATGGTAATATTCCTTTTAAATCTTGTAAGTTCTTTACAGTAGGCCACTCAAATTGAGGAGTGATAAGGTCTAGATGATATTTGGTGCAAATCCCCAAATAGGATCACATTAACAATGTGTATGCAACTTTTAACAAGGTTGGCTCCTAACAGGACTCACTTCAAAAGAGTGAAAATGTTGGGTTGTTGGTTCCTAGGTTGCTTTCCTTTATAGGTTTTCCACATTAAAATACTTTTGTCAAAATGTGTGGATGTTGATTGTGTTGCATATTTATTTCATGTTTATTATTTCATGCTACAACTTGATATATACATATGAAGTTTACTCTGATACTCAGTTTATGAAGTCAACCATTTTACTACAAAGATTGGTTTGATAATATTGTGAAGTTTAATCTATTTACCAAGCTAGTTGACTAAAAGTTAAAAGTGATGAGTTGTTGAAAAATATTTCAAGGATCCGTAGATAGCTGATTCTCCCCCCCCCCCCCTCCCTCTCAGTTATGTAACACTAGAAACCCCACCAACACAAACAAAGTGGTCAAGGAAAGGATAAACACTTAATGAACAAACCACCCAATAAAACAAAAATACAATATATTTTAAGATTTAATCTCAATCCCTAACTTGTGGGAGTTACGAGAAGAATGAGAGGGAAATTTCTATGAATGTATTTCTTTAACTGTAATCCATCCCTCTTTAATCTTGGCAGCCATGGAATGCTAGGCCAACAAATTAGTAGAATTAATAGAACCAACACTATTAACAGGGCCAATAGTAACAAAGATAACAACACAAGATCCCCCATTCACAATAAGGACAACATCATTAATCTTTCCCACTAAAGACACAATGCAATTACATTGGTCACTTCTAGTCACACAGATTCAACAACACTAAGCCAAAAACATCAATCTTTTTATGATAAAAAACAATAGAAGGAGGCTCCATTAACAGAGCCAACAACATGATGGATCACACCAATAACATTCTATTGATTGAAACCAATTGCCAATAAAAGAGCAGAAGGGACAATATCACCTTCTTGATATTAAGTAACAATAGTGGAATTTGATGGATGTTCTCCAACAGATGTAGACTCTTTGACCACCATATAGTGCTTCCACAAAGCACCTATCCACCATGAGGAAGGTTTTTTGGATTTGATTTTTTCAGCCTCACACATTTCTGCAACATGCCCGATATTAAAGCATTTTCTCTATATCTAAGCAAAAGACTTTCATAATCTAAAGCCTAAATCCAAGTGCCAATAGGACTACAAAGTTTAATCTCAGCCATAAGACCTTTATAAGCATCTGTATCAACAAGTATATGTGCATAGGTGGAATACAATATATCAAAGGAATTTAAATCCACCATTAATAAATCACCTAAAGCATCACCAACTTCCTCAAGCATAGAATCATGTCAGAGATAAAAGAGGGAGGTTAGGAAGTCATACCCAGATAGACAATTTGCAAAAAGATTTAGTTGTTGGGTTAAAGTCCTTAGGCCAAGGTTTATCCATCAAAGGGAAGAGATTTTTCCATCTGAAGAAATGATCACATAATTTGGTTTTCCTATCATCTGTATTATCAAATATGGCAATAAAAGAACCTTTTACCAGAAGAAAGATCTAAACAAAGTTAGTAAGATATGGATCTTGATGCTTAGAGATCGAAGTGTGGAGCTCCTTGAGAGAGGTCTACAAGCCTCTAAATTGACAAATAACCATATCCATGTCAAGGGTCGCAGTTTGTTGCTCAATCTCTACAATTGTATCTTTTTTCCAAATTGACCGAGATAGGGCTATAGGTAGGAAATGATTTAGAGACTATCAACTTAGTAATATGCCCCCAAATCCCCACCTTTACACACTATTTGGTCATAAGAGGGCCCTTTCATAACCCTAAAAACCCCACACCAACAACATCATCCCTCCACACCAAAGCTTCCTGCAAGATCACTTCTTTAACAACAGGTTGAGAAATAAAGACCCATTCAGAATCCCCCTTGCCTCAGAATAAATACTCCTAAAAATAGGGGGAGCGATAGTAACAATGCCCTTCCCAATAACCCCCAACATAGAAAGAGTAGGGGCTGAGAGATAGTCACAAAAAGGAACTTTCAGGACCTTGATACTCGCAGAAGCACACATGGGCCTTCCAAACGCAAACCTAACAACCTCAATGGGCGCTCCAACAATATTTGAGGGGCCATAACCAACAAGTGAGGCTAACAAAGATAGGGAGTTGGAAAAAACCTCTACAACAAACGGGTGTGTGCGCAAGAGACTTTTGAATAGCCATATTCCGTTACTCCTTACACAAATCTTTAAGATAAGTTTGGACAATTCGTGTTGTCAATAAATGTTAAATTTTGATAGTTTGGGTTACCAATAAATATTAAATCATATAATATAATCATAATCCACAAATAAAATATAAAGTAATAAGATTGAAATAATGCTCAAATTCAACATATACGATCATAAAATATATAGTCAAATATCTCATTGACAATACAAACATAAGTGATAAATATGACATTAATGTCAAAATTAGAATCAAACCATAAGATAAGACACACACTCGTGCAAATCTTAAATTCAAATAATTTCCACAAATGCAAAAGTGAATTATAGCAGATAGATATGATACCAATATCAAAATAATAATAATTAAATAACAAGCTAAGCCTACTAATGTGAGTCTTCTATTTACATAATTCACCAAATGTAAATGTAATATATAATAGATTGCATGTCATTGCACAATTTGTCATATTTCTTATTCTTCTTCATCATTATCAAAACTTTCCATATAAATAACATAATACCTTGTGGTTCAATTATTATGGTGCATGAAGTGATTCACTCTATAGAAGCTGGAAAGAGAGAAGGGATGTTACTCAAACTAGACATGTCTAAAGCTTATGATCCGGTTGATTGGTCTTTTCTGGATTTGGTGTTGAAAGCTTTTGGCTTTGATGTCAAATCGTGTAAGCTAATCTCCCAGCTGGTCACCACTCCCTCTCTAGCTATTTTAGTTAATGGATCCCCCTCTGATTTCTTCAAACCTACTAGAGGCCCACATCAGGGGGATCCTCTATCGACTATTCTCTTTATTATCCTGGCGGAATGCATTGGCAGACTAATGGAGAAGAAAAAGAAAGAAGGGAGGATCAAAGGTTTTAAACCCTCTTCCAAATGCACCCCATTTAAGCATCAACAATTTGTAGATGACACTATTATGGGTGGAGAGGCCTCGATCAAGTGGGCAAAGGCTATGGAAGACACTTTGGACACCTACTCTAGAGGGTCGGGGTAGCTCATCAATTGGGACAAAAGTTCTATTTTCTTTATCAATACTCCGGAGGAAAGATAGAAGAGAATCTCTAGAATCCTGGGATGTCAGGTGGGGAAGCTTCCTTCTACCTACCGTGGTCTCCCCTTGGGAACGACACCTTTAGATTCCTTCTGGAATGGCATCATGGAAAGGTTTAGATAGAAACTGGCAGGTTGGAAAGGAGCCATTCTTAGCTAACCTGGAAAATGTCAACTAGTTAAATCCATCCTTCAAAACTTGCTGATATATGCTTTGAGCCTTTTTACTATACCGATGAAATATGCTGAGAGGATGGAGAAAATCCAGAGGGATTTTTTGTGGACGGGAGCTGAAAGGAACAAAAGGTACCCCCTTGTTGCTTGGGACAAAGTTTGCCTCCCCAAGAAGAATGGAGGTCTAGGAATCAGGAAGCTCATTCACCTCAATAAGGCCCTCCTAGCAAAGCAAATCTGGCACATCTTTAGTAGCACAGGCGATTGGAGAGACACTGTAGTTAATAAGTATATAAAGAGGCCCTCTATTCAGTTCACCCTCTTCAGTGAGGACATCCCAAGAGGTTCTGTTGTTTGGAATGGTTTCTTAAAAGCCAGGGACTTGGCTAACTCAAAAGTCTTTTGGAAGTTGGGTAATGGGGAGGACATTTTGTTCTGGTCAGACAGTTGGCTTTCTCAGGGCCCCCTTATGAACAACCCTAGTTATGGGTTTTGGGCTAATGATTGCATCGACGTTTATGGGCACAAAGTTAGCAATTACAGGATTGAACAGGGTTGGAGGGACCTTTCCATTATCTCACATGACCTCAAACCAATCATGATCATGCTTAATTCCTTGTCCCTTAGCAACAATAAGGATGAACTAGTTTGGAGGGATAATGCCAATGGGCTCTATTCGGTTGCCTCTGGGTACTCTGCTTTATGGAGCATAAAAGAGTCTCCCCCTTGGTTGAGGGCTTGGATCCCTGGCCTTACGCCAAAAGTCAACATGTTTTTTTGGTTGGCTCTTCAGGACAAAACTCTAACCCAGGAAAATCTCATGAAAAGAGGTCACACCATGCCCAACAGATGTGTTTTGTGTAAAGAAGAGTTGGAGACAGGCAATCATATGTTCATTCACTGTTCTTTCTTTAGGAAAGTTTGGGGCATCCTCACCCAGGACTTAGGCCATAGCTAGTGCTATCCTTCTAACCTACTTGACTTTTTCTGTCAATGGCATGACTTGTTCAATGGGTATGTCTTGAAGGAAATTAGCTCTTGGATCCTGCCCCATTTTTGTTGGAGCATATGGAAGGAGAGAAACAATAGGATTTTCAGAGATAGGGAGGAGCTGATTTTAGTTGTTGGGAGAAAGATTTTCAGTAACATAAAGAAAACCTTTTCTATGAGGAAAGGGGGAGAATTTGAGATAGGAGGCAGGATCAAGGAGAAGGTAAAAGATAGGAAGCCAAGTGGTTCCTCCCCCCTGAAGGCTGGCACAAAGCCAACTTCGACGGAGCCTCCAAGGGCAACCTTGGCTCCTCGAGTAGTGGAGGCATGATAAGGAATGCAAATGGAGATAGTATTGCGGCTTTTTCTCTCCCACTGGGATTCCAAACCAATCATTTTGCAGAAGCAAATGCCGCGTGCAATGTTGTAAAACTGGCTTTTGAAATTGGTGTCACCAATTTATGGCTCGAAGGGGACTCGAATAACATTATAAAGTGCATCATTGGCAACTCACATCCATCATGGACGATTGCAAATCTAATTGATGAGACTCATGAGACCCTCACCAAATTTAATAGAATCCATGTCACTCATATTTTTCGGGAAGCAAACATGGTTGCCGATAGGTTTGCGAACATTGGGGTCGGTGCAGACCAAAAAATGACTTGGCTTCCCAAAATTTGTTTGCCGACGAACGTTAAAAGTTTGATCAACTTGGACAAGATCCAAGGAAGTACGGAGAAAATCAACCTATAATTATGATTATGAAGGTTTTAAGTAATAAGGGTACTTTTCAAAATGGAAGCATGGGAAATCGTAACTGCAGTAATTCATTATTGATTAATCGACACGCTTTGTGGGTTGTTTTTCACATTCGCTTCTGGAACAATAGCAGGGCTATTTTTCTCTGGTTATTGCTAACTCTCGGTGGTCCCTTTCAGTCACAGAGTGAGGAGCACATGAGTAAAGAGGGTGTGTAGTGTGTAGAAATGGTAGGCGAAAGGTGCAAAAAGGAGCCGGTGGGAGATTTTGAGAAATAGAGAAGTAGGGAGAAAGTGTGGGAAAAGCTAGAAGAGGGTGGGGTTACCAATTATATCATGAAGCTGCATGGATTCGATTAGGAGGTGACCAAAAGAATGGTGGGGTCCTGGAAGGATGGTAGGGTGAAGGTGAACGGGGTCTACTTCCGGATAATGGAGGAGGTGATTGCAACTGTCACTGAAATCCCTATCAAGGGTTTCAAATTCTTCAGGGATAAGAAGCTCTCGGCCAATGCGGTTAGGGACTTTGTGGAGAGTGAGAAGGAACTGAAGGCACTGAGAAAGATTGACACCTACTATGTCCCCGACTCCATGAAGAAGCAGTGGAGGTATGTTCTGAGAGCTGTTATTGAGTACATCACGTTGGACCCTAGGTTTGATAGAGCTCGTACCCATCACTTTGTTATATTGAATCATTTTCGGCATAATGCAAATATTTCCTTACCATATTATCTGTTAACCTCAATGAGCAAGGCGGTGGACAACTTCAAAAAGAAGCCCACCGCAAACCCAGCTCTACACGAGGGGCTGTTGCTGCTTATCCACGAGCACTTTAAGGCTCAGACTATAAGCATCGCTCCCCCTCAGGCAGAGAAGGTGGAGTCTGGTAGCTCTAGTTACTCCTTTGACTCGGATGAAATTCAGAACCTCAACTCTGAGGAAGGAGGAATCTCTTCTTCGGGGAAATTAGTGACTCACCAAGCTAAAAAATTGCCCTCCCCCATAACCCCTAGCAGAAAAATCCCTAGGGATCTTGGGCAGAAGCCTCCTAAGAAGGATGAGGAGGGAGTTAGTGATGATGAGGAGGAGCCGAAGTCTGAGGAGGTGGTTAAGAAGACGTAGGAGGAAATTAAGGATGAAAGTGGAAGGGAGAAACGCAAGAGGGAGAGTTTGGAGGAAGTGCGCTCTCAGTTTGAGGAGGCGTCTGTGCTGCCCCTATCTCCTATCCACCTCCAAGCCCAACCTGAGGAACAAAAAGAGGAGAATGCAGGGTAGGTGGAAGGGGAAGTGTAGGTCAATGATAGGAGGAAAGCTTGGATAAACTTTAATGTCAAGACTTCGAAGATGGGCATCTTCAAGGAGGCCATAAATCCCCAAATCCTTGTGGAAAATCAAGAGGAACATCGACTGGAAGAACTCATTGACCCGACAATAGTGGCTATTTCAGATAGAGCCAGGGAGATAGGGATGCACCTCTTGAACAATGCTTGTAACAGTATGATTGACAATTTTAGATCAATCAAATGGCTTTTCCACGAGTTGGAGGAGGTCAACGAATAGGTGAGACATATTGAGGCAACAAGGAATGGGATGGATGCTAACAGGAGGACGGATTCGACTGACAGGCTCAGTCTGGCAGAAAGAAGGATACACAACCTGGAGAACTACAATCACAACCTTGTGAATTAGATGTTCTCTTTGTTAAGCTCCATTAACAACAACACCATCTCTTTTACGGGCTAGATCAAAGACACAAAAATGTAGGATGATGAGGAAGGAAAAGACAAGGTTGAAGCCAAAACGAAGGACGACTTCGCAAAGGACAACACCATTCCTAATCAGGACCAAGGGGACCAAAGGGCGCAATAGTTGGAAGCAGAGGAGAACCAACTGGCCTTCGAGGCTGCTCAAGTTATGCAAGAGCTGGAGGTAAGAGCGAGGAATAACTCTCGCCTGCTCTTTTGTTTTTCTTTGTCTTTTGGCTTTTGGTCTGGCTTTAGGCCGTGGTTTTACTTGTCTTTTTTCCTGGTCTTTTCTCAGAACTCTACTTTTTGGCTAGGCTTTATGCTTATTACCAACCTCTGAACTTATACTTTTTTGGTTGGGCTTTCACGCTTATTATTAGCCTTATATGTTTTAACTATTGGGTTTCAGGATCCTTGTAAAACCTGTTTATCTAATAAAAAACATAATACCTTGTGGATTCGGAGGAGGAGGACAGAGGGGGTAGAAGAAGGTTGGGGAGACTTGCTAAAACTAAGGCCAAAAGGAAATTGAGAACGACTGCCTCACAGGATGAGGATGAGTCGGATTCTAAAGATGCCCCCCTTGCAAGCAAAGGATGAAACAAAATATGATGACTTACAGAGCGGATAAGGAGGACGATATTGAAATGGAGGTGGATATTTCAAATTCCTTGGTGTCAGGTTCGGGTGGTGAGGAGGAGGTGACCCACGTCTTTGCATCCCTCATGATGGATATAGTGGATCTCATGCAAAATCAATTCCCGAAAATGGTGGATAAAGCCCCCTCTCTCGTGATGGTATCCTCCCCGGCTTGAGTGAATACTAAAGAAAAAAGTATTCCCGACTCCCTAGTTTTGCAGGTTAATAGCATGAAGGAGAAATATAGGTCATGTGGTTATCCAGAGGATACAATGGTGGCTCTTAAAACGAAGGTCAAGGAGTTGAGGGAGAAAACGATGGCCTTGGAGGAAAGATTTGGCCTTTTGTCCAAACTCACCATCAAGGTGACCCGCTGCCACGACCTTGCATTTGCTGAAAGACAACCAAGATGAGGACCTGAACAAAGAGGACTCCAAATTATTGTTTGGCTTCCTAGCGGAAGACTAGGCGAATGTCCTCCTCAAGGGGAGAGGCGGTGAAAAGCATAATTAGTGCTTGCCCTCTGGTTTTATGTTTTTTTGGTGGATCTCGGACTTGGTCAGTTTTAAGGCAGTTTGGCCTTTGTTTATTTACTCTTTAAGTTTAAACAATCCTGTTTATGGTATCTTAGTTGGATACCTTGTTGTTCTTATGTTTTGTTATGTTTTTGGTATATTAAGCGAAGGTAGGAAGTAATTTTTGCTTGGTAACCTGTTGGTAGTTGACCAACTAAACTTTCTATTAGTGCTAGCCCCCCTTGTTTTGGCTGCTTTATATTTCAAAAACATAAAACCAAATCCTTACTTCCTAGTCATCATTATGAAAAAGATATAAATATATAACCTTGTCACTACTTATTTTGAATTATTTTAATGATAAATTATTTGGTTAATTAATCTCGATAAATGAAGCTTTTACCCCTCTTAACACCTTATCCTTGAGTGACAAGTAAGACACAGCATTTTAAAAGCCCGGCAAATCAAAATCGTGGTTTACTTTGAGTTGGGGTGTTGGAATGGGGTGGATTTGGATGGAAGGGTTTTGCAGAGGAAGGGTATGGTAATGGAGGGCGGGAAAACAGTGTTTAAAATGCAGAAAATAGGTACGATTCTCCTAATGTATGCCGTAGCGATCGCCCACGCCCAAGACTTTCTTCTTTACGGGTAAGTGCAATTCTATAAATATGCTTAAATTTGCATCCCCTGCTTCTCTGCCTGTTATATTCTCACATTTGGATCTGTATTTGAGAGGGCAGGTTTGTCGACATTGCGACAGAATCCTTTTCTTCTTCTCAATTTCAGCTGTCTGTTCAAATTGGGAGCTATGTGAGTTGCATAATTTTTCTGTTTCCTTTTGCTTTTCTTCCCTTTTGCCCTTGGATTTGGATGGAATAGCTAATGGTCTTTATTTTTCGATACAGAGTTGGCAGCAGCCGCTTCAGTGGAGGTTTTATGCATTTAAAGCCCCAAATTATGTAAGGAGTGAAGGCGTCGGACTGCTTTCCCTGAACAATTATACCCATTACGGATTTCGGGAGAGCTTATGGACGGAATTCTTCGTTATTCCTCACTCCGGAGGAGCCCTGCGCCTCGACATTCGCCATTCCTGTGTGCACTCAAACCCTACTTAACGTTTTTAAAATTATATCTTTAAGGCTTTTATAACACATTATTCGATAATAAGAGCTTCTGGAAATAGAATAACTGTATGCTTTGTTTATATCGGCGTTTGGGATCATTTGCTTTCATTTTCATGATTGATCACAGATTGTAATCTGTAAGATTGACGTTAACAAACATACACTGTTTTCCATAAGCTCTTCCTATTAATTAGGAAAACTTAAATATACACAACCTGTAAATTTTCTAACCAAAGGCTTGTGGAGACGTGTATGGTAGGACTCAAATGAAGATAGCCCACTTTTTAAGTTATACGCAGTTCTCTCCGAATCTTCATGTTAAAATGTTTTTCTCTAATCTTTGCCTTTTTTGTCTTTCAAATTATGCTCTGATTCTTTGCATCTTACAAGATAATTAGCTTATTTGAGAGTGAAATGTGAAGGGAAAACCTTGTATTGTATGAGATCTGAAGACAAGGCGGTTGATTCTGAGGTTAAGCTTTTGGCCGAGGGGGAATCCTATGCTATTGTGCCATTTGTCGTGGGCGATATGATTAGGTATTCCAGCTACCACTCCTCAGAAGTTTATAGCGTGTGTTACCCCCAGTGCAAGGGCCAAGTAAAAGGAGAAGACCGTTACAACATAATAATTCCCAGATCAATGGCGATGCTGCCAGAAAGTACCACAATAGTACACGGCAACAAACATGTATACTTGCGTTCGCTGGTTATAGGTTATGTAGCTGCACAGTTGGTCATAAGATGGTTGCAGTCTCGCATGCGCAAGAGGAAAAGCCAAATGATGACGATGATGGAATTGAGTAGAGGAGGAGAGGGGAAGGAAGGGAGAAGGCCGTGGGAAATGAGTACATATTACACAGTCACTAATGAAATTGAGAATGAGAACAAGATGAATAATAGTAATAAAAGGTTGATAGTTTCAGGGCAAGGAACATATGAGGAGGCTTGGGCCTGGGCGGATGCAGAGCATTGCCTCACCAAACTCAATGCAAACTGTTGTTTTTATTTTAATTCTACCACAATCACTAGCCTAAACAACAACAACGCAAAGAAAGGAGGAACATCAACAGCAGCAGCAGTATTAGAAGGAGAGGGCCCATGGAATAGGGACGCTTTTGGCCGTCTTATCAGGTTGGCCCCATAGTCTACTAGTTTTTACGTAACAAATTTACTTTGAAGTTCCGTGACATTGATTGACATAGATTTAGATTCTAGATCATAATTTTTTTATGATTGTCAAGCCTAGTTCCACCTTGACATTTGACTTTTACTACTGATACATTGTAACTTTCAAGAGCAAATTACGCTTTTATTCATCGAGTTGGAATATCATTAACCAAATCTTTATTCTGTACAAGAAATGACCAGGAGATTATGTCCATGTTATGAACTATTTCTCCTCCTGCAATTTAAAGAAGAACTTGATCTCCAGATGACAATGTAATTATATGCATGTCCATCCATTCCTGGTGTTCTAGGCCTAGAGTAATATAGTATACTATTTGAAATACCGAGCCTTCCTATTTTACTAAGCCTTTCTCTTTGGCTGTTAAGTTTAGGTTTATTTCAAAGTCTTGATATTGCACACGCTTATATTTTGCATAAAACCACTTGAAGGCAATCTAGAACAAGTTGAAAGGGATTTTAAGAGATTTTCTTTTGATTTTAAAGGTTTTAATAAGGTTGTTTAAGAAATTTGATGTCAATTTAAAGAGATAGAGGTGGTTTCTTTAACTTTTGGATACATTGTATTATTCTTATTGTGTTTAATGGGTCATTAAAGCTTTAAATGGAAGGAGTCTTGAAAAGCTCATCTCTAAAGCTTTTAGATATAAGAAAATTGAAAAGTTAGGTTTTCATTTTTGAATCTTAATGGATCACTTTGAGACTAGCAAACACTGTCTGTATTTTTCAGGCAAAAACATTTGAAATGCATGAAAATCTCTGAACTATGCATTACCTTGATGAGAGTCACTTCTAATTTCAGGGTTTCTATTAACTCTCCTTTTGTTGGTGCTCCCTTGTGATTGATTATCATGGGGTTCTGTTTACAAAGGTTCCTCAAATTAAGGGATCAAGATTGTATTCTAAAAGAATACAAACCTTCAATGATATGTTTAATTATAACAAAAGAAGATTATAGCTTTTTTGGTCATTAGTCGTAGTGAAAACTTTACTTGAACAAGAACTTTGTGTTCATTACTGAAATTTAGATTGCAATGCTAGTAGAGTATCTTTACAAAATTGGTACGTCCATATTAATAATGTTTTGTATTACAATCAAGATATTCAATTATGTATTTTGGATACATATGATTTTATGTTAAAATCTTCATTACTGTTTTAAGCTAACATTTTCAATTAGACTATTTTGATTAGTGATTACTAAATATGGCTCAAAATTAATTTAATTATGGATTAGTGGATCACACATCTATCACATCTAGATTGTTTAAGTCATAACCAATCTTCAATGTGATTGTTATATCTTAAGACTATTTTATTCAGTCTCATATATGGTTTTATATTAAAAGCTTTGCAATGAGAAGTTTGTGTATTATGATGTGGTTCAATGCTACGAGGCCTAATTTTCCTTAAAATGTTGGAAAGTAATTGTGTTTGTTTTTATCTTAAATATGGTGTCGAGAACAAATAAAATTCAATAATAGTATAACTCAATAATAAAGTTGTTTTTTTTTAATGCTCTTTGGTGGTATACTTGTCAGTAGCTTATTTCCTTGTACATTACTAGTTCTCAAATTTAAAATGTAAACTTTTTGTGAATTTTATAATGTTGGATATGATATTTAAATATGTTGTAATCCAAGGATAAAATACCCTTATGGATAACACTTGTGTACATGTTATAGCTTGTAGGATTAGCACATTTGACTTGCAATAATGTATTAAATGTTGACCTTTTGACTATTGTATATGCTTTGTTTGATAGATTCTTGATTATTGGTTGCACATAAAAACCCCTAACTAAATAAAAAATCATGCACAAAGTAACAATTCCTTCGCACAAAAGCACAAAATAATATCATATGTCAAAATTCTAAACAAATCAAGGTCAACTAAGAGATAAATGTTCTATTTGCAAGTTAAGGCTGGGACCCATGGAGGGAGCTTTCTAAGTGACGGTAGTATAAGATTTTAAATTTATTAAATTATTATTTACTTTTGATGGAAAAGTAACTAGCAATTGTTGACATGTGGCAAAATATTTCCTAAGCTTTCCTAGCCCCACACCATTTCTACCTACCTGGCACTGGCTAAGCTCCACACAAAATGTACCAAAGACAAAAAAAGTAGTTAAATTTTTATTTTTTCAGATTCAGGAAAAGGCAATGATTTTTTTCTAAATTTTTTACTGTTCTGGACAATGAAATATGTAGATCAGGAAGAACACATGTCGAAATTTCAGGAAAATTATTTGTGTTTTTGATTTTTTGAAATTTGGTCAACAATGCATTTTGTATGGAGCTTAGCCACATCTTTTCTACCTGATTAAATTGAAAGGACTAAAAAGTTGGAACACTTATTATTGTATAAAAAAAATTCTTAATAGATCTTTAACCACGCAAAAATTCAACCCTAGGAAAATAGAACTCAAGCTTCCTCCATATCACCCTCAAAAAATTTGAATGCATGAAGGATATATCATTAAACAGTAGTTTACACTGCCCAAACGGGAGACTAAAGGGTGATGCTACAGCAGAATGGCGACGCTAGGTTGGAGTCCGACTCGGTTATTTGTTTTGGCTGAAGGGGCGTAAGGCAACGACTAAGAGGGCGTTCTTGCTAGGAATCAGAACTCGTAATAGTTTGAATGCGTAGAATGCAATGTGCCCAGCATTTGTAGAAGTACAACGTCCCCTGTCGGAGTTTTTTGTTTTTATAATTTAATTTTTCGAGTACAATAAAATGGCAAGAATTTGCTGGCAATGGAAATCTAGGGTTGTGTATTAAGATGACACTGTACAAGTTCAAAAAGGGGCAGGCGTTAGAAAGGATCATGCCTGGGACAGAAGTGAAAATTTCTGTGACGAGCATCTGATTTGACATCACTGAGGTTTGCTGTGTCGCCACTATGTGCAGGGATTGTCTTGGTTTTATTTCTGCGAATGCCGAATTCTTCGATTAGTGCTAGATTGTCTGATCAATTGCACTAGTTTTTCAAATGGGTTCTTCTTTTTTGGACTCGAACTTTATTTTTAATTTTTGCTCTGTCATTGGCTGCATTGTGTGGAGTTGGTGAGATTATGTTAGAGAAAGGATGGAAAAGGATTATAAATAAATGTAGGTCAATATAATTCATTGTCTTTGGTTATATACAGTGAGACTGGGGTACACCACTCACTTTTACATTTGGAAAATTTGGAAGTATCTATTTTTGATTTGGAATGTTATACTGAAACATCATTTTATAAAAAAATATTTAAAGTTCTATGTATAGTACATTGAACCCTTTCCTGTTCCACCATCTCTTAGCGATGTTCCTTGTCATTTCAAAATTGAGACCCATTGTTCCTGTTCCGAAAACTCGTCTCACTGTCCCAATGAACCCCAGAACTGGTGTTACATTGATTATATATATATATATATATATGAGTGATATTGTGTTGCATCTGTTCAGATAACATTTGAAAAAGGTGTATATGCAGCAAGAGGCAGAGGGGCAGCACTGACAAGCAGAGATTTGAACCAATAAGTCTTTTTGTTTGGTGGGTCTATTTTTGCATTGTTTTATTAAGATTCAGTAGTTGTGTTTTCTTTTTTAATGAATAAGAATAAAGGTTGGGCCATAGAAGACATGATTCGTAACGTATTTGATGTATGAATTACTTATAGTGAAGGAGATCAAAGTGTCCTATTGTCAATAGACAAGAACTGTGCGTGGCCAGTAATACTGAAACTTAAATAGTAAGAAAACTATATATGGAGTAATCAATGGACATTTATTTCTACTAGGATATTCCAGTCATAGCTGCCTTTATTTACAGTCAACGCTTCAATCATGTTTCTTTACAATGTGAAATTGGTTTGGCTTTCTGTCATGGATTTTAGATAAGACAATGAAATAATCTAGGATGGTTCTAGAATTGATATTATATGATTTTAATTTTGGAGATTCTCACGAAGGTGATGTGGAGACGTCTTTAAGATTTGAGGTTAGGATAGATGATAGAATGTTATAATTAAATTTGTTATTATTTAAAGTTTGACATTTATTTTGTAGGTATTACTTGTTGCAAGCTAATCCTAATAGCAAGGATATTACATTAGTATCAAAGCATAATCCTATCATAATGTGAAGTCTAGCCTACACACCAGAAAACTATGGTAAAACAATTAGCACAAGAGTTAAAAAGTTTTTTGGAACAAACCACTATAAGGTTTAAGAGCACCTATAAAATGATATGTGAAGACATAAAAAAATCTAATAAAAATTAATGGCTTGTTGGTGTGTGGGGAAACTTTAACATCTGTCCATTGAATAATTTAAATCTCATTTATTCTTATCAAATGAGTCAAAAAGTTAAATTAATATCTTTTGTTAATGGGAGAGTGGAATTCAATTTTTGTGTGCCCCCAACACCTTGTCTTTCTGCTTTGTATTTCTAGTCTACAACACAGAAATCACATCCCCAACAAGTTCCAGTCTACAACATAGAAAAAAATCCTCAACAAGAAAAAAAGTCTTCCTTGCCCCCTTTAGCATCCAATTCTTCCCCCCAAAAATGATGTTCATCAAATTTTTTGAATTTCTCAGGTGAAAGTTCAACATGCTTACCACCACATTGAACTTGCTTTGCAAAACAACTTCCCACTGAAGTTAAGCATTGTGTAGGTTTTGCCCAAACCTGATTTCCCTAGGCTTGAGACCACCTGAGGAAGAAGCTCCTCCATCATCAAATCCTCTATCGAGTGTTCGTTTGATTGAAATAGGTTTTTCTTAGAATCCATGTCATTGAAGGCAATATTCTTGTCCCCTCAGGATTAAAATTGAAATGAAGTAGATGAGATGAAAAATTAAGATATATTTGATCAAATTGAGTAAACATAAGGTCCATGATGATAGATGAGCTATATAGAAAGAATAAAACCACATTTTAACACTAAGTGTTGAGAATGTGCCCCAGTTTGACAGAGTTGATGGAATATTAGAATTAGGTCAAACAAAGAAGAAATATGATGAAATGGGAAAGAGGAGAAGATGAAGAGGTAGAAATGATGAAAGGATTTTTTCCTTAGAAGATGTGAAGATTTTTCTCGAAAGGGTCAGCCAATTGCACATAGAAGATCAATTTTAGATCGCAATTTTAATGATCAAAGATAAATTTAGATTTCAATTTTCATCCCGATATGAATCCAAGATGTCAAAATTGGGTTATTCTGAAATGTGTGGGGAAATCCAAGACTTTAAAATATTAGGTCAAAATGTTATATAAAGAGTCCAAAAGGGTCATTTTCAAATCATTTGTTCGTATTGTCTTCTAGTGATTCCAGAGCCTTTAGAGAGCGAATATATAGGTCCTAGTGTATGAGTAGTATTTTGAACTAAGCCAAATGCATAACTAGCGACAAGACTGCCTTGTGTTGGTAGGTGATTGAAAAATGAACTTGTTCTTGCTTCCGTTTTGTGATATTGTATGCTTCTCTTAGGTTTTAAGTTTCGTATGATACTTTCAAATGCCATTTGTAGTTTGGTAGAATTTTGTATGGCGTTTCTCAAAATTGCAAAGTGTCGTATATTAGAGTTACATAGTATTGTATGAGACATACCCATATGTTATACGATGAGGTACGAAGTATCGCATGATCATAAAATATCGTATGACCTTACGATACTAGGATAGTCTATGAAATGGTGTACAACCATACTTGGTGTCTTAGTTTCTTTTTGTACTCATAACTTGGACTTTTTACTTGTATTAAGTGTTTCCATAGTGTTTTGAGACCCTTCTTGATAGCTTATTGTTTTCATAACTTTTCGTGAGGTGTCCATATCCATTTGGTTTGCGGTTAGTGATTCACTTGACCGATGAGGATACCTTTGTACTAAATACCAAGGACCTTGGATCTTTACTTAATCTACCCCATATCTAAGAAAACTATGGCCTACTGACTACTCTTGTTAAGAGTTTCCACTCTAAGCATAATACTTTTCATTTTCCAACTAGAGAGATGGTAATCACATTAGAGGATGTGTATTAGATTCTATGGATTCCTTATCAAGGAGAGATTGTGAGTATCCAAATTGTGCTATGTTACTTTCTCTTCTAACTTTCTAATGAGATACACATGATAAATACTGATACATTCCTTGACTTGTGATATAGATGTACTTTGATCAAACTCTAGCAGAGGGGATAGCGGTGATGCATCAAGTTTTCACAGATGAGACCATCTTGGAATGATATATCTTATGGGATAAAATGATGCGATATTATAGTGATGAATTTCTTGAGGCCTACATTTAGTGATCTTTGATTTGATGCATACTTGGTGCAAATTAGAGCCATAATGGCTTCTAGTGCAGGTGGGGCCACTTAGTTATGGACCTCCTATCACGTCCTCATCACATGGCTTGGGGCCCATCTATTCTGTGTGACATGTATAGAGAGATCCATGATATTTTGTATAGAGAGGGTAGGAGATGGTCAGTGGGAATGGTGATAGCACAGATATTGGCGTGGGAGCACATAGATGTGATCCGCTATAGGGTACAATTGAGGCGACGGGGGAGACCATATATTTATAGATACTTTGACTATATTTAGTAGACTCATGTGGGAGATGGTTTCTACTAGAGGAAGATACTAGATGACATTACTTCAGTGGTGTGGTGACCTTACAAAGAGTTTGAGTAGTAAGAGGGAGCGAGGGAGGAGTTATCCTACATGTTTTGTAGTAGGCCACTATTGGGGAGACATCCAAGGTATATGGAGTGGTTTGTTATCAGCTGCATATGGAGACAGTTTAGATGCTAACAAGGTGTGAGCATATATATGACAATTTAATGTACCTGACAGAGGAGGTCCTAGAATGGGGTCCTATGTTGAGATACACCATGTCTCTAGGAGGTGCATGTTATTTAGCACGTTATACGGGACTTTCTCCCAGACATGGTGGATGCAGGGATGACTTGAGTATAGGAGATGGATTAGGGACCATCCCTATCCTAGGTTTATAGATCCAACTAGGAGAGTGCCCTGAGTAGGAGATAGAGATGGTGGGGACAAAGGGGATGGAGGAGGAGGTAGTAACAGATGTGGGAGCAGGGATAGTGCCCATTCTAAAAGTCATCTAACTACTCAGTATGAGACTAGAGGGATAGTCATGGATATGGAGGAGGATGAGATTGAGGGCGAGAAGTTAGTGTGGAGACCTTAGGTGGAGGAGATGGAGAAAAAATCCTTAGCAAGAGGACCATGGAGAGAGTATTTCATCCATAGCATGGGTGAAGGGGCTAGAGATAGAGGTGCAACAACTAG
Source organism: Cupressus sempervirens (assembly GCA_028749045.1). Lineage (NCBI taxonomy): Eukaryota > Viridiplantae > Streptophyta > Pinopsida > Cupressales > Cupressaceae > Cupressus > Cupressus sempervirens. Next base: position 272,499,658 of record CM053788.1, on the reverse strand, counting down.
AGATTACTGTTGAAGTTAGGGATCAACAAATATAGGTTGATTGACATGAGGCTTGATCTAGGGAGTACACATTGAGACAGGAATGATACAGAGCTCACCAAGATGCAGAGAGACATGTGGATCAGGCCGCATATTACTATGCATCCTACATTATAGTAGTGTCTACAGAGTAGAGAATACCTAACTACTCTAGAGGGAAGGAGGTCAGGGGGCATAGTTTAGTTGCCAAACAAGACATAAGCTCCTCCCCCTCCTACATAGGAGGGTGGGAGTTATTCATGAGAGCTCTTGATCTTAGATTGTATTAGGGCAATTTTGAGATTCTTTAAGATTTTGACATTCATCTAGATTTTGATCTCACATTATACTTGTACTTGATTTATCATGATATATATGAGATACTAGATTTGGATATGTGTTGTGCACTTGTCTCATTTACTTATGCTTGTATCATGAATGTATCTTTGCTTTCAACACTTTACTTACTTATGATATGTGATGTCATTGATATATATGCTTTCATTATCTTTCCAGTACCATGATGTATGTGATCCTCTCATAGATGCTATGCTCATAATGATATCCTCTTATAAGATATGTTTAGGAACTTCATGACTTGAAAACTTATCATTTTGGATAAGATCAAATATCATGATATGATTAATCCCTTTGGTTGTGAGATAGAAGAGAGGTGATGACAATGATAGAAAGACCAAGAAATGATGAAGATATGATCAAGAAGAGAAGAGGAGACGTGAAGATAAACATAATTAGATGACAAAGGCTCTCTCCTTACTCAAGATGCAAAGTCTAAAATACAAGGTAGAATGAAAACCCTAATATGCAAACTATCATGAAATGAAAAGTGCAATTTGCAAGGATCAATTAGATAGGTCCTTGTTATTATCATCGATTCTTATTAAGGAGCATTAAAAGATCATACAACTAGTGCAAGCATAAGTACGAAGATATGAATATGATCTATATTAGATTGAGTACAAACCTACACATCAAAGACATGGATGTTAGGATGATGATGTAGTTAGATTCCGAGTTAATATAGCAATATTATGCTCGTAGCGAGATACAAAATGTTGAGATGGCCATAAGCATGACATTACAAAAAAAACATGATGAAATGGTGAAGGACACAAATCCAAATCACCCAAGTGTTCAAGGGGCCAGAGCAAGATATATGCTTTAGACACCTAGGGTCATCAAAACTATACCTGCATGTAGAAAAAGAAAAGAAAATATGCCCCATGCTCCCATTCCTCTAGTTGAGGTATATCCTATAGAAAGTAACGAGGGAACATCAATGAAAGTTGATAAAAAGTAGTACACAAAGAGAATCAACAAGAAAATCCCATTCTTTTTAATTTTAGCACACAGTGTAAAAGAAAAGAAAAAGATAATTATTGACTCTGATATTTATGCCTATATGTGGGGTATATCACCTAGCTAGATTATTGACAAAGTGTAAGCTCAAGTTAGACTATCTAATAAGTGTTAAGAAACACTCGATGTCAAAGAAAGGTAAGTGTTGGGAAAAACTATTTGGGGTGGTGTCATAGAGCACCAGTACATCCTAAAGACCAAATACAACACAATTCATGCCCCTTATACCTAAACAAAGATATATTACAAACTAGGAGACAAGTGTGTATGATGGAGTGAAATGGTTAAGTGTCAAGCCTATGAGCTCATAGATATAAGTAAGTAGGTCTTGAGTAGCATATGTTTTTAGGGTTTCACCACTTGGAAGGATTTTTTTTCCAAGATATTGAATGATTTTTTGGTAATATATCAAAGCGCCTATTATTAGGTTTTTACTAAGATGATCATTTTTTTAGGACATTCTCTTTTCTTAGGATTTTTTGGGGACCATTTTTTATTTTTATTTTGGGTTTTTTTAGGACCATAAGCTATGTACAAAGCTATGGATGTCAAGAGCATTAAGCATAAAACTTCTTCAAATGAAGAATGTTGATGGGCTCGTGGAAGTGATCTTTCTCAAGTGTTAAGAGTTGATATTCACTAGATCCAAAAACAACAATAATAATATAAGAACCCAACCAATTTGGTTCAAGCTTCCCCTTTTGGGTTATATTTTGCTAACTTTTAGGATTTTCTCTGAAGACCAACTCACCAACTTCAAAATCTCTATGGTGCACCTTATTGTACCTCGTAGACATTCATTATTGATAAACCCTCATATGAACAAAGGCATCTTTTCTTCATTCATCCAATATTTCCAATTACTATAGAGGAGAAATGTGATAGTGTTCATCAATGATCAACCCTCTAAGGGAGACTCGGATTGAAGGTATGTCAACCTCAACAAGTAAGACAACATCATCCCCATAGACAAGAGAAAAAATGTGGGGTCTCATAGGTGTATGAGTTCTTATTTTTTAGGCCCACAAGGAAGGATTAATTTGAAGTTGTCAATCCATACCTGCCTTATTAAGATTTCTGTGCAATATTTTTAGTAGTGTCTTGTTTAAGGCTTCCACTTGACCATTTCCTTGCGGGTAATAAATAGAAGACTAATGTTTCTTGACTTTAATTTCTTATAAAATTGTTTGAGGTCTTTGTTCTTAAATTTTCGTCCATTATTAGTAACTATGGAGGATGGCACACCATATCTACAGATGATATAGTTTGGGATAAAATGTGAGACTTGTTTCCCTGTAGTAGTTGAAAGAGGTACAACCTAAACCCACTTAGTGAAATATTCTATAGCCATGATGAAAAAATTATGACCTCTAGATGAGTTGGGATGTACCTGGCTTACCATATCAAAATCCCATTGTTGAAAGAGCTAGTGAAAAACATAAGGTATTAGGTCCCTTCCTAGAGCATAGGTCAAATTTCCATGAATATGACACCTCTTACAATTTTACCAAATCTAACTACATCTTTTTGCATGGCCAACATATAGTAACTAGCCTTAAGAAATTCTTAGGCTAGTGTAAGACCATTATAGTGAGACCCACACATGCTCTCATAGTCTTTGACCAACACACATTTAGATTCCTCTCTTTTTCTAAGCACCTAATAATTCTTCCATCTATACCCATCCTATATAGGTCACTAGAGATGAGGCTATAATGAGAAGCATTGTGGATAAGCTAATTTTCTCATTGTAAGTGAGGTTGTTAGTGATAATTTTATTACTAAGGTAAGAATATATATTGGCATAGTGGGAAGAATCATGACCAATGATAGTATATATAACATTATCAAGTGATTCATAGATAGGGTAATGTAGTTCTTCAACCAAGAAATCATATCTTGATTCATGTTTCTCTATCTATAGGATGAAAGCCAAAGTCGCCATAATATCAGCCACTTTGTTCTCGTCCCTAGGAATTTGTCAAAATTTGACAAAGGTAAAAAAATTCTTGAGATCATCAATCATTTTCTTTTAAGCCATCAATTTTTCATCTTTAGTTTGGAAGTCATTGTTTGTTTTATTGATTAAGACTCTCTAAAGACATGCAACTTGGTAATCCTCTATTCAATTACTAGCTTGATTTCATTAGTTAGAACCTCATACTAAGATATATTATTAGTGCATGTAAATAACAACTTGTAAGACTTGGGTATAGTATATCCTTGAGGGGTAATAAAGAGAACTCTAGCACCAACACCATTATGTGTATAGGAACCATCAAATAAAATCTTCCAGATGTGTTCAGTCATGTACATAATGGATGAATTAGGGAAGTAAGTTTGCCTTAGAGAACTATCTTGAAGTGGAAAGTCAACTACCTAATCTGCAATTTCTTGTCCTTTAATGGCCTTATATTTGACATAGTGTCAAATACAAGATAATCATCACCTATTTTGCTAGTTAACTAGTAAGGGTAGCTTTTCTTAACAAGTGTTTCAATGGATCAATTTTGGAAAGACATTGAAAAGTTTGAGCTAGCATATAGTATTTGAGCTTCTGATATGAAATCACTAAAAGAAGATAAGCTTATTCAATGATATTGTAGTTAGGATCATAAGTCACTAGAGTTATGCTAATATAGTATATGTATTGTTCTTTCCCTAACTTATATTTTGATGCTAATAATGCCATTAGGGATCTAGTTGTAACTCAGATATACTCAATGAAAGGCTTTCCTAGTATTGGAGGCATTAGGATAGGATGTTTAGCCAAGTATGTCTTTATATGGTTTAAGTTCTTTTCACATTATTGACTTGAGATGCAAGTAGCTCCTTTGTGCATTTTCTTGTTAAACAGTTGTGCTCTATGTGCAAGATTAGATATGAATCTCCTAATAGATTGAAGATGTCCTTGCAAACTTCTCACTTGAATAATATTTCTGGGAGGTGATATATCCATTATGGCTTAATTTTCTCAAGGTCGACCTGTTTTCCTTTAGTTGAGTTAATATATCTAAGTAATTTCTGTCAAGGTGACATCAAAAGCACATTTCTTAGGATTCAACTTTAGCTTGAATCATTCTATTCAATCTAGGATTAAATCCAAATATTCAAGGTGAGTGATTCTTTCTCTTTTTGATTTAACTAGGGTATTATCCACATAACCTATTAGCCCCAACTCATAATGTAATTGAGAATGCTATTATTGTATGTGAAAGAGTCATATCATTTATTATGTTGTCATTGATGTCAAGTCTTAGCTGGCTAGACATTAGGCTAATTCAATAGAGTTCCATATCATTTGATTGATGAAGAGGATTTGAAGAGAGTATGATAATGATAGAGTTGATAAGTATTGGTATTCAATGGGCACTTGAATGAGTTAGACCCTGATAGTGTAATGTTGGTTTGATTATTTTGCAATCATGTAGAGTTGTAATGAAGTTCACGTATTCATTGAGTTGCACCCGTTACATCAAATAAAAGAAGGAAGACAATATTGCTTGAGATACTAAAGTAATAAATAAGCACCTAGCAAAGTAGAGATGGAGTTCAGTCTCAATTGAGTAATCTTAGTGTATTTCCTGAGTGATATGGAAATGTTCACTGTGTGGAGAACAAATAGATAGATGACATTTGAGGCCAATAAATGATGAGGATTAAGAATGTTCAAAACACATAAAGGATAAGGACAAGGTTTTTTATGAGATCAATGACTGGAATAATTCAGAGATGGTCGTATGGAGAAGATTCTCTATTTTTAGAATGAGTGCAAATTTTGTGGTGAACTAGTATTAGATGAATGACTAGATACAATGAATTTGAGATCTACGATTTTAATTAAGAGGCAAAATCTAGAAGGATCTAGAAAGTGCAAGTTAACTATTTAAGGAGATGATTGAGACTATTTTTTGTTGTTCATTAGTTGTAGATCATTGCTGATCGTTGATAAAGTGTGAACTTATGAAGGAGAAAGAAGAACAAGGTGAACCTAGCAGAATAGAGGAAGAAATATCAAGCAGAGGAAGTGCAAGGTGAAAGAGAAAGAGTGTGAATCAACCATACAAGAGATCGGAAGGAAGAAGACTGAGCAAAGCAAAGATCTAAACAAGCAAAGGTAGTGCTAAAGCTAAATAGATCATTTGACAGTTACTTTGTTGCCATTGTAGTAGAGAAAATATTTTAACTAAGTGGACGTAACTAGCCAAATGACGGTTTGAGCACCAACAGTTGGGCAAGTCTAAGCCCTCCATTGGCTCTCTGCTTATCAATTGTTGGAATGGAAATGGCTCCTTGTGGTCTTTTCCAGGCTTACTTCATGATGCAGTGAGGTATGTTGATTTGTTGGTTGTTACTAAGACTCATCAGAGTCTTGCTCGACCCTTTCCAAGTTACACAGGATAGTAGTGGCTTTCAGTTTGCAGAGAGGCGGTCCGCACTTCAGGTGGGATGCGTGGTTCTGGTGGGGTTGCTTGTTTGATTAGAGATGATTTTTTCAGTACTACCAGATTGGTTCCTTCTGACTCTCAGTCCAGATTTATGTGGATCCAGGTTGGTGGCACTAGTCGTCGTTAGAGAGATATCTTCATTGTCGTTTGTTACTTATCATCGACTTCCTCACCTTATGCCATTCATAGTGTTGAGGATAGGAACCCTGTTACAGACCTATTTGAGAGCATCTCCAAGTTTGGGGTTATGGGTGACATCATCATCTTAGGAGACTTTAATGCACAAACTAAAGATCTCCAGACCCCCAGTATGACCATGGGTCCAACTTGATTTGTACTACTGAGAGGGATCCTACTAGTAAGGGGCTTTAGCGTTTGTCCGAGGATCATAGTGGACCTCTAACTTGCTATGGTCACCACCTTCTCTAGTTCTGTGAGTCCTCTGATCTGGTGATTCTAAATTGCCTCTCTTGCTTCCTGGGTTCTGAGCTTTTTACATGTTGGCCTCATAGTGGGGTTGTGAGTGCAGTTGATTATATCCCCATTATTGCTTCTTTCCTCCCCTCTATCCAAAATTTTACCATCTCCCATCTTCCCCTGCAGATCATGCCCTCCTTAGCCTTTCTGTTCACGTTTGTTCCCACCCTCTACCACCCATCTCTAGTCATCCTGCCCATAACCATCCCCTTACCTATTTTTGTTTTAAGGATAGTGATCAAGACCTCTTCATTTTCCATTTGAGAAGATTCCTCCACCCTGCTAGCTTCACGGATCATAGTCAGGTGTCTACCATGTTTCACTCACTAGCTACTGCGATTTGGGGGTTGACTCTCCTCTTTATCCCTCACCACTCCATTCCCAACACTCCTAGATCCGTTCGATGGAATACTTGTCCCATGAACTAGTGGTTTGATGAAGCATGTAAAACATTCCACTGCTCTTTATGCTTGGCTTTTGATACTCATTCCCTCGCTTTCACCAATTTACAACTCTCCTACAAACGCTTTCTTCGCCATAAGAAGTGATTATTTATTGCTTCACAGGGAAAATCCCTCTCTGATAGGCTTATTCAGTATCCCAAGTTGTTTTGGCGCATCATGTTCCCCCAGCATAGCCAACCCCAGTCCACCCCCAACCTTCGCCTCCTTGACTCTCATGTCTCCACGTTGTATGATATCCCAGGTCAGCTCGCTCCCCTTCCTAGCTCACACCCCCATTGTCACTTATTCTCCAACTCTAGTATTTATGAGGTCATCAGACTTATGAGATGTAGCTGGGCAGCTAATGAGAAGGGTTTTTAGGATGAGCTCTTCAAGCTCGACACCACGACCCTGGGCCGTTATCTCTCTACACTCTTTAATAGCATGGTTTGTTTTGGTTTTTCGAAATCTTGGTCGAGACACGTTATTCACTCGATCCATAATTCTGGGTTGACCTCTAATCCCAAAAAATATAGGACCATCATGATTGAGCATACATTTGCCAAACTTTATGCTATGACATTAAATACTATTTTATCCAGTGAGCTCGACAGGAGGAATTGTAGGGCTAAGGGTCAAGCAGGATTCAGTGCAGACTACTAGACCATGGATCATATCTTTACACTACAGGCTATTATTGAGGAGGCTTGACACCACTCGAAGAAAATCTATTGTTGTTTTGTGGATTTTTGTAAGGCTTTTGATTCCATCTCCAGAGCGACCCTTTTTTAGAGACTAAGAGATATTGGTATTTCTGAGATCTTACTGATGGCTATCATGAGGTTATATGAGACTATGATTGGTAGACTCATGACCACAAAGGGCTTCTCCAACGTTATCCAGAGCACCATTGGGGTGAAGTAGGGTTGCCCTCTCTCGCCCACCTTGTTCAAGATCTACATTGATGAGCTCGAGGCTTTTCTCAGTGACTCCTCGCTTCCAGGTGATGGTTGTCATTTGCACCAGGTATTGATCTCCATCCTTCTCTTTGCTAATGATGTGGTTCTTCATGCCTCTTATCCTAAAAGGCTTCAGAGGATTTTGGATAGACTTGTATCTTTTTGTGACATGAGATAGCTGGTCATGAACCTTGAGAAGACTCATGTTATGGTCTTCAACAGTTGAAGACGTCACATCTCCATTTTCACTTCTAGGGTTAGGAAGTTGAGATTACATCATCTTACACATACCTTGGGGTTAAGTTTTTTGGATCTTGTTTTAACTTGAGACCAACCATTCAGCCTCAGATCATTTAAGGGTTGGGTTCCCTTGCCATGCTCGAGAGACAGTGCTTCAGACACCACTTTCAGGACACATCATCTAAGCTATCCCTCTTGGATTCCTTAGGAAGACCCATAGTGCTCTATGGTGTGGTGGTTTGGGGTCCTTCCCTTTTAGACTCGAATTGGGCCATGATTGAGCGTACCCAAACTCTGCTTCTCCATCGGATTATCAAATGTCATAGATCTACCCCCAACAATATTATTTTGGTTGAGTTTGGAGCTCACCCATTCAAGTTTGCAACCATTTTTGACTTGATCTGGTTTCTCCATCGTCTTCGTGGTTTTGCAGACTCGATTGAAGGCCAACACAGATACCTTTACTTAGCCTATTGCTCCTCAGTTTCTATTGCAGACTCTGATCTAGCTACCAGAGCCCATTGTTGGTATACTCAGGCTACTATCTTGTTGAGTTTAGTTGGGATCAACATCAGCCATCTCTCTTCATACCAGTTCTCATTAGACACTCTTGTTCATCTACTCCCCTCTGGGCAAGAGTTGATCGGGCATGTCAGAGTTGACATCTACAGGCAGTATATCATACGGACTTGGGTGGATCCTCCAGGGGGACTACGTTTGAGGATGGCTTTCTATGTTGAGCACTTCTTAGATATTTGGGATGAAATTATTGCTCACCTGAGTACTTACACAGATACTAAACACACCCTGCATATCTCCCTTGGCTCCTTCAAAGTGGGCTCGCACACACTCCGGATCTAGGTTGATCACCATATTGCTAGAGAGGATTGGGTGTGCACACTTTGTACCTTAGATGAGGCAAAATGCGAGACTCATTTTCTTTTCAAATGCCTGACTCATTTTCTTTTCAAATGCCTTATATGCTATGAGATTAGAGGGAGATTTTATTGTCTATTTAGAGACTGTAGATCCCTCTCAGATTTTTTCAGGTACATTGATCAGCATTGCATTGCGCTCTCTTTGTGAGTCCTTGCACCTTTGTGATCATACTTTGCAGCTTTCATTTCCCAAAAGTTAGGCCCAAACATAGCTTATTACGACCTTCTCACCCTTAACTCTGGTTCAGGGTGTTAAGCGTCCGTACAGTCTCCCTAATATGGGCCATTCCAGATCTGTGAGACCCTTAAAGGGACCTCTTTGCCAGCAACACTCCTCTCATAGCACTCAAATTCATCACAGGGCTTTGGTAGCCGCACTAATAAGTTGATGTTGGAATTTTTCTTTGCAAGGATAGATACCTAATCTTTCTTGTGATGTCTCTTGCTTTCTTCTTCTTCTTTTTCATTTATTGTTCTTGTTCTTTTGTGGTCACTGTTTGGTGCTCCGTTTGTTTTCTATTTTCTTGATGTAAGCTTCCAGTCTCATAGATCCTTGTTGTGGTCTTTTTTTGGACATTAATAATATTATCTTATCTTATCTAATATGGTAACATCAATCAGTGATGTTTTTAAGTCCTTTAAAGTAGGCTACTCTTTAGTAATGACAAGGAGTATAAGGTCTAGATGATCTTTGATTAAAGCCCAATAACCAGGTCACACTAAATATGTGCATGTAAACCTTTTACAAGGTTGGATCCTAGTAGAGCTCGTTTCAAAAGAGTGAATTATTTTGGTTGCTAGTCCTATGTGGTTATTTTCCATTACAAGGTCTTTTCATGTTAAAATTATGTGTTCCATTGTTAATTGCTTATGTGTTGCAAAGTTTATTTCATATTTTATGTTTCATGCTACAATTTAGTATAAGCTAAATAATTTCTCTGGTACTTAGTATAGTCATAAACAATGAGATGATAATTTGAAGTAAAATGTTTACAAGTGAAAGTTGAAATGTTGAAAGTGATTACCGAGCTTGTGATTAGAAAGTATATGAAGTTCAATTTGGTGCTGAATTATTTTTAAGGCTTGTGGGATAACTAGATATAACAGATTCATCACCCCCTCTTCTTAGTTATCTAACAATTTCTATCAGAGCTAAGTTCTTGAAGGAAATAAGTTTAAAGGGACTTGAGATAAAGATCCAAAGATGTCGTGCAAGAGACAGGCACCTAAGTTGAACAAAGAGAACTTATCCTCATGGAAAAACAATGATGGTACACTTATCTAGAGTTGGAGATCATGATCTAAGCTGGTTAGACAATGCATATGTTTCTCTTGCTGGTCCTATGACTATAGATGAAATGAATCAAAAAAGAGATTTAACAACAATGTAATGATTGAAATTGCATCTTCCCTCATTGATCCAGAATTCGATGATATAAAAAATGTACCAAGGCTAAAGAGATGTGGGACTAGTTGGCACTTGTACATGGTTGAGATGAGAATGTGTTGAGAGCTAAGTTAGAGAGTCTGAGAGGAAAGTATGATGGCATGAGACTGAAGGAAGGTGAGAATTTTGTGCCACAATATGTGAACCAAATCAAGGAAGTTGTGAGTGCAATCAGAGTTACTGGAGGAGTTATCAGTGGTAGTGAAATTGTAAGTAAAGTTCTTAGAATACTCTTACCTATCTATGCTATAAAAATATTTGCAATTTAGGGAGTTAGAGCTATGCTTGGTAATGCTCTTACACTTGATGGTTTAGTTGGTCGGTTGACTACATTTGAATTAAGAAATTATGATAATAGTATGCCTACACTTGAGAATGCTTTCAAGTTTTCAAAAATCATTGGTAGTTCAAAGAAAGACGAGTAGTAAAGATGAAAGTGATTCAAAATTAGATTATGATACAAATGAGATTGAATCATTTCTTACAAGGAGGCTACCAAGAGGGAAAGGTAAATACAAAGGTAAATTACCTCTGATATGTTTCAAGCGTAATGAAGTTGGTTACTCTGCTACTAAATGTTGTAAAAAGCACATGAATGACAAACATGAAGAGAGAGAGAGAGAGAATTCAAAAAGAATAGAGATTACAAGGATTACAAAGACGATGAGAAGAAGTCAAGCTATATTGTTGAGGAAGAGCAAATTGAGTTAGATACTGAAGATGAAAAAGATGGAGTTCAAGTGGTGTATGTTGTTGTTAAAGAAGGCCCTAATGAGGAAAGATATGAAAAAGAAAAAGCCCTTATTTCACATGTTAGTAAGAATGATACTTGGATCTTTGATAGTGGTTGCTCACATCATATGACTGATGATATAAGTGGATTTGACAAACTTGAGGAGATTGAAAATGGTGGAACTATTAAGCCAGGGAGTGATATTCCATGTCTAGTGAAAGGTAGATGATCATTGATGCTTAAAGATAAAATACAATGTGAGGATGTATATTGGGTGCAAGGACTAAGATATAATCTGTTGAGTGTTGCTCTTTTGAATAATACATGTTATAAACTTGAGTTTCATAATAGGAAAGTGAAAATATTTGATCATGATGGAAATATGGTTGGTACTGGTGAACGGTAATTTATTCTACCTTTATCCTAGAGTTGTTACTTTCTTGTTTGCAAAAGTTGAAGATGTATGTTTGTGGTACAAAAGGTTATGTCATGTTAACTTTGAGAACATAGTTAAGGCCAGTAGAAATAAAAGAGTTAGAGGCTTACCAAATCCGCAAAAACCTGAGAATGCAATGTGCAAACAATGTCAACTTGGTAAGATGACCAAGTCAATTTTTTCAAGAAAAACACATCCTTATAATGATATCCTGAAACTTGTGCATATTGATTTGTGTGGACCAATGTGAGTGTGAAGTAATTATGGTAATATATATTTCATACTATTTGTTGATGATTACTCAAGGATGATGATTGTCACTATGATGTTTATGAAAGTTAAATCATGTGCTTTTGATATGTTCAAATGGTACAAAGTTAGAGTTGAAAAGGAAATTAGAAAAAAAACAAAAATGTTTGATATCCAATAGAGGTGGTGAATTTATGTCTGTTGATTTTACTTACTTCTGTGTTGAGAATGGAATTAAGAGACAATTATCTACCCCAAGGGCACCACAATAGAATGGAGTTGTTGAAAGAAGAAACATGTCTATTGTTGATTGTGCAATGATGCTGTTGATTGAAAAATGGATTGCTGAAATGTTTTGGAGAGAAGCAGTTAATTACACTCTATACTCTCAACTGCGTTCAACTAAAGAAGGAACAAACAAGACACCTTATGAACTTTGTTATGGTCATACACCTAACGTTAGTTATTTGGAAGTAGATGCTACATTCATAAAGATGCAAGAAATGGTAAATTTGATTCTAAAGGTGATGACAGTATTTTCCTCGATTATTCCTCTAAGAGAAAAGCATATAAATGTTTGAACAAAACTACTAATACAATGATTGAAAGTGCAAATTTGAGAATTGATGAGTTTGCTGAAAAGAATGGTGAGGATATAAAAAGGTATTGATGATTACACTAAGTTTATCTATCTCTATAAAGATACATCTGATGTAATACATGTAATGCCCACCCAAGTTTGCTTTTTTCGTTATATTTATTAAACTCTTTTATGCCTATTTCATGCATGTGTTAGTTTCAAGGATATTATTTCATAACTTATACTAGGGATATATCAACGATGATTACTTAGTTGACTATATTTCATGTGTTGTTTAATGATTATGGTTATTGGTGTATTAATGATGCTTTAATGATTCGTAGTTAATAAATGTGATTTCTTTCATATCAATGTCAGATGATGTTTTAATGATGATTATTTCATATTTGTAATGATGCATTATTTTATCTGAGTATTTGATGTTTGACTTATAATTATTATGATACTTACCCCATACTTGCATGTGTATGATGTGTGTATTTGTTTTATCTTTCTGTTTGTCATTTTTGATGTGGTTAAGGTAGGGAGTCATAGTCATCTGCTAGTCAGGATCTACACGATGTACCACTCCTTGCCATTGCTTGTTTAGTTTAGATATATTTATATACATGTACATGCTCATCTTTTATGCAGAATGTAGGTACTGAGCATCGACTTTCATGAATTTTCAGGATGAGCGTGCCTTATCACAATAACTCAATGGTAAGAATGAGGAGATAATGTTCAGGTCCAATCCCAACCATAGCCTAAATACTTGTCTTGCAAGGAGGACTCGTAACTGACTTTTCACCCTTTTTAAATCCACAAGTTTATCTTTGTCTGTATTGTTTGATTTTGAGTTTTGGTCTATTTTGGTAATGTTGCTTTTATATGGATTTCACTTCGTGATTTATTTGGTAAATGATCTAATTATAATATTTGGGTTAATCATATCATATTGAGAATTATTAAATATTATATGATTAAAAAATTATTAAAGTTTGAGAATATTTAATTAATTAAAAAATTAATTAAATTTGTACTTTAATTTAAAAGTCCAAATTTAAAAAATTGGTAAAGAGAATTTAAAATATGATGATAGTTAATTAATTAATTATGTACTTCAGTTTAAAAGATTTAATTTAAAAGTCTAATTTAATAAGTTGGACAAAAAGAGAACTTAAATATTAAAATATTAAAGAATTAATATTGCTTTATTATAATTATTTATTTAATAATAATTAAATTAGAGTTGCATTTAAATGATGAGCTTTGATTATTATTATTATTTTAAATAATAAACCATATTTTAATTTGTGCTTGCATTAATTAATAAACTTTAAAAAAAAAAAATTTAAAGATAAAGTTATAGTTGTAATTGTGGCATAGTTATATTTATTTAATTTAATGATAATTATTTAAGAGTTTTATTTTAATAATAAGCTCTAATAATGTTATTAATTAAATTAATAAATATATTATTAAAAGTGCTTCGAAAATTAATTAAATAGAGAAAGCAAATTAGTTGAATTAAGATATTTTATAATTAAATATCTAAAAGAGTTGTGCATGAAAAGGTAAAAGGTAATAAAGTAATAAACAATAATTGATCATGAGTTTCCTCTCGTGATTGCACAAAGTCCCAATTTAGGGGAGAACACTTTATCAGAGATCTAGAGCTCATTTTGCAATTACACAGGTTTTGGGGAGCAAAATTCAGAATTAGATCGAAAGAATTATTGAGAGTTTTGAAGGGTTTGGATTTGTATGTATTCACAGATTGTCTTAGATTTTAGCTGTGGTTTTGAGGTTTTGGGAGCAAAAATTTAGAATTGGATCAAAAGAATTGTTGAAAGTTTTAGAGGGTTTGGATTTGCATGCATTTACAGATTGTCTTAGATTTTAGCTGTGGTTTAGAGGTATGGTTTGAAAAACCATTGTAGAATTTTATTGAAAGATCTATCTATTTCATGTCTTCCTAGGTGTTTGCATATTATTTCTTAATTTACTGTATTGATTTTTGAACAAAGAATTATGTTGTAGATTTTGAAAAAGGAAAACTTATTAATCAAGATAACTTGATTGAGGAAAATTATAGAAAAGCTATAGAAAATTATTGTGATTGTATTCTTATAAACCCTTTTTCTAATATAATAAAAATTTAATTATTGAAAATTGGAAGAAAATAATAAATTGAATAGTTAGGGTTTCACCTTTAAATTTATCATTAGAACTATGTAATTATCATGAATTTTTTAAATATAGATGAATACTCTTCTTACATCTAAAATAATTTAATTGTAATATTTATTTAGAAAGCAAAAGATTAATTGAGAGGAAAGCACATTGTAACTAAATGTATACATGCATGTGAAAACAAATATGCTAAAAATAGAAAACTAAGCATAGTATGTTTGCATGATTTGAGAAATTAAAGACATGCAAAAATACTAATTGCATGTTTATTTTTATTTTATAAAAATATAATTTAATTCTCAGATTTATTTATTTAAAAATAAAATAAAAATAATTTATTAATTTCTAAATGAAATAAATATTATCCATTTAGTTATAAAGTTAATGCTAGTATTAGTGATTATTTAAGTTTAATTGAACTCTTAGTTACATATAAATGATTTTATAATTATTAATACAAGAGGGAAGTTAATAAATAATTATTTAGAATTTTATTATGTTTTAAGAGAAGTTCTGGTAGAGTTCACTTTGTAATCATTTAGTTAATAACTATTTGACTTTATGAGAGAAATTATAAATAATTAAATTAGCTTTATAATTTTATATCTAGTTGCATTATGAATTAAAGGAAAAGTAGATATTAGTATTGGACTTAAATAGAAGTCAAATTAATATTTTAGAAATGAAATTGATATTAGTATTTAATTTAATAATATATATTTATGTTGTTAATTAAATATATACAAAAAGATTGAATATTTAAATACTTGTTGTTTTAAATAAGTGTATATATATATTCTTATTTTATTTCTAAACACATCCTTATGACCCAAACTAAACAAGAGAAATTGGTGGAATTAAATCATATGGCTAAAAATTATGTGTTTTCTAATATTTTATTTATAGTCTTGTGATGTTTATTTTCTTGATATTTTTTCTTTATGGGTTGTTTAGTTGATCAAGTTGGGATGTGCACTATAGGCGTTTTTGAGATTTCTATTACTATTTTTTGACTGGATATCATGATGAACTTTATGATTTTAACTAAGATTTATGTTTTATGAAATTTAGGCTATTGAGTATTTATGAGAAGTTGGGTTTTGAGAACCAATATTATTTTCGGGTTGCTTGTTAAGGAACCAAATTCGATCAATACTACTCTTGTGGTATGGTACACTATTGTGGTTTGTGATTTTTGGGAAGGTAGTCTAGGTACATGTCTATGAGAGTGGCTTGCAATGGGGGCCGGGGCCCAGGGCCCAAAGTGGCTGCCAGAGTAACTCATTGTAAGTTGTGTAGCAAGTGATAATATAGTAATTAAAATATCTTTCCTAGCCCTTTTCCTTGAGATATATTAAAAAGATAAATAATATATTTTTTCTCATTGATGCCTTGAGTGCTTGTATAGATTAAGGATGAGAGTGAGATAATATCTTGAGAGGTATGACTAGTTTCCTCGTCTTCACGAGAGGGTATTCTGGTTTCGCATAGAGTCACTAGGGAGCTGGGGTCTTGAGAGACCATCAGGGTAACCTTAGAGTTGGCTCATGTGATGACACTCCATAGTATGTAGCCTGAACCTACTTCATGATTTTTTAAATATATTTGCCTCTAGTGGTGTACTTGTTGGATATTACTTTTGACGGTGTATTTATTGTGAGTTGTTACTAATTGAATGTCATTTATTATCGATAGTTGACTTTTATTAAAGAATGATCAATTATTCATTGGTGGTGTTTTTATTGTTGGAGTTAGTGATTGATAGTTTACTTTTATTGCTGACAGTTTTTATCTGTTGATCATTGTGCTTGTGACACTTGACATTGATTTCAAGGTGGTTGTATATTTTTGGTCTTGGTATTTGTATGTTGACTTGGTATGAGATGTTAGTATTGAAATGCGTGTCCTTTCGATTTTGACTATCTCTTCTTGAGTAGTTTGTGTTACCCTTGAGGTAGTTTTGGCTATTAGGATTCCTTGCCTAAGATTATTCTATGATTTGATTATATGTGTGTGGATCATACATTATCTCTTTTGCACGGTGGGAGTGAGAACCTGATTAGGTGACTATGTAGTTGAGACATAGTGTATTCTTATCATTTGGGTCTCCCTCAGATTGATAAATGTCGAATGCTCCTTGATACAATGGTACTGTTAACATTCTTCCTCTTATCTTGAAGACTTCTATTCAATTGATGTATCTATATATCCCATGTTTTGAGATCCTATGGGATATTGTATTGTATATTGATGTACTTGTATCTATTTTCACATATCTTGTGATATATGCAGTGGATGCTATTCATTAGATGTGCTTTCATATTATTAATTTTACTTATGCATTTGCTTATATGACTATGTATGTGTTTATTCATTTTATGATTATGGACATTGTAATTGAGAGTTAAACTTATTAATAAAACTTTCTTAAATGTGACTCAACATGAAGGAACCCTAGAGGAATTGAAACTGTATTTGTAATTGATTATGTGTTCTTGATGTGTGTGTGTGTATATATATATTGCTTCCACATTATTGTTAATTTGATATTTTTTAAACTTGAAAAAAAAATAGTTCAGTAAACTTTTTAATATATTAGGTTTATTTCTTTTGGGTTCTCGAGCGGGGCATTCCAGTACCTGAGTGAAAACATGTAACGCTTGAACAACAGTATAATGTTATTGAGCATCAACCTATTATACTCAATCTATAGATAGTACAACCTAAGTAGAGTGAAGAGCCCCAATTGAGTGGAGATATTGTTGGAGATTAGAGAACTAAGCCTGCCCTAGCCAAGTATGTGAGAAAGAACCATTCAATTGAACAAATCACTAGAGAAAGAAGCATTGGACTTACGACAAGAAGTTAAAAGAACCCTGCATGTTTAATTGTTGAATTTGAACCAAGAAATGTGAAAAATTGAACTTGAAAATGAAGATTGGATAAATGCCATGAATGAAGAAATTGATTAGATTGAGAAAATCAAAACATGGACATTTGTGCTGAGACCAAATGACAATAATGTGATTGGAACAAAGTGGATTTTCATAAACAAATTGAATGAAAATGGTGAAGTTATGAGGAACAAGGAAAAATTAGTTTGCAAAGGATATGCTCAAGAAGAGGGAATTTATTATGATGAGACCTTTTCCCCTATTGAAATATTGGAAGGAGACAAGAGCTTTGTTAGCTTATGCTTCTTACAAGATATTCAAAGTGTATCAAATGGATGTCAAATTTGCATTCTTGAATGGAATATTTGAAGAGGATGTCTACATAGAACAAACAAAAGGATTTATTGAAACTAATTAGAGGCACATGGTCTACAAAATGAAAAAAGCTCTATATGGATTGAAGCAAGCACCAAGATGATGGTATGAAAGGTTACATTCATACTTGGTTAAAATTGGATTTGCAAGAACTAGTGAAAACAATAATTTGTAATTGAAGAGTGAAGCTGAAAACATGGTGTTGATTGCTGAATTTTGTGTGGATGATATTATATTGGTGGTAATGTTTTTCTATATAGATTTTTTTGTTGATAAAATGAGTATATAATATGAAATGTCTATGTTTGGTGAGATTAAAATTTTCATTCTCTAATAAGTTCATCAAATAAAGAATGGTATATTTGTGACTTAGTCTAAGTACGTAAAGAAGATCTTGGAAACTTATGAGATAGATGAGTCAAGGCCAATCGACACAACTATCGTGACTGGTTACAAATTATCAAAAGAGGATACTATAATTGAGATAAATGAGACATAATACAGATCAATGATTGGAAAGCTACAATATGTTGTGCATAGTAGATTAGATATTGCACATGCAATTGGAATTGTTGCAAGGTTTTCCTCTAATCCTAAGGAAACACATATGACTGATGTTAAGAGGATATCCATATATCTTAAAGGGATTGAAGATTTTGGATTGTTATACAAACAAGATAGTGATAGTGATATTGTTATTAGGATTTAACTATGTGATTTTTTGAGTCAAACTCATTGACCCATGTTTCATGAGTAGTGATTCAACATGAATCCATCTCTCATGAGAATAAATGGAACACTTAACACTCATTGGATCTAGGTGATGCTCACAAGGGTGAAGCACCAAGACTTCCCAGGAGGTCACCCATCCCAATACTACTCCAGCATGAGTGTGCTTAACTACGAAGTTTCCTCCATGGTTAAACCCAAAGCTTTCAACCCCATTTGCAAAACCTTCACCAAGTGTTGTGCCTTATGAAACATTCATTAGAAAGACCCTTGAGCTCATCAATTGATAAGTAGGAGATAATTTTCACAACAAGTCAAATTGTGATATTGCTATCAGGATTTAATTGTGTGATTTTTTTAGTCAAACTCATTGACCCATGTTTCATGTGTAGTGATGCAACATGAATCCATCTCTCATGAGAATAAATGGAACACTCAACACTCATTCGATCTAGGTGATGCTCATAGGGGTGAAGCATCGAGACTTCTTGGGAGGTCACCCATCCTAGTACTACTCCAGCTTGAGCGCACTTAATTATGAAGTTTCCTCCATGGTTAAACCCAAAGCTTGCAACCCCATTTGAAAAACCTTCACTAAGTTTTGTGCCTTATGAACCACTCATTAGAAAGCCCCTTAATCTCATCAATTGATAAGTAGGAGATAATTTCCACAACAAGTCAAATTGTGATATTGCTATCAGGATTTAATTGTGTGATTTTTTAAGTCAAACTCATTGACCCACATTTCATGAGTAGTGATTCAACATGAATCCATTTCTCATGAGAATAAATGGAACACTTAGCACTCATTGGATCTAGGTGATGCTCACATGGGTGAAGCACTGAGACTTCTCGGGAGGTCACCCATGCCAGTACTACTCCATCCTAGACGTGCTTTACTACAAAGTTTCCTCCATGGTTAAATCCAAAATTTTGGACTGAAGGTTTACACCAATATTGATTTGGCTAGTAATTTAGATGACAAAAAGAGTACAAGTGGTGGAGCTTTCTTCTTAGGAGAAATATTGATAACATGGTTGAGAAAGAAACAAGTTGCATTTCATAATCTACATCTAAAGTTGAGTATATTTTTGTTGGAATCAATTGTAGTAATATTATATGGATATTAAAACTATTGGAAGGAATGTAAGAAGCTATTGAGTTTGTCACTATCTTTTGTGACAACACTAGTGCAATAAATATATCAAAAATCAAGTGATGCATGAAAAACCATGCATATATCTGTCAAGTATCATTACTTGAGAGAGAAAGTACAAGAGAAGCAAGTATGGCTTGAATATGTAAAATCTAAAGAATAAATTGCAGATATTTCCCAAGCTATTGCCTAAGGATGCTTTTGATAATCTAAGAGGTACCCCTATCCAAGATTCACTAAGTGAAGATGCACGTTGCATCAATTCATGGATGATCATATATATCTTTTTGGAGTTAATGCAAGAGTTCACACTTTAGGAGCAATTCTAAAGTTGTGAAAATATTTTTGAATGAAATTAATGTAAATAGTATATGAAAGGTAAAAGGTCTAACTAAAAGATTTTATAACTTTCACATTGGGACTTATATTTACCTTTGGCATTGTTGTCAAAGGGGGAGATAATTTGTAATAATGATGATTATATAAAAGGAGAGAATAACTAAAAGGATAAGTTGTCTGAATGATAGAGTTTCTTTTAAAGAATTAAGTATACTGGGGGGGGGGATTGAGAAAAATGAGAAGATGAAGTTGCTGAAGATAAAAAATGAGTACACATGAAGTCAAATATGTTGTAGAGAATCTGAATGATGTCAGAGAGATGAAAATTTGTATTTTTTTCAATGCATACATTTGATTATCTTATTTGTAATGTTTTGTAATGCAAACTCTTATGTTATGTGTTGCCATCAATGCCAAAAGGGGAGTTTGTTAGCCCCAAGTAATAATGTAACTGAGAATGCTATTATTGTATGTGAAAGAATCATATCAATTATTACATTGTCATTGATGTTAAGTCTTAGTTGGCTAGACAATATGATAATTCAATAGAGTGTCATATCATTTGATTGATGAAGATTATTTGAAGAAAGTATGATGATGAAAAAGTTGATAAGTATTGGTATTAAATGGGCACTTGAATGACTTAGACCCTGATAGTGTAATGTTGGTTTGGTTGTTTTGTAATCATGTAAAGTTGTAATGAATTTCATGTATTCACCAAGCTACATCGATTACATTGAGTAAAAGAAGGAATACAGTATTGTCGAAGCTACTAAAGTAATAATGGAGTGCATCGCGAAGTAGAGATGGAGTTCAATGTTAACCGCATAATCTTAGAGTTAACGACCGTAGTATTGGCCAAGTGATGTAGCAATATTCACAGAGTGAAGAACAAACAAAAATGACATATGAGACCAACAAATAATGAATATTAATAATGCTCAAGAAGCATAAAAGATAAGGAAGAATTTTTTTATGAGATCTATAGTTGGAATAATTTAGAGATAATCATATGGAGAAGATTTTCTATTTTCAGAATGAGCACAAACTTTGAGGTGAACTAGTATTTTTTGAATGACTAGATACAATGAATTTGAGATCTATGATTGTAATTAAGTGGAAAAATTTGAAAGGATCTAGATGGAAAAATTTAACTATTTAATGAGATGATTAAGACAATTTTTGGTTGCTGATTGGTTGCTGATCATTGTTCATTGTTGATAAAGTGTGAACTCTTAAAGGAGAAAGAAGAACAAGGTGAACCCAACATAATAGAGAAAGAAAGATCAAGCAGAGGAAGTGCATGGTGAAAGAGAAAGAGTGTGAATCAACTAGATAAGAGATCAGGAGGAAGAAGACCAAATGAATAAAATATATAAACAAGAAAATGTAGTGCTAGACCTAAATAGATCATTTGACTATTACTTCGTTGCTATTATAGCAGAGAAAATCTTTTAACCTAGTGGACCTAACCAGTCTATGAAATCTTATATGGTAACATCGAGTAGTAATGTTAGTAAGTCCTTTAAAGAAGGTCATTCTTTGGTAATGAAAAGATTGAATAAGGTCTAAATGATCTTTGGTTAAAATACTCTAACCAAGTCACACTAAAAATATCCATGTAAACATTTTACAAACGTTGGCTCCTAGCAAAGATCATTTCAGAAGAGTGAATTATTCAGGTTTCTAGTGTCAGGTAGTTTTTCCCTTACAGGGGTTTCCACATTAGAATTCTATGTTCAATTATGTGATTTCTTATGTGTTGCAAAGTTTATTTCATGTTTTATGTTTCATGTTGCAATTTGGTATAAGCTAAATAATTACTTTGATACTTACTGTAGTCATAAATAATGAGATGACAGTTTGAAGTAAAATGTTTACAACTAAAAGATTAAATGTTGAATGTGGTACCAAGCTTGTGATTAAAAAGTATATGAACTTTAATTTCGTATTGAATTATTTAAGGCCAGTGGGATAGCTGGATATAACTGATTCACCCCCCTCTCAGTTATCTAACATAATCTTCCATGGGTTTGTGCATCACATCTTGGGATATAGTTGTCATAACGCCTTGATAGGTAGCTCTAGTATTTTTTAATCCAAATGACATGTCATTCCAACAAAAGGTTCCCTATGCACAATTAAAGGAAATCTTTTCTTAGTCTTCAAGATCTATCTTAATTTGATTGCATCTCAACAATCCATCCATAAGAAAATACATTTCATAGCCCATAGTCATATCCACTGTCATATCTATGTTTGGGAGTGGAAAGTCATCCTTAGGGCATACTTTATTGACATCTCAAAAGTCTGTGAAAACCCAAATGGATTTGTCATGCTTTAAGATAGGTACAATGTTTGAAATACATTCAATGTAAACAATAGCTCATATGAATCCAGCATTAAGAAGGTTTCTTGGTTCTACTTTAACTAGGAGAACTACATGTGGGTGCATTTTTCTCAATTTTTATTTCACACCAGGAGATATGGATACATGATGCATGATAAGATTTTTTTCAATCTAGCATATCTGAATACATCCAAGAAAAGTTGATTTTTTTATACATAAATAATTTTTTTAATGGCTTTTCTCTTCCTCAGATAGTGACTGAGTTAGATTCATTATTTCAGGTGATTCTTCCATCCCAATATTTTTTGGTTGTGTAAGAAATATCAATATCAAGGATCTCTCCTAAAAATAACTACGTAGGCTACCAAGTACCTCATCCTTGAGAACCTTCAGGAGGTTTTCACCCTTGAATACATATTTTGTTTTTACCTTTTTAGGCTCTAACATCAAAGTGGTTTTTGCCATCAGAGTGCCTTTTTTTTTCATTTTTCATTTTAATTTCTAACGAAGGTACTTGATATCTAACTTAATCATATTCATAGCTGGTTTTCTAGTGGAAGAAATTGCAAGTTCAATAGCATTGAGGAAGCATGTGATTTCATTGTCAATTTGAGAGGTAAGAAATTAGGTTGATGGTATTTCTATGACCAAGAAATAAGGTCAAAATGGAAAAGTGATAGTGATGAGGAGGGTTTCAAGTTGATGCGATAGGAGTTGTCTTTGGTAATGAAAAATTCAAGATCTCTAATATCCCCTTCAAAGGTACCTAGATCAATTATCCCCTTGGCATGGTCAACATCATCAACAAGTGCAATATGCAAGTTTTTATCATCAAGTCCTACAGGTGACTCCTCTACTACCTCAACTTGATTATCATAAATGTGTGTTACATCGACCCTCAGTTCAATAGATTCGACTAAAATTGAATCCCATTCATAGTTATGTGAGTCCATGCTATGATGCCTTTCTACTAAATGTGAAATATTCCTTCAAATTCTTTCTTTATTTATGTCCTCAACATTTAATTTATCATGTTGGTAGGATGTAGAAGCTTCATCACCATGATCTAGTGGAGGTCCTTCTTCATTCCAAATAATAGCATTAGAAGGAATAAATTTTTCATCATCTTGTTCATTAGAATTAATAGGAAATATTCTTCTTCAGATTCAGTAGTACTATCAGGACCTTGGTAAAAAATGGGTTGTTTGTTAGCAGTAGAGAATCCCAATCCGATCTTGTCCCTAGACTTATGCCCATTAATTGACTCAAAGGTTCAACAAGAGCATGCTTTCTATTACTTAAAGGACCATGACTTGGATATCCCAACTTATAGAGGAGCTAATATCCCTTCCATATTTTTGAGGGGATTTTAGTAGTAAGGGTAACCTCTTAAGGGTCTTCTTCTCTATAGATCCATTCTCTAACTTATTTATCATAATTCTCATCCTCTAAGAGTATTGATGAATGGGAAAAAAGAAGTGTCATAGATGGTCATTGCTAAAGACCAAGGTTTCATAATATATCTTCTAAAAGTTTACCGTAGGACTGTGGAAACACAAGAAGAGTGGTAATAGAATCTAGAAAATACTCTCCCATTCAAATATTCAAGATCTTGATTTTGTTTTCACATTAAAAAAACATATTCTTTTTTTCTTCATCTCTATTGTGTGGTACCAAAGATTCAGTGAGAATATTGATAGACATCAAGTTATCCCTAGGAATAGAGACCTCCATACTAGAATAAGAGAATTTTATAGAGTTTTGGTATGTTGAAGATACCACTTGCATTTCATGAATCCATGGTCTTTCCAACAAGATGTTTTAAGCAAGAGAAATGTCTAATACTTGGAAAAATGCATCTTTCTCCATAGTTCCAAGTCAAATAGGAAAATCCACAAGGCCTTTAGATGATATTTATTCTTCTTCATCATATGGTTTGATTGTGATTTTCTGCCTACAATCAATGGTGAATTTAGAAAGAGCCAATTGTTTAACCAAGTCAAAAGAACATATGTTTAACCCTACACCTCCATCTATCAACACACATTTAACATAGTTTTGATAAGTTTGAACTTCAATTTGCAAGGAAAGATTATGTTGATGACTTAATGATTTTTTATCTTCTTCAAAGAAAGTGAGATAACATGGGGTGGTAATGTGGTAGAACATAGTATGGAATTAATGAGAATTATTATTTTTGATTATACTAGCTACATGTAATGCTTTCTCTAGAATTTTCTTATGGGTAGGTGAGAGCTCAAGCAACTCAAATATTGAAATTTGATGGTTTCTTTGCAACTGATCAACAAGGTTATAACTTGACCTAGAAGAGGTGGATACCTACTCTGAAGAGGTACCTACTTGCTTGGATGTTGACTTCTTAGAGGAATTAGGAACTTTAAGAGTGAAGAGGTACTTGCTTGATTAAATGTTGATGACTTAGAGGAATTGGGATATTTAAGAATAACCTTTGGTTGAATTCTTGTGACAACATTCACGGTTTCAACATGTGAAGGTGACATGATGCCTCTAAGAATAATTAAAGGTTTTTGTTCATGTTTTCTTATAGTGGCATCGTTGGATCATGATTGTGAAGAAGAAGAGCCAACACCTTTTAAGATAAATTTGGGTGGTTCAGCAATATCTCAGTTGTAGTCATGTTTATCACCCTAGGTATAACCCTGTGTATTCTTTATTCAGTGGGTTCCAACATGTGTATCACATTGTCATTATCCATGTATGTGTAGTTGACTTTGGCATCTCCATTCTCCTACTTAGATGTTTCACCTTTCTCATATTCAGGTAGGGGTTTCTTAAAAACTATATGATCCTTTCTTTTCATAAATCCATCAATTTCCACCTTTTCATTATCAACGAGGTCTTGAATGATGTGCGTGAACCTTATGTATTTTTTTTTAGTTTTATGACCTTTGTTCCTATGGTAGTCACGATAGTGATCATCATTCTACCACTTATTTTTTACTTCAATTTTGTATGGTCTATATTTGTCTAGTAATGTGATGATATTATTTGTAAGCAAGGTCTTTAACACCACAATATATGTGCCTCGGTAAGGTGTGAAGTTACACTTAGGTTTTGATACCCATGCGGGTTTTCCTCCAGAGTCATTGGATTTATTCGAGTCACTAGCTTTAAATGCCTCTTGTTGTTTTACTATTGAATAACACTAGTCAAGTTGAAAATAGGTTCTTTGG
Organism: Cupressus sempervirens; assembly: GCA_028749045.1. Classification (NCBI taxonomy): domain Eukaryota; kingdom Viridiplantae; phylum Streptophyta; class Pinopsida; order Cupressales; family Cupressaceae; genus Cupressus; species Cupressus sempervirens. The sequence continues at coordinate 272,474,056 of CM053788.1, read as the reverse complement.
GTTTAGGTGTATGAACAACACCATTATTGATCATGTGTTTATTCTTGTTACAAGGTTTGTTCTTTTCTTTTTTGTAAGAGTTGTTGCCATTCTTGGATTTATCCTTTTTTAATGTGATCTCACCCTTTTTGACCAAAACATCCTCAATGCAAAAATTAATTTCTATCATAACATCAAATGTAGAAAAGAGTTGTTTTGATTAAGTAAAAATAGGTTTTGAAAGGACCCGAAACCTTGTACAAAGGGACAAGAAAGATATCACAATGAAAATCTTAAAACAACTGTGGAAAATGACCCGAAAAACTAGAGGGACACACAAAAGTTCTCAACAAGAGGGCAAACAACCCAAGAGTCCATATACCATCAAGATTTACATTTTGGTCCAATATTTTGAGAACGTAAAGACATATCAAAAGAAGGTTGGAGGATTTTCCTTTTTTTCCTTTAACTGAAGTCTAACTATCCTCCACCTTCCCCACTAACCGCAAAAACCCTTGCAACAGTAGAAGCATTAACAACAGTGTTCTAGATAGAGTCAATAGCAGAAGGGAAAACAAAAAAATTCTGACTCAAAGCTACCAAGGGGACAACAAACAAAACAATAGAGTCAACAGTAGGAGACAGATCAACATCATCATTTTGAGTCAAAACTGTCATAGGGACAACATGTGAATCATCAGAGACATCAACAAAATTCTCATCCAAAGTGAGATCAATATGAGAAGAGCTATCTAACCCATCCACATCTAAAGCTACTTTTTGAATCGTATAGTGATCATCTAAAACCCCCAACCACCAAGAAGGTGTTTTCTTCGATCTAACCTTGTCAGAGGAGCATCATACAGTGAGATGGCTAGTTTTATGACATTTCCTATGTCTAAAGGGAATACCTTTATAATCAAGAAGTTGATCCAAGAACCACTTGAAGAAGCCAACTTCAACATAGCAGGGAGCCCCTTAGAGCATCCATCTCCACAAGGATGTGAGCATACGTTGTCCTATAGACATGGAGGAGACCAAATTAACCAATAAGAAATCCCCAAGGGCTTCCCCTATAGCCTCCAAGACCGAGTCCTGCCAAAAGTGAAGAGTCTTGCCAAAAGTAGAAAAGAGTTGTTTCCTAAAGGCATAATGAAGTTAAAATATGAGATTGTTGACAAAGATATCAATCATCTCATTCTCAAGTTGTCTTGAATAACGTGAGTGTAGTGTTCTCCATATTTGTAAGAATGTGACAAGAGGTTCTCCTAGTTTTTGTTTGATGTTGTACAAGTCAATCATAGTAACTAGATATTGAATGTTATAGGAGTAATTTTGGACAAATCTTTGTGCAAGTTGATTAAATGACTTAAGTAGAGGTTAGATTTTAGTGAGAAATACCATCTCTTGAAAACTAAAACTCCTAGGGAAGAGCCTCATGAGGTAAGTGTGATCATGCCAAAAGTCCATACTCAAGCCATACAATTTTCTAACATGATCACATGGGTCACCATTTACATCAAATTTTTCATATTTAGGAATATCAACATCACGTGGAAAAGGAAGCATGTACAAAATCTTGTCAAAGGGTAAAGCACATATGGTTTCAAGTGAGAATAATGTCTGAGGTTTCTATTGTTCCATTTTCAAGGATGAGAACTCTTTGGTTATGATTCTACTTATTTTTCCATTTTCTCAAAGGGTGTAGGTTTCTCCTTTGAATCAAACTATCAAAAATCAGAGTTATGTTCAAATTTTACTCCTCAAGAGGCTAGATGCATGAAGTATTGATCCCCATTTTTCTCTAAGGTCTTCTCCGTAAGTCTTTGTAAATGTCCATCTTGTTGAAAACATAGGATCTCATCTTCAATAATATTAGGGTCCAAGTCATTTCCATGTTGGGAGTTGTGTGAGGTATACCTAGTATGTGAAGACCTAGGAGGTGAATCATATCTAGCATTATGAGGTGATCTTGGAGGTGTTCTTGGAGGTGAACCAATTCCAAAGTTTCCAAAGTTTTGTTATTGAATTGTTGATCCAAAAGCCTTGTTTCCTCTTCCATGTAAGCTTATTTTCCTAACTTAATTTGTATATTTCTTTCATTTTTCATGAAAAGGTCATGCATGTAAATTTCATGTTCCTCTTTGGACATGGTAAAAGAGAGACTATTCTCAGACCTAAGTGAGGTAAATGGTGTCTCAAAGACGCTACCAAGAGGATCAAACCAAGTTTTTGAATTTTCCTTAGGTGATTCATCAAAGATAACTTGGGGCACCTTTCCTTGATGATGTTCATTCCAGTAGTCAAAGGAAACTTGTCAAATCTAATTTTAGGCTACTTTCCTGTATGAAATTGATATGTAGTTTTCATTGGCATAAAAGAGAGTGTAGAAGCTAATAGGACAACTTGTCTAAACTAGATTAAAAAAATTGTCCACTTGTCTAAAGAGAAAAAAAGAGAGAATAAAGAGATAGCAAAGATAACTTTCCACAAAGTGCCCAAGTTGTGGGTAGATGCCCTATGTATGACACTTGTGAGCAAGAAAAGAGATAAAGCCAAAAGAAAGAAAATAAATATGAAAAGAATAAGATTGGACAAGTGAAAAATTCTACTAATCAATTGTGTAACCAAGGAATCTAAGTAATCTATGCTCGAAATAACAATCTCTAACCTAGTGGTTAAACTAGGAGGCTAGAAAAGTCAAGTGTAAGATGCCCTAACCAGATTTAGGAATGATAGTTAGGCAAGAATTCATAGTAAACTAGGTGACATAGAGACATACATATGATGTTCCCCCTAAATCTTGACGATATTTTAGCTAGGAACAATATACTAGAATAAGACTAGACAATGCACCTCTAGAAGCCAGATGACACTTCATAGAACTAATGAACAATACACTAAAGGGTTGTATGATACTTCATTAAATTGTAGGTGACAGTCTAAACTATTTTATAATATTTTACAGAACATAAGGTGACCAAGAAAATTGGAAATGAAAAATGACTAAATTTTTGCCTAAAAGACCTAGTTTTGTTTCTTATTTTGAAGGTCTTGGTAATGTTGGGTGTTTTGACAATATTTTAGCTCAATTATAGGATCAAGTTATTGTTCATAGAGAAATTTTTGATAAGAGAGATGTGACACACGAAGTAACCTTCAAACAATCGAGCAAGGGACAAAGCAACCTTGCATGATACAAACACTTGTGAAGTCTCAAGTGGAAAACACTAAAACTACTATCTTGTGTATGTTCAATAGATTTTCATGGGTCTAGCACAAAACGAAGACACACCAAGAAATTTCTACCTAAAGGTCACGACTTAATACCTTTTCCCATAACTTGATACCCCTCTCCTTACAAAAGGTGGTTATTGTTAGGATTAAACCACAGATAGAAATAATAATTACATGCAAATATAACCAATAATAGAAAATAATAGATCACACAGAAAAGAACACAAGGCACCAATATTTAACATGGTTCACCCAAACCCTGGGCTATGTCCACCAAATAGAAAGTCCAATATTTTTATGATCTAGCGATTACAACTTGATTACAGTCTATAATCCCTTATAGCTCAATATCGCTGCAAGAACCAATTTCACATCACAACTAAAATGAAAAAATTGCTAACCCTAAACCCTTTTATAGAAGTATTTTAACCGCTTTAGGTTTATAATTAATAATTACATTTCAGCCCAAAATTCTGATAAAATAGGGCCCAAATTTTTTATTTTAGGGCAATGCCTTGAACCCCAAAGAATTTATGAAGTATCTATAGTACTTTCCTAATTAGTCACCACAAAATAACAATCTCCCATTTGGAGACTAATCAGGCTCCACACTAAACAACAATCTCCCACTTGGAGATTGATCCTGTAGCTATGCCGCTACTCCATGAGGCTCCCACTAGATCAAACCACCCTGGACTTTACTGTTCTTTTATTCATATTCAGTCTAGAAGATCAACCGAAGCTAAAAAGGAGTTCAACTTATCCCTTGTTACTACCTTTGTCAACATATATGTTGGATTTTCATTGGTATGTATCTTCTCCAGCTTTAACTGCCCATCCTCCAAAATTGACCGAATGAAATGGTACCACAATTGTGTGTGTTTGGTCTTTGAATGCAGAGCTGAATTCTTTGCAAGATGAATGGCACTCTGACTATCTGTGAATAAGTAATTATCCTTCTGAGGATGTCCCAATTCTTGCAAGAAGCATTGAAGCCATATCATATCCTTGGATGCCTCTGTAGCAACTACATACTCTACCTCTATTGTGGATAAAGCATTAACCTTTTGTAACCTAGAAACCCAGCTCATGGCTGCCCCACCAATAGTAAAGATGTAACTTGTAGTACTCTGCCTGGTATCAATATCCCTTGCCAAATATGAGTCAACATAGCCCTATAAATTAGTAGTAGAGCTACCAAAGTGTAAACACTTATTGGATGTTCCTCTCAAATATCTGAGAATCCATTTGACTACATTCCAATGCTCAATTCCTGGATGACTCATATACCTGCTAACAAATCTCACTACACGTGCAATATCTAGCCTAGTACATACCATAACATACATCAAACTTCCTATAGCTGAAGCATAGGGTACCTTGGACATCTTATCCTCCTCTTCTTGTGTCTTGGGACACATCTCCTTAGTCAATTGCAAATAAACAGGTAAAGGTGTGCTGACAGCTTTAGCATTCTCCATAGAGAAATGTTGCAACACCTTCTCAACATAATCAGCCTGAGATAGCATCAATGTCCTATTTTTCCTATCCGTGCAAATCTTCATACCAAGGATTTGTTTTGTTGCTCCCAAATCTTTCATAGCAAATGCATGTGCTAATTGTCTTTTTAGCCCCTTAATGTAATCCATGTTAGACCCAGCTACAAGCATATCATCAACATATAGACATAAAATAATGTAGCTATCATCATCCAACCTCTTAAAGTAGACATGATGATCTGAATGACACCTACTGTAACCATGCTCATGCATAAAATTGTCAAATTTTAGATACCATTGCCGAGATGCTTGCTTCAAGCCATATAAACTTTTCTTCAATTTGCACACTAAGTTTTCCTTACCTTTGACTGCAAATCCCTGTCGCTAAGCCATATATATCTCTTCATCCAAATCACCATGAAGGAAGGCTATTTTAACATCTAGCTGCTCTAAATGCAAATCTTCAGTAGCCACTAGACTTAAAACAGTACGGATAGAAGTCATTTTAACAACATGAGAAAATATCTCATCAAAATCAATTCCCTTTTTTTGTGGAAATCCTTTTACAACTAACTTGACTTTAAATCTTTTCTTACCTCCATCCTCTTCTTTCAACTTGTAAACCCACTTATTCTGTAAAGCCTTTTTACCTGCAGGCAACTTGCATAAATCCCATATATTATTCTTCAGCAAAGAGTCCATTTCATCTTTCATTGTAAACTCCTACTAAATCTTAGTATCCACCTGCACAACTTCATCATAACATTTAGGTTCACCAACATCAGTAAGTAAAATAGAATACAAAGAGGGAGAAAATCTTTCTAGAGGTCTAATTTTCCTTGTTGACTGTCTGACATTCATTGGTGTGTGTAGTATTTGTTGTTGTAGTTGTTGCACATCATGAGGAATGGCTAGAACATCAGCTTTTGAAGTATCATCCAACACTACATAATCATCTTATTTCTTCTCATTTTGCCACAACAGATCTTTGTACAACACTTTCTCATTGAATATGATATCCCTACTTCTTTCAATTTTATGATTTTCAAAATCCCAAAGCTTATAACCAAACTCATTAATGCCATATCGAACAAATACACATTTCTTTGACTTAGCTTTTAGCTTGGTTCTATTTTCAAAATCTATGTGAGAAAATGCTTCACAACCGAAGGTTTTGAGAAAAGAATAACTCACCTTCTTACCAGTCCATCCCTCCTCTGGAATACCATAGCCCAAAGGAGTAGAGGGACCTCTATTAATAAAATATATAACAATATTGACAGCCTCTACCCACATGTGTAAGGGAAACCCAACATGCAACCTCATGCTCCTTGCACGTTCCATTATAGTCTTGTTCATGTGTTCAACCACTCCATTTTCCTGTGGAATCCTTGGAACAATTTTCTGTCTACAAATACCATTAGTGGAGCAATAATTTTCAAATTCATGACTACAAAACTCACCACCATTATCAGATCTCAGACATTTTAATTTTTTACTAGTCTCATTTTCAACCAAGCATTTCCATTTGTTAAAAGTTTGAAATACATTAGATCTTTGTCTAAGAAAATAAACCCATTCTTTTCTAGTTGCGTCATCAATAAATGTAACATAGTAATGAGAGCCACTAAGGGAAGATACTTGAGCCAGTCCCCATACATTAGTATGCACAAGTTCTAATTTCTCCCTTTTATTTTTCTTCCCAGTCTTTGCAAAACTCACTCTCTTTTGTTTTCCATACACAAAACTTTCACAAAAATCCATATTAACACATTTCAGACTTGGTAAAACTTTCTTTGAATGAAGTACTTTCATACCTTTCTCATTCATGTGCCCAAGTTTGTTGTGCCACAACGCTTCATCAGAATCTATAGCAGCTATTTTTTCTCCCTGCGTAACTACAGTAATTGTTCCTTAACATTCATTTTTCTCTGAAACAATTAAAGTAGAAGGAACAATATGACCTATAAAAAGTTATAAGGTGCCTACTTTCATACCTTTTGCTACTACAAGGGAACCTTTTGAAACCTTCCAATTTTTAACATTAAAAGTAACTACACAACCCTCATCACTGAGTTGCCCTACTAAAATTAAATTCCTACTTAGCCTTGAAAAATGTCTTACCTCATGTAGTAGCCAATGATTCCCATTCTGCAACTTAATCTTAATTTTTCCTTTTCCAACAATCTGACAGGGTTCATTATCCCCCAAATAAACAAGCCCAAAATCCCCTTGGACATAATCAATGAAATAACCTCTATGAGGTGTAGCATGAAATGAAGCACTAGAATCTACAACCCAGGAATCATCAACACTTTCTAAAGACAAAAGAAAGGCATCCTCTTCGGATTTGTTACTTACCACATTTGCTTCCTTATCTCCATCTGATTTATCTCCTTCATTTTTCTTTCAATTCCAACAATCTTTCTTTTTGTGCCCTAGTTTCCCATAGTACCATTAGTCATTCAGTCCTCTTGATTGAGATCTCCTCCCCTTTGACTTTGCCCTTGATTTCTTATGATTTCCATAATTACTTCCTCTCTTAGTCGTTCTGCCCCTGCTTTGTGCATTCGAAGAACTTCTTGATGTAGATCCACTGGAGGTTTTCCTACGAGTTTCCTCAATCAAAATAACACTGATCACATCATCATATTTTAGGGTACTAGATCCAGGAACTAATTAATCACAACCATTACCAAGCCATTTTAGCTTTCAGGAAAAGAACACAAAATCAAGGGAGCCCTAATTTATTCTTCAAAATTGATACCCACAGAAGATAATTGACTAGTAATAGTATTAAACTCATTTAAATAATCTATAATAGATCCGCCTTCTGCCATTTTCATATTAAATAAATGCTTAATGAGAAATACCTTGTTTGAAGTAGAGGGCTTTTCATACAGTGTCACTAGGGTTTTCATCAATTCTTCTGTCATCTTTGCTTTTGTAATATTAAATGCCACTGATGGTGCTAGGCATAATCGAATGCTTCTAAGTGCCTTTCTGTCCAAAAGATCCCATTCATCATTTGACATAGATCCCTGATTCTTGGCTTTGCCTTCCAACGACTTTCATAAATCCTTCTGATACATATATTCTTCCATTTGCATCTTCCATAACTAGAAGTTTTGCCCATTAAACCTATCAACCCTCAGCTTACCCTCATCTTCCATTGCTCCCACTCAATCGTGAGACTCCCACTCAACCGTGAAACTTTCTTGTAGAGGATAGCTGAAAAATAACTAGGCTTTGATACCACTTGTTAGGATTAAACCACACACAGAAATAAAAATTACATGCAAATATAACCAATAACATAAAATAATAGATCACATAGAAAAGAACACAAGGCACCAAGATTTAACGTGGTTCACCCAAACCCTGGGCTACGTCCACCGAACAACAAGTCCAATATTTTTATGATCCAACAATTACAACCTAATTATAGCCTGTAATCCCTTACAACTCAATACCGCCGCAAGAACCAATTTTGCATCACAACTAAAATGAAAAAATCCCTAACCCTAAGCCCTTTTGTACAAGTATTTTAACCGCTTTAGAGTTATAATTAATAATTACATGTCAGCCCAAAATCTTGATAAAATAGGGCCCAATTTTTTTTTTTCCAAAGAATTTATGAAGTATGTATAGTACTTTCCTGATCAGTCACCACAAACTAATAGTTACCCACCATTGTAAAAGCATAGACCCGTGTCACCTTTTAGGAGTTCTAAACTTGTTTTGGTCAAATCTCATTTCTCTATCAAAACTTAACTTTTTTCAAAAACTAAAATACCCTTTTATAGATCTCAATGTCAATATCATCATTATGTAAATTTCATAGTGTTTTGATTAGTTATAATATGTTATAATTTGAATATTATAAGTAGGTATTTTAACATTTGAGAAGATTCTCCCAAAAAATGAAAAAAATAGTAAATCATATCAAAATAATTAAAATTTATATTTATCCCTAGAGGAGAGAGTCATCTTCAATAATGTATAATTTTCTTTCAAAAATCCGTAGCTTTGATAGAGAAGTTTTGACGGGAGGTAAAAGCTATTGGTTTCTGATAAGGTCGAACTTGAGTACTTATAACAAAGAAAATATACATCAAAAACTAATTATTTTTTCCCCTATGTATACATGCCATCTATAACATATTTTCAAATAAAAGCAAAAAATGATGATTTGGATATACTTGTTTGACGCAAACTACACCCTTTATCTTTCACAATTGAAAAAACAACCTCGAAATTAAAGAAATCTAAATAAATTCTTACTCAATTTAAAAAAAAAAATTATAGGCATAAAATTTGTCTAATTTTACATATTTCATCAGTTAACATCATCTTCAAATTGTAAGCACAAATACCTTTTTTTACATCATTTAAATTGAACACTTTGTGTTCTGGGATTCTTTTTCTTTATAAAAGGTGACATTGGTTTGTGCTTTTTAACCCCATTGATTTTTTCTTTGTCGTGGAGTGCTATTAACACATCCAAAGGGACACATATGGTGAGTCAAATCTTCGAGTGACATAAGTAATCCACTTAGGTCTATCTTGCATAAAGATATTGGGAAGCTAAAATAGGGTGGCCTTTAATCCTAGGTTCTTAGTATGTGCTTCATTCATTATACCCCATCTCACATTTGGTATAGAACTAGGGTCTTGCAACCACAAGAGTACTTCAATGTTTCGGTCTTGTAAACAAGATTAAGGCCTCAAGGACCCCAAACACATCAAGCATACCCACCTAGAAATTCCCCCATGGTCATAATCCCATGAAGATCCTCACTAGATGGTTGAAGTTACTATGTCCCTCTAAGTCTTTAGTCTTTTCCAAGGGCTTTGTGATTATATTGGATTGGAGTAGCTATGTTCACTTGTTCCCACTTGCGTCATTCTCATGAGATTTTACCCTCAATGATAGATCATCTAAAGGTAAAAAATATCACAAGGAAATTAACCCAATTTTCTCTCAAAGATGAAAATATCATACACTCCCACTCCAAATTCTTCTCCCAAACACACCATACAAGGGTTAATTAAGGCCCCTAAAGAATGACCTCTCCACTCTCAATTAACACTAATGGGTCAAGATTTATGATTGTCTTATGAAGACAAGAGAATACTCTACTACCATCAATATGAAACCTTCCTCACGAGATATTTAAGTGCCTAGGAATTGAAATGAAAGCTAAAGCACAAACACAATGATATTTGATAGATATAAAATTTTTTCCTTGCATGCATCACTATAATATTTGATATATTTATTAGACTGGTGTTATCACAATAAATAGTAACAGACTTGATTATCTCTTCTTGCATTTCAAATAGTTACTTAATCCAAAAAATATTAGAACATTTAATTGTAGTAGTAACATACTCAATTTCAACAATAGATTGTGAAATGAAACTCTATTTTTTCCTAACTATGCTATCAATATTTCTCTTAAAAAGAAAGCTCCACCACTTGTATTTTTTCAATCATCAACATTACTAGCCCAATCGACATTAGTATAGACTTTAAGAGTAAATTTACCATCATGTTTATACCATAATCCAAAATCTCCAGTCCCTTTAAGATATATGAATATCCTCTCAACAACAATCATGTGTGTTTTTCCTTTGGATTAGATCAAAATCTTGAAACAACATGTGCACTATCTTGCCTACTATGCATAATATATTGCAATTTACCAATCATTGATCTACATTAAGTTTCATTTTACCTCATGCTCAGTAGTGTCTTCTTTTGATAATTTCACTCCAGTCACCATAGGTGTTTCAACTGGTCTTGACTCATCTATTCCAAATGTTTTCAAGATTTCATTTACATACTTACACCAAGTCACATGCATACCATTCTTTGTTTGATGAACTTGTAAGCCAATGATAAATTTGATCTCATCAAACATGACATCTCAAATTCTTTACTCATTTGATTAGAAAATGATTTACATAGAAAATCATTTCCACCAAATATAATATCGTCCACAAAAATCTCAACAATCAACACCATATTTTCATATTAACTCTTCAAATATAGATTATTGTTCTCACTTATTTTAGCAAATCCAATTTTAATCAAATAAGAATGTAACCTTTCATACCATGCTCTCAGTGCTTGCTTCAGCCCATATAGTGCCTTTTTCAATTTGCAAACCAGGTTCTTCTAATAAGGTTCGAAAAATCCTTCTAGTTGTTCTATGTAAATTTGACATCCATTTGATACACTTTGAACTTCTTGTAAATTGTATAGGCCAACAATGTTCTTACTCTTTCCAGTCTTGCCACAGGTGCAAAAGTCTCACCATAGTCTATTCCTTCTTCTTGGACATAACCTTTGCAAACTAGTATTTCTTTGTTTCTCACTACTCCATTCTCACTCAACATATTCCTAAAAATCCATGCTATTCCTGTCACATTCTTGTCTGCAGGTCTCAATACTAGTGTCCATGTGTTGTTCTTCTCTATTTCATCAATCTCTTCATTTATAGCATTTATCGAGTCCTTATTATCAAGTGAAACCTTAACCATGTTCAAAATCAACTATTAAACATGTATTGCATATTAAATTACTTCTTTTCATATTCACCCCAACATTCCTATCTCCAATGATTTATTTAGGTGAATGATTGTTTCTTACATAAAAAGGTTCAAGTTTTGATTTTCAACATTATTCTCATTCATTTTGGGTCTAGCTTCTTGCTTGGGTTGTATTGCCTATTGCTCAGGTAAAGTATGTTGTTGCTCGATAGCTCTCTCTTGTAACTTGGGTAGTGTATCAAGTACATCTTCATACACATATACAAATATGTTGTAATCTTTAGGTTCCTTCTTTCTCTCCACATCGTTCTTATCTACAAACTCATCAATTCTCACTTTTGCACTTTCAATCATTGTGTTAGTAGCTTTGTTCAAACATTTATATGCTTTTCTCTTCAATGAATAGCCAAGGAAAATACTTTCATTTCCTTTGGAATAAAATTTACCATTCCTTACGTCCTTATGAATGTAAAACCTACTTCCAAATATTTTGACTTGTAAGAATTTTCCTGAGGGAAAAATTCACCCAAGATCAAGGAACTCAAGCATAAGCACAACAGTAGACCAAAAGAGTATGATCAAAATATCGACATGTATTCAATTTAATGTGAAAGTACACTAGGAATACCTATAGATAAAGGCCTTTGGAATGCTTCTAGAATGCCTAGGAATCAACAACATGATAAGTTATACAACCAGGCACATGTCCACTAGAAGTGGGTTATCCTCCATTATGCACAGGAGTAAGTGTGATGATGAGAGGATAAGTCTACAAAGGTGTAGCACACAAATTTATGTTTTAGACACCATGTGCTAAAATACGAGTGTGAATAACTATGTTTTCTACATGACAACTCAGTTAATTATGCAAACTCCAGTGTTGTAGACACCATGTGTTGAATTAAAGTTGCTTACTCTAGTGTTGTCAACATGACAACTCATAAGAGTACGTAAGCAAATAAGTTCTTACCTAAGAAATAATAAAATAATGCATAATAATAAAACAATGCATTGACCTAAGTAAACTTAAGTGTAAATAGTGAATAATTATTTACACCAACACCCCCCCTTAAGTGCAACTTAGAGGAATGCACTTAAGCTTAGAAAAGCTGGGATGAAATGCAAGATGGGTCTCAACTAATAGGCCATGTTAGGTACCGATGTACATAAGTAATGCAATCTCTCATAAAGCGAAGAAAGAGGGAAAACCTCATGCAAAAAGCCCTCCCGCAAAAAGAGAGATGAAAAAAAACAAGATGCATGGATGGATGGAATAATCAAGACCCCTCATTATGACATACATTAAGTGTAAAGTGTCGATCAGTGATAGCTACTCCAAGGAAGAAGCTAGTCCATGAGTGCTAAATAATGTTCCTTCCCTTTGGAAGAAACAATGGAAAAGGTACAAGTGAGATGCTTCCCCTATGTGTAGAAAGAATCCTAATGATGAATGGTTACTTTGAAACTTGCTCAACTGTCCCTGTGTTGATGTTGATGGTCGCCCCTTCCAAGACTATTGGTCGCCCCTGGCAACAACTAAAGAAGGATCTTCTTCATCAAAGAGAATATGTATATCATCAATGATGTCTCCCAAATCAGCTATGTATGACTCCACAAATGAACCTGGAATTTTTGCTATGTAGTCATCCCCTATTGCTGGAGCTTGAAGACAAGGTGTACCCTACTATGCTGGACCTTTCACTATGGTGATGTATGCATGTGGAAAGTGCTGATGTCATGACCTCTCTTTGCATTTTTCAATAGGATCCCACAAATCTAAATCTGTTGAATCACTATCATTGGTGTCATTGTCATTTTCCATAATGTATGAAGTGTGGAGAGGAATAGAGGATAAGTTGGGTGAACTTTCCTGAAATTGTACATCTCTCTCGACAAAAATCTCATAAGTCTCAGGATCCATAAGTCTATATTCCTTAACACTGTCTTCATATCTGATGAAAGTACAAGGCCTAGGTGGTGGTGCCTTGCATCCCTTGGAAGATATGTTTTCCCATGTTGGAAAATCGAAGACTCTGAAGTGTTTCACACCTAGTTTTTTGTCACACCATGCCTCAAAAGAAGTCTTTCCATCTAAGGCACTATGAGGAGACCTATTAAGTATGTGATTGACACTACTTATAGCTTCAACTTCAAGTGTTGGATCAAGAGACTAGTCTTGTATCATGCAACTTTCCATGGAATTAAGAGTTCATATCCTTAGTGAACATCTGTCTTATGCGGACTAAATGCTGGTGGATTCTAAAGATCAATACCCTCATGTTTACAAAAGTCTTTAAGTATTGTGCTCACATATTTACTTTCATTGTCCATCTGAAGAACCTTGATGGCTTTCCTTGATTGTTGTTCAACATAAGTTTTGAAGGCTAGAAACTTATCCAACACTTCATTCTTGTGATGAAGAAAGTAGACCCATGTGTAGCGTGAAAAGTCATCAATGAAAGTGAGTATGTAGCATCCCTGGCTAACTGTTGTCACTACAAAAGGACCTGCTAAAACCATGTGAACTAACTGAAGAACAATTGGTGCTCTTGAAGACTTCCCTTTATCAAACTTCTCCTTTAGATGCATATCTACTAAACATGTTGAACATTCACCCTTAGAAAATTTGATTATAGGTAGAACTTTGACCACTTTTTTTAAGCAAAGTTGCTAAAGATAGCGGAAGGCAAGATGACCATACTGCTCATGCCATAATTTGGTTTGTGTATGAGATTGATTCAACAAGGCATGTGAAGGAGACTTAGGCACAAAGTGGGAGAAGGAATAAAGCCTCTTATCATGATTGACTTTCCCTACTGCAACCAATGAATCATCTTTGAGACTGTGCACCATTATTGAATCTGAAAGGAACTCAACTTTGTTACCATCTCCAAGGTGAGTGATTTGGTAAATTGAGAGGAGATTAGAGCTAAGGTTTGGAAAATAGAGAACATCTTTGAATTCTCCATTTTCCATCTCCACATGTCCTTTCCCTTCAACTTCCATTTTTGTATCATTTCCTACAAAGATGTGTGGTATCTGTGACTGCTTTAATGAAGAAAAGTCTCCTTTTGAAGAGCCCATGTGATACAAGGTACCTGAGTCAAGGGTCCATTCTGCTAAAGAACTTGAACTAGCCATAAGTGCTTGCACTTTTCCCTTTGAAGTGGTGGGAGTTGAATCCTTGGAAGCACTTGGCACATTGATTTTGTTCTTCTTGAGTAGGTTTTCCAACTCATCGATTATCTTATTTTTGCAATGATGCTCATCATGATTCAGTTTCTTGCAATATGCACAAAAATTTTTATTCTTCTTTTCATTGTTTCCTTTCTTGTTGGAAGAAGATCTGCCTTGTTGTGAAGAGGATTGTTGTGTCTCAAATTGTGATTTTTGCTTCCACTTCTTTTTCTTGCTGTTGTTAGAAATTTTTCCACTTTGACTTGATTGGTTCTCATCACTAGCCACCAATGCTTTGGTCTTTGATGACGTGAGAAGTCCCATATCTATCAACTTGGTTTGTTCAAAAATCAACATTTTTGCAAATGCATCAAATGTAGGCTTTTGGAAAGCACTTCCCAGGGTCAACTTGTGAGTGTCATAACTCGAAACAAAGGAAGCATACTCTGAAGGTAGCCTCTTCAAGATGTGATGAATCAACCTATCATCCTTCATGGGATTACCACAATCTTTAAGTAGTGCTCTAAACTCATTGGCTTTGTTGATATAATCTTGAATTGTGTCAAAATTCTTTGGATGCAATAGAAGTAGATCATCCTCAATCTAGAATCTTTTTTCCTCATCCACCTTACCATACAATGATTCAAGTTTGTCCCAAGCAAGTTTGGATTCCTTGAAACTGGAGATGTGGAAGAAGAGATCTCTATGTACATAGCTCCTGATAATTCCTAAAGCCCGTTGATCTTTAATTTGCTAATCAAAGAGTGTTGTAGCATTAGTGGGTTTGGGGATTGTACCAACAACATGAAGATTTAGACCTTTTTCCATTAATCTACTCCATACAATATCTTTCCATGTAGAATATTTGTGTGAAGTTAGAAGTGGACCTTTAGGTGAACCCATGATGCAGAAAATGAAAAAAGAGCACAAAAGAGAGACACAATACACAAGAGAAACCCCCCTCTTTTCACTCAATCAAAGAACCCCCTCCCCCCCCCCCAAAAAGAAGAAGAAGAAGAAGAAGAAGATGCTTTTGACACTTTATATGTAGTGCATGTACAATAGGCGACTTGTCAAAATGTACAAAGTGGATTTTTAATTTTTCTATTTACAACTACTTTTTGAGGCTCAAATCTATCACTATGCACTGTAGCTCAGATGTACAACAATTTTGAAAAGTAATCAAAGCAATACAATGCAAAAAAGGCCCTAAATATGAAAGTGATATTTTTGTCCACGCAATCCTATAATCTGATTGTAGATCTAGAAAGTAGACAAAAAATTATGCACATTCAAAAAAAATGGAACCTGTTTTCAAGTCTAGATGAGCCTGTAAGGTGTGTTTCAAGTTGCAAGATGTAGGATTGGACAGGTACAACTGTCAAAAAATACAATTTCTGACAAATCCATGCACCAAAACTAGAAAAGAACTGCACCACTAAAAACTTTAGAAAATTCTACCCAAAATAAAAAAAATTGCACCTGATTTGGGGTCTAGATGACTAAGTTATCGCCTCCCAAAGTCGGACTATCAAATCAAAACCGAATCTAGAGAGGGGTCTGGGCTGTAATGTCCCATTTTTTTGGAGGAGTTAATTATAAAGTTATCAATTAAAAATATATATGTTATAAGGTAACTTTATAAATTAAATAAATAAAAAATCTTCTAGAGGTTGCTGGAAGAAACGGAGAAAAATTAAAAAGGAGGCTGACCTATCAAGGAAAAAAGAATAAATAGGCATTGAGGGCTCATTGCCTATCATCAAGTTTTATTATTGAATTTTTTTTGATGTGCGTTGTGGAGCCTAGGGTTTCTGCAAGTAATCACAATTGGCCATTGAGAACGAAAACTCTCAATTGGTACGCAATTTTGAGGGTGTGAAAGATCACCTGAATTATTGCAACTGTGGGAAGGATATTTCAGTCCTTTCACTTGTGCTTAATTGCTGGTTTGGAGTTTCCAGTGGAGTTGCACTTTCACCATATCATCTTCAGCATTCAGTCTCCACCATTTGATCAATCTAGGTTCTTCATTTCAATCTGTAGTTGCAACAAGTTCTTAATTGTATACAACCAGTTAGGGTTTCTCTGTAATGTGCTATGTCATAATGTTTTGGTGCTAAAATTTTCCATATCATTTGTAAAAACATTTGGTTTTCATTGAATGAATATATTGGCACTATTATTTCTTTTATTTCAGCAATATATTTTATTAGTGTATTAAATTTAGGGTTTTGTTTAGTGGCCTATTGGTACGGGTCATTACATGGGAAAAAAATTGCTAGGTTAAATTTGATGGCAAAACGACCATCACAACAATTGAAAAGTGCCTAGGAATGATAGTCAAATTTAATGCTGTGTCTAGATGACATCAGCAAAAAATAACCCTTTGGTGACATGGCAGAGCCGTACTATATAGAATGTATGGTCAGGTGAAGTGGCGTTGGAATTTATGAACATGTGGCAAGTGACATGGAGCTTGGTCATTGGGCCACATGGCATGACTGGGCTCCAACGTGTCGAGTTGACTATATAGTTGGCGACTGAGGTGAACGTCCCTGTCTTCACTGACTGGGTTGGCAGGTCCGAAAATAGGTTGCCATGTAGGCTCCTCTGTTACTGTTGAGCATGGTGCTGAGGTGGGCAGCCTGACTTCACCACATGGGACTGAGGTGGGAAGCCTGTGACACGTGGTAGGGCTAAAAAAATGGTGTCAAAGGTCGTGAATGCAGTAGTGCCGAAGAAGGAATAAGATCGCCAAAGTTTGTTTTCTCACTATTGGAGAATCTAAAGCACGATTGTAATGTGAGGTTTAGTCCCACATTGAGTGTGGGAACACCCTTGGGGTGTCTAAAATGACTTTTCCATAGACTGTGCAACAAAGGCAAGCCGTGGGTGGAGTATTGTGCCCCCTGGTTATTGCAAGGTGCTGCCCAAAATTTGTGCCCAATGCCATTGGAAAATGTATAAGGAAATACTTCCAAATTGGAATATGAAGAATATTCCGCACAGGGCCGGGTGTAACTACCTAGTGCTTGTACAAAAAAAAATTCTCTGCAGGGCCAACTAGTCGAGAATTTTTTTTCAAAAATTGCAGAAATATTCTAACGAAAATGCAGAGAAAAATAAGTAGCAATTTGATATAAAATTTGCAGATCTAAAGAACGATCATAGAGGAATTGTAAATCAGCCTTCGAGTGTTGGTTTGCAAAATTTTTTTGCCTAAAAATTGACTTTAGCCCAACATAGGTGAATTTATAGTTGATTTTCACTAAATCGACGTTTTGGACATAATGGCAAGGTCCACTTTGGCTCTAGACACTCTTAATGACTGTGATACTCTGGATCTGGGTCAAGGTGTTGAAGCAACAAGATGGTCTCGAATGACTATGTGAAGAGAAATTCTCCAAGCTTTGATACCATGTAAGAATTTGCCTTAGGGTAAAATTACCCAAGATCAAGGAGCTCAAGCACAAGCACAACAGTAGACCAAAAGAGTATGATCAAAATATCGATATGTATTCAATTCAATGTGAAAGTACACTAGGAGTGCCTATATATAAAGGCCTCTAGAATGCTTCTAGAATGCCTAGGAATCAACAACATGATAACTCATACAACTAGGCACATGTCCACCAGAAGTGGGTTATCCTCCATTAAGCACATGAGTAAGTGTGATGATGAGAGGATAAGCCTACAAAGGTGTAGCACACAAATTTATGTTGTAGACACCATGTGCTAAAATAGGAGTGCAAATAACTGTGTCATCTATAGGACAACTCAGTTAATTATGCTAGCTCCAGTGTTGTAGACACCATGTGCTGAATTAGAGTTGCTTACTCCAGTGTTGTAAACACCATATTGAACATTTTTTACATTTGATGCACATCATATATAGTACTTCCCACATCAACTTCCTTGGAATAAACTAGGCCTTATACTTGTATTTTCCTTGGGCATCATACCTAAAGGCTTGGAGAACTATAACATACCCAAGATCTATTTTTATGAAAACATAAAATATTTCTCACATTTTCAAATATGTTTCTCATCAAGCTTGTACATGGTCCAATGTAGAAAAAATCAAAAACTACAATACTATTAAGCTCTTTTTTAGTTATCTAGCCATACAATTTATTTTGAATTTTGATTTTGATAAGCTTTCCATCTCTAATTTTTTAATTGTGTAGGACTTTTGTCAAAAAAAATGACATGTGGTATTTTGAGCATAGAGATTTTGTCTTGTTCATGTTCATCAAAATTTAAAATAAATTATTATATTTTTAGAAACTAGACTCCATTTTATACACCTAGAAACAAATTATTATTTTTTGATTTGTTATATATATATATATATATATATATATATATATATATGGGTGTCGGGGGGTGGGGAAGCACACCCAAATTTCACATTTCTACATGTCAACTTCAAAAATTAGCTTCAAAATTTGGGATAAATTATGTGGTGTTATCTAACTTCTCATTAAAGTGATTAAAATATTAGATAGAATTAGATATTTTAGGGGGAGCATACTAGTCACAATGTTATATTCTTTTCAAAGACCATTTGGCGTGATACATTCTTTATGCCTGTAATCTCCACCATTATCAAAATAAATAGTAGTTTAGAAACATATTCAATGCAGTACAACTTGCATTGTTGTATCTTCAAAATTTGAGTGTAACTATCTCTGTTTTCTCGTCAAAGTTTAGAGTGATGATTTCAAAAACAAAAGTGGCATCTTAAGACCCCCTTTTGGTCTCCCATCTCTGTGGACTTAACCTTTATGTAGAATGCTTTTATTGAAAACAAACCCCTCTTCTTCAAATAAGTATATTTGTTTGGTACTTAAAAAAAACCATCATGAGCTTAAACTAAGTATTGGGAGATGGTAATATAGGAACTAGGCATACTTGACAATAAATGATATTTAATCCTCAAATATGCATCCTATTAGGTGTTAAGAAAATAAGCAAATCACTATCTCTTATTTTGGACTTATTAATACAACTTTTTCCAATCTTGTGATGTTTGTTTGGTTCATGCATTTTATGATTTATAATGTGAGTGCACACATTTGAAATCTTAACCTTTTTATTGCATAAATATTGACCTATCTTGTGGCCCATAATTTTCTTGATTTTTTAATATAAATTTTATCAACAATGACTCATACATCCTTCAATTTAAAGAACCACTACAATATTGTTCAACTTTATAATGTCATCCCTAGGATTGATACAATTATTTCTATTATTGGTGGTGATGGATTTGTAAGTAGATTCTTATTAATGGTTTTTTATGTGCAATGCTACATTTATTCCTATGCATTTGTATTTTTAACCTTGTATTTTTATACCACTACATTTATATTATCTCTTTCTCATCTTCCTCATTTGTTGGTGATCATTAGTTATTTTGTTCATATAGTATCCCGCTTCTACTATTCATCATTTCACTCTTGTACCTTATGGGAGTTTATTTTCAATTTCCTACTCTATCTTCCATTTAATTTATATTTAGCTCTAATTATTTACACACAATTATTCCCAATTTTGTAATGTAATCCATGTCACTATTTTAAAATTATTTTTTATTATTGATGGAAATAGATTTGCATTTAGATTCTTATTCATGTTCACAATACCGAGCTTATTCATATGCATGTGTATTTCTTCCCTTTTATTTTTATTCAATTATAGATATGTCCACAATTTCATCTTTGTTATTTGTTCTTCTTTTACTCTTGTATATCATGTCAATTCCATTTGATTTTCCTTTCCCAACCCACATTGATTTCCCTTGTTGTTATGTTGAGTTAATTGTAAGCTCTCATTTAGTTACATGCCATATTTCTACCTCTTCAATTATAAACCTTCTTTCTAATGAATTAAATGTTCTCTATTTTTCTTCTTTATGACTCTGTTTCTTTTGGATGTTTAATTTTAATTTTGTATTTTATATTTTTGGGGTTAAAATAGGCACATCTCCTCCCTTTCTATTATTTTTCTCAACTCTTGGGCCACCTCCTTATCATCCTCTATGTAGGGAGTTTAATCTAATATTTACCATTTTAATTTATAGTCTCACTCTCTAAATTTTAGTGATAGATTATGGAGTATGATATGAAACATTGATGATAAAAATGTATATGCAATCAATTCCTAAAGCTTTAATATTCTTAAAAAAAAAAAAAAAAGATGTAGACTCGATCCCATTCAAATGGTCTAAAATTACTATAATACATACATTAAAATATTGATTTATAAATTTGATGCTTTATAAGACCTTGGGTTTGATACCATTAGGAATAGTTACAAATTGATTTATATTTCATAATAGTTAAAGGTAGTTTGTAATAAAATTCTTTGATCTATTTTATACATTGAATATGCTTGTTAAGGATTTGTGGTGACCCTAGAATTGCATCTTTCCTAATGTAAGCATAGCACTACTAAATGCATTTGTATTAGATGAAATGAGGTTAACTGCTCTAAATTTTTCAATAACAATATTTTTTCTTTCAATTTATGTAAACACATGCTTAAGATAACATCATCACATTTTACTTCCCACAGTGTGATCTATCATTTCTTGCGTTTGTGGTCAAGCCTTCATGATTTGCACTAGTGGGTCTCTTCTTATTAGGAACCTATTATTTCTAGTATTGTTCACATCTTCCCTATGTCTACGAGATTTTTTATTTTTAAGTTTGATAATGTTGATGATAAGAAGTTGATCTTGCATAATCATTCTTTCACTTGGGAAGATCATTTTGTGTTGGTGATGAAAATGTGGTACTCTAATCTCTCCCCCTCTTTCAAAATCTTTAACAAGGTTCTGATTTTGGTGAGGCTCCCCCATCTTCCTCTACATCTTTGGGTTGACTCCCTTTTAGAAGCAATGAGAAAGGCTCTTGGAGATTTCTTGATGATATATGATGTGTCAACTGATATTATGTACTCTAATTATGTGCGAATCCTAGTAGAGATGGACATCTCTAAGGGGTTACTAGAAATGATTAAGTTAGAGTACTCTTAAGGGTTTTTGGATTATGAAGGGTTGGCTCCCTGTAGATGTAGGAAGTGCTTTAATGCGAGTCACTTGATGACTCAATGTGGATTACAAAGGGAAAAGACAAAAATGTCTGCTTCTTGATAAAGGTCACTTCTTCTGAATATTATGCCACTATTAAGAAATGCTCTTCCCAAGTTGTGGCACAAGAGTCTACTGATAGTATGCTTGCTAGTTCTGTAGATGTCTTTCCTACTAGTACTATTCCTACTAAGTCTACTAGCATTGATTTTGGTAGTTCTGACATTGGAAAGTTTACAAATGTCTATTTTTTTGGAATTGTTCTTGTTGGGTCTACTAATAAATCTTTTGGTAGTTTTGTTGCTACTCCTTGTTTAAGTTCTATCTCTGCATTGGTCAAAACAACTTCTGATTCTTCTTTGCAGGCTAGGGATTTTATGCTTGTTGGTCTCTTTGTTGTAGATGGAAAATTTGGTCCTAATGTTTCTCCCTTTTTGGAGGAGGTGGGAATCGTTTCTACTAATGTTGGTGCTATCATGCATGGTGATGTTGTATCAGTTGTTGTTGGTTTTGATGTCATTCCTTTGGCAGAGGACCCTATTATTGGTTATATCCAAAACTCTCTTGCTAGTTTTGTTGTGGTTAGCCCTTGTCCTGCTTCTTTCTTGGGGTCTCAAGCTTTGGTTTCCCATGAGTGGCATGAGAAGGCTTTTATGGCGATGGGGTGGATACCAACTATTGGAAAACACCATAAGTGTAAAGAAACTTGCAACAAAGAATATAACCGTTTCCACATAATCCATAATAGATTTGAAATAAACATGCAAGAAAAATTCACATACAAGAGAATGAACAACATACCCACAACATTTTGACACAAGATATACCCTAGGAAACCCTCATTAAAGGAAAAAACCTAGCCTTCAAAAGCATCCATCATCATGTATGATTCAACAAAAATACCATTGCAATACAACCATGGAAGCCTTCAAAACCATAGCCACAACTGAGAAATCCATGTGAACAAGCATGAATTCACACATCCCATGCCATGCTTCCAACCTTCACAAATGCTCCCTTGGCTAACTTGTCAAGCCTTATCCCACTCAACTCTTTCCCTTTTTGTGTTCTCTTTGTCTGTACGACTACCCTTGTGGCTGCTTATATAGTAGCAAGTGACACAAAACCACCAAGTGGTATTACACAAACCATGTGCTACCTAACCTATTGACCCCATATTTAATATTTAATATTTAATTCTTTTCCCTAATATTAAATAATTATATGAAATATTATCACAATGTTACAATACAACTCATCAAGTACATCCCATGGGAATCTTTCCATGTTGCACATCCATCTAGTTGCAACATTACGTAATAAAATAAAATAATACAATATAACAATATTATGCAATATTTGCAACACCAATTATCTCAACAATATCCCACTATTTGTATACATTACATGGGTCAATCTGTAGCTACATAAATAAACAATTGAACAATCCCTCCTAGCACATCCACCATCGTGGATCAAAGTACATGAAGTGCTCCATCTTGGTACCTGCAACAAAATCAAAGTATCCAAAATTTGAAACATGAATGAAGTCACCTCCTATTATTTCACTACCATTGGATATACATAGAAGTCATCAAAAGAGAAAGCCACCCAACTTGTTGCATTAGAAGATCATAAAATCCTGTACCAACTAAAATTTCAAGCACAAAACCTGATCAAAAATTAATCACATGTATCCATAGTTGTCAAAATATCCATATCTGAAATAACACTCACAACAAGTGCTAAACCCATCCAACTATCGATACCTCCAAAGGTATACCAAGTGAATCTCACATTAACATATCCAATCTGTAACTTGCAATCACAAGTCTCAAGAGCAATACCCGCCACATATATACCAAGAAGCTCCCACTGCAAAAGATAATGTCAAATCTATAACTAATCCACTCACAACATCTCAAAGAAGTGAATCCATGTAGCCTCAAGGACATCCACAACACAGAAATCAATAATCGACAAGAACAACTCTCATAAAAAATCTCCAATAGTCTCCCATGTTCTCCATAACCAATAGAGAAAAGAGATAAAGGAATAACCATGTCATCTCTCACATGACATACATGAGCACAAACTAGTGATCACAATCTCTAACCAATCTCAAATCCAATGTAAGAAAAATCGAACATCTAGGAAGATAACCAAGACCAAATAGAAACCATGCAAATCATAACTTGTATCATATCCTTTTATACACACCTCTAGATGTAAATTGTGCAAGCATGATCTCCTCCATAAAACCCAAAATGAAGAAGCCTCAACAAAACCCAAACCATACTATATAATTAATCATGGATGTAAGCCTCTCACAACAAGATCAAACTGATAAACCATTCCTAACTCAAGGAATAACCATTCTTAAACTAAGGAATATGCCCAATATTCGACCATCTCCCAAACTCAACTAGCATAACAACATATGCAAATGGAGATAACCAATGTTAAGCCATCTCTCAAATGAACCCTCTAGAACTAACCCATGTACTATAGCTCAAGATCCATATCCACAAAAGACAAGCATAAATATAATGTACCTAAGAGAAACAATGGGCTATACCTCTCAAGTAGAAAATCGCTGAGGAGACCAAGAGTGGGGAATGAGAATGTTTATCAAGATATCAAAGTCTCCAACCAAGACTCTACTAAGATTAATCTCCACTCAAGTCCATATTAGGTGAGTGACCCTCAGACTTCTTACTAAAACCAAATAATTGTCCCAAAAAATACTTCTCTAATCCAAGAGAAATCAACATCACCATTGTCTCTAAGTATCCATGAGCGCTTGTAACCAATCAATCCATGCCAACTCAAAATGCAACATAGCAATATCATGAAGTATCCATCTTATGATCAATGTACTCAATACCAAGAAACTAAACTAAGATCAATGTCAAAGTTCCAACCATGGCCTCAAGAACATAAACATGACAACATGATCTAACCATTTCAACCAAAGAGATAACATGATCCATATGAACATACTATAACATGTCAAAACTCTAAACGTGTATCAAGAGTATACCATGACATAAAAATGAAACCATCCTAATACCAATGATAACATGCCAAATGAAAGCATCCTTTACCAAGAACCCTATTAGTCCTCAAGATGCAACCATCTCCACACACCATGAAGAAAACCATCTCCACATTGTTAGGAATAAGGTGTCTCAACCTTCGATAATTCCTATTCTTATTATTTATTTTGTGAATGTATGTTTTACAAATAATATAATTAAGTATGAGTGTAAATGTCTAGTTGGCATGTTTATGTGTCACTCCACTTGTATGTATTAGCATCTTGAATTGTGTGTAAGGAGATCATGGCTGAAACAATTATGAAGGATTCCTATGATGCGTAAGAACTATTTTTGAAAAATTTGATGATGAGTGAAGATATGAAGACATGTTGCAATTGATCATTGAGTACTGTACACTTGAGTCTCCATCTAGTGCATGGGGTTCAAGACATCGACCTAAAAAAAATTTTGGGTTCCTACTTTTTTGGAGAATGGAAAAACCCTAATATGGTTGTTCTTTGGAAGTTATCCTAAAAGTGAAAAGTGCATGATATAATTGTTTTTAGGGTTGCAGATAGGAGATAGAGAAAGAGTAGTATTGGTATGGTATGTTGCTATTGATTTGGTCTTTTGTGTCCTAAAATAATTTGCACTGCAAGTGTGTTGTAACCTTTTGTATTGAAGATAATACATTGTGCATGTTTTGGAGGGGTGGGGTTGTTTTACTAAAAGGCTTTTCCCACCTGACATATCTTTGTGTTTATGTGTTTTATTTCTCTATCTGTTTTCTGTATTCATAGTTGACTACAATATTATTGTTTACATAATATTGAATCTAAAATTGTAAGAATTTAATAGGAATTTGCACAATACTTTCCTTATG
Source organism: Cupressus sempervirens (assembly GCA_028749045.1). Classification (NCBI taxonomy): domain Eukaryota; kingdom Viridiplantae; phylum Streptophyta; class Pinopsida; order Cupressales; family Cupressaceae; genus Cupressus; species Cupressus sempervirens. The sequence goes on along the minus strand of CM053788.1, from coordinate 272,448,583 downwards.
GGATTAGTGTAGGAAGTTGTTTTCTCACCTGAGTTTCCTTACAAGTGGTATCAGAAATTGTTCAACTTTTGATCCAAGTTATTGGGTAGGGTTTTTTGAGCTAATCTCAAGTTGAGTGAGAGTTTTGTGTAGAGCATTCTAAATCTTATTTGCTGATTAAGATGACTAGTTCATCATATGAAAAAATGGAGGTGGAGAAATTTAATGGTAGTAATTTCAAGTTGTGGAAACTCAAGATGGAAGACTTGCTTGAAGATCGTGATCTATGGGAGGTAGCTTCACTTGATGTGAGACCCGCAGTAATATCTCAAGTAGATTGGGATCTCAAGGATCAGAAAGCTAAGGGTCTTATTAGACTATGTCTAGCTAATTCAGTTCTCCTGAATGTTCTTGATGAGAAGACCACAAATAGTTTATGGACACGGCTTGGATCTATGTATTAGGCCAAATATCTAGTGAATAAGTTGTTCCTGAGGAAGAACTTGTCTTCTCTAAGAATGGAGGAAGGAGGATCTGTTATAGATTATCTAAATGCTTTTAATTTACTAATTACATGGTTGACATCATCTGGTATCAAGATAGACGAGGATGATCGATGTGTGGCCCTATTATGTTCCTTGCTAGACTCATGGGACCATCTTGTGATGGCTCTTGTGATGGCGCATGCATATGATGATGTGTGGTTGATAGACTTAGGTGCTTCTTTCCACATGACCTCTCATCGAAGTTGTTTCTCAAAGTATGAAGTTTTCGATGGTGGAAAGGTGTACTTGGGTGATGATTCTCACCTAAAGATAGTTGGATGAGGATGAGTCACTATTAGATTCCCTGATGGACGAGTAAAGGGGATCATCATGGTAATGCACATCCCTGGTTTGGCATGAAACATATTATTTGTAAGTATGTTGAATGATGTAGATGTGCAAGTTGTTTTTTCTAAAGATGGATTTAAGATGATGAGAGGAGCTATGGTGCTTGCTAAGGGTACTAGGAGAGGTACTTTGTTTTAGCTTGATGCATGCATTTCTCACTGCAATAGTTCTTCTATTTCAATGAAGAGAGTAGCTATCACTTCATCCCCACCATTTGAAAAATCAGTGAAGAAGATTGTGGTTATTGGTTTCGATAGCAGTGCAACATGTGTACCGAAGGGTGAAAACACATTGGAAGGCAAGCTTCCTATAGAAAAGACAATGTTATGACATATGAGATTTGGCCTCACTAGTGAGAAGGGTCTCAAAACCCTAAAAAATAAGAACCTTGTTGAGGGGTTAAATGATTGTAATCTCGAGTTCAACTTTTGCAAACATTGTGTCTATGGTAAACAAAATTGTGTTCAATTTAGTTTAGTTCTCACAAATCTTTTGATGTTTTGGATCTTATTATTTTTGATGTATTTAGTCTTGTAAAAGTTCCTTCAATCTCCAAGTCTGTATTTTTTGTATCACGCATAGATGATTATAGTAAAGGACATGGATTTATTTCCTGAAAAGTAAGACACAAGTCTTTAGTCGATTCAAGGAATTTAAAGCCCTTGTAGAGAATCAGACTAGTAAGAATATTAAGTGTGTGAGAACTGACAATGGTGGTGAGTTTTTCTTAGCAGAGTTTGAATAGTTGTGTAAAGAATGAGATATCGAGAGGCATAAGACAAATCCTTACACCCCACAACAAAATGGAGTTGCAAAAAGAATGAACAAGACACTGATGGAGAAGGCTAGAAGTATGCTTAGTGGAGCTGGTCTTGAACAACGATTTTGGGTTGAAGTTGTGGCCACTGCTTGCTATCTAGTTAACAAATCTCTCACATCATCTCTTGTTGGTAAGACACCCATGGAGGTGTGGTATGGTAAGAAGCCTTTAATTAGACATCTTCATGTTTTTGGTTGTGAAGCTTATGCACATGTTCCAAAGGAGAAAAGATCTAAATTGGAAAACAAAGTTGTCAAATATGGTGTTGGTATGAAAAGATACAAGCTTTGGGACCCTGTGACTAGTAAGGTGTTGTATAACAAAAATCTTATTTTTAGAGAGCTAACATCTTCTCCTATTTTACTACAACCAAATGAAAAAGAAAAGAAAGAAGATATTGTTTAGTTGCCTCCTACCCCTGAGAAGACTGAACATAAAGACCATGTTAGGTCTAATGATGAGGAGAGCTCTAGTAGCTCTGATAGTTCAAAAGAAGAGGAAGAATAACCTCAACCTTGGCCCTTGAGGAGATCTAGGAGAGTAAGAAAGCAACTAGAAAGGTTTGGTTATTCTATGTTAGATTCCAGTTGTGCCTTCACTTTGATTACTAACACTAATGAGCCTAGATCTATGAAAGAGTCTTTGGATATGGAAGATGTAGGTTCCTGGATTGAGGCCATGAGTGATGCCGTAACATTTCCTAAAGGATGGAAACCTGTTGGTAGCAAATGGGTGTTTAAGAAGAAATTTTGTACAGATGGCAGTGTTGAAAGGTATAAAGCTAGATTGGTTGCGAAGGGGTACTCATAGGTAGAGGGAATATATTATGGTGAAATATTCTCTCGTATTGCAAAGTTGACATCCATTAGATTTTTTTTATCTCTTGTTGTATCATATGATTTAGAGATAAAATAGATGAATGTGAAGACAACTTAACTTCATGGTGATTTGGAGGAAGAGATTTATATGTCATAGCTTGAGCACTACATTGTTAAAGGTAAAGAATCTTTGGTTTGCAAATTAAAGAAGTCTTTGTATGGTTTGAAACAATCTCCTATGATGTGATACCTTAAGTTTGAGGCCTTTGTGTTGTCAATTGGATTTGTAAGATCAAAATCAAATCATTGTGTTTATTTCAGAGTTGAAAATGATCGCCATTTTATTGTTGCATTATTAGTTGATGATATGTTGTTGTTTGGGAAGGGTAAGGGTATGATCTCTGATTATAAAACTTAGTTGTTAGCACAGTTTGAGATGAAGGATCTTGGGGCAACAAGGTACATCTTGGGTATGCAAATTAGTAGAGATAGATCTAACAAAAAACTTTGGTTGAGTCAGAGTAAGTATGTGAAGTCTGTGTTAGATAGGTTCAACATGGTAGATTGTAGACCATTGTGTGTTCTTGTTTATATGGGAACAAAGTTATCTGTAGATGATTGTCCAAAATCTCCTAGTGAGGTGGAGGACATGAGTAGAGTACCTTATGCTAGTGTTATTGGTAGTCTTATGTATGCTATGGTCTATATTAGACTAGACATTGCCCAAGCAACGAGAGTTTGAGTTGGTTTATGGATAATCTTGGACAAGTACATTAGGATGTAGTTAAGTGAGTATTCAGATATTTGAGCGATACATTAGATCACTCCATTTGTTATAATGGTAACTCTTCTAGACCTCCACATTTTATTCATGGTTTTGTGGATTTAGATTAGGAAAGTGATATTGACAACAAGAGATCTACCTATGCTTATGTGTTCACTATGTTTGGTGGTGTCATCAGTTGGATGAGTAAGTGACAACCTATGGTTGCTTTGTCCACTAAAGAAGTTGAGTACATGGCTGCTACTCATGCTTGTAAGGAAGCCATTTGGCTTATGTGATTGTGTTCTGATATTGGTGTTGATGCAGGATAGATTACTATTTGGTATGACAGTCAGAGTGGTATTTGCCTCGCAAAGAATCCAACTTTTCATACTAGAACGAAGCACATTGATGTGCAGTTTTGATTTGTGAGAGATATGGTGGAAGATGGAAAGGTAAATTTGGAGAAGGTAGATACTATAAAGAATGTTGCAGATACATTGACAAAACCAGTGGACACAGAGAAGTTCAGATGGTGTTTAGAGTCTATGGGTCTTTTGGCCTATAGCGGTTAGTTCCTATTATGTTCCTGTTGCTCTTACAAGGTGTTTGACAAGTGGGAGAATTTTAGGAATAAGGTTTCCTGACCTTGGATAATTCCTATTCTTATTATTTGTTTTGTAAATGTATTTTTTGCAAAAAATGTAATTAAGTGTGAGTGTACATGTCCAGTTGGCATGTTGATGTGTCACTCCACTTGTATGTGTCAGCATTTTGAATTGTGTGTAAGGAGATCATGGCTGAAATGATTATGACAGATTCCTATGATGCGTAAGAGCTATTTCTGGAAGATTTGATGATGGGTGAAGACGTGAAGACATGTGGCAATTGATCATTGAGTACTGTATACTCGAGTCTCCATCTAGCGCGCGAGGTTCGGGGCATTGCATGGAATTTTTTTTTGGGTTCCTACTTTTTTAGAGAATGATAAAACCCTAATACGATTGTTCTTTGGAAGTTGCCCTAAAAATGGAAAGTGCATGATATAAGTGTTTTTAAGGTTGTAGATAGGAGACAAAGAAAGAGTAGTATTGGTATGGTATGTTGCTACTGATTTGGTCTTCTGTGTCCTGAAAGAACTTGCACTGCAAGTGTGTTGTAACCTTTTGTGTTGAAGATATACATTGTGCAGGTTTTGGAGGGGTGGGGTTGTTTTACCAAAAGATTTTTTCCCACCGACATATCTTTGTGTTTATGTGTTTTTTTCTCTACATGTTTTCTATATTCATGATTGACTGCAATATTATTGTTATTATTGAATATGAATTTGTAAGAATTTAATAGAAATTTGTACAATACTTTCCTTAAGGGATTAGTGTAGGAAGTTGTTTCCGCACATGAGTTTCGTTACACACATACCATGAAGAACCATCTCCACACACCATGAAGATAACCAAGAACCCCATGAATCCTCAAGATCTAACCATCTTCACACACCATGAAGATAACAAGTGCACCATGCAAATGTCAAAGATGCTTCTGCAACAACGGGATCTAAGACAAACCTCCAACATTTGCAAATACTCAATAATTATATCAATGCCAAAAAAATCCCACTCAACCATGGTACCAAGTCACCTATGGCATCACAAAATCCATCTCCTACATGAAGATAAACCAAGATCTCCAAATAAAAAAGATACAAATCAAATTAGGAACTAGTCATGCACTGCCACCCCATCACTGTCACAAGCTCTCACTAAATCATGTATCCAAGCTATCCATGACATCATGATGAAAAACCATCCTCTAACCATGAGAATCAACTAAGGCATCAAATCATAAAAGAACTCAAAGTGCACATCATGAGATCTTTAAAAGAAACCAAATAATATGATCCTCAACCAAGAAGATATACCACCATAACCAAATTAGAAATCCAAGCTAATGAACATCAAGGATGTACCTGTATATCCAATCATGTCATGCGAAAATCCATGACACCATGATCACATCCATGGAACGAGCAAATAACTCTCAAAGTGTTCAACCTATTAGCATAAAATAGTCAACCACAATTCTCCCCCATGACTGTACCTGGAAACAACATCTCACCCTTCTATATGAAGAAAAATCAACAAATCATATGACTTAGAGCATAGACAACCCAAATACAAGTCATCAATCTGAATATGCATCAATAATGAAAGATCAATGGGCAAAGACAACCCATAACCAAGCTATAAATGCAACCTATAAGTATAGATCGCTTAGAACACTGCACAACTTGTAGACCCAACAAGTCATTATACATATCAAAACCAAACATTGATAACCATATCATCATGAGACCAATTTAAAATATGAACCGAGTATACAATGATATCAAATCCAAATCTCCAAAATATACAATATCATAAACTCACAATGCTACCATAGTCAATATATACCATAATCTATTTAGATTAATATATCATGAAATAAACCATGCCAAACTTGCACCAAATTTGAAACAATGTGTAGATCTCTCCAAGAGCTTTCCGTTGACTACTCAAAGTCCAAAATCTGACTCTGTATGCCCAAGTTATGCCCTAATTTGTGCTCAAAATAAATAACATCTTACTTTTGGGCTCTTAAAACTTGATAAAGTGTCAAAATCATAGAACTAAACCTACACCAAGTTGTAGTGCTTTGAATTAACTTTCCAACGCTATAAGAAGTCTGAAATCTGATATCCTGAGAGAAAGTTATTGTCATTTTACTAAGACAATCTTTTTACCATTTTCATCGTGATTTTTTTTTGCGACGAAATTTTTTGATGGGATTAAATTTGATGGCCATCACGGGCTGAAACTAAAAAACCCTTTCATTTCTTCTGAACATGGCCAAACTAGGGCATATTATATATCAATATTTATGAAAACATTGACCTAGATCCAATGGTGAGGTTTGTTTTTACCTAGGAGGTCATTTTTGCAGGCTAGCCCTTAAAACCTCATTTAAATGAAACATTCAAAAAACCCTTTTGTCCAAAAATTTCACATGCCCAAAAATCTATCAATATCCCATCATAATAGCAAACCAAAACTCTCATAGCTGCAATAAACAAATAATATATTTTTCCCTTTCTTTTATCCTCTCATGCATTCCCATGAATTCAATCTAGGGTTACAATAATAAAACCATAGCTCTGATATCACTTGTGAGAAAACTTGCGACAAAGAATATAATTGTTTTCACATAACCCATAATAAATCTAAAATAAACATGCAATAAAAATCCACATACAAGAGAATAGACAACATACCCACAACGATGTGACACAAGATATACCTTAGGAAACCCTCATTGAAGGAAAAAACCCAACCTCCAAAAGCATCCATCAACATGTATTATTCAGCAAAAATACCATTGCAATACAACCATGGAGGTCTTCAAAACCATAGCCACAACTGAACAATCCATGTGAACAAGCATGAATCAACACATCCCATGCCATGTTTCCAACCTTCACAAATGCTCCCTTGGCTAACTTGTCAAGCCTTGTCTTGCTCGACTCTTTCCCTTTTTGCCTTCGATCTATTTGCCTTCTTCTTGTCTTTACAACTACCCTTGTGGCTCCTTATGTAGTAGAAAGTAACTTATTGACCCCACATTTAATATTGAATATTTAATTCTTTTTCCCAATATTGAATAATTATATGAAATATTATCACAGTGTTACAATACAACTCATCAAGTACATCCCATGGGAATCTTTCCATGTTGCATGTCCATCGAGGTGCAACATTATATAATAAAATAAAATAATGCAATATAACAATATTATGCAATGTGTGTAACACCCATTATCTCAACAATAAGAAGTCCTTGTCTCATTTTGACATGACATTGCACTCCCTGAAGAAGGGAGGAAAAGGAAAATCATGTTTTTTTCCTTATTTTGTGTATGTTGCGGGTTTTCGATTTCAAACCCAATAGGTAGATTGGGCTTTCTATTTTTTCCTTCTATTCTGTTGGTTTTTTTGGGTCTTGAATAGTATTGTTCTCTAAACTATTCCTTTGGTTTGTCTTTGGTTCGTGTCTATTGGTAGCATATTTTCTTACAGCTTTAGTTGAATATCTTTATACTTTAAAAGTTGTTAAGGGTTTCGAGTCCCTTCAAAATCTATTTTTAAATTAATCAAAAACATCGCCACATTTTTGAATAGCTAAGCAAAAATTGTTAATCATATGAATCACAAGTCTTCGATTATTGTAAATTATATTTTCTATTATTAAATTTTGACATGGAATGTTAGAAATAGGAAATATTGAGGGGCGGGGGGGGGGGGGGGGGGAGGGTGTGAATCAGTATTCCACAAACTTTTGTCGGATTATGGGTATCATTAAGAATCTTATAACTTGCATATGAAAGTAACTTGATTAAGTTAAACAATAAACACAACCATAAAGTAATGCAACACATAACACCATATTTTGTTAACCAGTGAAACCCTGAACAAGGGAAAACCTTAGTGGGGATAGTGCCCACAAAATGATCCACTAATCAAAAGCATCTGGTGACAGATTTTGACCCTGTTAGGAGTTTATTACATCCATATAGTGTCTCGATCCTTGTTAGAGGACTAGGCCTTGTTAGAAGCCTAAACCCTATTAGGAGTTGTTATTATAATTACAGAAAATATGTAAGATGATCCCACTGCCCAAACATGCAATGTACAATAATGTTCTTCAATATAAGGGATAAGTACAAAACCTCTTACTGCTATTGATATCTTCAATATTTGATTTTTTTCTTTTGTTGCTCTTCTCAAAACTGATCATATGTCTGTATTGCTCTGATCGACCGTTATAATTCACATCTCAAAACAATAGCATTTCAATGTCATAGACATCAAAAAGCTCGGCATATCAAGTTATGTCCTTTATACCAAGTTATTTCATAATAACTTGCATTGTCGACCTCCATACCTTTACACATTTGCCAAAATACAAAATTAATTCTTGCTGAATTAGGGTTAACATCTAGGATGTCATCCTTAACTTAATATTTACATTTCCTTATGTTTATCATATCCTGTTTGTTCAATATTATCACTGTAAAACTGATATTGTCTGTACTGTCTATACAACCTCGTGTAGTTAGTTGTAGAATCCTCATACTTTGTTCTTATCATAACTAAGTTTATGTGTGCTAGAGATACCTTTGTGAATTGCGTTGATCAAAACTATGCATGTGCTATTAGATAAACTATGTGATACTTAGACAGTTTTCTAAGTACATCTATCAAATCTTTATCTCCATGATTTGCTCACTTAATCCTGACTATATGTTGCCAAAAATGACAACCTTATATCATCTACCCTAGCCAAATTATCAACACGAAACACATAATTTTTTAAAGATTCTTAATGTAGTTGTGGTAAGAATTGTAAACAAAACTTGGATGCACATGTGAATTTAATCAAGCATTTGCTAGGTAGGCAACTTATGCAATATTATTCATTTCTTATATCATGCAATGAAAACTTGACACTCAAAATGATTTCATATTTTTGTCACACAAGACTAAAGTAATTAATTTGACCATATTAGGATTACATTTGTAATATTCTTTTATTTCCATGAGTATCTCTCATTGTGATTCTCTAATTTTTTTATAGCCCTAATGCTTTTGAGTTCCCCTTGTTTTAAACATATTGTCACTTCAACACTTATACCCTATTTAATTCTCTTTGAACTACCTTTGAACCCTTATCTCATTAATAACAATTTATCATGCACAAAATTTTAATATTATGAATATAAGATTATACTATAATTTGCGATTTTATCTAATATAAACAACATTTATTCTCTTATCTCTATCATTAATATATGAATTTCATTATGCAAGTTATTTGCTAACTATAACATAAATACAATTATTATTACGTATATAAATTATAACTAGCCGATAGGTGAATGGTGTGAATCATTTGTAAAATTTGTCTGTTAATTATAATTGATGTGTGTTGTTAGGCTCAGTTCAGATTCAATGGAGGGGCTGCTTCAACCCAGCTAAAAAGATAGTCTTTACAAAATGTATAAGTAATTATGCCGAGAGGCGTTCTATACAATCACAACACAAATACTCAGCACGAGAATATGCCAAAAAAAATTCTTCATCAATAAAAAAAAATTGGGAGTGGTTACAAACTTCCAAATTAAATATTAAAAAAAAATTTTCGAAATAGTAGCTGGCCAAAATAATAAGAAGCCAAATGGAGGCCGAAATAATAGGGCCCGAAAAAGTAGGACTCGAAAAAATAAGGACCAAAAAATAGGGCCCGAAAAAATAGGGCTCGAAAAAATAGGGGTGAAATAATTTCAATATGATTTTTTTTTTGTTAAATATAATTTTGCATGCACATTCATGCTTATTTTTTGTGGGGAGTAGGAGAATTTGAAACAAATTCGTGGAATGTAAAGAGACGTCTGTTGGGGGATATGAGGAGCCTCTCAGAAGTTATAAAACCAAGGCTCCTCATTTCATTTTCATTTTATGTTTTTGCAGGAAGGAAGAGGTGGAGGTTATTGGAGGATTAGATTAGAGTTTTTGAATAGCAGTTGATTGAAGTTTTGGAGTAACATTTTTGAAGGTGAGATTTCTATTTTTTATTTATATTTTCATTTAGATTTAGATGTAGATGTAAATTGAAATTCAAAATTAGTTATAATATTCTACTTTGATTTAGATTTCAATTTTAATTAATTTCATTTAGATTTAGAATTCTATTCATAACTATTTAGGCTTGCATTTAATAGTTTAGTCTTGCATGTTTGATTTAAATTTAGATTTGTATTCAAAATCTATTTGATTTATATATTTTATAATACTTTTCATTTACATATTTTAAAAGTGCATGTTTCAAATTAGTTTTATATTTGCATGTTTCATATTAGTTTTAGGTTTGCATATTTCAAAATAGTTTTGGTTTGCATGTTTTAAATTTGAATGTTTCACAATAGTTTTACATTTGCATGTTTCTAAGTATTTATATTTTCATGTTTCAAAGCATAATTTTATTATTAATCTGGATGAGAATGCCACCATATCAATACAATTTATATTTTATTAAAGTTAATGATTTATTTAAAGTAGATAAATCATATATTTAGTATATATTTTATCATTATTGAATTATAAAATAAAATAAAGTTCTCGAAATAATAGCTAGCCAAAATAATATTAAGCCAAATGGATGCCGAAATAATAGGACCTGAAATAATAAGGCCAAAAAAATAGAACCCAAGAAAATAGGGTTGAAATAACTTAATAATTAAAATTTTAAATATAAAACATTTTCTTTTTGTTAAATACATTTTTGCATGCACATTCATGCTTATTTTTTGTCAGGAGTGGGGGAATTTGAAACAAATTCATGGAATGTCAAAAGACATCTATTGGGGGATATGAGGGTTCTCTCATAAATTATAAAACATATGCTCCTCAATTCATTTTCATTTTGTGTTTTTGCAAGGAGGAAGAGATGGAGATTATTGGAGCAATTAGAGTTTTTGAACAGGAGTAGATTAAAGTTCCATATAGTTTAGCCTTGTATATTTGATTTAGATTTAGGATTCAAATACTATTTGATTTACATATTTGATAATACATTTCTTTTGTAGATTTTTAATGTGCATGTTTCAATTTAGTTTTACATTTCTATGTTTTACATTAGTTTTAGATTTGCATATTTCAAAATACTTTTGGTTTCCATGTTTTAGATTTGTATGTTTCATAATAGTTTTATATTTGCATGTTTCAAAATATTTATATTTTTAATGTTTCATAATTAAATTTAATCGTTGATGTGGATAAGAAGGTCACCTTATCAATAAAATTTGTATTTTATTAAAGTTAGTGATTAATTTAAAATAAACGAATCATATATTTAGTTTATATTGTCATTATTTAATTAGATTATATATGTATTTTATTTAAATATTTTTCATATTATATATAGATTTTTATTAATATTTATGTTTGTAATGTTTGAAAAGTGGAAGACAATGCCACCATATTTTAGGCATTACAATCTAACTATTTCATTTGAAATAGTTTTGATTTTTATTTATGTTATTTTGAACATTATTCATTTGAAATAATTTATGTTAACTATTAATACTTTTTCATTATGATTATTTCCATATGTTGATTTTTGTTTATAAGTTTGCAGGTTACTATTTGAGTTATGGATACCTCGAATAGAGAATCAAACATTATTGGATACTAGAGCCTAACTACTTCAATTATCTCAAATGATTTCTTTGAGATTGAGATTGACAAATGCCTACAAATAATTAAAGAGATGCACACAACTATAATCAAAGTTGTAGAGAAGCAATATTTCCAATTGACTATGTTGAGGAAATGGAAGAAATGCATATGGAAGATGCATAAAAATTTCTGTGTGACACATCTACAAAAGTGGATGGGTTTCCCTCAATGATGAAAGAAGTATTTCACAATCATTGTTCAAATAAAGGTCACAAAAGAATCCTAATCATTGAAGAATGTGACATGTATTTACACCATCATAAATATATTTTTTGTATATAGTTCATTCTTGTCTCCGGTTTCAAATTTTTACTTCTAATTAGTTGTATTGGCAATTTTATTTCCCCATTGTTCAATGTAACTTTCATGGAGACTTATAATATTCTTTCACACTTTTAACATCATCTGAATTGTTGTGTTGGGACTTAAAACTTCCCTTTCATGAATTAATTTTTCCACTATTCGAGTCATTTGTATAACATATATCCCAAATTTGACCAGAGTTTTACTCCAAATACTCCAACACTATGCCTAAATATCATACTTCCCTTAACCTTGTCCCTTATTTTAGTGTAACATTTAACCACTTATTAACCCTAACCATAACACTGAGTGTCATATAAATGAAATTGTAAACCTTGGATCCTAACTTTAACTCTTACTCTATATATGATTGTACTAATCATTTAGTAAATTATATACCTTAGCCTAACCCTATATGTACAAGTAACTAGAAATAATATTATATTTTTTATAAGTGATAATATGTATATACACACACCCAAAGAGAGAGAGAGAGAGAGAGAGAGAGAGAGAGAGAGAGAGCATACCTGTAGACAAGAAGGAGCTCATATTATGTTTCTTATAAAAGCATGTTTTATGTAGAGAGAGAGAAAAAGAGATTATGAGGTGTATCTAGAGAGCAAGCACATAAAGAGAGAGAGAGAGAGAGAGAGAGAGAGAGAGAGAGAGAGATTAGGGGTGTATCTAGAGAGCATAAAGGGAGAGAGAGATTAGGAGGAGTATCTAGAAAGTAGGGTGGGAGAGATAAGTGGGTGTATCTAGAGATTAGAGAGACAGATTAGGGGGCATTACTAGAGACTATAGAGAGAGGGTATATTTAGATAGTGGGGGGAGATATTAATGGGTGTAGTTAGAGAGAGAAAGGGAGAGAGGGGGGGGGGGAGGGATTACCTTATTAAAAAGGTTAATAACTTGTATCACAATAGCACTAATCATGGGCACTATAATAGAACTAACCCATATTCAAATTTAACCTGTTAGTTATCCTAACACCAAGGTAAAGTGTAATAATAGCACTAACATCAACTATAATATGATTAGTAACCCAAAAATTATCTTAACCGCAATAATAACACAAACCCAAACTCTAACTCTAAATCTAACTAGAAAATTCTAATTTTAACCCTAAACCTAACCCTAACCCTAACTCTAACTCTAACTCTAACTCTATCTCTAACTTTAATTCTCCCCCTAACCCTAACCTTAATCCTTTATAATCCTAAATCTAATGCTGATTCTAACCCTAACCCTTATTCTAGCCCTAACCCTAAGCCTTACTATAACTCTAATCCTAACTCTAATTCTAACTCTAATGCTAATTCTAACCCTAATTTTAACCCATATTCTAACTCTAACTCCAACTCTATCTCTAACCCTAACCCTACCCCTACCCCTAATTCTAACCCTAACTCTAACTCTAACTCTAACCCTAACTATAATTATAACTCTAACTCTAATTGTAACCCTAACTCTAACCCTAATCCAACCCATAATCCTAATCCTAACACTATATATAATGCTAATCCTAACCCTAATTCTAATCATAAACCCAATCCTAATTCTAACCTTAACTCCAACCCTAACCCTAACCCCAACTCTATCTCCAACTTTAACTCTAACTTGATCCCTAACTCTAACTCTAATTTTAACCCTAACCCTAACCCTAACCCTAACCCTAACCTTAGCCTCAATTCTAGCCCCAATTCTAACCCTAACCCTAACACTAACACTAACACTAACACTAACACTAATTATAACCCTAACCCTAATGCTAACCCTAACTCTAACCATAACCCTTATGCTAACCATAATCCTAGCCCTAATTCTAACCCTACCTCTAACTCCAACTCTTGTTCTAATTCTAATTCTAACTCTAACTCTAGCTCAAATCCTACCTCTAAATCTAACCTAACCCTAACCCTAATTCTAACCCTAACTTTATTTGTAACCCAAATTCTAGCCCTAACCCTAATTGTTACCCTTACCCTGACTCTAGCTCTAACTCAATCTATAACCCTAATTATATTTGTAACCCTAATTCTAACCCTAACCCTAATTCTAACTCTAATTGTACCCCTAATCCTAACCCAAACCTATATAACCCTAACTCTAACCCTAATTCTAACCCTAACCCCACTTCTAGCTCTAACCCTAACCTAATTCTAACCCTAACTATAACTTTGTTCCTAACTCTAACCCTAACTATAACTCTAACTCTAATTCTTACCCTAACCCTAAACCTAACCCTAATTCTAACCCTAACTCTAACTCTAATGCTAATTCTAATCCTAACCTTGATTCTTACCCTAAATCTAACTCTAACTCTAACTCTAACCCTAACTCCAACTCTAACTTTATCTCTAATTCTAACCCTACCCCTAATTCTAACCCTAACTCTAACTCTGACTCTTTTTGTAACCCTAACCCCAATATTTAACCTAATCCTAACTTTGACTATAAACCTACCCCTAATCCTAAACCTAACACTATATATAACTCTAACTCTAACACTAACCCTAATTCTAATCCTAATCCTAGCCCTAACTCTTACCCTAACCCTAAATCTAATCATGTAACTTTAACCCTAACCCTAATCTAACCCTGACCACATGTCTATCTCTAACTTTAACTCTAACTCTAACTCTAATTCTAACTCTTAACTCTTATACTAACACTAACACTAACACTACCTCTAATTTGAACTCTAACTCTAATTGTAACCCTAAACCTAATGCTAATCCTAACCATAACCCTAACACTAACCCTAACCCTAACACAAATGCTAACCCTAACCATAACCCTAACCCTAACTCTAACACTAATTCTAATCCTTACCTTAATTCTAACCCTAAATATAACCCTAACTCTAACTCTAACTCTAACTCCAACCCTTATTCTAACTCTAATTCTAACTCTATCTCTAACCCTAACCCTAACTCTTATTCTAATCCTAACACTAACCCTAACTATATTTGCAACCCTAATTCTAACCCTCACCCTAATTCTTACACTTACCCTAACCCTAACTCTATCTCTAATCCTAACTATATTTCTAACCCTAATTCTAACCCTAACCCTAATCCCAACTCTAACTCTAATTTTAAACCTAACCCTAACCCTAACTCTAACTCTAACCCTGACTATAACTCTAACCCTAACCCTAACTCTAGCTCTAATTGTAAACCTAACCGTAACAAGAACCCTAACTCTAATTCAAACCCTATCCCTTACCCTAATTTTCATCCTAATGCTAACCCTACCTCTAACTCTAACCCTAACTCTAACCTTAACACTAACCCTAACCTTAATTCCAACCTTAACCCTAACCTTAACTCTAACTCTAACCCTAACCCTCACCTTAACACTAACCTTAACCATAAACATTAATTTGTCCCTAACTCTAACCCTAAATCTAACTCTACCATAATTGGACTCTAACCATAACCCTAACCCTAACTTTAATCTTGGCTCAAAACTTTTCCCTAACCATAACTCTAGAACCTTAACCCTTACTCAAGCCCTAACCCTAACCCTAACCCTGGCCCTACTATAACCCTAACCCTAACAATAACCATAAGTCTAACCCTAACCTTAACCATGAGCATAACTCTAACCCTAAACTTAACCATGAACATAACTCTATCCCTAACTCTAACTCTAAATCTAACTCTACCATAATTAGACTCTAACCCTAACCCTAATCCTAACTTTAATCCTAACTAAAACCCTAACCCTAATCCTAAATCTAGCCTTAACCCTGACTCAAACCGTAACCCTATCCCTACAATAACCCTAACTTGAGCCCTATAATAACCCTAACCATAACCATAACTCTAACCCTAACCTTAACCATGAGCATAACTCTAACCCTTAACTCTAACCCTAAATCTAACTCTACCATAATTGGACTCTAACCCTAACCCTAACCCTTACTTTAATCCTAACTCAAACTCGAACCTTGACTCAAACCCTAACCCTAGCCTTACTATAACACTAACCCTAACCATAACCATAATTCTAACCCTAACCTTAACTATGACCATAACTCTAACCCTAACCTTAATCATAAACATAACTCTAATCCGAACCTTAACCATAACCATAACTCTAACCCTAACCTTAACCATAAACATAACTCTAACCCAAACCTTAACCATAACTCTAACAATCACCATAACCATAACTCTAACCCTAACCTTAACCATAACTCAAACCCTAACCCTAACTCCAGCCCTAACCCTAATGCTAACCCTAACCCTTATTCTATCCCTAAGGTTAACATTAATTCTAATGGTAACTTTGTCCCCAACCATAATCTATGTTTGACTATAACATTTTACATTACAATATGCCAAAAAGAAAATTACTTTTTTAAAACCATAATCCTACCCCTAACTCTAACCCTAAATATAACCCTAACTGTAAATCTAACTCTACCATAATTAGACTCTAATCCTAACCCTAATCCTTAATTTAACCTTCACTAAAATCGTAACCTAAGCCTAACTCAACCTTAACCCTGACTCAAAACTCTAACTCTAACCTTAACCCTTACTTTAATCTAGACGAAAACCATAGCCCTAACCTTAACCCCGACTCAAACCCTTACCCTAACCTCAACCCTGATGTAACTCTATATACAACCCTAACTCTAAATATAAACCTAACCTTAGCCATCACCCTAAAACTAACCCTTTCTCTACTCCTTTCTCTAACTCTAACTGTAAATCTAATTTTAACCCTAACCCTAATCCTAATTATAACCCTAATTTCAACTCTAACTCTAGCCCTTATTCGAGCTCCAATTCTAACTCTACCTCTAACTCAAACCCTAACTCTAATTATAATCCTAACCCTAACTATATTTGTAACCTAAACCCTTATTCTTACCCTCGCCCTTACCTGAACCCTAAACCTAACTATATTTGTAACCCTAATTCTAACCCTAATCCTAACATTAACTCTAACTCTAATTCTAAACCTAACCCTAACTATAACCCTAACACGATTCCTAATCCTAAAAATAACCCTAGCCCTAACCCTAATGCTAATCCTGACTCTAATTGTAACTCTATTCTTGACCGTAACTCTAACCCTATCCATAACTCAAACCCTAACAATAGCCCCAACCCTAACACTAAACCTAACCCTAACTATAACTCTACTCTTCAATATAACATTTTACGTAACAATATGCTTAAAATAAAACTGAATTAAAGTGATGCAAATAAACACCATATATAGAATTTAAAAATAAAATATTCAAGAATAATTTTATGGTAAGTTTACTCTATTACATTTTTATATTAAGTTTATACAATTGTATTTAAAAAGAAATAAATAATTCAGCACTAACCATAAAAAAATAGAAAAAATTTAAAAAATACTTTTCCTGTTGCGTCGTGATTGCCACTAGCTTATATATACCTCTATCTATATTACGCCGACAATAATCGTTCTCGAGATGCCTATTTTCATTTTCATAAATCCCAACTGTGATTAAAATAACCTTGGGATTAAATGAAAATAGGCGCCTCGAGAACGATTACTGTCGGCATAATATATATATAGAGGTATATATAAGCTAGTTTATTCCTTCTTATAAGTATTTGATAATGTTTAGCAAATATAGACAACATTTATATGAATGTTCAAAAAACACTATTTCTTTCATATTTTCTAACAGTCAATCCACCTCACTATGTTCCAATATTTAGCATTGACATCATGCGATGTTCCTGTCATAGATGATTGATTTTGGATCTTTACATTCTAGCACATGTACATGCACTTTGTAAGTCTGTGTATTGCAAATCCAACACAAATAATATTGATCCAAACTCTACTTTGTTCTGACTCAACAAATATTAGAAGTCATTCTAGTTATCGTCATATATTGAAGTCTTTTTCAATGTCTTACAGGAGCTATGATATAAAATTTTAGGAAGATAATCAATGCTTTTTACAGTTGGCAATGATATTCATTTTTAAGTTGTCTGCACATTTCAAGTGAATGTTGCCTTCTATGTTGGTCAGCTGGCTTCAATAAGCTAAATTTGTATGTCCTTTCTTATCTTTTGTGCTGGCATTCAGGTTTATGGACATTTGTACTGCATGCCATTTATCCCAAGCCTGATAGAATTAAACTTTTTTCTGCCTCAGATGTTCTGAGTCTTTTATTTTCCAAGCCCTACGACAAGCTTGGTCTTTGAAATTGGCAAATAAAATTATACAACACTGTTCAAAATAGTTGGGGCAAAAATCATTTCCTTTTATGGAAGATAATACAAAGACATCAAAAAGTTACTTCTGCAAGTATTTTGTTCTGCCACGAAGCACATTGGTGGAGAGCTATGGCATTTTTGAATTTGTACTGTTAGTTACTGAAATGATAATTTCGGCATCTTCTTTTGCTTTCTAGTTGCATGCGCTGAATATGTTTTTTGAAAATGATTATTTAGTTTTCAGTACATAAACAATGGTGAAATAATTTGAAGGGACAGAAACAATTTCCTATTTAAATTAATATTTGCAAATTTGCAAACATTGACATAATTATTGTACTTAAAGCTCGTAAGGAATTCATTACTCAAAGCTCATAAGACATTCATTAAATGAGTTTAAACAAAAATGAGCTACACAAGCTCCATACTTGCCTGCAACAAAGAGTACAAAAAATGTACTTCCTTAGTTTGGACTATATAACAATCCATTCCTTATTTTTTACTCTAAAACAACCTGTCCTGCATGTCTTTTCCAGGAACTATGTTGCCCTGCAGCCCTTGTTGCAGTATATTCACACATTGTTAAAGATTAAAGAGATAAAGGAGATATGGAACAAGATGTAGATTGAGATCTAGTAACTCCAATAATGATGTGAAAATACTTGCCATTAGATATGCACTTAATCATTAGTGCTATTCAGATAAGTAAAACATACTGCTGCAAAATAACCATAGGAGACTTATTTAAATTTGTGATGATACATAACATTTGTTGGTCATATTGGTTTTAGTATTGTTAATAGCAAACGGTATCACTCTGATGTTGAGATGTAACCAAGACACCAAGGTGAAGAAGGATATAATGGATTGAAAAGATAAAATACAAAAGGTAAGCAATAAGCTTCAATTCCTAAATGAATGCTGTAGAAAGATGCTTCACTACTCTATCATACTATATTCACAGAGTTAGGCGAAAATACATCGATACCTTAATTTTGTGAATGGTTAAAATTCAAAGAATGATGACAGAACCCCCCACCACCTCATACTCCAGATCGATATATATATATATATATATATATATATAAGCAATTTCATCAAATGGGTAATTTGGGGTAAAATGTTTCCTTAAATGAATACCAAACTCCTCAGCTGATAGTGGTTCCAAACACTCCTTTTCCTTTTCACAGTGGGAGTTCCTCCCGTAAGGGAGCTGAACAAACATCTTTTTGGGGAAACAACTTTGGCAATTCTGCTTAATTAAGTTCTGATTTCAATGACCAAATACAATTTTAGTCAATCCTGTTGGATTGAGTCATGAACTGTTCTTGTTAAATTCCATGTGAACACATTTCTTTGAGGCATTCTGTCAAACAATTCATGTAAGTTGTCAACACTTCGACATTTCGCATATATGTCTACCAGAGTAGTTGGTAATACCACATCTAGTTAGAATCCTCTATTCTTCATACCTTAATGCATATCTATACCCTGTCCCAAAGCTCTTATTTTAGCAGAGGCTGAGAATATGCCAAGTATGAACTAATCAGGTTGGAGACTTATTTTCTTCATACGGCAGAAGAGTGTGAGTGCCTTGAGGATATCCATGTCTTCTGCACACAGGAAAAATCATTTGCCATGAGATCCTCTCTCATTTGTTTATGGAGTCAAACAATTTGATGGGTATCAACCAAACTTAGCTTTAAATGAAATTTGTTTGATAGAGCATAGGTTTGTAATAACTGAAGATATGCATGTTTTCGTGTAGTATGTAGATTGTGCAATGCCTCCTTCAACTCAAGGTCTCTGAATTCAGGAGGGGTTGCCATTCCATGACTTTTTGGTTTCTGCTTCCAATTTTTTTCATCAAATCTTTTTTCTGCCTATCCTGCAACCACTACAAGCCATGAGACCACATTGCCACAAATAATGTCGTGGATTACTGAGAAAGATGCAGTGTACTCGCAAGTGGTGCCAAGCATATCTGCTTCTGATAGGAAACTTATCAAATTTGACACACACATCTGGACCCAGCTGTGTGATTACACATCAGCATCGTATCAAAATGAAAAACATTTCCTTTATTACCTTGATGGCATGTATAAGAAGTGAGTGTTAAAACAACTGCTAAACAAAGACAAATATTTTTGCGCAAGTTTCTGATGTCAATAAATTTTCCTTCTGATTGCATGAGACAATTCCAGTGGGGGTTCCCCGCATGAAAAAGCCTATTGGCTAACAATTTATTTCAAATTAAAATCATACAAAATAAAATCAATATTTGTAATTAAAAAACAAATCTATTAGCCATCTCATCAACTTTAGGTATGTTGAGCATCAATAGAAACACGTAGCTATAAATGAGACAAAATCTAAATGCACCCACATGTTACATTTGAATGTGTATTAAGTTTGAATGGTTGACAGGCAGAATATAATGCACTTTCATGTTATATGTGTAATCTGAAACATATAATTTTATTTGGAATGGTCCACAAGCAAAATATAATGTAATTAATCCAAACAGAAGAACTACACAAAATGGCGAAAGTTGATTGAGATCTCTACTCTCCCATTTCATATTGGGCAAGTATCTACCTAATCACTTGTAGCGTTCGTCACCTTCTGATTTTCCCCATTCTCCATGTTCTCCAACTTTCCATTTCATAGATTCTGCAAGCTTCCTGAAAACAATTAAATAAAACATTCATGTTACTATAAAACAGGTCTCTGCATTGCACTCTCTGCATCCAATCTTACAAAGTCTACAGCATTGTCTGAATTGCCAAATACTGTATGAAAAAAAAGCTTTCAATTAAAATAAAAAGATCTAGAAACTGAAAATAAAACCTTGGTTCTTCATAAATCCTGCAAGCCATTGCATACACTATTGTAGTGCAAGCCTATTTTTCAAATAGCTTCCACCAATAATCTGTGCAAGAACATTGTCCCTATTCACCATGGCGTTGGGAGTTTTATTCTTGTGGAGCTTCATCGAAATTTTATGGTGGCTAAATTCAAATTCAAATTCGAACCCGAACCTTCTGACTTAGCTCACATAACAATTTTTCACACACCAGCCTTGGAGATAATTTCATTTCACTTGGTGATTAGCACATACTGAAAATTTCTTAGCAACTCTAATGGTCACTCTAGGGTGCATGTTTAACAGACCAAATGCAGTTGCCACAATTCACCATGGTGACCAAGATATGATTATTTTTCCTCCTCTTCCACATCATCGAGTGAGTGTCTTGAATCCAGAAAATTGCTGCCTTCATCCCCCAAGCCATGTTTTCTAACCATGCATGGATCCCCTGTGTCTCTCAGTGTGATCTGAGTCCACAGAAAAAGCATGTACCATTTTCTGGTCTTCAATCCAACTGCATCCAGGGAGCTTTTTTAATCCCCTATCTTTCATCAATCTCCTTACCATTTGAACCTCACCCCACCTGCCCACTTCTGCATATATGTTTGAGAGAAGAACATATGCCGCAGATTTATTGGGGTCCAAATCAAAAAGCATAGTTGCTGTAAATACTCCTAAGCCTATATTCATATGTGATCTACAAGCAGCAAGAAAACACATCCACACAACCACCACAGGTTTTACAGGCATCTTGATGATAAAGTTTAGTGCATTTTCTAGATGGTTAGCACGGGCAAGAAGATCAACCATGCACACATAATGATCCATTGTAGATGTAATGCAATAAGAATTACTCATGTAATTGAAGTATGCACAGCCCTCATCCACTAAACCTGCATGACTGCATGCAAATAAAACACAAGCGAAGCTTATGTTATCAGGATGTGTTCCAGATTGCTTCATCAATTCGAAGGTTTTCAGGGCATCCTTGCAAAGTCCATTTTGTGCATATCCTGCAATCATGGCATTCCATGAAACTACATTTCTTTGAGGCATTTTTTCAAACAGTTCACGTGTCTTGTGTATGCTTCCACATTTCGCATACATGTCTAGGAGGGCACTTGCAACTACAATATCCGAAAAGAATCCCCCTTCCATTATGCTTTGATGCATGTCTATACCCTGTTCCAAAGCTCCTATCTTGGCACAGGCTGGAAGGATGGTGGCAAAGGTTGTGGAGTTCGGCTTGAAACCAGCCGAATGCATTTGCTTGAACATTTCCAAAGCCTTTTCAGCAAACCCATTTTGTGCATATCCCGCAATCATGGCATTCCATGAGACCACATTTCGTTTATGCATTTTGTCAAACAATTCACGTGCCTTGTCTATGTGTCCACATTTTGCATACATGTCTATTAGGGCACTTGCAACTACAACATCTGACAACAAACCAGAGTCCGCTATGCTTTGATGGAATTCCATACCCTGTTCCAAGTCTCCCATTTTAGCACAGGCTGGAAGGATACTGGAAAAGGTTGTAGAATTTGGCTTTACACCTGCCAATTTCATTTGCTTGAAAATTTCTACAGCCTTTTCTGCGAGCCCATTTTGTGCATATCCTAGAATCATGGCATTCCATGAAATCACATCTTTTTGAGGCATTCTACCAAACAATTCGCATGCCTTGTCTATACTTCCACATTTTGCATACATATCTACCAGGGCACTTGCAACCACAACGTCTGACAAAAGTCCCGCTTCCAGTATACTTTGATGTATGTCCATACCTTGTTCCAGAGCTCCCATCTTGGAACAGGCTGGAAGAATGCTGGCAAAACTTGTGGAGTCTGGATTCACACCTGACAATTTCATTTGCTTGAAAGTTTCTAAAGCTTTTTCAACAAGCCCATTATGTGCATATCCAACAATTATTGCATTCCACGAGATCACATCTCTTTGAAGCATTCTGTCAAACAATTTACTTGCCCTGTCTATGCTTCCACATTTTGCATACATGTCTACCAGAGCACTTGCAACTGCAACTTCTGACAAAAATCCCCCTTCCACTAAGCGTTGGTGGATGTCTATGCCCTGCTCCAAAGCTCCCATTTTGGCACAGGCTGGAAGGACGCTAGCAAAGGTTGTGGAATTAGGCTTGAAACCTTCTAATCGCATTCGTTTGAATATCTCTAAAGTCTTCTCAAAAATCCCATTTTGTACACAACCCGCAATCATTGCATTCCATGAGACAGGGTCTTTGAGAGGCATTTTATCGAACAGTTCAGACGCCTTGTCCATGCTTCCACATTTTGCATACATGTCAACAAGCGCAGTTCCAACTACAACATTAGACTCAATTCTACTATCCTGAATGCTTCGATGGATGTCCATACCTTGTTTCAGAGCTCCCATTTGGGCACACGCTGGAATTACGCTGCCAAAAGTGAAGCGATCAGGTACGAGATTTGTTCGTCGCATTTGGTGAAACAGTGTGACTGCCTCCTGAGGAAACCCATGTCTTCTGTATGCTGCAAGCATGGTATTCCACGAGCAGACATCGGGCTTTGACATTTGGTCAAACACTTTACGAGCTTCTCCCAGACTTCCGCACTTGACGTACAGGTTAATGAGGTTATTATGAACACTTGTTCGTGTAGCAAATGCAAAATGCCAGTGAGCGATGAAAGAGTGGACATTTTTCCCTTGTGAAAGCGCGTTCTTGAGAATACAGGCCTGCAATAACTGAAGATATGTGGTGGAATCTGCAGAGAGATTGTGTGTGGTAAGCAGAATGTGCAGGGCCTCATTCAATTGCCCATTTCTACACAGTGCTGTGAGATCGACATTGGAAGTTGATGGCAATCTCATTTTATAACAATCTTAAATGAGCTCATTGCAAATCTAAATTCTTCTTACAGATCAAGCCTGCGACATAACCAATCTTGTATAAGTTTTTAGGCAACGGCTCGCTTTCTCTATCACGGCATATTTGATAAGCGAAATATCAAACAAAATGTTAATTTTTTAACGATGTTGTTCTTGAAAACAATAATG
This sequence comes from Cupressus sempervirens, assembly GCA_028749045.1. Classification (NCBI taxonomy): domain Eukaryota; kingdom Viridiplantae; phylum Streptophyta; class Pinopsida; order Cupressales; family Cupressaceae; genus Cupressus; species Cupressus sempervirens. The sequence goes on along the minus strand of CM053788.1, from coordinate 272,424,533 downwards.
TGGAGGAGAATGGCCATCCTCTCTACAAATTGCATTATTGACTAAATTTAAAAAACATATATATAATGAAAATTTTTGGAATTTTTAACAGTTGATCTTCATGATCTTCATAATATGTATATTTTGTGATCGAAAACAACAAAATTTTTGAAAAAATTTCGCTGTGTTTTCGTGAATTTAAAAAAAAATCACGTTTGACTTTTGTTTTTTTCTTTGGTGCATTTGTTTGGAGATTAGCAATGTCACATACATGATTGTTATGAATTGTAAGATTAGTACAACATGTTTAGAAATGATTTTTATGAATAGTTATAAATAATCATTTAGTAAATATTTTTGAAAGATAATAATATGTCTATGTATAAAATTTGTTGACTTTACAGAGAATAAATTTAAGCTTAAAATCTATAGCTTGTCTTTGTATTTAAAGAATATATTATGATAGAACAAAATTCATCATTCCCTACTTACTCAAGTACTTAACTTTTGTTTTGGTGTACCTTATAAAGCCTATCATCATTTCTACCTCATGTTAACCTTTCCACCATCTTAGATAACTTAGAGGATTTTCCTCTTCAGTTAAGCATTCCATCCTCGCAAGTTCCTATATTCATCATTCTCAATCATTCCATTTTGGTTCATAACTTCACCTCTCATATACATCCTTCTCTACCATATACCTTATGCATTCATGTTTTCATGTCTTTTCATACTATATATTGCTACCTCCACTATAACCTTTAATGGTGATGATAGCATTTTTTTTAAAGATCGATATTATGAGTATGCTAGGTGATGATAGCCTTTTTTATTGAGATTGATATCATGAGTATGCCTAGGCTTGTGTATCAAGATAAATATACTAGCAAATCCCTAGATAAGTTATCTCTACTAAGCATTTTATAGGTCGTAATCACTCATTTATAAACCATCAAAGCTCCTTAAACTAATAGCATCCTAGTACTAATTTTCAACTAAGTTATCAAATTGAAGGCTTAGATTGTAATAACACTTTTGCTTCTTTAGCTAAATTGTCTGCTATTAAACTAGTTCTTGCTTTAGCTTCTAATATGCATTGGTTTTTTCATCAAATAGATGTCAAAGTTGCCTTTTTAAATGGTGATTTGCATCATAGTAGCTTTACTAATGGGGCAATATTATATCACGTGTATTCATTTTGGGAGGTCTAAAATGGGCCAAAAAAATAGGGTAATCTATTATCTATATAGGGTGGGGGATTCATATAGGAAAAAAGGGTGTGAGGGGTACTAGGTGGGTATTAGTAGGAGATGACAAAAAAGAAGTCTAAGGCAATATTTTTGAAAATAAAGGTATTCTTTAGTATGCCACAAACACACATGCAATGACTTAGGTTCTCTAAGTGAAGCTCACATGATTTGCATGAAGAAAGTTATGTTTCAACCTTTTGGTTTTGTTATTTGAAGATAATAAGCATCTTGTTTGCAAGTTGACAAATTCAATTTGTAGTTTAAAACAATCTTCTAGAGCATGGTATTCTAAAATCAATGTTTTCTTTATTTCTAACGGTTTCATTAGAGATAGTCTTAATTTAAAAATCAAGCACAATGAAGATGAAATTGTGATTATTATTCTGTATGTTGATTATTTGATTATCATTTCAAGTTCTAATATTTGATTTGTGATGTTAAGTCTTAAGTGATTAAGGAATTCAAATGATTAAGTATGTTATATTATTTTTTGGTATGGAAATTCGGGAAATACTAAAGGTATCTTTCTTCCTCAAAGAAAACATACCTAGGATCGCTCAGATAGATTTGAAATGAATGATGCTAACCTTGCTTCTACTCTTTGTGAAATGGGAACTAACTAATGATTGATATGGAAACTCCTTTGTTAATGCTACTTTTGTACAGACAAATAACTAGAATTTTAAATTAATTAACTCTTATTAGACTTTATATCACATATAGTGTTGATTTAATTTCTAGATTTATGCCCAAACCATAATGAAGACATTTTAGAGTTTCAAGAATACTTTTAATAAGTTTTAAAGTACTAGCGATATATTTTTTTTATATGATGCAAATTGTGAAAATATTTTAAAATGATGTATTGATTTAGATCTAGGGGATATCAATGATGTGAGATCTACTCGAAGATATTATTTATTTATTAGGTGCAATCCTAAGAAGCAACAATATACTTCTCATGGCTCTATCAAAGCTGAATGTAAAGGTTGTACCAATGCATACAGAGATGATCTATTTTAAGAAGACTTTTTGAAGAATTTGGGCTACCTCAAGATGCTCCTACACCTTTCTATTGTGAAAATCAAAGAGCTAGTAACTTGGAAAATAATTCAATCTTTGTGCAAGGGCAAAAAATTTCTCTTCAACATCACTGTGTTAGAGGGAAAATTGAAGACAAATACATTTATCTAAGGGTGAAGATCAAGTTGCAGATATTTTCACTTGTAAAGATAAATTTCTCACTCATTGTTACAATCTTGACTTGTAACATATTGAATGATTTGTTGTAAACTCCTCAAGTAAAGATTAAGGGGGGTTTTAGGAATTGATATTTACTTGGTAAAGATATTTTCCTCTATTTTGTCTCTTGTAGAAATATTTCTAAGGAATCCTCACAAGTCCTATGCATAGCTAATTTTCTTTATTCCAAATTTTGGAGTATTAAATTTACTCCTTAGAAGGATTGTGACACATTACACACATTGAAATTCATATGAAATCCTTAGACTTGAGAGTTAATTTGAATATCTTCTCTCTTGTCTCTATATGTTTGAGTTGTTTCTCTCATTTATTAGGTTATGCAAAATTTCTATACTTGTTCTTCCTCTCTCTTCCTCTTGACTTTTTCTAGGATTTTTCCATCTACACTATATTGTGGGCTTTTATTTGTCCCTCCCTTACAAATCTCATGACTCCTTAGAACTTGGTGTGCATGCTCTTCATTTAGTTTCCTATGTTCTAACATTTACTTTCGAATAGTTTTTCTTGATTAGTCATTTCTAACTCTATATGTTATTAATTTTTTCTTATATAAATAATAAGAAATTAGGTTTGAAATAATTATTTACAACAACATAAAACTTTTGTAACATAAACCCAAAAATGTACTTATTTTACACCAAACTATATTTGGAAATAAATCATATTTCAAGAGCTTGGAACATTAACGTGAATGGGAGAGGTGAGGTAGGTTTGATCACTTTGTGAGAAAGATAATGGATGCAAGATGAAATTGACAATCACAAAGGCAACTTTGATTAGGAGGAATGTTGGGATGAAACATATAACAAACTCCTTAACAATTTTTTGCTAGATTGTTGGATACTCCCATTCTTTTATACTACATGTATATATACAAGGAAATTAGTTGGGGGGGGGGTGTGAATACACAAAATGTGAAGACTACCAAAAAAATCAAATAATGCAAATAGACCTAATCTATGCAATAGAAAAATAAAATAAATATGTGAATGACTGTTAAAAAAGCACTAATCAAGCATCCTATTCAACAAAACTCTATAATTTCTTAATTTCTTCTTACTTCTACAATGATGTTGCTCTAAAAAAATTAATGCAAACTGAAAGCTATTAGAAAAGATATGATAGTGATATAATAATATTTGAAGATTCTTGGTTAAATAAATTAGACAAATGAATCACAATTTATAGACAATTATAGGTTAATTGGATGACCTAAAATAATTTGGAATTGGAGATGACTAAGATTGCATGACAAGAGTTAAGTGAGGATAAATGGGAAAGTGATATTGTTAAGTAGAGGAGGAAATTGAAATCAAGTTGAGTTAAGTGGAGGAAGAAATTATTAAGTGGGACTGGGAGTAGAGAAGATTTTGAAAAGTAATAGAGTTGAGTGGAAAATAAATCAAAATGGAAATAGAATTAAGTGGAGAGAAATAATAAATTCCTCCACACATCATAAATTAGCGAATTAAATAATATTAGACTTATTCAATTAGGAGTGGAAAAGGTGATAAAAAATATTGACATTTATTTATTCCAAGAAGAATAGTTAGAACAATGGATTAAATTGTACACTAAGAAAGTGCACTTCTCTAAACCCTTCTATCCAAAATACTCTATCATTGCTTGCTACAACTATCTATTTCTCAAGAGCATATGTTTGATCTCTTCATTTTTCTCCTGATCTATCTACTTTGCTTAGGTGTTAGTCCTCTTCTTGAGTCCTGATATCTTTTCTCTCCTAGTGTTCAGTACTATCGCTATCAGGCTGTATATTAAGGACTTGCTATCTCTTTCTACATTATGTTCTTTGGAATTAGTTATATCCATCTATTGCTTCCTACTTGGCTTCTGTATTCTTTGATGTGATGTTTTCCTAGATCGATCACACATCATTCAAAGAGAGACAAATGTAATCACCTAAAAATGGTCATCTAGACCATTCTTAGTATTTTGGCTAAATTATTTGATCATTTATCTAGGCCAAATTGCTAAAAATTAATTTATTTGATTTTAACCTATAGTTTGACTATAATATCCCAAGTCTTCATTTGATTAAAATAACATGTACCTTTTTAATTAAATAAAAGACCCCATTCTTCTAACCCACTTAGTGTGCACACATAAAGCCTTTTTCCTATTTTTAAATTAAAAGAAAAGTCTTTTGTCTCATTGAGAAGTCAACTCCTTTTTCCTATTTTCTCTAAACCCCTCTATCCAAGATATCCCATAGATTGGAACACTCAAATTTTGGCTTAGAGCTCCCTATTCATGGAGTGCAAAGGTGTGTGTTTGTGCATATGAGGATCTCTCAACTGAGCCTTATAGACATGACCCTTGCTAGTAAACCATGCAATGGGAGATTCCTTAGACAAGAGAAAGAGTGCAAATGTCCAAAAGAGCTTTCGAACATGCAATGAAAGAATGATCTATACTAGAATGAAATGCAAGAGTGCAACTAGATTAAGAAAGATGAGCATATTACAACAATTTTAATTAAGCTATGTGATCTATGCTAATGTGAATATAAAAGCTAAGCTATTGCAAATGCATCTAAACTAGAATGAGGATGATGTGTTAGGATTTAACTACAGACAAAAATAACAATTACATGCAAATATTACCAATATCAAAAAATAAGAGATCACACATAAAAGAACACAAGACACCAAGATTTAACATGGTTCACCCAATCCTTAAGCTATGTCCACCAAACAACAAGTCTGATATTATTACAATCGAGTGATTACAACTTGATTACAATCTATAATCCCTTATAGCTCAATACCGCCGCAAGAACCAATTTCACATCACAACAATAAAATAATCCCTAACCCTAAGCCTTTTCATACAAGTAATTTTATGCCACTTTAGGGTTACAACATGTCGACCATATTTCGGCCATACATCGACCATGACCCAATTTTAAAAAAAATTTATGAACTATGTACAATACTTCATTGATCAGTCACCACAAACTAACAATCTCCCACTTGGGGACTGATCAAACTCCACACTAGACAACAATCTCCCACTTGGAGACTAATCCTATAACAATACCGCCACTACATGGGGCTCCCACTAGATCAAACCACCCTGGACTCTGTTGTTCTTTTATGCATGTTTGATCTAGACGACCAACCAAAGTTGAAGAGGAATCCAATTTCTCCCTTGTCACTACCTTTGTAAACATATGCACTAGATTGTCATATGTATGGATCTTGTCCAGCTTTAACTCTCCATCGTCCAAAATGGACCTAATAAAATGGTACCACAATTGTATGTGTTTGGTCTTCGAATATAGAGTTGAATTCTTGGCAAGATGAATGGCACTCTGGCTATTTGTAAACAAACAATTATCCCTTTGAGGGTATTCCAATTCTTCCAAGAAGAATTAAAGCCATATCATCTCCTTAGCTACCTTTGTAGAAACAACATACTCTACTTCTATATTGGATAAAGCATTAACCTTCTGTAACCTAGAAACCCAGCTCACGGCTGTCCCACCAACAGTAAATACATAACTTGTAGTACTCTACCCAATATCAATATCCCTTGCCAAATTCGAGTCAACATAACCCTATAAATTAGTAGTAGAACCCCCAAAATGTAAACACTTATTGGATGTTCCTCTCAAATATTTGAGAATCCATTTGACTGCATTCCAATGCTCAATTCTTGAATGACTCATATACCTACTAATGACTCCCACTGCATGTACAATATTTGGCCTTGTACATACCATAGCATACATCAAGCTTCCTACAGCTGAAGCATAGGGTACCTTGGAAATCTTATCCTCCTTTTCTTGTGTCTTGGGACACATCTCCTTAGTCAACTTCAAATGACTAGGTGAAGGTGTGCTGACAACTTTAGCATTCTCCATAGAGAAACGTTGCAACATCTTCTCAACATAATCAACCTGAGATAGTGTCAATTTTCTGTTCTTCCTATCTGTGCAAATCTTCATACCAAGGATTTGTTTTGCTGCCCCCAAATACTTCATAGCAAATGCATGTGCTAACTAGCATTTCAACCCCTTAATCTGATCCATGTCAGACCCAACTACAAGCATATCATCAACATATAAACATAAAATTATGTAGCTATCATCATCCAACCTTTTAAAATAAACACAATGATCTAAATGACACCTACTATATCCATGCTCATGCATAAAAATATCAAATTTCAAGTACCATTGTCAAGGTGCTTGCTTCAAGCCATATAAATTTTTCTTCAATTTGCACACTAAGTTCTCCTTACCTTTGACCTCAAATCCCTGTGGCTATGCCATATATATCTCTTCATCCAAATCACCATGAAGAAAGCCTATTTTAACATCAAGCTACTCTAAATGAAAATTTTCAGTAGCCACAATACTTAAAATAGTACGAATAAAATTCATTTTAACAACAGGAGAAAATATCTCATCAAAATCAATGTCCTTTTTGTGTGCAAATCCTTTTACAACTAACTTAGCCTTGGAACATGTCTTACCTCATGTAGTAGCCAATGATTCCTATTCTACAACTTAATCTTAACTTTTCCCTTTCCAAAATCTGACAGGGTTCATTATCTGCCAAATAAACAAGTCCGATATCCTGTTGGACATAATCATTGAAATAGCCTCTATGAGGTGTAGCATGAAATGAAGTACCAGAATCTAAAACCCATGAATCATCAACACTTTCTAAAGAAAGAAGCAAAGCATTCTCTTCGGATTCATTACTTACCACATTTGCCTCCTTGTCTCCACTTGGTTTATCTCCTTCATTTTGCTTTCTAGTCCAACAATCTTTCCTTTTATGCCCTGGTTTCCCATAGTACCAGCAGTTGTTCAGTCCTCTCGATTGAGACCTCCTCTCCTTTGACTTTCCTCTTGATTTCCCATGATTTTTGGAATTACTTCCTCTTTCAGTCGTTCTACCTTTGCTTTGCACGTTCAAAACACTTCCTGATGTAGATCCACCTAAGGATTTCCCATGAGTTTCCTCACTCAAAATAACACCAATCACATCATCATATTTTAGGATACTAGATCCAGGAATAGAATTAATCACAACCATTACCAAGCCACTCCAGCTTTCAGGAAAAGAACATAAAATCAAGAGAGCCCTAATTCCTTCATCAAAATTGATACCCACAAAAGATAATTGAGTAGTACTAGTATTAAACTCATTTAAATGATCCACAACAGATCCACCTTCTGCCATTTTCATATTAAATAAATGCTTCATGAGAAATATCTTATTTGAAGCGGAGGGCTTTTCATATAGTTTCACTAGGGTTTGCATCAATTCTTCTATTGTTTTTGCTTTTGTAATATTAAATTCCATTGATGGTGCTAGGCATAATCAAATGCTTCCAAGTGCCTCTCTCTCTAAAAGATCCTAGTCATCATTTGACATAGATCCTTGATTCTTGGTTTTGCCTTCCAACGACTTCCATAAATCCTTCTGATAATGATAGTCTTCCATTTGCATCTTCCATAACTAAAATTTTTTCCCATTAAACTTGTCAACCCTTAGCTTACCCTCGTTTGCCATCGCTCCCACTCAACTATGAGACTCCCACTCAATCGTGAGACTCCCACTCAATTGTGAGACTTTCTTGCAGAGGATAATTGAAAAAAATAACCTCGTTGTGCTACCACTTGTTAGGATTTAACCATAGACAGAAATAACAATTACATGCAAATATAACCAATATCAAAAAATAATAGATCAAATAGAAAAGAACACAAGAAAACAAGATTTAACGTGGTTCACCCAATCCTTGGGCTATGTCCACCAAATAGCAAGTCTTTTATTATTACAATCCATAATCCCTTACAGCTCAATATCACCACAAGAACCAATTTCACATCACATTAATAAAATAATCCCTAACCCTAAGCACTTTTATACAAGTAATTTTATGCTGCTTTAGGTGTACAACATGTTGGCCATATGTCGGCCATGAAGTATGTACAATACTTCCCTAATTAGTCACCACAAACTAACAATGCCCCAAATCCTAAGGAATTTATGAAGTATGTACAATACTTCCCTGATTAGTCACCACAAACTAACAATCTCCCACTTGGGGACTGATCAGACTCTACACTAGACAACATGATGATGCAAGAATGAGACAAGAAGAAAGAAGTTCTCCATAGAGCTCTTAGGAAACCTATCAAGAAACCTGCAACATAACATTAGCTCAAAATTGGGGTCCTTAGATGAGGAGAGAGCTATCCCTTTTAAATATGTATAGACGGTTGAGATCAAGATCACAAAGTGGATGATCAAGGATGTAGGTTAAATTTTGGCATGATCCATGTGTAAGAGCAAGCCAATCAAAAAAGAGTTTACTCTTCATGTGAGGCAAAAGACTTTTCTTTTAATTTTAAAATAGGAAAAGGTCTTTATGTGTGCACATTAAGTGGGTTAGAAGAATGAGGCCTTTTATTTAATTAAAAGGGGACATGTTCTTTTAATCAAATGTGGACTTAGGATATTATAGTTAAACTATAGGTTAAAATCAAATAAATTGATTTTTAGCAATTTGGCCTAGATAAATGATTAAATAGTTTAGCCAAAATGTTGAGAAATGGCTAATAGTCTAGATGACTATTTTTAGGTGATTACATAAATAAGTAAAATAATTATTTAACCTTAAGAAAAAATGAAGGCAATTGATTGCCACATCACCCCCCCCCTCGCCCCTCTCAGAGAGAGAGAGAGAGGGGGGGGGGGGGGGGGGGGGGTGGTCAAATAATTTATAAAAATATTTAATTAGAAAGGTAAACTAATTGAATTAGGACAAATCAATAAAGAATGATCAAATTAGAGGACATAATTAGTTATTAATTAAATAATTAGAATTATTTATTGAAAGAGAGGACTAAATGATATCAAATGAATATAAAGATCAATTACATGAGGTGGAGGAAATATTAGTAAAAGATCTCATTGTAGGCAGTAGCCAATTCTTAGTGTCCACACTATGTTGCAAGTCAGGGGTCTCCACAAGGGTTCATTTTGTCCAATGAAGAGTTTTCCTCTCTTAGGTATTTCCTATTGGACACAATTGATGGTGATTAAAGAAAGGGGAGATCGTTGGATATAAGTGATGTTGATGATGAACAAGGTCATAACCGAGATATGAGATGTATGTAGAAGAGTTAGATCAATTGGCTTGGCACCCTTCCAGTCTTTCTAAAAGGTTTTTGTGCTTTATCCCTTAGGTTATGTTTGTATAGGGTTTGTGAAATTAACCAAGTTGTAAAAATAATAATAAAACCCTTTCTATGATGAATCAACCCTTAAAATGTTCTATTTTGATGTTATCTCTTAAATAACTTAAGTAAGGGTCCTTACTACATTGGTTGGGTGTTCCCCTTTTCCAAAGTGATCAACTAAGATGTCTAGACCCCACACAAATTAATTTTTCAAATGTCACTTAGCTAAGGGGTGTTACACCATTGATAGGTTTCTTTAAATTTTCCCTAGTCGTGTTTTTCCTTTTACCTAGATTAATGCCCATGGTCAGATAGTCTTAACATATTCGTTTTTAACTTGGTTCATATCTTTTTCATGTAATATGCCTAAGTGGAGTGGAGTCACTAAATAAATAGCTTACACTTATTCAAAACTTTTAGTAATTGATGAAGTGAAGAAGCGAGATGCAAGCACATGTCCCATGGCAAGCTTGAGGATTTCAAGACACTCTCGCTTGCAGTTAAAGAGATCAACAGTTCTCGCTTGCTTGTGAGCCTCTCTCTCCTGCATAGTGAATAAGTGCAATGGTGTCACATGGAAAAGACTAGAGCACAAACACTCAAGGTGGGGCTTGTATCATCGGAAGCATTATTATCAATTTCATTAGTCCATGTCTTTCCAATATGGAATGCAGATGGTGGGTTCAGAGCACAATCAAGAATTTGGAGTTGCTAAGGTCTGCCACGTGGAAAAGTGAGGGAATCAAATGGGGAATGATTGGATTGAATATTAGAGGGTCATCACTTGTTTGCATATTAGACACACAAACATAGTGAAAAATCATGACGCAAACACATGTCCAAATTCTAACAAAGGAAATGTTGAGTGGTACTTGACTGCTTGGTCGAACAAATAGATCTCATTGAGCTACATGGATTGATTCATTGGGTTTTGAATGACACTACAAATGAAGGCTAAAAGGTGAGGGATTAGATGACACTCACTTATTCAAGACCTTCTCTCTCTTGGATGGAAAATAAGCAAGATCTCTCCATGTGGATTATCTCATGCGGCCATAAGATGTCAATCACTTAAGAAGTAGATTCTCCACATGTGTTGAATTGACATGATTGGGACTTGATCTTATTGTAATGAAGATTCAATAGTATAGATGAATTGTAAGAGCAAGATGAATGGTCTGCATTTATTGGCAATCTCTGACATAAAGATAGCAAATAATCACAATGTTGACATGTAGATCTTTGTTCCAAAATGTGGAAATTTAAAAGGGGAACTATATGGCATTATCTACACCAAGATGATGATTAAGATGGTTAGACAAGGTTAGAGGGAGATTGTAGCTATTAGATTAAATATGTAACCAAATCAATGGAGCCAATTCAAATTGCATACTACAATGACAAAAAGTCTTTTCTACTTGCAATTTGGAGTTATTTTGCATGAAGTGAGTTAAATTCCACCTTGAGGGATTTTAAAGCCCCTTCTTCTTGATTTTCCATCATCTTGGTGCTTTTAGAATTCCTTTTTCAAAGATTATTTGTTGCACAAAGCTTCAGAATAGAATTCAAAGAAAAAATTCTCAGCAAAGGAGACTTGGAACAAGTAAGTACACAAGATTTTATGAGCCTTGTTATTCTTGTAGAGATTAAATTCCTTGGTTTTCTTTGATTTGTTAGCATCTGGTGAAAACCCTATTTTCAAATTAGTAAACCCTTGTCAAGTTAAATTGAGTAATTTGCCAAAAGATTATCAAAATGCTTCCCAAGAAGTACTCTGGGAAATTCAATTATTAAGAAAGGAGGCTACAAAATGACTTCATAAACCAATTACCATTATGTAAAGAAGGTAGAAAAGCTATAGAAATATGGAAAACCTTGAATAATGAGGTTCGTCTAGGATTGAAAGATAAATATAGAAATGTATGTGATACCAATATATCTAGTAAGGGTCTTGATGTTTTTAGAATATGGTATGGATAGGGTAATACAAGTAGCCCATTCCAAAATATATGTTAGTATGATTTTGGTAAATTGGTAGTCCCTACTATTTTTTGAATATTGATTTGTTATTAGAAGTGGTGGCAAGATATGATCCATCACTCATAGAACCAGGGACTTGGATGGGGAGGTTTTATTGAAAAATGATGCAGAATCAATAAGGAGTACATTTGATCTCAACTCTTCCCTATCCATGACAAATGAGGTAGACTTCAAAGTGTTTGAAGAGGGTTTTGACCAAGCTAGACTAGTTGTGCAACATAAACTAATAACCCCCTATTTGAAAGAAGTGGATGGAATTAAATTGACCCTTGCTGCCATATCATACACTGTAGGGAATGTGGAACATTATGATGATACACAAGTGAACACCCATACTGCCTTATACCAAGTATTAGGATTGACTAATAGAAAACAATTCAGTAAAGCTACCATGTGGATGTGCTTGGGTTTCTAGAAGTATGGAGAAGTTGTAATCTATGATTTCCCTCAGTATTTAGAAGAGAAGTTCAATGAAGCGATGAAAACTTTGCATGAAGGAAAATTCATAGATTTTAGGTGGTATTCATTATTGATACACCTAAATCTTTTGCATAACATTGACTACTTTGCTCAACATATGTATGGAATTTGAAAGGGATTGTGAAGTATTGTCTATCCAACTTTGGTCAACAATTTTGTCTTCTGATTGGGATGGTTTTAGCTTCACATTGTTTGAAAATTGTTTTCTTTTTCCCTTAGGAGGATAAGTTTTCCCTTTGTTATACATTTTTCTCATTTATCCAAGTTTTCCTAAGGCCAATTAATTGTGATGCCAAGTCAAGATTGTTCCATGAATAGGGGGACATCTATTTGTACCCTCACACAACTATCATCAGGGTTTATGGTTTCTTGGGGAGACCTTTTGTGTTATCAAGTTTTTCCCCACTAAGAATTGGATTCCTTGAAGTTATTAGGAAAGTTGAAATGCTTCAAGACACATTTTCCACTAGTTAAGGCCCAAAAAGGTACTTTCTTTCCTGAACTCCTAGTGTTCCACTATTTTGCTATTATGAAGGAAAGAATGAATTGATTAATTTTCTTAGACCCTACTCCATGAGTGTTAGTTTAAAAAGGCTAAAAGAAATAGAAGGCTTTTATGAGATGCTAGTAAACAAGGTAAGATTAGCATCAAGGGGTAAACATGAGTTTGATTTCCTTGAGGATATCATCAGAAATGATGAGGAGATAGAATCTTAAAAGAGAAAGAAGAGATGTTGGCATGCCATCAAAGATCTATGGGATGAAATCAAGAAAGTAGAGCCCAATTATGATCCATTGAGATTCTAAGACATGGGAAAAGAAATTGAGGATAATTTTTAATAACTTTGCAGAGGTATATGACACAATGAATGAGAAGCTTGGTAGAGCCAAGGTATCTAAAGTCACTTTTGTAGAAGATGCAGAAGGCCTAAAGTTTCTATTAAAGGATTTTGATATGGTTCCTTGTGAAGGTAGAAGATAGAAAAGACAAAGAGAAGAGGAAGGATCTCAAGATGAAGATCCATCAAAGAGGTAGAGAAGTGACACTAGGTTGATGGTTTATCAAAGAAAGAGATCAAATAGGGATAGGAATGCAGGAATTATTTACCAAGGGCAAGAGGCTAAGAATATTGAGAGGAGCACTCCTTCCCCACAATCTCCAAGACCTCCTACTCCACCCTTTCCTTCAGGGAGACATCATGATTATTTGAAGGAAGAGAAGGGAGCTCCTAGCCATACAATTACTACTCCACTTGCAGAAGAAAACATAGAGAAAAACCAACCTGAAGAGGAATCTAAAGAGGAGGACTACACACACATGCTTGAGGAAATGATGACACAAGGCCTTGTCCAAGTGTCAAGGGCACCAAATTTTATTATTACAACTAAGGAAATAAAGGGATTTTTCCCTAGGGATGTGAGAATAGAGGCATGCAAAGAATTCATGGAGGATGATGAATTCATAAAGTCAATTGCTTTCAAATAACTAATGTGGCAACATTACAGGCCTAAATGCCTCTAGCAAGTGGATGAGAAAAAGGAATAGAGGCCTAAAGTTGATATTGAGACAATTAGACAAGAAATAGAGATGGAAATGATGACCAAATTTGAGGCCATTACATTAGAAGAAGGAAGGAAAATTTTGCAAAAGTCAGGGATTATGTTGCTTCCAAATTTGAATATAGAAGATGTTGTTGCCATTGATTCAGTGATGCAATAAATAAGGGGGAAATTTTTTTTAGAGAAGTTGATATGCCTACCATAGGAACATACTTCAGTGAAGATTTGGGTTCCTTTGTCAGATGGCCATTTTTTGCCTTTGCCCCAGAAAAAGGGTAAAAATTCATAAAGAAACTAGTGTTAGAGGAAATGTGGTTCTACAAAGAGTTGAGGGTGCCAAGCTCACTAATGCAACAAGTGGCTTAGGTAATTATGTATCATATGTGCACCATATAACTAAGGGAAAAGAAATGAGACAAGAAAAGTTACAATAAAAATTTAATCATGTTTTTGTTGCTTATGAACATTAGATAAAGGTAAATGCTAGCTTACAAACTAAAAATTAGATGTTGGAATAGAGAATAACACAACTAGAAGTAGAGAGATCACAAAATATGGAGAGAGCAAGCTCTTCAAGACAATTAAGTATAATTCCAATTTCTCCTACTAGTGCTCTAGTGCCCCTTCAACAGATCCCACTAAGGGAAAATAAAGATGTTGATTCTTTAATCAAAGAAGCGGTTGATGTGCAATTGCAGATTGAAAGCAATAAAGATTGTCTAGATTATAATAGGGAGCTCATTGTTAGGAGTGATCTAATGCATTTACATGAGAAGATAAATTTAAGGATCTTGAGGCTTCATCAAGTATGTAAGTTGTATTTGGTCATCAACAAGCTAGAGGATGATAAAACCTTTGTAAAGCCAACATATAGAAAATGGGTCAATAGAACAGAGAAGATGAAGCAGTTTGACTTATGTGTTAAGGTGGACCCTATTTCTCCCCCAAAGGTTGAGTCTACATGTAAGTTTTTGAAGTCATTTAAAAAGTTTTTTTCATTTTTCCCAGATCATATTGAGAGCAAAATGATGGAATTAAAAGATAATTTGGAGAACTTTGAGGATATGTTGGTACCACCAATTTTGAAAGAAGACAAAAATGTAAAAGATTTATCTGAATGGAGAAATGAGGCTATTACCAAGGTGAATGACATGGTAAAAACCATAGCCCAAAATATGAATATGACACTTTTTCAAGAATGTATTTCAAAATTGGTGAATTCTAGAATACTTTATGAAAATTTTAAAAAGAAAGTCACACAAGCTACAGTGAAATATAACCCATATAGATAGGTGGTAGATCATATCCTTAGGCTTGAGTGGTTAGCTGATAAAGAATATGAGTGGGCTAAAAAATACATTTCATCTTATGATTCAAACGGTGAAAGCCCACTAGAGCAATGATGATAAAGGACGATAGTCCCTTTTGAAAGTGACTGGCAGTTTGAGAAAGGTGATAGAAAATCACATGATGCTAAGAGATGTCACATCATGCTAGTAGAGAAATAAATGCATGTCTTTTCATCTAATTAGTCACATGTATTGTTACAAATAGAATATTTTATCAAATGAAATATTGACATTTTTTTTCTTTCTCTAAGCCTAAATCTTTTTTGCAACTCATCTATATAAATGAGTTCCCGAGGCTAGAGAGAGGTTCAAGTTTTGATAGGATAAATGTTTATCATGTTTTAAGTTGGTCTAGTGTTGTGTATTAAGGCTCTCTTATCTTGTTCTTATAATGGAAGTATAGATTTGTAGTGGGTTAAGTCTATCCTGGGTCATTTTAAATCATATGATTTGACACCTTGACTATATTTTTCCAAGCTAATTAATACAAATGGAGAAATATTTGATTTCTCAATTTAGATCATGTCTCTTCTTGTGCATCTTTTAATTTTTTGAAATTCAATAAAAAGTATATTGAGTTTTAGTTACAATTCACTTTGAATCATATCTTATTTCATATTTTTTTGTTAATCAAATTGATTATGTAAATTCTTGGTATGATTTGAGAGAATTAAATGCATCATTGGAAGATTCTGATAAATATGAGATCAGGGATAACTTTAAGAAGCCCCTCCTGAGAAAAATATGTAAAATTCTGGCGAATTCAACATTTTATATGCATGAAAAATTTCTAATTGATGGCGATTTTTTCATTCGAGGCAAGGGAGAAATTTATTTTCCATTGGTGAAATTTTCCTTCCCATATCAAAATTTAAAAATAATTGTGACGAATTAATTAATTTTTTTTGGTACACAAATAAATGTAGGCAATTTTTTTTGTTGGTCATAAATATTTTTATAATGTAAGAGGCGAATTAATTATTTCATATAACACAAAATATTAATATAATTAGATAATATGTTGGTTTCCAAAGAGAGATTTTTTTTTTTTTTTGGTGAATTTATAGTCACAAGTAGTCCATGGCCCACATGCCAAGTGTACATTATACAGTGTACTTGTAGTATGCTAATCCATTAAGATTCAATTAATAATGTGCCCTTTTTTATTGCCAATTTGGTGGTCATCACTTTTAATGTTGTCATTTTATGGTGAAAGGAATTAATTTGGACCATTGATGCAATATAGATTAATGGCTTTAGCTCTATTTTGGGCCCAATTTTAAACAGCATACCATAAAATCTAAATCTTCTCGAAATTAGGACACATGTCCCAAAGACCAAAACATAAAATAGTTGGCTAAACGGGGATAGTTAGAGACATATGTCAATAAAATGGTAGGCGATGCTAAACCAGAGGGAAAATATTATCTTATTTTAAGGGCAAAATAATATTGTCCAATAAGAAAACATTACGGAAATGTTGGCAAAAATTTTAAAATATTTGTGTTTTAAATGTAGATTACATTGGCGATTGGATCAGGATTTGGGACCAATTATGTGTAAACTAATAAGTGATTAGCCTTGGATTTTGACCCAAATTATTTAATATCTCGACGACATGGTTGAACCCATATTTAGGTTTTATTAGTCCCAAAGAGATGGAATAGCCAATTGGCAAAGATTTGCCACTAAAAAAATCACTGTACGAGATTTGAAGTTGAGTATTTATTTTCTTTCCACAAAGTCAAAGAATAGATCTCATACAATGTGTCATATTTTGTGAATAAATTGCCCAAATGGATAAAACATTGATCAAGAGTTGATGTTGAACAAGTCATTTAAGACTACATAGTGTCACAATTTATAAATAAAATCTTAAATATTTCATGTCCTATTTGCAGATCTATAAAGTTAACCTGCACTTGATTTGGAGAATTTTAGGGTATGGAGAATTAGCTATTGTGCATCCCTATTATTGTCCCTAAATTAGAAGATTTCAAGGAAAATGTCTCCTATAATGGAATTTATGTTAAATATTATTGACATGGAAAACAAAGATAAATTCTGAGGTATACCCACCTAAATCTTGCAGAATTCAAAGGGGAGACGGCTACAAAGTCTTGTTAGTTGGTCTTGTTGGCTTGCATGAGAAATGCCTATCATGGTCTTTAGTTAATTCTTAGGTGTTTTTTACATTCTCAAAAGGTGAATGAAATCTTGTCAAATCAGTAGCCAACAAGTTGTTATGTTATCAAGTTGATTGACATTACCAATTCATGTAAGTTGTAACCATCTGAAGGATGTGATGTTGAATAGAGAAGTGGGGGGAAAAGATAGAAGATGGGTTGTAAAAGTGATGTTAAGTATGTGAACCTAATTAGGCAACTAATGAATTGGTCTATGACCATAAAATGTTGATTTGATTATTTTACATGATTTCAAGAAGTTTTTAGATAATGTGCAAGCAATTTTTTTTGGTTGGTAAAGAAAGGAATGAAGTTGGAAAGTGAAAAGATAAGGAATTAGTGAGCTACACTGAGCTAGAAATTGTGGTCAGTAAATGAAGAGAAAGAGGAAGGTTAAGTAAAGAATAGTATTAACCAAGTAGAAGGGTCAACCGAGCAAGTCTAGTGTTCACCGAGTGCATTATTAACCAAGTACTAGAGGTGTCCGACAAAGGAAAAATATTGTTTGGTAAAAGAAGAACAATTTGTGAGAGATAGAGAAGGATGATATCAAGAAAATATCTAAACTATTCTAGAACATTTTGATAAGGACGAATTCAGTTAGCAAGATCAACGTATGAAATAATTAAGGAAATATTTGATGGTGAAGATTTGAGACATGTTTTGAGATCCAAGAAAAGTTCAAGTTCCAAGGTGAAAATATAGCTGGCAAGATTCAGAAAATGATTTACCTAGAGCTATATTCATTGTATATGAGTTGGTTGATGATCATGGGATGAGATTAATTCATGGAAACCCTAATGATTGAGATGAAGTGACAAAAAATTGTCTATATAAGGAAGAGACAAGAAGGCAAACATTGTTGGTCTATTTGTTAGTCAAGTTGGTGGTAAAGTTGTTGAAGGAGATCATATTGAGCATATTTAAAGTGCAAGTAAAAGTAGGGTGAAGAGTTAATATGATGACCAGTTAGTAAGAAAATACATGAGAAGAATGGAGATATGAACAAGCGAAGTGAGTTGCATATTTATCAGATCATTTCACTTTTACTCTTTAACCATTGTAATAGAAAATATCTTAACCGAGTAGACATAATAGTCTTTATTTGTAAATCCTTTTGTAAGGTGACATTTTGTTGAATATTTGTAAGTACATTAGAGAGACCACTCATTCAAAGGTGAAAAGTTCTAGATGATCTTTGGTGAAAATACCCTAATAGGTTCACACCTAACAAGTGAGGTTATACCCTTTAATAGTGTCAACTCTTAATCGAGCTCACATCAAAAGAGTGAATTATTTTTGGGTGACAATTTCTAAGTGGTTTCTACCCTAACCAAGTTTCCATAGTAAAATAATTGTGTTAATGTGTGAACAAATGTTTTACATGTTATTTTATGTTTACATATTAAACCTTTATTATTTTTGTAATTCTATTAATGAAGCTTATACTTGGTATAGAAATTGTAGTACATAAGATTGATTAAAGTTATTGTGTCTATCGAGTGGAACTATTGATACATTTAAGTTGGTATAAGTTAGTGAAGAGTTTTACAAGGGTATAAGGATAATTGATTCACCCCCCACCCTCTGCCACCCCCTCCATGTTATATAACAATTAGTATAAGAGAGAAGGTGCTTGGAGGAAGAAGTTTGAAAGACTTAAGCTAAAGATTTGAAGATGTGTAAGAGAGAGACTTACTAAAGCCGAATAAGGAAAACTTCCCATGATGGAAAACTAGGATGAGGTTGTATCTATCTAGAATTGGTGACTCTGCAGTATACTTCCTGGACAATCAGTACACACTGTCACCCCTTAGACCTATGAAAATAGTGCATATGAGAGAAAAGTAAGAACACAACTCCTTGAAGGGATTACTTCTTCCCTGACTAACGCTAAATTTGAATATCAAATATTGTGTTATTGATAAGATCATAATGTGTTGAGGTCAAAGGCTAGAAGTCTTAAAGGTAAGTTTGATGACATGAGAATGAAAGAAGGTGAGAATATTGTACAATAGAGTAATTGAATCAAGGATGTGGTTAATACTATCAGAGGAGCTAGTGGAGTCATAAGTGATGAAGTTGTGGTAATAAAATTTTGTAGAACTCTATTACCTATCTATCCTATTAGAGTTTCCTCTATTCGAGAGTTGAGATCTATACCTGGAAATGATATTACTCTTGATGTGTTGGATGGTGAGGTGACTGCTTTTGAGCTTAATAATTTTGATAATTGTTGTTTACTTAAGAATGAATTTTCTTTCAAGCCTTCTTTAAACATTTCAAGGAGAGAAAAGAGCTTGTATTACATACAAGATGATAGCGACAATGAATTAGAGGATAATGATTGAGAAGATATTGAAGCATTTTTGGTAAAGAGGCTACCAAAAAAGCAAAGGAAGGTATAAAGGTAAACTACCTTTGATTTGTTTCAAATGTAACAAGGTTGGTCATATTGCATCTAGATGTCCTGATAGGAACAAAAATGAATGAAATGACAAAAAGGAGAATAGACACCAAGGAAATAGAGACTAAAAGGACAAAGGAAAGAATTCTCGTTACCTAGCTGAGGAAGATGACACCAAGTATGAAATTGTTGATCAAGAAGAAGGTGAGGAAGTTGTTTGTGTTGCAATGAAAGATGACTTTGGAGGAGAAGAAAGGAATGAGGAAGAAAAATCTCTAACCTATCAAGTTAGTAAGAATGATGCATAATTGATTATTGATAGTGGATGTTCACATCACATGACCAATGATCTTAATTTTTTTGATAATTTAGAACATTATGATGGTGTATTTGTGAGACTTGGAAATGTCACTCTATGTTTTGTGAAAGGAAAAGGTTATATTATGTTGAATGATATGATTAAATGTGTTAATGCATTTTGAGTACAAGGACTAGTGTACAATTTGTTAAGTGTGCCTCAGCTAAATAATAGAGGTCATTGACTGGAGTTTCAAAACTGAAAGGTGAAGATATACAATGATACTAAAAATATGATCAGTATTGGTGAACATACAACATGTAATGTATTCTATTTAGATTCTATTGAGAATATATATTTGATTGCAAGGACTGAAGATATTTTGTTATGGAAATTTTTTTTATATCTTATAAATTTTGACAACATAATCAAGGTTAGTAGAAAGAAATGAGTGATGTTTATTGAGCTTAAGAAAACTTTATAAAGAGATGTGTAAGAAAGGTCAAATTGGGAAAATGACTAAATCAAGTTTGAAAAGAAAGTTTGACTCATAGAATGATGTAATGGAATTGGTTCATATAATGTATGTGGTCCTATGAAAGTTCAAAGCTACTATGGTGAGATATTTCACTTTATATGTTGGTGATTTCTCAAGAATGATGTCATTAATGTTTCTGAAAGAAAAGTTTGATGCATTTAAAATGTTCAAATGGTATAAGACAAGAGTTGAGAAAGAAACATGTAAGTAATTGAAATGTTTAAGATATGATAGAGGAGGTGAATTCATTTATGATGAATTTACTATCTTTTGCAATGAGAATGAAATCAAGAGATAACTATCTGCACCGAGGACACCACAATAGAATTCTATGGTTGAAAGAAGGAATGGATCTATTGATCATTGTGATAGAACACTGTTGATTGAGAATAAGGTTGCATAAATTAATACTATGTTCTATACACTTAATCAAGTACAATTGAAGACATGTACAAACAAAATACCTTATAAACTCTGATATGGGCACACACCAAATCTATTCTATTTGAAAATATTTGGAAGTAGGTGTTAAGTTATAAAAGATGCTAGGAATGGAAAATTTGATTCTAAAGGTGATGAAGAAAGAACTTGAGGATTATCACAAATTTGTCTATGTACAAGAAGGAGCACTAAGTACCTTACTTGAGAAATAACCAGAAATCACGAGCGATAGAGAAAACTACCCAAGCAACAACAACCAACATTTGATCAACTTATTGAGCCCCTATAGAGTGCAGAATATGATGAACAACAAAGAACCGATCATGTATTAGCAAAGTATGCCAAAAGGAACCATTCATCAAACCAAATAATTTGAGACAAGAATGTTGGAGTGATGACAAGAAGTAGTTAAGAGATAACACATGTCTGATTTTTGAGTTTGAGCTTAGAATAGTTAAAGATGCACAAGAGAATGAAGATTGGATTAATTTTATGAATGAAGAGATTGAGAAAATTGAGAAGAACAAAACATGGACATTGGTACCGAGATCTAAGGATAAAAATGTTATTGGCACAAAGTAGATTTTCATAAATAAGTTGAATGGAAATAAAGAACTAACAAGGAACAAAGAAAGGTTAGTCTAAAAGGGATAGGAACAAGAAGAAGGAAGTGATTATGGTGAGACATTTTCCCTTGTTTCTATACTAGAAGGTATAAGAATTTTACTTACATATGTTTCTTTGAAAGGATTCAAATTTTATCAAATGGATGTCAAATTTTCATTTCTAAATGGAATTCTAGAAGAGGAAGTCTACATTGAGCAACCGGAAGGATTTGTTGACCCAAATCAAGAGAACATGGTATGGAAGGTACACAAGGCTTTATATGGTTTGAAGAAAGAGCCCCAAACATGGTATGAAATGTTACATTCATATTTTTTGGGAATTAGTTTTTTTAGAATTAGTGAGAATAATAATTTGTATCTAAAATATGAATATGAAGATAAGATCTTGATTTTTGAAATATTTGTTGATGACATCATATTTGGAGGACATGAACTAATGTGTAGAAAATTTATTGATGAAATGAGAAAATATTTTGAGATTTCTATGTTTGGTGAGATCAAATTATTTATTGGATTGCAAGTTCAACAAGTGAAGGATAGTATATGCATAACTCAATCCAAGTATATCAAGGAGATTTTGAAGACATTTGACATGGAAGAATCAAGACCAGTTGGTACACCAATGATAGCCAAGTGTAAACTATCAAAGGAAGATGATACTACCAAGGTAAACAAGACACTATATAAATCTATGATTGGAAAGCTGCAATATGTTGTTTATAGCAAAGAAAATATTGCTCATGTTGTAGGTATTGTGACAAGATTTTCTTCTAATCTTAAGGAAACACATGTGACTATTAAGAAGAGAATATTTAGATATCTAACAGGGACAAAGAATTATGGTTTATCATATAAGAAATATTTGAGGGTACCCCTACAAGATGTAATGCAGATACCTGCAAATAACCACACAACGAAAACACAAAAACAAAGAAAGATCTAACATCAAATCACAATACTTTATTGATCAATATAACTGTTTACATGCAATATGCCCGACTGTAAGGCCTTTTGGGTTAGGGCTAAATACAACAATAATTACAAAACCATTTTGCAAGATCCCACAAGATACAACTCATAATCCTAATCCTAGCTAGTCCAGATCCACATTTTGGTAGAAACCTCCAAGGAAATCTCAACTTGTGCTTGCAAGCCCACCAAGCAATCTCTTGGTTTACCAAGCCTCAACTACAAGCCCTTCAAATTTTTCTCCTACACTTCATCCTCTATCCAAGATGGATGATCTACCTTCTCCTTTTAGACTCCACAAAACACCCCTAGTTATACTCAACTAAGCCATAGGTCAGCTTAGGCCATTACAATTTAAAATAAACCCTTACATTAAATGTTTGCATAAGACACAAGTCATCTACAACACAAATTAAATACCAATACATAAATTAAATGCCAAAATTTGGCTCAATGATAACTCGAGCACCATAGGAACCAAGATCAAACTGAGTGTTAGAGAAAACCATGTTGAGTGCTAGAATTCCACCAGGCATAACCAAGTTCCTTCACTAACTAAGCACAAGCATGTGTTGAGTCCTTTAGAATAAATCGAGCCCCATCATCGATCGAGTTGTTAAGGAAACACTACTACTAAGCTCCTAGCGAAAACTAAGCTCCCGATATCTATCAAGTGCTCCAAGCATCATCGAACATCTTCATTAACCAAGTCACTTGATTAACAAAACAACCAAACCAACTTAGCATCGACTGAGTCCCCTTCATTCTTTGACCAAGTCCTCCAACTCCAAGGTCAAACCACACCAACATGCAAGATTACTAGCCAACCCAAGATGCTCCTACATCACACACCCCAAGTTTGAAAAGATGTTCTCAGTAGCTAGAAGAACATCTTTTGGGATTTAGCCCATAAATCCCAAATTGGTTCTTCACATACACATCTTCCATGTCCTCAACTTGTACACTCTTTCCCTTGATCTTCTTTTTCTTCTTCACATCCATCCTTAGTGTGCTACAGGTTTAGTTTCCATGCTGATATCCAACCTTCTTAGAATCCTTCAACTTAACTCGGCTACCAATACTCAGGTTCCTCCTACCAAGCTTTTCATTCTGCAAAGGAATTAGGGAATGCTTCCTACCACCTTTCACAATTGAAAACACTTTTTTGACACAATCATGCACAACCTTGCAATCATACTGCCAAGGTTTACCAAGAAACACATGACAATTGTTCATGTCCACAATATCACACAACACTTTATCCTTATACTACCCAATGTCACACAACCCTCCAATTGCTCCTTTACTTCCAAAGCATGCTCAACTTGCAACCAGCCAATCCTATAAGGATAAAGATGTCTCATTCTCTTGAAACCAAATTTTTGAACCATCTCCTCAACAACAAGGTTATCAATACCACCACCAGACTTGCAAAAAGTCCTAAATAGACTAGTCCTCTAACAAGATTCCATTGTCCTCTAATTAATCAACAAAATTGTTGAGCTAGCAAACTCTCTGCTTGCTCAAGTTGACTATCTTGGACTTCAACCTCATTCACAACAACAGTTCTTCTATCTCTAGCTTTAGGACATAAAATTTATGTCCTAATTCTCCACATTTGTAGCAAGTACCCTTAAACTCGCCTCTACATGTCCTCCTCTTTTGATCAACAGGTTTTGGTTCATCTTCTTCACTCAGTTTAGCTTTTGCCGAGTTATCCTACTTCTCCTTCCCTCTAGAATTACCTTGACCTTTCCTCTTCAACTTATCTTCTTCCTTCAAGGAGTATTGATAAGCATCCTTAACCAAATCAATCTTCAACATACCAACCTTAACTTGGATATTTCTCAAAGCATTAATGTACCTAGCTTCTTGTCCTTTGACAACGCTTTATGCCCACACTGAATAGTCAACTTGTAGAACTCCTTTGTAATCTTTAATAGTCATATCTTTCTATTTCAAATTATGCAACCTTTTAAACAACTCAAGTTCATAATTAGAAGTAATGAACTTAGCCTTCAACTTAGTTACCATCAACCTCCATCTAGTAATCTTCATTTCACCTTCCTCCTCTTTGTCTATTTGCAGTTCTTTCCACCAAAGAGTAGCATGTCCTTTCAACTTAGTTTGTGCCAACCTTACTCTAGGTGGATCTTCAATATCCTCAAGCTCAAAATAGTCTTCCAATTCACCAATCCAATCAATTAGGTCTTTAGGAGTCAAAGTACTTGAGAAATTAGAAACCCCCATTTATGCTTCAACTTCAACTGAGATCCAGGTCTAGCAAACTAACCAACTCTATTTCCCATAGGTCTCTCGACATGATCAGTTTTGTCTTCACCACTCAATCCAACAACTTAAAAGTCTTCAACAACTTCCTCATAACCATATTCATTACTCACATGCCCAAGTACATCACCTAAAATAGTCATAATTTCAACAATCCTATCACTCTTCATCAATGTTATCTCAGATCTAAATTCAACTTTAATATTCTCTGAGATCCTTTCTTCCACAACATTGCTAAGATCATCAATTTCCCTAGGGTCCAATATTCTTGGAGGAATCTTTCAAGATCCTTTATGAACCCAAGGCAACAAATCCACAATTCTAGAAGATCAATCAACTTTATAAGATCAAACTTCACTTCCAGCCTTCACCCATTTCCTAGAGCAAACTGCCTCAACTTCGGTGCTTAGTCTACACACTCAAGAACAATTGTGCTATGATACTATCTTATGCAACAAGAATCTAAGGGTGCCCCTAATAGAGGCAATCTAGATTCCTACAAATAACCACATGATAGAAACACAAAAACAAAGAAAGATCTGGTACCAAATCACAATACTTTATTAATAAATATAACTCTTTACATGCAATATGCCTGGCTGTAAGGCCTTCTAGGTTAGAGCCAAATACAAAAGAAAATACAAAATAGTTCTATAAGATCTCACAAGATCCAATTCACAATCCTAATCCTAGCTAGTTTAGATCCACACTCTGGTAGAAACCTCCAAGGAAATCTCAACCTGTGCTCGCAAGTGCACCAAGAAATCTCTTGGTTTACCAAGCCTCAACTACTAGCCCTTCAAATTTTTCTCCTACACTCCATCCTCTCTCCAAGATGGATGATCTACCTTCTCCTTTAAGACTCCACAAAATACCCCTACTTATACCCAACTAAGCCAT
Organism: Cupressus sempervirens; assembly: GCA_028749045.1. Lineage (NCBI taxonomy): Eukaryota > Viridiplantae > Streptophyta > Pinopsida > Cupressales > Cupressaceae > Cupressus > Cupressus sempervirens. The sequence continues at coordinate 272,398,733 of CM053788.1, read as the reverse complement.
AAGTCGGCCTAGCCCATTAAAAATTAAAATAAACCCTTACATTAAATATTTGCATAAGCCAAAAATCAGTTTCAACACAAATTAAATACCCATACATAAATTAAATGCCAAAAGTTGGCTCACTAACAACTCAGGCACCACAGGATCCAAGACCAAACTAAGTGTCAAAGAAAACCATGTCAAGTGATAGAATTCCACTAGACATAACTGATTTCCTTCACTAACTAAGCACAAGCATGTGCTAGGTCCTTCAGAAGAAACCAAGCCCCATCATCAATTGAGTTGCTTGGGAAACACTCTTGCTAAGCTCCTAGAGAAAACTGAGCTCCTAGTATCTATTGTGTGCCCCAAGCATCACCAAACATCTTCATTAATCGAGTCACTTGGTTAACACAACAACCTAAGCAACTTAGCATCGACTGAGTCCCCTTCATTCTTTGCTTAAGTCCTTCAACTCCAAGGTCAAACCACACCAACATGCAGGATTGCTAGCCAACCTAGGATGCTCCTGCATCAATCATATAAGAAAGATGGAGATTTTGGGTTGAGAGTCTATAAGACTATGGTGGAGATTTATTTAATTTAGGAGAAAGACTAGTGACATAGATAAGCAAGAAACAAAGTTGTATATCACAATCCACTATTGAGGCAGAATATGTAGTTGTAATCAATTGTTCCAATATTGTGTGGATCAAAGAATTACTGGAAGGTATAAAAGAGGAAGTGACTAATCCTGCAAAAATCTATTGTGACAACACAAGTTCTATAAACATTATAAAGAATTTGGTTTTGCATCCAAAGACAAAGCATATACCTATCAAGCATCACTATTTGAAAGAGCAAGTTCAACAGAAACAAGTTAGGCTGGAGAATGTGGAATCAAAGAAACAAATTAAAAATATATTTTCTAAGCCATTACCTAAGGATACCTTTGAATATCTAAGAGGTAAATTAGGGGTCATTCCCCTATCTAATGTTTACTAGAAGAAGATGCAAGATTGCATTAATTCATATTTTATTATGTTAGAAATAGGGAATACCGAGAGGGGGAGGGGGTGAATCAATGTTCCACAAATGTTTTCCCAACTATGGATATACTTAATAATCTTTAAACTTGCATAGATGATTAAACTAAAAAGTAAACATAAGAATAACAAAATACAACTCATAACACCATTATTTTTTAGCTAGGGAAACCTTGGCCAAGGGAAAACCACTGTGGGGATGGTACCCACAAAATGATCCACTAATCAAAAGTATCTTGTGAAATATATTGACCCTGTTAGGGGTCTATTATATCCATATAGTGTATGTTTCCTTATTAGAGGACTAGGCCTTGTTAGAAGCCTTTACCCTATTAAGAGTTATTATTACAATACAAAATCTTGCAAGATGATCCCACTACTCAAACATGCATATACAACCGTACAATGCTATCAATAGAGATGGATAGACAAACCTTTTATAGTGTTGATATCTTCAATATTTGATCTTTCTTTGTAGTTCCTTCTTTAAAATTGTACATACAAATACTCTACTCTACTCTACTTTAGCATCAGATTCACATTTATACTAATAAGATAAAGTGTTCATGTAAACATTATATCATTACAATACAATGGCACACTTCACTATACGCAATATTCCACCTTTATACCAAATTTCTTAGTCATGTCAGTCTTACTAATTGATAATTTGCTAAATATTCAAATAATGTTTTTTGACATGTGGGTTAACATCTAGGATTTTGTCCCAACGTTGTTTAGTAATTATTTTGGTAAACCAAAACAATTCCTTGACCAAAATGCCATTATTCTCCCTTTAACTTTGTTATGTCCTAGCGATCTGTACTTAGTAAATATGTAATACCTCACACTATACTTCACATAATATTTAGCAAAATTACCCACATGATGTATACACTATGTTTTCCTTCTTGCAAGTATGCATAACCTCAAGTATCTTCTATGAAGTGCACTGAATCAAAATGCCTGACTATTAATTGTTTCCCTTTACCATACTTAGACAATGTTCTAGGCTTTTATATTCCAAACATATTCTTATCTTTTTTCATCTCAAAATAGGCTATATATTTCTATAAATGAAAATCCTAATACATTACCTTATCCAAGTTGCCATAACTTCCCCCTTTTGTATTAATGGTAACATATGGGGAAAATTGGCTAAATGTCAAATTTTCCAATATTGTAAAATTTGTGAAGTATTTCACATGGCCATTTAAATCTCAAAATTTATGGATCATATCTATTTATCATACCATCTTTCACATATATATAATGTACTCCACCTTATACTATGTTATAACTTATATCTCCCTTTACAATATACATAATATTTACAATTTTTCACACTATCACTCTCCTCCTTTAACATCAATGACAAAGGTGAGTCCAAAAATTATGTACAAGTCAAAATTTTAGTTCTACCCTAGAGTCATCATGTTGTATGGGTGCTTAGAAGTGCCATGTAGTCATCAAAATGCTTCATTAAGCTGCCAAACTCTTTATCCTTAGATTCCTTCATAGCTTCTACAATGTTGGTTAATGCACACAACTCATAGGTTGCAACCTCTTCTGCATTGAGATATGAATAGACAAATTTTGAATTCGATTCCTTTTCCTCTAAGCATGTGTCTGACTGCCTTTGAAAAATGTCAATCTTTAAAGTTAGGTGTTCTCTTAGTAATGATAATATTTTCAAGATTATCTCCTTGTTTAGCTCATGTAACCTTAACTTATCATAGATTTGACTAATTCATTGTTTGATCTCTATAGTTTTGGCATTTGGATTTTTTTTAATTCATCTACCATTTTAGCCAATTTATCTTATTTATTCTTGATTATTGTGGAGATGTCTTCAGTAAATTTATGTTCTAAGGCACATTTCCTATACAAGTCTTTACCCTGTAAGGTACAACTCCTCAATTCCTTGATGCAAATGTCTAGTGTAGTTAGATCATTTCTAATATTTCCACATAATATGTTGAACAAACTTGCATCATGTTCTCCTTAAGCCTTCAAAATGACAACATCCTCAAGTGTAGAGAAGTGGTTATCAAAAGATTCCACTACTCTTTCTTCTCTCTTCTCTAAATCTTGCTAAGTGACCTTTAATTGGTATAGTAATTTAAAGTCTATCTCTCACTTTCTCTAGGGTACCTTGTACGCTCTTGATCATCTTGTGGTTTTCTCTGCAATTTTTCTCATTGAAAATGTTACAACTTGACATAGTTTTCCTATGTCCATATCATATGTCATGGATGTATTGCTAGCCATGCTAGTCAACAAAATCTCAAATGGTGATTGAGATGAACTTTGATTTTTTTTTGTACTATCCTTTACGAGGGTTACTAGTTTCATTTGAGAGTATTGCCTATACCTATCTTCCCTTTGTTCATATTCTTTCTCTAACTAATTTGTAGATTGATCTTGATTGTCTTTCATTCTCTCCACCTTATCTTATGTCTCCTTATTCTCTTCCTAGACTTCAATTTGTGCATTTGTTCTCATTGATGTAGTCATCTTCTATACAATATTTTTTCCATTGGCTTTGTCGACTAACTATTGCATTCTCAATACTAGGTATTACAGGTTGTGAACTATCATATGAAAAAGTCAAAAGAATAGGTTGTGATGTTTACTCACTGAAAAAAACATTCTTATCTAGGATCTAGTGTGCTTTCTGCTTAGGCTCATCATAGGTCTCTACATTCTTTGTCACCAAATTGCTAACATAAAAATTGTACTAGTCCTTGAATGGATCTTCTATATTATCTATTGTTTTCCTCACTCCTCTAATGGTCATGATGTCAAACTGATTTGTAGGGTTATCTATTAATGCATCATCTTATGTTTCTTCTTTTGTTTTTGTTGTTGTAACTAATGTGTCTAGTATGCTAGGTTCACTTAGTACTTGGTAGACACATTTATCTATTTCTTCCCTTACTTCTTCATACAATCCACCCATTAATCTAGTTTCCCTCATTTTGTCTCTCAAGAGTGGGTTCAAATTTTTCTTAATCCTTTCTAACTCTCATCATTCTCTATAATACACCATTTATGGATAGACAACTCTCTTAACTTATTTTCTTCCTCTATTATCCCTAGACTTGATTTGTATACATTTCATTAGGAAAAGTTCCATGCAAATTGATAAGAGGTGTCCTAAATTTGATTATGTACTGGATGATAGATACTTCCAAACTCCTCTTTTGATTAGCATCATAATTATCATAAAATTGTTTTAACTTTGCTAAGTTACCTTCATTCATGATCATCTCATTCATCTTGCCAATCTTAGGCTTATAATTCTTCTTTTTCTTTCCACTGCTACTTGGATCTAGCTAATCTTTTTTAGGTTGTTATATTGGTAAAGAAATCTGTCCTCTCATCCTTTTTCTTGACTAATGCAACTTTAGGTTGATCCTAATTCTTTCTACCCAAGTATACTATCTCTATCTTTGGCTTCTTCTTAGGTCTTTTCCTAGCTCCTATTTCCTTTACTCTCTTATTTCTCTTAGGAGCTTTCTCCTCCTTCCTTAATATGTGTCACTCCTTGTGTAATTTATGGAGAGGTCCATGTTGACCTTCTTGTATCTTTTGTAGGAGTAGACTAAACTTTTGTTATGCTAACTTCTTCCTCTGCTAAAGTCTCGATTGTTGTTGCTGAAGGTGTACCAAGTATTCGTGATGGTGCAACTGATAGTGGAATTTGTGATGCATTGGATGTTGCAAGGGTACTTGGTGTCTCTTCCATTGCCAAAGTTTTGGCCAAAAAAAATTAATTTATCCACTAGTCTTCATCTCTAAGGCTATATGTACTATCTTAGCAAACTCTTTCTTTGTCATCTTGGTATCCTTCAAGATGCTCTTTATCACATTGTCAAATTTCTTCCTTCCCATCTTTCTAGTAAGTTGTCATTGATCTTCACTTAACGTTTCCTCATATGTTCCCCATCTCTCACTTTTTTCATACAAATCTAATTCAAGTATTTCTTTTGCATAAGTTTCAATCATTTCTCAATTTGATAAGGGGGTTTTTGTGGTAATTATTGATTTCATCTTATTCTATGATGTGTATTTTGTCTTTTCAGCCCATACCTTAGTTCTTGTAGCTGTTTCTTCTCTAACAAATGTTTTTTTACTAAAACTTTCAACTCACTTTCATTTCACTCTTTCATTCCTTCTTGTATTGTTGTTCACATTTCTTCTAGGATTAGGTGTTATCATGTTATGTGTTCTCATGTTGTTCATTATACAAAATCTTGTTGTATGTCCCAAATTCTTGTAAATCTAGCATGCTATAACTTTGTTTCCATATCTAGGTCCAAATTGATTAGTTTATAGTCTATAATCTCTAGCAATATGTCCAAAATTATTGCATTTATAACACATTACTCCATTTCTAATAACATGTGTTGCTCCTAATGGTTTACTAGTTGCAAGGTTAGTACTTTCATATATTCTATTATCATTATTAAATCCATATTTCCTACATTCATTAGATCTATGACCATAAATACAAAAATTATAACAATAACTAGAAAAGGGTTTAGAATACTTACCTATGCAATACTTCTTCATGTGTCCAAATTGATTACATGCAAAACATCTTCCATCAAATTGTCTCTTTACATCTCTAGGTTGTTCATGTTGACTAGGTACTTCTTTATTCATATATTCTTTGTTTAGATCTTCTTGTTGATTAGGTTGTTTTTTCACTATATCTTGTTCCTCAATAACTTTTGATCCTTTAGACGATTCTCCTTCAACATATCCAATTCCTTTTTTGTCTCCAGCAGGTCTCTATGCCATAATCTTCTCATCAAGCTTCTTAGTTCTTGAATATAACTTCTTAAGATGTTTCTTTTTTTGTGTGTAAGTTATCCTTTAACAACAATGTTGTACTTCTCAAGTTTTGTATACTATAAATTTGTAGTTTCAAATTTAGATGTCACCTTAGTAAGTTTAGATTTTAGATCTGCATTCTTATATTGAAATTTGACTGAGTTTTATTTTCATCTTCCATCATACTCATCTTCAAATTTGTAGTTCCAAGCTCATGTTTGAAAATTTCATTCTCCTTCTTAAGCCTTGAAGTTGCTTCACAATCCTTGATCTGATCATTTGATTCTTTCTTTTTCATTCTAGAGGTTTCAATCTTCTCTTTCAATTTAGATATGAAATCTTGTGCATCTTTAAGTTTGATCTTTAGTTTGTTCCTCTCTTCACTAACTATATCAAGTTCCTCAAGATTGTTCTGCAACTATTCCATATCCATAGTGATCTTGCTCAAGCTACTAGGCCTTCCCCAAGTAAATGACCTCTAATACTAATTGTTAGAAATATGGAATACTAATTGTTACAACTAAGGTATACAAAAGAGGGGGTGGGGGCGTGAATATGTGTTCTACAAAATTTTGCCCAACTATGGATATAATTGACAATCTTTTAAACTTTCATAGATGATTAAATTGAAAAGTAAATGTAAGCATAACATAATGCAACTCATAACACCATTATTTTTTAACCAAGGAAGCCCTGGCCAAGGGAAAACCCCTATGGGGATGGCACACACACAAAATGATCCACTAATAAAAAGTATTTTGTGAAAGATATTGACCTTGTTAGGAGTCTATTATATCTGTATAATGTATATGTCCTTGTTAGAGGACCAGACCTTGTTAGAAGCCTCATCCATGTTAGGAGTTGTAATTACAATATAAAAGAGTTTAATATGAGCCCATTGCTCAAACATGCATACAGTGCAATGCTATCAATAGAGATAGTTACAAAAACCTTTTATAGTGTTGATATCTTTATTATTTAATCTATCTTTAGTTCCTTCTTCAAAACTATACACATAACTACTATCTTCTCTAGCATCATATTTTCATCTACACCAATCACATAAAGTTCACATGTAAATGTTATATCAATACAATGCAATGCCACACTTCGCTATACAAAATATTTTGCCTTTATACCAGATTTCTTAGTCCTATTGATCTTGTTGCTTGATACTTTGCTAAGTCTTCAAATAATCCTTTTCCACATGTGGGTTAACATCTAGGATGTTGTGCCAACATTTTTAAGTCATTGTTTTGGTAAACCAAAATAATTCCTTGACAAAAATGCCATTATTTTGCCTTTAACTTTGTTTAGTCCTAGCAAACCATACTTGGTAAATTTGTAATAACTCACACTATACTTGGCATAATCTTTAGTGCAATTACCCATGTGATGTATACACTTTTCTTTACCTTTCCTGCAATTGTGCATAACCTCAAGTGTCTTCTATGAAGTGTGCTCAATCAAAATGCTTGACTATTAACTATTTCCCTTTACCATACTTAGAAAATTTTCTAGATTTTTATATTTCAAAAATATTCTTTGCTTTTTCCATATCAAAATTGGCTATATGTTACCATAAATGACAACCATAATACATTATCCTAACCAAATTTCCAACATATCATAGTATGTGTTTGTGATTTGATGTAGGAGTTCACTCTTTAGATAGTCCTAAAGTTGTGATAATGATGTAATGAAGCAGAAGTGATTGGAACATGCAAGGTATAAGGTATAACTATATAGAAAATGAGTTTTTAATCAAAAAATTGTTGATACCTTTGCCATTTTTATCAAAGGGGGAGAGATTGAGTATGGGGGAGATGTTTGGAGATAAGTAGAATGATTATTGTCAAAAGGGAGATATTGTGTTGAAGAACTGAATGGGAGAGAATGTAGTTAAAGGAAGTGTATGAGTTGTAGAATAACAAAGCAAAATGAGAACTTGAGGATGACAGGAGATAAAGATTGAAGAAAGAAGGAGGCATAATCAAAAGGGGAGACTTAATGATAAGTGAGATGTATTATTGAGAAGATGATGAAGTTTGGCATTGAATGATATATTTCATAATGTGTTTCCATCAATGCCAAAGGGAGAGATTGTTGGACACAACTAATGCTTGATAAAAGAAAGGGGAGATTTTTTAATATAGTGATGTTGATGAGGTATAATGTCAGAATTAAACTATGAGATGTATGTAGAAGAGTTAGATTAGTTTTTATGTTTTCATTGATGTCAAGTTGGTTGACAATATACTAAATCATGTAAGTCGCAATCATCTGAAGGATGCGATGTTGAATAGAGACGTAGAAGGCAAAGATATAAGATAAGTTGTAAAAGTGATGTTAAGTATGTGAATCTAATCGAGAAATTGATGAGTTATTATATGACTAGTTAATGTTGATTTTATTATTTTACATGTTTTCATGAAGTGTGAAGATGATGTACAAGCAAGCATTTTTTGTTGGTAAAGAAAGGAATGAAGTTGGAAAGTGAAAAGATAAGGAATTAGTGAGTTACATTGTGCTAGAAATTATGTTCAGTATATGAAGAGAAAGAGGAAGGTTAAGTAAAGAATGGTATTAACTGAGAAGAAGGGTTGACTGAGAGAGTTTAGTGTTTACCAAGCATAGTCTTAATTGAGTAATGGAGTGTTCGATGAAGGAAGAATACAGTTCGATAAAAGAAGAACAATTTGTTAAAGATCATGTGAATGATGACATCAAGCAAAGATTTGGACTATTATAGAAGATTCTAAGACAATGATGAAGTCAGTAACAAGATCAACATATAAAATAATTAAGGCAAGATCTGATGGTGAATATTTGAGACGTGTTTTGAGATCCAAGAAAAGTTAAATTCCAAGGTGGAAATATAGCTTGCAAGATTAAAAAATGGTTTACCTAGTGCCAAATTCATTGTATTTGACTTGGTTAATGTTCATGTGGATGAGATTAATTCATGGAAACTCTATTGATTGAGATGAAGCAACAAAAAAATTGTCTATATAAGGAAGAGACAAGAAGGGAAATGGTGTTGGTCTATTTGCTAGTCAAGTTGGTGGTAAAGTTGCTGAAGGAGATTATATCGAGCAGATATGAAATTCAAGTTGAATTAGAGTGAAGAGTTGATGTGATGGCTCGTCAATAAGAAAAGATATGACCATAATGGAGATCTAAACAAGCAAAATGAGTTGCATATTTATCAGAGCATTTCACTATTACTCTCTAACCATTATAGAAGAAAAGCTCTTAACCAAGTGGACTAACAATCTTTACTTGTAAATTATTTTGTAAGGTGACATTCAATTGAATGTTTGTAAGTAATTCCTTTAGAGAAGCCACTCATTGAAGGGTGACAGGGTCTAGATGATCTTTGGTAAAAATCCCCTAATAGGGTCACACCTAACAAGTGTGCTTGTAACCTTTAACAGTGTTGGCTCTTGAGCAAGCTCACTTTAGAAGAGTCAACTAATTTTTGGCTAAAAATTTCCAAGTGGTTTTTACCTTAACAAGGTTTCTAGGTTAAAATACTTGTGTTAACATGTGCAAGAATGTTTTATTTATATGTTAAAATTGTCATTATTTTTGTAATTTGGTTAATGAAGTTGATACTTAGTAAATGAAGTTTACAATATATGGTTGTTTATAATTATCGTGTTTATCGAGTGGAATTAATGATAAGTTTAAGTTGGTATAATTTGGTGAATTATTTAAAAGGGCCTACGGATAATTGATTCACCCCTCTCCCCCCCACCCCAATTATCTAGCATTTCCTTCTCGTGTAAATATTCTTGGTGAGCTTAGGGTAGGGTCTTTGGAGGATGTGAGAGCCTAGGGACTTATTATTAATGATCTGGATAGTGAGGCTTCCCTTAGTGATAGTTTGGTTCCCTTCTATTTTTTTGTCTCCTCTACTTCCTAGGTTCTTATTTTTAATTGATAAATAGAATCTTCACCCGAGGGAAAGGGTTTTTCCCCTATAGATACAACTTAAAATGGGTCACCACAAAATAGAGTTAATAAATTTAGGTTAGATCTATGGTATTGGTTGAAGATTATAGACATCAAAGATATAGGACCTCCATGAAAATATAAGAGATATTAGTAATAAAAGAATAATACTATTCTATCAAGGATGAAAATGATAAAAAATTAAAAAAATGATATGATTACAAAGTGATCCCCTTGGTTATATAGGAAAAGGTGAATATAGGATTTTTGGACACAATTAATGATGATGGATGAAAGTGATGTTGATGAGAGACATGGTCATATAATCGATCTATGAGTTGTAAAGTCAAAATGTATGAAATCGGTAAGTTGCACCGAGCTAGAAATGGTGGTTTGTAAAAGAAGAGGAAGAAAGGTTAAGTAAGTCAAGTGTTAACCAAGAAAAAGTTATAACTAATAAAGGATGGTTGTCAAGCAAGCTAATTGTGGAAGGATGGTTGTTGAGTGAACTTAGTGTTAACCGAGTGTAATGTTAACCAAGTAATGGTAGTGTTCAACAAAGTAAGAACATAATTTGGTAAAGAAGAATAATTTGTGGAAGATCGAGTAAAGGACAACATCAAGTTAAGATCTACATTATTCTAAAATATTCTAAGATAAGGAAGAAGTTAATTAGCAAGATAAATGAATGGAATTGATAAGGTAAAATCATATGGTGAAGATTTGAGACGTGTTTTGATATCCAAGAAAAGTCCAAGTTCCAAGGTGGAGATATCAATGGAAGGATTTGAAAAATATTTTACCTAGTGCTAGGTTCAATGAATATGAGTTGTAAATTGATCTTTTAGATGAGAGGAAACCATGTAAATTTTAATGAATGAGATGAAGTGGCAAAAATATGTCTATATTAGGAGAGGACAAGAAGGCAAATGTTGTTGGTCTTTTTGCTAGTTGAGTTGGTGGCAAAGTTGTTGAAGGAGTTGATATCAAGCATATCTAAAGTATGATGTGAAGTGGATTGAAGGAGTTAGTGTGATGGATAGTTAGTAAGGAAAGATATGAGCGAAATGCATATATGAAAAATTAAAAGGTGGTTTCATATTTATCATATCATTTCATTGTTACTCTCTTACCATTGTAGTAGAAAATATCTTAACTGGGTAGACTTAACAATTCCATTTGTAAATCCCTTTATAAGGTGACATTACATTGAATGTTTGCATGTCCTTAAGATAGGCCACTCATTTAATGATGACAAGGTCTAGATGATCTTTGGTGAAAACCCCATAACAGAGTCACATCTTAAAAATGTGTATGCAACCTTTAACAAGGCTGGCTCTTAACTGAGCTCACTTCAAAATAGAAAATTATTTTTGGGTGAATATTCCAAATGGTTTTTACCCTAATCAAGTTTCCACATTAAAAATACTAGTCTTAATGTGTGCACAAATGTTTTACATGTTATTTCTTGCTTACATGTGAAGATTAGTTACTTCTATGATTTGGTTAATTAAGGTTAATCTGTTTACCAAGTGGATTTGCTAATAAGTTTTAAGTTGGTAAAAGTTGGTGAATTATTTTAAAGGACCAAAGAATAACTAATTCAACCCCCTCTCATTTATCTAACAATTGGTATCAAAGAAAAGGTCATTGGAGGAACAAGTTTGAAATACTTAAAGCCAAAGATTTGAAGATGTATAAGAGAGGGGTACCAAAGTTGAACAAGGAGAAATTTTTATTATGACAAAGTAGGATGAGGCTACACCTTTATGAAATTAGAGATTATGCATTGTACTACCTAGACAATCATTACTAGTTACCACCCCTTGGACCAATGACAATCGAGCAGATGAGAGAAAAACAAGAACACAATATCTTGATGATAGAAATCACTTCTTCCTTGAATGAGTTGAATTTAATGATGTCAAAGACAATGTTACTACAAAAGAAATGTGGGAAAATCTTGCACTTGTTCATGGAGGAGTTCAAAATGTACTAAGAGCGAAGGATGAAAGTCTAAAAGGAAAATTTGATGACATGAGAATGCAAGATGGTGAGAACATTGTGCACTATAGTAATAGAATCAAGGAAGTAGTTAATTTTATCAAAGGAGTTGGTGGAGTCATAAGTGAAAAAGTTGTGGTAAGAAATTTTTTTAGAACTATATTACCCATCTATGCTATTAGAGTTTCTATTATTCAGGAGTTGAGATCCATACCTAGAAATGATATTACTCTTGATGATTTGGTTCATAGGCTGATTGCTTTTGAGCTTAATAATTTTGGTAATTGTTTACCTAAGATTGAAATTGCCTTCTTCTCTAACCATTGGAAGTTAAAGAAAAGAAAAGAGCACTCATTACAGTTAGAATGATAGTGACTATGAAGTAGAAGACAAAGATTAAGAAGAGGTTGAAGGATTTCTGACAAAGAGGTTACCGAGAGGAAAATGAAAGTTTAAAGGTAAACTATCCTAGATTTGTTTTAAATGTAACAAGGTTGGTCACATTGCATCTAGATGTCTTGATAGGAACAAGAATGAAAGGAATTACAAAAGGGAGAGAAGATACTGAACAAATGGAGACTACACAGATAAGGAAAAATGGCTTGTTACCTAGCATAGGAAGATGACACCGAGTATGAAACTGTTGATCAAGAAGAAGGTGAAGAAGTTGTTTATGTTGCAGTGAAGGATGATTCTAAAGGACAAGAAATTTATGAAGAAGAAAAATCTCTCATTTCACAAGTTAGTAAGAATGATACATAGATTATTGTCAATGGTTATTCACATCACATGAGTGGTGATATTGGAAAATTTGATAATATAGAAAATTATGATGGATGATTTGTTAAACTTGGAAATGATGCCCCATGTCTTGTGAATGGAAAAGGATCTATTATGTTGAATGAAAAGATTAGATGTGACAATGCATAGGTACAAGGTCTAAAATAAAATATGTTGAGTGTGGCATAGTTGTATAACATGGGTCATTGACTAGAGTTTCAAAACTGAAAAGTGGAGATCTATGAAAAAGTTGGAAATCTAATTGGTGTTGGAGAGAAAAAAAGAGGTAACTTATTCTATCTAGATTCCACTAAGAACATGTGCTTGATTGCAATAACATAATATGTTTGGTTATGGAGAAATGTTATGTCATATGAATTTTGATGACATGATCAAGGTTAGTAGGAAGAAAAGAGTGAGAGGTTTACCGAGCGTAAGAAAACCTGATAAAGTGATGTGTAAGCAATGTCATAATTGAAAAATGACCAAGTTTTAAGAGAAAGTATTACTCATCTAATGAAGTATTGGAGTTGGTTCATACTAATATATGTGGTCTAATTAAAGTACAAAATTATAATGGTGATCAATATTTCATATTATTTGTTGATGATTTCTCAAGAATAATGTGTGGGATGTTTCTAAAGGAAAAATATGTTGCGTTCAAATGGTATAAGGAAATAGTTGAGAAAGAGATAGGTAAGAAATTAAAATGTTTGAGATCTCATGAGTTAATCATGTTTTGCAATGAGAATGGAATTAAAAGATAACTATTAGCACTGAGGACACCACAATAGAATGGCATAGCTAAAAGAAGAAACATATCAATTATTGATTGTGCTAGAACATTGTTAATTGATAAGGATATTGTACATATATATTGGAGAGAGATAATCAACATTGTTGTCTATACCCTAAATTGAGTATAATTGAAAAAATGTAGAAACAAAACTCCTTATGAACTCTGGTATGAGTATACACCAAATGTTAGCTACTTTAAAATCTTTGGAAGTAGGTGCTATATTCTAAAAAATTCTAGGAATGAAAACTTGATTCTAAAGGAGATGAAGGTATATTATTAGGTTATTCCACAAGAACCAAAACATATAAATGTTTGAATAAGGTCACCAACAAAGTGGTGAAAATTCAAATGTGAGAGTTGATGAGTTTGCAAAAAAGAGTGATGAAGAAAGAAAGAAAGAACATGAAGACTATGAAAGATTTGTATATGTACAAGAAGGAGCACCAAGTGCACTACCTAAGCAACAACCAAAAGCCACCGAGAAACAAAATCCAACAACTGATCAACGAGTTGAGCCCCCAGCGAGTGGAGAAAATATTGAAGAACAAATAACGAAGTTTGTATTAGCAAAGTATGTCAAAAGGAATCATTCACCGAACTAGATGATTGAAGACAAGAATGTTGGAGTAATGACAAGAAGTAAGTTGAGAGACAATACATGTTTGAGTTTTGAATTTGGGACTAGAACGGTTAAGGATGCACTGGAGAATGAAAATTGGACTAATGCTATGAATGAAGAGATTAATCAAATAGAGAACAACAACACATGGACACTAGTACTAAGACTTAAGGATAAGAATGTTATTGGTACAAAGCAGATTTTCAAAAGTAAGCTATATGAAAATGGAGAAGTAACAAGAAACAAAGCAAGACTAGTATGTAAAGAATATGCATAGGAAGAAGGCATTGATTATGGTCAGACATTTGCTCATGTTGCTAGATTAGAAGGTGTGAGAACTTTACTTGCATATGATACTTTCAAAGGATTCAAGGTTTATCAAATACATGTGAAGTCTGCTTTTCTGAATAGAATTGTGGAAGAGGAAGTCTACATTGAGCAACCAAAGAGACTTGTGGACCATAATAAGAAAAACATGGTATGCAAATTGCATAAGGCTTTATATGGATTGAAGCAGGCACCTCGAGCATTTGTATGATAGATTACACTCTTATTTGGTGAGAATTGGTTTTGTTAGAACTAGTGAGAATAGTCATCTGTACCTGAAAAGTGAATCTAAAGATCTTGATAGCTGAAATATTTGTTAATGATACTATATATGGAGGACATGAACCAATGTTTGAAATGTCTTTGTTTGGAGAGATCAAATTCATTATTGGATTTCAATTTCAACAAGTCAAAGATGGTATTTACATAACACAATCCAAATATATCAAGGAGATTTTGAAAACCTTTGGCATGGAAGATTCAAGACCAATTGGTACATCGATGATCACTAGATGTAAACCATCAAAGAAAGATGATACTATCAAGGTAAATAAAACACTTTACAAATCTATGATTGGTAAGCTACAATATGTTGTTCATAGCAGACTAGATATTGCTCGTGTTGTAGGTATTGTGGCAAGATTTTCTTCTAATCCTAAGGAAACAAATATGACTATTGTGAGGAGAATCTTTATAAATATGAAGGGGACAGACGAATATGCTTTATAGTATAAGAAAGATGGAGATTTTAAATTGATAGTCTATATTGATGCAGATTGGGCAGGCAACATAGATGATAGAAATAGTACAAGTGGTGTATCTTTCCTTTTAGGAGAAATAAACAAAGTTGTATTTCACAATCTACTGTTGAGGTAGAGTATGTTGCAGCTGCAATTAATTTTCTCTAACATTGTGTGGATCAAACAATTATAGGAAAGAATGCAAGAAGAATTGATTGATCCTGTAACAATCTATTGCAACAACATAAGTGCTATAAACATTTCAAAGAATCCAATGATGTATGCAAAAACAAATCTTATATCAATCAAGTATCACTATTTGAGAGAGAAAGTTCAGGAAAAACAAGTAAGATTGGAGTATAAGAAGTCAAATGAAAAAATTGTAGAAATGCTTACAAATTATTACCTAAGGATACCTTTGATTATCTGAGATGAAAACTAAGGGTCATTCCCCTATCTAATTTTCACTAGAAGAAGATGTAGAATTGCTTAAAGTCAAGCTTTATTATAATATCTATTTGTGAGTTGATGCAGGAGTTCACTATTTAGAAGCTACCTAAATTTATGAAAATGATGTAAAGGAAGCAAACATGATTAGTACAGGCAAGGTACAAGGTACGACTACATGGAAAATATGTTTTTAGTAGAGGTTTATGGATACCTTTGGCATTGGTGTCAAAGGGGAAGAATGTGTACATGAGAACCTTTGGTTTATGATAAATAGGAGAACATGTGCATGAGAGATATTAGATTTACTTCATGAGTGTGTGTATGTATGAGCTAAGGGAGAGAGTTACTTGAAGTATTGAATGGGATGAAGAGCAAAATGATGAACTTGAGCATGAACAAATATGAAGAAAGAAGAAGGAAGCATAATCAAAGGGTGAGACTTGATGAAGAAGATGTATTGAAATGTGTTGCTAAGAAGATGAAGAAGTTTGGTATTGGATGGTATATTTCATAATGTGTTTCCATAAATGTCAAAGGGGGATATTGTTGGGCACAACTGATGCTGATGAATGAAAGTGACGTTGATGAGGAACATGGTCATATAATTGAGCTATGAATTGTATGTAGAAGAGTTAGATCACTTGTTATGTTGTCATTGATGTCAAGTTGATTGACAATATTGATTCATGTAAGTTGCAAATTATTTGAAGGAGGTGGTGTTGAATAGCTCAAATGGATGGAAAAGATAGAAGATGAAATGTAGAAGTGATGTAAGTATGTGTAACTTAATTGGGAAACCAATGCATTGGTCTATGGAAAGATAATGTTGGTTTGATTGTTTTACATGATTTGATGAATGTTGAGATAATGCACAAGTAATTTATTTTGGTCGATAAAGAAAGGAATGAAGTTGTAAAGTGAAAAGGTATGAAATCAACGAGTTGCACCAAACTAGAAATGATGGTCGGTAAATAAAGAGGAAGAAAGGTTAAGTAAGTCAAGTGTTAACCAAGCAGAAGTTATACCCGAGAAAGGATGGTTATCGAATAAGCTTAGTGTTAACCTTGTGATGGAGGTTTTCGATGAAGTAAGAACACAAAATTTGGTTAAGACGAATAGTTTGTGGAAGATTGAGTAAAGGATGACATCAAGTGAAGATCTGGACTATTCTAGAAGATTCTAAGATAAGGAGAAAGTTAGTTAGCAAGATCAATGGATGGAATTGATAAGGCAAAATCAGATGGTGGAGATTTCGGACGTGTTTTGATATCCAAGAAAATTTCAAGTTCTAAGGTGGAGATAAAGCTGACAAGATTCAAAAAATGCTTTCCATAGCTATAGGTTCAATGAATTTGAGTTGTAAATTGATCGCGTGGATGGAAGGAATTCATGGAAACCCTAATGAATGAGATGAAGTAGCAAAAATTTGTCTATATAAGGAGAGGGCAAGAAGACAAATATTTATGGTCTATTTGCTAGTCGAGTTGGTGGAAAAGTTACTAAAGGAGTTGACATCAAACAAATCTAAAGTACAGATTGAAGTGGATTGAAGGAGTTAGTGTGGAGATCTCAACAAGAAAAAAGTAGTTGCATATTTATTAGATCATGTCATTGTTACTCTCTAACCACTGTAGTAGAAAATCTCTTAACCTGTGTGGACTTAATAATTCTATTCGTAATCCTTTTGTAGGTGACATTCCATTGAATGTTTGTAATTCCTTTACATAGGGCACTCATTGAAGGGTGACAAGGTCTAAATGATCTTTGATGAAAATCGCTTAAAGGGTCACATCTAGCAAATGCATATGTAACCTTTAATGAAGCAAGTTGTTAATTAACTTTAGAAGAGCGAATTATTTTTGGGTGACAATTTTCTATTGGCTTTTACCCTAACTGGGTTTCTACATTAAAAATATTGGTGTTAATTTGTGCGTGAATGTTTTACATGTTATTTTCCACTTACATGTGAAGACCGTTAATTATTGTTGTGATTCGATTAATTAAAGTTAATATGTTTATCTAGTGGGTTTGTTGATAAGTTTAGGTTGGTAAAAGTTGGCAAATTTTTTTAAAGGACTTGAGGATAGCTCATTCACACCCCCCCCTCTCAGCTATCTAACAAGGATGACATTCAATTGTGACATGTTTCATAATCATATGAATTGACACATATAGTAATGAATTATCATCCACTAAAGTTGGAAAAGTTACAATTGTCCACTATAATTGGGAAGTACATGTAATGTGGTGGAAATGAGTCGTTCACTAGCTTATGCATGTAAACTAGGAATCAAGCCTATTCTCACTTGATTATATTAAAGCAAGTGGACTTAATGAGCTCAACCTCAAATATAGACAAAAAGGATTGAGCACAAGGTGGGTCCAATAGTCCATGTTCAATATTGAAAAAGATGTGAGTTGGATTCTTGATATAGGGAAAATATGAGATACTGAGGATTCTCACCACAAACAACAACCATATAAAAAAACAAAAATTACAGATCTAGAAAGAAGAAACTAAAACAGATATATTTGTGTATCCTTGTTAGAGGACAAATCCCTATTAGGAGACCTTGAACCCTTGCTAGAAGATTCAAACCCTGTTAAAGGCTTATATGAAGATAAATGAACTCACTGTCCAAATTGCTTCAGTCAACTATGATGAGTAGGCAAATGAAGTTACCAATTTTATTTTATATTATTTCAATTATTATGTTAATGGCGTCAATGATTCCCAATTTCACACATGTTAGGGTTTCTATTGGCAAGAGTTTGTAAAGTTGCGTTGGTGTTCCTGTGGTTGCAATTCCTATTTTGTCCACTAAAGGTGTTTGTGGGGATGGTTCTTCCCTTAATGCAGGAGATGTAGGGTCATTTTCGCTCATGTCGATGGCTTCTTCTGCACTTGATGATGAGCTAGATGGGCATAATATTGTGATTCGGTAGGTTTCTCCTACTCCTTTGGTCCCTAGGGTTTCGATCGCTAAGGGTGGGGCAATCTGGGTTGCCATCCTCTAAGGTTCATTTTGTCACCGATATTGCCATATTGCAAGAAGCCAAGGCATGGAAGGAGTCCCTAGTGGGTGAGGAAGGGTATTCTTTTAACCAATCTGTACATTTTGACAGTGGTTTGGGGAATGTCACTAAGTTGACAATCTCCAAACCTTTTCTTGCATGCAACCCTAGTTTAGTTAATTTGAACAAGGAAATTATTTCAGAGATTCAACAACAGAATAATGCTCTTAAGGTGGATGTGCTCATTTGTCGATTCAAGTGTTTTTGGCCCTCTCTTGAGAATCTCCATACTTGGATCTCAAAGCACCGGGATCCATATCTTACTAATTATTTACAGATCTTTCCTCTGGTAAGGGGTTTCTTTATTGCCAGATTTGACAATGCAAATGATATGAAAGTGATTTTATGTGATCATTTATTCACTTGGGAAAATGGTTTCCCTTTAATGGTTAAACCTTGGCATAAGGACTTCAACCTTGCCACTAAATCTTTTTGTAAAATGCCTATTTGGGTTCGACTTCCTAACCTCCCTCTTCATCTATGACATGATTTTTTGCTTGAGGAAGTTAGGGAAGCTTTAGGAGATTTTTTAATGGTGGATTTGGAATCCTCTGACATATTGTACTCTACCTACACAAGGATACTAGTTGATATTGATGCTTTTAAAGGCCTTCTGGTGAAGGTTAAGCTTTATACCCGTATTGGCTCTTAGATCCAGTCTTTTGATTGTGAGGGTCCCCTATTTAGGTGCAGGAAATGCTTTAATATCGGGCATGTTGCAGCAAAGTCTGATAATGAAAAGATCAAATCTAAAACCCTCTTGGTGGATGGGGGCTTTGCGACAACATTATATGGTGGTCAAGATGTCTAAAGTTGAAGTGAAAGCATCCCAAGTTGCTACTAATTTTATTCAACATCAGGATGTTGATGTTGTCCCTTCTTTTGTTTAGGTTGATGTGACTGTCCTTATGAATTTTTTGTGACTTCCCCTATGGCTAGTTTTGTTAATGGAGCTTCTAATGTTACTATCGATGTTGTTCAGATTCAGAATGATATTGTTGGCTCAACCCAACATGTTATTATGGCTGGAAGTGGTTGTAATTCAATTTCCACAGATAAGGTTAATGAAATTGACTTGGGTTCTGTGATGGGTGATACTAGTGTTGTTGAGTTGCTTGTGCTATACTTGAAATATCCGATCCTAGTTTTGTGGGTGTTGATAGGTCTATTGATTCGCAGGTCTAGCATTTTGGAAGGAAAACTTCCCTCTCATTCTTCTCCTAATTCCCTTAAGAAGGGGGTATTGGGAAAATCTTAAAATTTGATGTTTTGTTGGGTGGTCGATTTATAAAGTTTATCCTTTCTTGGACCACCATCTTGTTTTGTGGAGTTTGCAAGTTATTTTGCACCCCCTTTTTATGTTTATGTTATGTCGTGTTTATGTCCCTTGTCTCTTTGTAGAATGTAATGATTATCTTTCGGGTTTGTTCTATAGGTGTTTAGTTTTGCACCTGTTTTGAATTTGGGTTTCAAGACCGCTTCAAAACATGTTTTCTTAATAAAAAATAAATCCAATTTACTAAACTGACCAATAATACAACTCAATTGCCAATACAATTTCTTTGATGTCCAAATCCAACATCCAACTCTATCTTTGCTCTTCTCTAATCAAATTTGTATCCACTGATCCACGCAATTATATGTAATATGATATGAAAATACATCCAAGGAAAACATCTTTCCTTTATACCTTGTCCAAATAACTAATTAGGTTGGTTTGTTAAAGCTTCCCTAATGTACTATTGGTTACATATGACCACCCTAAGGCATACATGCTTTCTAAAGCATCATTACAATTACTACAATAAAGTTTCCACGCGTTACAAAATAATTAACACTTTTTCCAATAACGATCAACACATTTCACAAACATATTTAACTGTTGATGAAACATGTCACATGTTTTACTTCTGCAACCTCTCTAGAATGGTCTCCAAGATATGCTAACGCGAACATAGTATCATGAACATGTCTTCAACCACGATTCAAGCTCGCTAACCTTAATTTCACCTTGATGATAAGATACAATCAATCTACCAGCAACTATCTCTAACAGAACTTCCTGCACACTGGTTTGCGACCATTCTTCACCAAATGAATTATGACTCATCCAATGCTCAACACAAATGTAAGTGAACATAGATGTAGCTTCTATACTCGTTTGTGAACACAATCCTAAGCTCACATAGCTTAACCTGTTATGTGTCAGCTTTGCTGACTCAATAATCCTCTATTATGTACATTGACCTTGTATGCCATGAACTCAAACATATATGTTGTCATCAATGACAAACTTGTCATCAGTACAATGCATCATCAACATATCCAAGTGCCAACCAAATGTGTAATTCTAACATTTATTTCTAAGCTTTTACTTTGATATGTTCTCATGACTTACCATCTAATTGTTGGCTCCCAAAAGGCCACAACTTACAATTTTTAATTTGAAGCTAGTAAAAAGAGGCAATTAACTTACAATAGGCTTATCGAGGTGATTCTAATTTGGAAAATTGGGAATGATGCAAAATAATTTGAATTTGATCCTTCAAGATCATTGATGTGAATACCAACTGAAAAATTG
Source organism: Cupressus sempervirens (assembly GCA_028749045.1). Lineage (NCBI taxonomy): Eukaryota > Viridiplantae > Streptophyta > Pinopsida > Cupressales > Cupressaceae > Cupressus > Cupressus sempervirens. The sequence goes on along the minus strand of CM053788.1, from coordinate 272,377,534 downwards.
AAGTGTTGGGATGAAATTGCATTATCTCAGTGAAAAGGTGACACATGTGCAATTAAGTCTCATGTCATCCAAATCCCATTGCTAGACTGTCAAGCTCATGTTTGTAAGAAAACATGTTAGAATTAATCTTTCAAATTAATTCTTTGTCACCTCCTTGTTTGGACACTTGATGCTTCCTACCCCTGTTATTCATTTCAACTTCGAGAATGGGATTACATGCAAATGTCAACTTCTAGAATGAAGACCCTCAACTAGTATGGCAAATTGACTTGACATAGCAAGAGCTTGAACAATTTGACATTATCTCCAACCTTTTTGTAGCTGCAAGGGAATTGAAAACCAATTTTGACTCAGCATGAGACGATATTATTGAACTTGAAGGGGAAAGAGACAGAGCAAAACTTCGCAAAATGTTCAAGGATCACAGAGAAGACCTTGTTCTTGATGAATTCCTTGAGAAACAAAAATAGTTAATCTTATCATAAGGGAATTTCAGATTTGTGTAAAAAAGGAGGAAGCTTCATATGAGGAAAGACTGAAAAAACTCATAGTATGAATGTATAGTTTTTGAACTGATGTGCATCCATTAATAAAATGAGGATAAGTTCTTATCATGTATGTGTTTAAGTTGATCTCCTATTACAAATAGACTTTGAGCTTCTGCAGTTATGTGTCAATGTTTATTCATTGATATGAGTTGTAGAAATAATTCATTTCAAGTTGTGCCTTATTACTATGTTATGTTTTGGGTGGATATCTCCATTTATTTCTTAAGCGTATTAATGTAAGGTATGGATAATTTTGGCTTTGTCCTAGATCTCTATGCTTTACCTTTCAGCCTCGTTATCTACATTTACTTCAATTTAAATCATTCATCTGCATCTACTTGCATAGCTATGGGTAGGATGTTAATGGCCTTTATTTCTTTCTGGTAAAATGCATATTTGATGTTTTATTCATTGAAAATCTTGTTAAGAGGGAGCTGCACCTCTCAATTCAGAAGAAAGTTGTCAGTTCCATGACAACCTCTCCAACTGTTAGTGCTGTTTATTCTTCCTCGTGGGCATTTTGAGTCAGTTTGTGTATTCATTTTTAGAAGAATAACTATGTTCACCAACATAGAGCAAAGAGCGAAGTTAACAAGTATGTAGCTATAATTGAAGAGGATCAAGTAAGAACAAAAATGAAAGATAACAGTGATAGAACCCACATAAACCCAAAGTATGGAAAACTATAGAAGGCAAGATTTCATTTCCTCCTAAGTCACTATCGCACAAGTTGTTACAACGTTTTTTCTCTAAAGCAAGGCCTTTCTTCTTTGTTATATTAGCAATATCCTCCACTATACAAGCTCTCTAGTGACATCTTGCTTCCCCAAGTGTTCAGCACAACTGCCTAAGACTCATGGTTTTAAATGAAGCAATTCTTTACAGTTACAAACTTGATATGAATAGAAAAGAAAAACCAGTTGCAGTGACAACACTTGGAGGTTTTTTTTCGAGGATAAATTAAAAAATGAGATGAAAAGGAAGCTGGAGCATTCTTGTAAACAAAAATAAATTGAAAAGAAGTGTTTTTAAGCACTGAGACCGAACAGATCCTATATTTGTTGTATGGTGACATGTTCAGCCATGGCAGAGCCCACTCTACATGTAAAATTCTAACTGTAACGGATTCGACTGCAATCACACTATTGAGAATGGTAAACAGAGTTATTATCCTTTAGTCTTATCTAGCATTGTTTGCATTCAATGAAGTCCTAGCTTCTGCTGATACATGAGTTTTAATCTAATGCAAAATATAGAATCATATTTCTTTTAATCTGCATCGATCTTCTTCTGTCCAAATCTAAACTCTTTCTTATAAATTGGCTTTATATCATGCAAAACTGAGCCCAGATGCCTTTGGAATTTGGAAACTAAGCCATGGTTTCTATTTCCCAGAGGGAAAATGAGAATTGAGTTCCTGGGAACTAAGCAAGCGTTCATATTTATCATAGTGTGGTTTGCAAGAATTGCACTCTTGTAATTAATAAACATAGCTGGGAATATCGGACATGACGGGTTTGAATAAGTGTTGATTCATTTCACTTGGTACGTTTGAATGTATTAAAGTTCTGTCATTGCTAATGAATGCAATAGGAGATATTTGACATGTTGGGTCATATGGGAGCAGTGATGCTGTCAACAACATCAATATATCTATGCAAACTGCCTCCCCGAAAGACAAAATTATTAGTAAGGAGAGCTCCAGAGATAAATTTCAGCTAAGATATCAATGAAGGTCCAAGTCTCTAGATTCAACTTTACAGTTATTTCAACATGGGCTCATTGAACATTGTCTGCCCGTGTTATTTCAGGTTGTGGCAGAAATTTCGGAATGCTTATTTGCATTAATAGATCTCAAGTAGATAGATTACAAGTGGGATGGACTTTCAGCCTTTGATTGTTTGAACATTAAAATCACTGATTTGAATTTGGAGCTAGATGAAGACCACGGTTTTTGTGATATGACATGGACCAAACTGCAAGAATTTAGGGCATCTGACATGCCCAATAAAAGTTGTACCATTGTAATTTATGTATATCATGTAGTGCTTGCTTGTAAGCTAATGCATTGGTTTCATTTCAATATTATATGCAATATAAAATGTTGTATTTGTCTCCAACTTCTCCTTCCCCAATTTAAATCTGTCATTTCTACTACCTGTGCTGTTTTATTTCATGAATTTTGTGAAATCCGTAGGTAATTTCACTTGATTGATAGCTACAGAGCAGGGCTGTGGATAAGCAATGATAAAATGTTAATAATCAATATTTTACTGTTGACTTTCACGCAGTAATAAACATCATGAACTTGGTCCAAATGTGAATGTACTGGCTTTATATTCTTCAATACATACCTGATACCACTACCCATTACTAATAAGAGCTTCTATTGAACAGTAAGAAGCTCATTCATGATTTATTGCAACAATTGTTTTGCTATGTACAACAGTGTTTTCAATTCCTCTATTTTGTTAATCCTTGACATATATTAAATGGTTGATTGTCAATATGTTAAATATGATTGCTTGACATTAAGATATTTTGGTTTTTTCTCTTTGAGACAGATACGTTGTTGGCCTCTGTATTCCCAGGATTATACTTGCTCCACCCTCCACCATCACAACCGCCCCTTTCACACCCAAGAACAACATAAAATCCATATTTGGGCATAATAGTAACAACATTAGGACATTACACATTAGGAGTTTCAATATTTCTCACATCTCCATTATTCCCTGTAGTGAGAATGAAAGATTACACCATTTAGCCCATTGCAGTAATGGATTGTATCTTCAAAATGACACCCTTTGCTCAAAACAAATTCAGAAATCTCAAACACCCGTTGCCCACACCGATTCTATTTTGGAGGAATCCAGTAGCAAAATGTAGGGCTGCTGAATGAGCCTGGAATTTACTTATTATGTAATATATTTCACTCCATTGCCAGTAAGGCAAGAGATTATGGTTTTCTGTAGCAATTCCCACATAGCACAAGGAATAAACTCACATTTATAGGATCATATCTCATCATTGCAAGCCCATTCCCCCTGCAGACCTCACTAAAACAAAACCAAAACGATAAACAATTTTTTTTTAAGTCGTGCATCCTCAGCTAAATAATTCTATTTTGTAATATGATGAACTGTAACAGATTTGCAGCCTTTGTTTGAAAGAAATATTGTGTCAGTTCTATGGATAGTAGGAATTATGTCGTTGAAATTTAAAATTCATAGCAATTTCTATACGAAATTGTACCTGTTCTGCATAAAAATCTGTGAGCCTGCTGCCAACACTCTGTATTCAATTCTCAAAAAGGGATTCTAAAAATAAGAACTAGAACAGAAATGTGCCTCTGTGATTCCCCATAGAGAGAAAACAAGCACCACCCAGTTTTTTTTCCAGCATAAATTCATGCTTGTAATTCCAAAAACAGTTCTAAAACATTATCCTCCTCTTATTCCTGTTGCACCAATTCTCCATATGTATGTAATCAACTTGCTTGATAGATGCACATTCTTTGGTCAAAATTTGCAGGTTGGAGAAGGAAGAGGTGGATTCCAGACCACTACAGAAGGCTATGAGAGGAGAGTTTTCTGGAAGCGAGGAAAAGAATTTGGGAAAAATCATAAAGCTTCTACATAATGATATTAATAATTTTATTTTATTTTTCAGAAAATTTGATTTTTCTGCTTGTTTTAGCCAATAACAATTCAGAGAATTAAAAATTAACAATAACTATAATGTTTTTGCGCTTGCTGGTCAATTGAATGGTCAAATTAAAAAATTAGTACCTCAACACATACATTAGTTATCTGCCGTAGGCAGGAACTAATTAAAAGTATTTATATATTCACAAATCTACTAGATATCTCATGAAACACACGGATGTGAAGCAACATTAACAAACTATAAATGAAACAGAATTCAGCTGCACTGATTAAAGTTACCCAAACTCAAATTGCAGGTCTAATATAGACCAAAGTAATTACAATTGATATTTAAAAGCTAGAAAATAAGAAGGGTTGATTGTGAGCCCTCCTCTCCAATTTCATACTAGCTTTCCATTTGAAGTGTTCCTTAGCTTCTGTTTTATCCTCATTCTCCACCACATCCTCCAGAATTTTTATTTCGTACAGATTTCCTAAAACAATTCAATAAAACTTTTTAATTTCCAAATACACAACATTTATGTAAAAAGTGATCTACATTACATTACGCATCTAATTATACAATGTAACAGCATGGCCTAGATTGCCAAATACTCTGAAAAAAATTAATCCTTCCTAGATACTGAAAATAGAGTCTCTTTCCTTGATTATTATGCAGGTCTAACATGAAAATAAAAATATTTACCCTTGTTTTATTGCAGGCCTAACACGGTGCACATTATCGTAGAGTGGGCCTATTTTTGAGATTGGTTCATTTCACATCACCAATAATCTCTTCAAGAGCGTCATCCCTTTAGAATGATGAAAACGGTTTGCATCTCTCAGAACAATTTCTCTTACAACAATGTTGAAGATAAGTTTTTTTATAATGAGGCAATCAGCACATACTCGAAAGTTCTTAACAACTGAAATTTTTGTTCCACAGGGCATGTTAAACAAATGAAATCAAACTGCCAACATATCTGCCACCATTTCCTCCTCTTCCACATCATTAAGTAAATGTCTTGAATGTGGGAAAAAATCCTTCATCTCCGAGCCCAATTTCTCCTACTTTTTTGCACAGATCTTGCATGTTGTTGGCTGTGAACTGTCTCCTCCACAAACAACCTCTTTACCATTTTATGGCCTTAAACCCAACTATATCCAGGGTTCTCATTAATTCATCTGTAACATTTTGTGGCCTTCAATCCAACTACAACCAGGGATCTTATTAATTCTTCTATCTTTCATCAATTTCCTTACCATCTGAACCTCAGTCCACCTGCCCACTTCTGCATAGATATTTGAGAGAAGAACATATGTTGCAGAATTTTCAGGATCCAAATCTAAAAGCAGCATCGCTGTAAATACCCCTAAGCCGATATTCATATGCGACTTACATGCACCAAGAAAACACATCCACACAACCGCCACGGGTTTAACTGGCATCTTAATGATAAAGTTAAGGGTGTCTTCAAGATAGCCAGCACGGGCAAGAAGATCCACCATGCACACATAATGATCAAGTGTAGGTGTAATACAAGAATGTTTACTTATGTGATTGAAGTATGTACAACCCTCATCCACTAAACCTGCATGGCTGCATGCATATAAAACACAAGCAAAGCTTACAATGTTAGGATATGTTCCAGAGTCCTTCATCAATACAAATACTTTGAGAGCATCTTTGCATAATCCATTTTGTGCATATCCTGCAATCATGGCATTCCATGTGACCACATCTCTTTGAGGCATTCTGTCAAACAATTCACGTGCCTTTTCAATGCTTCCACATTTTGCATACATGTCTACAAGGGCACTGGCAACTACAACATCTGACATGAATCCCTCTTCAGTTATGCTTTGATGGATGTCCATGCCTTGTTCCAAAGCTCCCATTTTGGCACAGGCCGGAAGGATGTTGATAAAGGTTGTGGAATTTGCCTTGACACCTTCCAATTGCATCTGCTTGAAAGTTTCTAAAGCCTTGTCAACAAATCCATTTTGTGCATATCCTGCAATCATGGTATTCCATGTGATTACATTTCTTCGAGGCATTCTGTCAAACAGTTGGCATGCCTTATCTATGCTTCCGCATTTCGCATACATGTCCACCAGGGCACTTGCAATCACGACATCTAACATAAAACCCTGTTGCACTATGCTTTGATGGATATCTATACCCTGTTCCAAAGCTCCCATTTTGGCACAGGCTGGAAGGACGCTGGCAAAGGATGTGGAGTCTGGCTTTACACCTGCCAATTGCATTTGCTTGAAAGTTTCTAATGCCTTTTCAACAAGCCCATTTTGTACATACCCTACAATCATTGTGTTCCAGGAGAAGACATCTCTTTCAGGCATTTTCTCAAACAATTCACATGCCTTTTCTATGCCTCCACATTTCGCATACATGTCGACCAGGGCAGTTGCAACTACAATATTTTGCGAAATCCCTCTATCCTTAATGCTCTGATGGATGTCTATACCCTGTTCCAAAGCACCCATTTTCGCACAGGCTGGAAGAATGCTGGCAAAGGTTTTGGAATTCGGCTTTACGCCTGCCAATTGCATTTGCTTAAACATTTGCAAAGCCTCCTCAACAAATCCATTTTTTGCATAACCTGCAATCATTGCAGTCCATGAGATTACATCTTTCCGAGGCATTCTGTTAAACAGTTCATGTGCTTTAACCATGTTTCCACATTTTGCATACATGTCTACCAGTGAAGTTGCAACTACATCATCTGACGAAATTCCTCTATCCTCAACGCATTGATGGATGTCCACACACAGTTGCAGATCTCCGATTTTTGCACAGGCAGGGAGGATGCTGGCAAATGTTGTGGAATTTGGTTTCACACCGGCCAACCGCATTTTCTTAAAAATTTCTAAAGCCTTGTCATCATATCCCACATGTGCATATGCTGCAATCATGGCGTTCCAGGAAACCAGATTTCTTTGAGGCATTTTGTCAAATAGTTCACGTGCATTGTCTATACTTCCACACTTAGCGTACATATCTACCAGGGCAGTTGCAACTACAACATTTGACGAAATTCCTTTCTCCTTTACGCTTTGATGGATATCCATGCCCTGTTTCAGAGCTCCTATTTTGGCACAGGCGGGGAGTACGGTGGCAAATGTGAACTGATCGGGTTGAAAACCTGCTCGCTGCATCTGGTGAAACAGAGTGACCGCCTCGCGAGGAAACTCGTGACTTCGGTATCCTGCAATTATGGTGTTCCATGAGCAGACGTCTCGTTCTGTCATGTCATCAAACAGCTTCCGAGCATTAACCAAACTTCCGCACTTGACATACATGTTGATAAGGTTATTATGCAGATTTGTACGCGGGGTAGACGAAAATGTTCTCTGAGCGATGAAAGAGTGGATCTTTTTACCTTGTGAAAGCGCCTTCTGCAGAATGCAAGTGTGCAGCAATTGAAGATATGGAGAAGAATTTTCAGGGGGGTTGTGTGCAGTGAGCAGAATGTGCAGCGCCTCCATCAACTGCCCCTCTCTACATATTGCTGTCAGATTGAGATGGGCAGTAGGTGGCAATCGCATTATTTATTTATGGAAGTGACTGTAATTGTAATTGTCATTCAGTTTATGTCTCTTGCTAATCTAAATTATTTGCTGGGGAAAAGATCTCCGAAAGAGGAAAGATACCAGGCAAGCGCAAGCGGCATTCGCATTCGCATTTGGAGAGAGCTCCTTTGAAGAGGGTGTGAGTGTGAAAATGGATATTGATTTTTTCACTACTTTGAGGAAATCTCATATTTGTTTTGGGTTGATATTATAAACTAGCCCTTGCACCTATATTAGGTGCAAAGATATGCGGATAGTTGGATATGTGTGTGGTATATGTGATTTGGTAATGGAGGTAAATTCAAAATTTGAATTAGCTTTTGTTGGATTTAATCATTTTGATTATAGTTGATGTTATACAAAATGTAAGAGAAATTTGTACTTTAGTTTCTTTGAATCATCAATGGCATGATATGATATGATAGATTTTAATGGCTAAAATAAATTTTAGTGCATGAAAGTTTGAAGGTATGAAATTGTTTTGGTTGGGTGTAAATATTTTAATAATAACTAATGTAAGAGAAAATTGATTATGTATTGACAAATGTATGTGTAGCAAGATGATAACTTTAGTTATGTGACATATTTGGAGATTAAACATTATAATAATATAATATATAGTTATTGTTTCATTAAGCTACATTAATAGGAGAGACGATCCAAATAAATTGAATTTATAAAAGGGTAGTGGAGAATTTTGGAGCAAATTCAATTGATAGTGATAAATTATGTTTGTCTAAACTTTACCATCTCCTTTGTTTCATTATTTTATAATAGAACTATAATCTAAAATTAAATAGGCGATGAAATTTTTTTAATGTAATTTATTAGTACTTGTCAGGTGTTGTTGTGATACTTTTTCAATACATTGTGCTTAGTGTGATGCAAGCTTTTTAACTCTCTTATATGGGCCAAATTTCATGGAATGATAATTTTTAAGAGTTATATTTTAAATAATGTGATTTATATCATTTTAACTCTGATTGTAAAAATGATACTTTGCTATTTTTAAAGATTTTTAATATTGTATTTTTTTAATTATAATTTACAAATTAAATTTTTTCTTTAATTAAAAATATAATATATACTTATATTATACAAACTGTTATGAAATATTATGAAGTATTATAAAAATACTATATATAAGTTTTTTATTAATTTAAATATTCTATACATTATACTAAATTTATTAAATGCAAGTAAATTTCTATTAAAACTAACAACAAGCACTAAGTCATTATATGACACTTGTTAAAAGTGAGTCAACAACTTACCTTCCTCTTCATTTTTATAGAATGTATCAAAAAATCATAAATGTAATTTACCTACTTATAACAGATTAAATCAAGTTTGTAAAAATAAATTATGTATTGATCTACTTATAACACATTAAATCAAGTTTATCAGCACCTAAAAGAATAAAACAATCTAATTCATTTATTATTTATATAATACAATAGTATTAACTATAATAGTGTATTCTAGCTACATATAATAAATGTGTATCTTATTAACTATAATTATATAATAAATAATTTATTCTATTAATTATAATTATATATTACCTATTTATTTTATTAACTATAACTATAATGACTAGTACAGGTCATTACGTGGCACTTGTTGTACTTGTAGTTGTAGGCAAATACTATTGCTTATTTATAATTTTTAATATGTAGCAAAATATACTCAATATTATACCAAAAAAAGTTACATAATAGATACTAATGATTTGATTCTTGACAAACCTTTCCCCTTTGTTATGCTAATGCCAACTTTTTGTAGCATTAATCCATGGAATTTGTGGATTGTTATAGCCAATGTCATGGTAAGTTGCCTTTGACTCCAAGTGACATAGGAATTATTGGTACAATTTTAGGGTTGTTATTCCATGGTGGAAAATATTATTTAAGAAATCATAAATAATATATAAATATATATAGTTTAAAATAATAGGGTATTGATATAAGCAAATATTACTAAGTAAATTTCAAGTCTAAATTTAGAAAGAAAACTAATTAAATATTTCAAAGTAAACTTATTTATATTTTCTTTTAAAATCATCATTTCAAGTGAGTATTGATTAATTAGAAATATGTATGAAATAGATTAATGATACTCCAATTCACATGTAATTATAATGTCTTTTAAAAATAAATAATGCATTGACCAAATAGATCAAAGTGTAATCACCCAAAATTGTTCATCTAGACTATGAGCTCCCTTTCTAGCAATTTTGCATAGTTTATCCATTGCTTATGTTTGACCAAATTCTCAAAAATATATCTATTCAATTATAACCTATGGTTTGACCACTTTATCCTAAGCCTCTTATTTGATTAAAAGAACATGCTCCATTTTAATTAAATAAAAAGCCCCACTTCCCCACTTATCTTAAGTGTGCACACAGTATTATTCCTATTTTAAAAATAAGAGGAAAAGATATATTTGTCTACACATGAATGCACAACTTTCTATGTGAGAGGAATCTTTTATTTTAAAAATAACTATGTGTTCTCCTCGCTTGATTATGCCTCTTTTTCCTCTTAATCCCTACCGTCCATTTATCTTTACAAGGAGAGCTCTCTCCTAATTCTCTCAATCTTAAACTCTCATGCTAACATTATGTTGTAGGATTTCTAGGTGTGTTTGGAGACTTGGAGCATTCTTGCATTTTGACATTTTAACTTATCTCTTATTCTACTTGCATTATGACATACTTTTTAGATTAGTTTCATTTATGCTTTAGCTTAGTTCTTTTTGTTAGCTCTTGCATTTGCATTGCATTCATTGTGCTTCTTGGATGGTAGCACTCTTATTCTCATCTTTCAATCTCTTGTTCTATGGTGCACCTTGCAAGGGTTGCATAGCTTGGTTCATTTGAGAGCCATCATCACATATCTTTTTCACATCATAGATAGAGAGTTATAAGTCACCTCTTGAGATGCTCTCTTTCATGGGTATTCTTGAATATAATGGTTTATAGAAGTGTGACACTTTTTGTACACACATTTTTGGCCCCCATCGTGGGGCTAGAACCAAGTTTTTAGCTACATTTTCTTGCTTGAATTATAATTGCATTCTCATTTCTATTATTTTACAATAAATTATTGGATCTAATCAAGTGGTTTTGTAGGTTTCTTACTTTGGTTTTAAGGCTAACCCTTGTGCATATTTGTTTGAAGGCTAAAACACTAGTTTTTTTTAAAGATTTGTTCATATATTTCCAACCACTTTGAGTTCCGATCTGAATTTTTTTGTTCAAGTTGGGGATGCATCTAAGATATCTTAGTTCAATTTTGAGTGGATGTGTGTTAGTTATGATTTTTGCTTTTGTTTTCGTAAAAAAATGTTTCTGGTCGCAAATTAATGAACTTTTCAAAAAACATTACATTGTCAGAAATGTCTTTAAATTCTATAGGGGGTTGGTTCTTTTTTTTTTTGAATTTGGAAGTCATATCAGGGCTTAATAACGTGATTTGAAAAAAATGGTATGTTTCGACAAAATGGGTCCCTAGGGCACAAATTAAGAGATATTGTTAAATTTCTTTCATTTTTGGAAAGTGTCTAGTTTTTAATAGGGGTATCTTCTTTGCATTTTTGTTTTTATATTCAAAATAATAGCAAACAAATAAGATATTATTGACTAGGTCAAAAGAAAAAAGAAAAAAAAGAGAACATTTGTGATTAGTTCGCACTTTTTTTGCATACGCTTGATTGGAGAACAACTTGGATTTTTGAGGCAACTAACCACTTTGTGTTGTAGGTATTATTTAGTTTTGATTCCCTAACCTTGTTGTTTTGTAGGGGTTGCACACATATTTTCCAAAACAAAACAAACAAAAAATGCTTGTCAAACATAAAAGGGCTATTAATGTGTTTGCATGGTTACCCAAAGCAAACAAACAAACCAAGTCTTTCTTGTATTTGATTTCATTTTCAAGTGCAACTTTAGATTAGTCATTTCATTTCATAGGAACATAAAACTTGCAAGTAGCGTTCATTATCGGTAGGAGAGTATGCTCTTCACCTCATTGGTGAATCAAAAATCTTGACCCTTCATTGGATCTTGAAAGTGAGTGGGATGCTCCACTTTTAAGTGGTTTTAATTTATATTCTTGGTGTGTTTGGGGAAAGCACTAAGGAATAAGAGAGTATGCTCTTCACCTTCTGAGGCAAATTAGAAATCTTGACCTCCTTGGCATGGATCCATTTTGTTAATCTCACTAATGAGATCTTACCTTTAGAGGGCTTGCTATTGGTGGAAAGATACCAATAGGAATGATCCAAAGTGGGAATAAGAAAAACCTAGCTAATTTGACCCACTATAATCACAAACCCCTTGATAAAAGTCAAACCCTTAGGGGGCATAACACTTGTCTTCATCTAGTGGAAGTACTTCTTAGATTGTGACCACAATGAAATCACTAGGTGAGAATGCTTAAGGTACTCTTGTGGCCACGAGGTTCATTACTTATCATGTGATAAGGTGTCCCGTATTGGGATTAAGGGGGGTGTTGTGAACAAAACCCTTACTAGACATATTAGGATTAGAGGCCACCCTATTTTTTTTCTCAATATCTTAGTGCAAGGATTGATCCTAATGGACTACCTAGATCACCCCAAGATTTGACTCACCGTATGTGTCCCTTTAGATGTGGGTAACCCATCTACGACAAAGCCAATATCTATTGTGAGCAACCACTTTGTGTGAGGCAAGGGAGCATCAAGTTGTGGGCCAAAGTATTGAGTAATGAATCATGTCCTTTAGGTAGCTATTTCTTGATGTGTTCTTGAATGTGTTAGACACATGGAAATCTTTTGAACATACACATGATGGTGGTTCTATGGTTTTCCTCTTTAGGCCTCACATATTGTTGTATCATGCAAAGTTTTTTTATCTCTTGCTTGATTGTTTGAAGACTAATCCACATGTCACTATCATGCTTGAAGAACTTGCTTTTGAACATCAAACTTGCTATGCTATCAACTATTGTCAAAATTTGTCAACCAAGTCAAAACATCAAGTGCAAACATTTGCTTGTATTGCCTTCTACATGGAGTTTCATCTTTTTACTTTGATTTTCTATGTCTCTAGTGCTTGAAATTACTTAAAGTGCTTCTTTGGTCTTAGTGCTCTTAGTCTTTTCCATCTTCATGGTCTATGCTAGCATACTAAGAATTTATTTTTCTCAAATGGTTACCTTGATCTCTTGACTACACTCTTTGATTTGGAAAGTTGTTTCCTTGTCATCTCTCTTGCTTTATCTACTTTGTTATTTGGGCTTCTTGCCTAGCTCTTGACTTGATTCACTAGTGTCATAAGTTTCTTGTACACTTTTCTTGACAAGTCACTCATTCAATGTTACCTCTCTTTGAAAAGTGAATGCTTTACCTCTCTAGTTTGGGAATCAAATTATCTTATGTCACCTTGTTAGCTTCCACTAGTCTCCTTCATGCTTGATATTCTATCTACCACTATGAGGTTCAAACCTTGTGCTACCAAACCTCAACCAAATCTAGATGATCACGATCTCATCCATGCCACTAATGAGTTTTAAGACCTATATGTTGAATATAAAGAGCTAGAAGAGACAAATGATCCTACTTACCTTCATATCACTAAGTACATAATGGGAATGAACTCTACATTTGAAAATATGATAGAGGAGAATATTGCATCACTACATGAATCTTACTCAAGGCCTTTACATGCATGTGAGTTCACTTCTTTAAGGTCATCCTCTTCTTCTAGGTTTACGTATTCCACTCCAAGATATCAGTTGTCTTCATGTTCTAGATCTAAAGACCTCTTTAGAGAGAAAGCAAATGATATCTCTTTTGAACCTATGCCAAAATTTCATGATAAACCTATATTTGACCAATATTATGAAGACATGGATGCATGCTATTCACTTGAGAAACAACAAGAAGATCCTAGGAATACTTTTGAGAGGACTTTTACTCCCTTGGAGTATTCTTATGATGACACTTTGCAAATGCTCCTTGCTAATGAGCTCATCACATTGCATAAATCTAGCTCATATGGAAACCCATTCTTGGATATCTATTGTGCATATCATCGACATAATGAGCATAGTACTTTAGATTGCATTGAGCTGAAACATAAAATCCAATATCTTATTGATGATGGGATTATTGATACCTCTAATTACTCACGTGATGAGGATACTTCTCTTGAGCAAGATCATGTTGATGAACCTATGTCTAGTGATGGTCCCCTTGACTCCTCCACTTCTTCCAACACTCATGAACTTCATAAAAATTTAAATCTTTCCAACATGCCTCCATCAAAAAAGGAACCTAATGCTTTCCACATTGAGTGTACCTATCCTCAAGGGCTACCTCTAAAAGAAACTCAAGCTAACTTTCACTTTGCTGCAAATCGTATGATAAAATGCAAAAGAAAAATCATGAAAGGGTTTACTGAAATTTGGGGCTTTAAGCACAGGTGCTTCTTTAATAGCTCTTTTTACATTTGTAAAGGCCTATAAGACCTCATCGTCCCAAATTAAATCAACCCCCCTTTTTAACATCTTTGGCATCAGCTTAATAATTTCAACAAAATTAGATGCAAATCTTCTAACAAATTTGATTTGACCAAAGAATGACTCTATTGCTTTGACTGTCTTGAAATTTTATTATTATCAATGGCCTTTACTCTATCAAGATCTATTTTGACACCTTCCTTGTAAATTATGTGGCCTAATAGTTTTCCCTCTATTACTCCAAATTTACACTTCTTTGGATTAAGGGACACTGCATATGCAAGAGCTCTCTTGAAGATTTTTTATAAATGATTGCAATGATCTCCTACTTCCTTTGAATAAGTTGTCAAATCATCCTAATAAATAGCCAAAATATGATCAATTAGACCATCAAATGCAACATCCCTGGCCCTTTGAAATGTTGCCACTACATTGGTTAGGCTGAAAGGCATCCTAGCATACACATATGTCTCCCATGAAGTAGTATACATCATTTTATATTGTTCAACCTCTTTAGCTTTTACCTTATTATATCCAAAGAAACCATCCATCATAGATATCAATTCATTTCTTGTAACCTTTTATAATAGAGCCTCCATATTCGGGAAGGCATAGTTATCCTTTAATGATGATATATTCAAATTCCTAAAATCAACGCATAACTTTATATCACCATTCTTTTTTCTGACTGGTACCAAGTTGGAGACCCATGTAGAATTTCTTATTATTTTTATTATTCTAGCATCTCTCATTTTAATCAATTCTTCTTTCATTTTTGGTGCTAACATTGGGTTTATGGGATGTTTCTTATGTCTAAATGGCTCAAGACCTGGTTTCAGAAGAATTTAATGCTCAAAGAGATATTCTCTATAGGCTTTAAGATCATCATATGTCCAAGACAAAACATTTCTATCTATATTTTCTAAGTAAAGAAATCATATCCATTCTAACTTTCTTCAAAAAAAAATTTACTAATAAAAACCTCTCTTGGCAAACATTCATTCCCTAGATTAATCTTCTCAACTTGATCTTTTGTCACAATAAGGGTTTTTGTCTTGATCATTTCATGCTCATTGAAAACTCCTTCTAATGTGACTGATCCTTTAGGTGCTTTTTTAGATTTAAGCTAAACTATTTCATTACCCAAAATAGTGTCCTTTCTAGCCTAACTTTCCACTAATCCATTCCAGTCAATTTCAGTATCTCGGTAACTTTCCCGACATGTCAAAAACTTTAAAACATCCATGTCATCTTCAAAATCCTACCAATTATGAATATTATCTAGTATAGATGGCCTATTTTTTATTTCGATGTAGACCAGATCTTGTAGTGATATATCAATTTGTCTAATAGCTATATTCACCATTAAATCAACCAGCGAATTATCAATTGATTGAAAAGGCATCAAAATGTTCAATTAAATCTCATACAAAATTTATGTATTTTTTTAATCTAGAATATTTGGTTACAAATTTGTACCTTATTTGGTATACAATTAGCTTAGAATCACCACATATCAATAGCAATTTAGTTTTATGATGTTTTGCAACGTCAATTCCTAAAATTAATGCTTCATATTCAACAACATTATTGGTACATTAAGTAGGAACATGTACTTAAAGATTTTACCTCAAGGGGATGTCAAGATTATTCCAATGCCATTTCCCTCCTTACTACATGCTCCATCAAAATGCAAATGCCATATTCCTTAATTTTCCTCATGCATAAGAATACTAGAATACCCTATATTCTGAATAGGTTTATTAACATTTATTTGAAAATTGTCTATATCCATTTGACAAAAAATAAATTTTTATGTTAGGGTGAAAATATTTAATGCTATACTCAAATCTAGTTTCTTTATCAATTCTTATATCCTTACCATTTATAGGAATTGTTGCATAAGATAAATCCAATTGTATATGCCCCCCAACCAAATTTGACCATTGTCTTGAGACTAACATACCATAGGAAGTCGAGACATCAACTATAGTTATGTTGGTATTATATGAAACACCAGGACAAGAAGGGAACCTGAAGTCAACATTCTTAATAACCCTGATTAATAGGACAGGCATATTATCATCACATAACACTTTCCATAAGGTATGTCTACTTTTAATTCTAATTTAGTCATAATTTTAGAAAGCATAATATTCATAGCAACTCCTTAATCTATCATACAATTCCTAACCAACTTATTATTTATAAGAAAAGTCAAGTAAAGGGGGTCAACTTGAGGGATGGTTTCATTTACATTTGTCCCTAAATAAATAACTGGTGTGATCCCTTCAACATGACTCTTCCCTTGACTTTTATTAGCTTCTGATATAAAGTTTAGAACTTCCTTGCCCTATTAAGGAATCTTCACTATTTCTAAGAATGGGACATAAACTTTTAATTGAGACAGAGCATCAAAAATAAAAGAGTTATTCACCTATTACTTACCTAGTGCCTACTGATTTACCTCTGGTGTCTTCTATAAGGTGTTTTGAGAAGGCTTATTTGATGCAATCTCTTTGCTCAGAGTAGGTTTATGATCTCTTTTTGGGTCTAGATTAATTATCCTATTCTTCAATTTGTGGTTACTTTTAGCCTTTTCAACCGCTACAATTGTGAAAGCTTTTCTTTCTTCAATTGTCATAACTCTTCTAATTGGTTCTTCATCTTAGAGAACTTTTTGATATGATTATCTCATCTTTCATGCATCAACATTTGACACATTTTCATCTTCTGAGAAATCTTCACCCCAAAATGGTTTTGAGGAAAAATTATTTATTTGTGGTTATTGCACGGAATAAAGGTGATCATCACAAACACTCCCAACGGATAAACATTATTTTGGAGAATGTGGCATTCTACACTCTTCACTGCAAGGACCATTCTGAACATAATGATTATTTCTCTAAAGTGGATCAAATGTATCAATATTCTTGATAGGTTTACCATCTTTCCATGACGTAGTATATGGCATGTTTTGCATCCTATATCTTTCTTTATTATAAGGTCTGTTATTTTTTATCCCTTCATTCTTACTCTTCACATGTAAATCTTTATTCATCATGAGGATTTTGTCAATCTTATCTTCTTCCTTATCTTGCTTAAGTGCTTTGGGATCAAACAACCTATGATCTTCTCTTTTTCCAACCCTACAAGTGACCCTTTTATCATTTTCAATCGTTATAACCACTTTAAAGGTTTTTTGCAATGTATTAGGTTTGTGAGACCTTATCTCATAATGTGTCTTACTTTCAAAGGCACTTAAATAAAAAATTATGAGTAAGAAGTCAACAGGCCTAATGTCTTGAGGTATTTTGTTCAAGGCTTTATTAAATCTTTTATTAAATTCAAAAATAGTCTCATTAGAATTCTACTTCATACTAGTTAATTTATGAGATGCAAAAGAAGTGTCAGTATAGTTCCCAAATTGATAAAGGAACAAGTCTACAAAATCCTTCCAACTAGTTATATAATTTTTAGGCAACCCTCTATACCATTCTGCAATGTCATTGGTTAGACACCAAAAAAATAATTTCATGAATACATCTTTGTTATGTTCTTCTAATTCTTCAATGGTACTTTTAACATTAGTGACATGCACTTTTGCAAATTGATCTCCTTCCCTAGAAAACTTAGGTATAGTGCTTCTTAGATCATTGGATATAGGATTAGGATAACCTACTATTCCTGAGAAATCTAGTTTCTTATATCATTCTATGTTCATAGGGGCTCTCACCTGTTGGTTATTTTTATTAAAGTTAAACCTCCTCACATTTTTTTGATTGTTAATAGTGTTATTCCTTCAATTGTTCCTAGCTCTATCTACTTGGTTTTTATTTCGGCCAATAGAATTATTCTTTTCCTCAATGGATTTTTATGCACAATATTGAAAGAGGAATTTTTTATTTTATGAGGAGTGTATATGGATGACTAACCTTTTTCTTTATTCTCTTTTTCCTTAGCACACTTTGGTGTAGTAATAGCATCTCTACTCAAGCCATACTTTTCGAGTAATTCCTTGGGAACTCCTCTTAACGCCTTAGTAGCCCTTCTCGAAGACTGTAGAATTTCTAATGCCTCTATAATATTTTGAAAATACTCATTTGTTTCTTCATCATCTTCTTCTTCCCATGATTCATTGACAATTTGGTGGGCTTCAAATTGCCTTGAGTTCCATTCAAAAAATAGATTTTCTTCATCTTGAGTATCCATTGGATCATCATCAAACAAATGTTTTTCTCTCTCTATGAATTTTTTATATCCAATTAATGACATATCTTCTAATTGCTTATCTTTTCTTCTTCATTTTTCTGGAGTATACTGTAAATATTTTCCAGAATGCATAGACCTGCTTCCTCACAGAAACTTCAAGGATAAATGTCTGTTACTTCTTCTATTCTCAAATACAAACAATTGAGCACAAAAAAATTAGAGTTGCCAGATTTTCTTTGATCAAAATTCCATACTCCAATAGAGTGCAAAAAGATTCACTTCGAGAAAACACTGCTTACCATGTCTTCTAAGTTCTTGCTCCAATAAAGTCACAATTTCACTTTCTCAATTTATTGGTCTATAAAACTAAAAATCTTTGGCTAACTTGCATAATGTGAATTGTGAGCAGTTTTTCCCAATAGATTTTCCAATTTGTTGGTGCACAAAATTGTTGGTTGACTTCCTACAAGCTTGCCTACTTGATGTTGGGAAACTCAACTCAATTTTAGCCAATGAAGAAGATTGAATCTTAACAAGTTATTCAACCTCCATAGTTCAGGCTCTGCAAGACCTAGGTGTTTGTACCTTAACATGTGATGATGTAACAATTGTGATTGTAGACTTAGCAATGCTCTTGAGTTGGAAAAATTTCTTAAGGAGAAATTGATTATAATAATAAATGTTCGTAATAAAGGGGGAGGGTTTCAAACAAAATATAATAGTTTATACATAAAAGCAAGCTGATACTGATTGTTTACCTTCCACAAAGTCATCCTCAAGTTTCAAATTTTGATATGACCAGTGCCTTCCAAATTGGAGAAGGGAGTCAACTTTAATAATTACTGCATTAATCTTATGTCTCAGAGACAGGCACACCACCATCAACTAATGAGCAACCAAACTGAGAGATTTTAACAAACCCTAAATAATTGAATTTAACTTCAAGTTGAAGACCAATTACACAAAACATGCATACGCATATGAGTTTTATTTCCAATAGTTTGCCTCAATTTTTTTTATGCAAATGGTTTAAATCCAAGAGAAATTTAAATTCAGCAAAATCAACGACCAATTCCCTATCTTTTAGAAAAGAACATGGTATATTTAATTGATTCAAAAAATGAGGTACAACTAGGCCGTAACAAGTTGTAGTATCTGATTTCTGCTATGCATGCCTATATTCACAATGTCTATATTTCTTTTTCTATCTCTATCTCCTTGTATCTCCTTTCTTACAGAACATGGAAGGGTGTGAAACACTTTAGGCTTGTACATCCTAACTAACTAAAAACTAACTATAACTATAAAAAGATTAATTACAATAAAAAAGAGATTCATAATTCTCTTATCATATCAAGGATTTCTTCCAAGCACTTGGCCACTTCCTTATTCGACACTCTAACAAGCATATTCAAAGCTTCCCCTTTTTCCTCTTCCATCAAGATCTTATAGCAATCACTTTGGTACCAAGCATACATTGTCCACAAATCCCATGCAAATGCATACATGTTGTTGATGACATCAAATTAGTCTTCTTCAGTTGGTGCCAACCCAAGTTGCATGACTGGACAAGGTACTACATTCTCATCATGTGATTGTACTGGTAAAACCATATATTCTACCCTCCAAAACAAACACAAGAAATTGCACATGAATATTTTTCTATGAAAGAATAAACTTACCAAATGCCCTTATATCTATGTCAAGTCATGATGCATTTAATGACCATATTTCCTTCAAATCCTTAGTATGAGCCATCCTCGATTAAGATCATACTTGAGAGAAAATTGAACGAATGAAATAAATCCTTTACATAACCTCATCTGCCAGTTAATTATTGAAATAAATACTCCTTTGTAATTCTTGGAATTACATAATGTCAGAGAACCGTTGGCATCAAAATTGTGAAATCAAAGACCAAAGATATCTTCTTGTCAAATTCGTGAAATCAAGAATCAGAAGAGACTCAGTTCCAAAATCACAAAATTTGGCAAGAGCACTCAAATTTTGAGGTTCCATCAGATGTAAAAAGTATGTGAAATCATATATGATAACATTGATTTGTGGTGTTTGTAAGTCCTTTAAACCAGGCCACTCTTTTTAGTCAAGGATAGGGAATGATAAGGTCTAGATGATCTTCTAGTAAAATCCTCTAACAAGGTCACTTTAATAAAGTGTATGTAACCTTTAAAAATGAACTCTCCTAATAGAGGTCACTTCAGAAGAGTGCAATTTTTGGGTTGTCAGTCCCATGTGGTTTTTCTTTTAATAGGGTTTTCATGTTAAAAATATTGGTGTCCAAATTGTGTGAATATTATTTATGTTTCAAGTTGTTTTATATGTTTTAAGAGCTTGCTACAACTTGGTAATAACTAAGATATCACTAGGTAATAAATAGAAATTTCCTATCAATCGGTAATGCAAGGAATAGTTTGATAATAGTTTGGAAAGAAGTGGATGTATGAGTTAAGTACTATGTTAGATGAGTCTATTGAGTGATTATATGTATTGAAATTATTGTCCTTAATGTTTATATTGCTTTGGTGGTATTGAAAAGTTTAAAGGGATAGTGTCATAACTAGATATAACTAATTCACCTCCCTCCCCACCCTCCCAATTATCTAACAATGTCAATTTTTTCATTCTGACATTCTATTCTTTTGATAACACGATATTGGTCCATGATGTCATCTGCTCATCTAGTCAGCTTGTTTCAGGAATTGAGCCACGTGACATCTTTATGTTTGTCCATTTGATCACTATCAGTATCCACATCATTTCCATGTTGAAGTTATTGATCAAAATTACCTCTTCACCATGCCTACTTGTCTAGGACCCACATGCATGATCAATTGTTCTCATAAAGCATGCACTTAAAATAATACATATATTGTACAATCGTATATAAAAAGTATTTCAAAATTCCTCACGTAAGAAATGTGGGATTAACACCCCTAATATGTCTTAAGCCATCACTCGATCCTATTTCTAGCGAAGCTTCTTCATACAAATGAATGCCTCCTCTCTTGTGCATTGCAAAATGACACCACTATTTGTTTGAAGAAACACCCCAGCTTAGGCTTTCAAAAGTAGCACCTCCAAAGAACACATAAGGGCATCATCTAAAAATATGGGCCTTTGTATCAAGATATTTTTAGTGGCTAATATTCGTCAATTGGCTATTTTAAAAAATTTTTGGTTGGTAATTTGGCTAATAATTTAAGATTTACGACAACCTAAATCGCCATATTTTTTTAATATAAATTTTAGCTTTAAAATATTTAAAATCATTCAATAATTTATTTTATTAAAAAAATTATATTCAAAGATTTGCCATAATATTTGATATGTGATTAGATTTAATTCACGTAAATATTATATATTATTGGAAAAATTAAAATTCATTCACCAATAATTATCATAATTATTAGTTACTTTAGGGATATATCACCGATATTTAGTTTTCACTATTGATTTAAATATAATACAATGATTCTCATAATATTCCATGAGTTAAAAAATATTTAGTTTTCATTTGTAATATACTTGATTAATAAAATTTCTATTATTATTGAGATTCATTGATATTTCTATACAAAAATTATGATTCCAAAATAATCACCAATATCAATAATATTTAAAATAAGAAAATTGAAAGACTCATAAATAGAATTTTTTTTTTTTCAAAATAATGAAAGATTCGCAAATATTTTTAAGCTGATAGGCTTCTCCTTTGGAGGGAACCTCCTACAATAAATGCAATATAGTGTCTCACGCTCAAACCATGTCTCACATTCAAATTGTTGGTATTTTTTATCTCATTGGTTTTTGTCCGAAAAAATTGTCGATTCTTTTGACTTGTTCAACTAATAGTTTTTTGTTTGTTTTTTTGTTTGAAAAAATCGTTAGTTCTATTCTTGTTGTTCCAACTCAACTAGAAAAAATCATCAACCAATATAAAACACGTCTATCTTACCATGTGACGTGGCATATATTGTTCTCTTAGTTTCATTTGAGTTATTTTATTTTCATTCACGTCCTCCAAATAATTATTCCTTCACTCTTTGCCTTTACATGCTCCTTTGATCTTTATATTCTTTTGACTTCAGATTTGACCAATTGTTTATATGACAGATTAAGATTGACTATGAGCTTAAGTGGAATATTTTGGAAACTTTGTTGAAAATTTGGGTAGAACATTTCAAGATGGTTTATGATGATTGATAAAATTAATTAAATTTTTTTAAAAATCTTAACTTTTAAATATAAAATTAAAAATTATAGTAAAAATAACAAAAGAAAAATGTTCAACATTTGTAATATTTAAAAAAAAAAAATTTTATAATCCAATTTAATATTTTATATAAGCAATTCAAATATTTTCAATAATTTATTTTAAACTAAATAATTACTATTATTCTAATAAAAATTTAAATAATATTTACATAACTTAATATATTCATTATTTAAAATTTATTCAAACAAAAATATCCTATTTCCAACCTACTTATTAATATTAGATTTGAACTAATATTTTTTATAATTTATAAAATTATCAATACCAATTTAAAAAAAAAAATTCAATCAACTTCATCAATAATTTGAATTAAAATATTTTTTCTAAAAAATAAAATATTTGAAATTATATATATATATATATATATATATATATAACTTTTTTCTTTTTTCTTTTTTTAAAGGCAAGAGCCTACAACAGAACGATAATTTGTGAGTCTCTCATGTGCGAGGTCTTGAGTTTGAATTCGCTTAGCACATAAAAATAATTAATTACAATAAATAACAATAATTAATCTAGGCTTCAGCCGTTTACCGATCAAGAAAAATAAAATTATCTTTTATTTTTTCTATGATTATTAATAGAAATATTCTCAAACATTCAAAATAAATTTTAAATTTAAAAAATGAAAAATAATATTATTTTTTAACTTATAAAAGATTAAATAACTAGTTTATTAAAATTAATAAAAATCTCCAATAAAGTTTTAAATACAAATTTAAATTAATTTAATATATTAATGATTTAAGGTGACTTATTTAAAAAGCATTTGAAATATTTCATTGCTTAAGTCTATGTTTGGACAAATACAAAACAAATTTATTATAGAAGTTCACACTAAATACTATCAACTAACATAGAAGTTCACTCTTAATACTTTATAAGAAAGA
This sequence comes from Cupressus sempervirens, assembly GCA_028749045.1. Lineage (NCBI taxonomy): Eukaryota > Viridiplantae > Streptophyta > Pinopsida > Cupressales > Cupressaceae > Cupressus > Cupressus sempervirens. Next base: position 272,353,840 of record CM053788.1, on the reverse strand, counting down.
ATAAATATTATATAATAAAAATGTTTTTGAAAATTGGAAAATTAATTTTAACTTAAAAATTTATATAGTTGAAAAAAAGGAATTGAAAACAATATTGTTTTATTCACAATGATCAAATAAATAAATATGTGTCCTTTAAAACATGTTCTATTGAAAAAATATTCAATGATATAGTTACAAGATTTACCAAACTCAATGGTGGTTCTAACTTTCTACTCAGTGGAGGGTAAGGTTAGGGTTTTGGGTGTTTCCTCATCATGAGCCTATCTCAACATGCCAACAAGCTTAATTGAAGGCCTTTGAGGTCATAGAGACAAACATTATGCAAGTCATTAGCACACCATTTACTTGTTTATCTTCTACTATTTGTATTATAATCAATGATTTGGAATCACACTTCGTAATTCATCATAGGATGAAAAAGTTAAAAAAGTAACCCTAAACTTTGAAAGTTTTCACACAGATGATGAATCATGAAATATATTTTCAAATTTTACACAATCATACCCATATGTTAATCAATATTATTTAAATGGAAAATATCACTAATAAATTCATTTTGCACAATCACATCCATAACTTAATCAAGAAAATTATAATGGGCTTTACACCACTTCAAAAACATGTCAAAAATTCACCTAAAATACAAAATTTAAACAAATCAATAATACACGGTTTGTGAAAATGATAACTTGGGAAGTTAAATATATAAGTGTTGTGAAAATCTCATAGGTAGAGATAACTTGAGGAGTTGAAAAATACATTTATTGTGAAGTACTTTTGAGACCACCTTGGCCATTATAGTTTCATGACCAAAAATCCCACAAATCATAAGATAAATATATTGAACCCTTAGTGATCTATGTAATTTAGACAATGAAAATATTCATAAAATACTTTATCAGCTTATCCCTTGAACCTCGTACATGTTCAAGTGCTAGTATATCTTTATTTGGAAGGGCTTTGTTAAAGATCACCTTGCTTTATTATTCTAGATATTTAATTCCTCAATGACATGTATTTCAAAAATTTCCTCCCAAATGCTTCTAATGCATTGCCTCTTTCCAACATAGGTCCAATCTTTGTTACATTAGACCCCAGAAAATTCATGAATAGTCCATGTAAAATATTGAATCCCTTGCAAATTGGCACCCTTGCAAAAATCAATGCTTGACAACAGAATTCATCTTTGATAGTGGTTCTCCACACACATGGTTCATTCTACACTGGTCTTCACAACTAGAACATAGCTCCACTCCCCACTTTGTAGAATGCTCTCCTTCTTATGAGACGATGTCTGAATGATAGGAAGAGTATTTACTTTGGCATAGTCAACTAAAGGTATACAACTACCTCATGGCATCAAGTTCTAGCCTGCTAAAGAAGAGCTTGCGACACATTATATCATGAGAAGGTTCCAAACAGTAGTTTCATAGTACACTCAATTCCCTCCTCCATTGTTTTTTTTTCACTGTGCATAATCCCACACAAATATTTTCTCAAAAAACCCCTATGTTGAAAATGATAGCCCACATATGTGTTTCTCTAAAATGGTCCTTTTGTATATTCATTTGCCTAGTCAACATTGCCTTGTGAAAAGTTCATGGTTCAAGCTCCAAAATCAATGACACCAACTGCTCATGCATCTTAGTAAAACTTCACATGGGCCCTTGGTTGTGACTTGACCAACTTGGTCAGATCCTCAGTTTTCATCACAAATATGCAAATATCCTCTTCACAATTTGCTCTCACCAATATGTTCAATAAGCTTTACCATCTATAAGATGGTGTGAGTTCCTTGTGAAACATATCAATGGTTCCCTTTCTTAAAATGTTAAAAGAAATATAAAACTCAATCAACTAGCCTCCTTGGGGTACTTGAAAATGTCACTACCATGGTGATACACAATGGCCACATAAATTGAAGCCCCTTAAAAGAATATGACAAAAGAATAGTGTCATAGAACACTATTGAAGAAGGAATTTGTAGTCATCAAAGAGGAACATCACTTTAATCCTCATATTAAATCTATTATTTAAGAAAAACACTTCAAACAAATGAGATGTTTCTTGAACAACTAGATCCTTCTTAGCCAAGTCGAGTCCAAGGTGGACTTGACTAAAAAAAAATGTTTTCAATCAATTGGCATTACAAATTTTTTTTTGGACATATACAAAATTGAACTTGATCAAAATTTTATCACTTTCAAACACTAAAGCTATTAATTCCATCATCCCAACTAGGTCTCAGATTGAATAAATTGCTATGTGGACTGGCCTTAAAAACTAGCAAAAACAAGTAATCAATCCAAAACATTTGGTCAATATACTCTATGATCCATAAACATCCATCCTACAAATTTTCCCTTCATGATGGTTGTTGGATCAAAAGTTATCAATCTATAAAGTTTTCTCACTTGAAAATATTATGCACTACATATGTTAGTCAGTTATAAATTGGACATGGATTGGTCTTCAAAAACTAGGAAAATGATCGCTTGGGAAACTAAACAACCTAGGTTCTTTCTCACTTTGATATGGAGAGTATGTAAAAATAAATTGGGCTCATAACACTAATTTGGGTGAAGTTGGAAAGCCTCTAAAGTTGGCTTCCAAAATCTGTAGGGCTGGGTAACCTTGTGAAACAATGATTCTTGCATATTGTGGTACATCTCATGTTTGTAGTTTGTACCTTGTTATATTTTGATCCAAGAGATACTTGTTATTCATGTTATTCTTACATTTGAGATGACCTGAGGGTCATATGTTATACTTTGATTTCTAGTATCATAGATGTTAGATTACTATGATGTTCAGTTGATCATATTTGCATGATGATGACATTTTGAGATGACAGTATGTTTTATGATAATATCTGGTTATCCGATATTTGGACATATCTATGATTATGTTATATGTTGGATTTAATTTATGGTGATTTACTTCATTCTTTCTTTGTTATGCTTTATGTGAACATGAGTGATGAAAATGAATTAGTTCAGTATGATTAAATAAATGGTTAAATTAGGTTATTTAATGTATTGATTGCTTCAACTATGTTATTATATGCAATTGCATTTGATCATGTGTTTTAGTGTGCAAGAATTATATCCCTGGTAGTGGCACATGGAGTTAGTGATTCAATTGTTAATATTTAACCAATGTCATCCTTGTATGGTCAATGTATCTGTTAAATTGTTTAAATTAAACCTTCTAGTGATTTGATTAAATCCAGACTCATTTGTATTATGTGACTAGACTTGTGAACATGTCTATGCATTTAGAGGTTTACATTTATCACGAAAGTTAGTAAGGTTTTTTGTGATTTTGGTTTAAGGGTTTTCAGGCTTTATTTTAATTGATTTTAATTTCTAGTAGCTTTGCCATAGATGAATTCGAATTACTTAGCCTATTTTGGTTTGGGTTGATTCAGGGTTTAACTAGGTTACCTGATTATTTACCCTAATCGATTATTCACTCGAAAAGTGAATAAGTATCCAAAGAGGAAATTTATTCCTCACTTCTTACCTTTGGAAATTATAAATTTGAGATTTTTTTCCAAAATCCTCTTCTGGAGGATTGAGTTTATGTTTGTTGTGAGAGCTATGGGTGTGGGATCTTTGCGAGATCAGTCTCATTGGATCTAGCTTGGAGAGACCTTGGTTTACCGTGACTTTTTGCAACTTCTGGGGGATATTTATTTTATCTGGCTGATTTTCATTTTAGCCCTTTGGCTATCAAGTAGGGCTCTCTTGTTTTTGTGTTTTAGCTCCATTTCAACTTTTGTTTCTGGTAGTTGTATGTTAGGTGTAATGCCCTGCCATGTGACCCAAAAGAAGTTAACCTAAAGTTTCACTAAGTTTGACAAACACGTTTATTTTAAAGATAAATATACAACAACAGGAATAGAACAACAAAAGCAATTAACATACACTCATACATCAACAACACATAAACAAGTTATGACTCTTAAGGGTCCCAAGACGTTGAGTCACATTTAAATTTAATTAATACTAAGTCAAATAAATAACACATCTATTTGAAATAATAATTACAAGTCCAAGTCCATTTAAATAATATATATTTGTTTTGAATTCCACTTGACAATAAATTTGGAATACACAATCATCCACTGTACATGTCATAGGGTATGAAAGGCTAAAAGAATATACATTTATAAAATAGATTGCATCATCTTGTAAGATTTATGAAATCAAATACAATACACTAAGTATAACCATCCATCATAAAAATACAAGAATAGATAGAAAGGAACATCTGCACAAACACATCCAGCAACAATATCCAATGGTCGGATCTCAATGGTATAAGAAAAAGCACTACCACTCAACCTCGTGGAACTTAAATGGCCCACTCCCACTATGCTGAGGAGATAGTATCAATTCTTGCATAGGATATCAATCCCAAAATCAAAAATTAATATCTAATTCAAGGAAACCTTAAAAGTAATCTAACTCAAAGGTTCCAAAATAAATTAACATTTAGACCCAGAGGCAAACATAGACACGTAGGGAATCTACTATGCAAGTGGGCAAGTGTCATCGCATGCATCAACACTAAAGTTACCTTGGTAGTCTAGCTTCACCCCGGCCCCCTAAGGACTCTATGTGACACTAGTATCCTTTCGTACTGACAAGGCATACTAACGATGCATGGTCTCAACCAAGCATTCTCTCTACTCCCATCCTAGTTTGTACTAGCACTCGAGGCATGGGAGAGAACATACAAAGACTCTTATTAGGTTCATTTTATTCCTATTTAGTGTATCATTTTCACTTATTAAACAACTTATAATGGGTTACCCTAGCAACCACTTTGGGCCCCGACCTCCATGCAAGCCACTTCTTGACATTACATATAGATAACCTACCCTAAGCTTAGTAAAATCAAAAGATCACAAAAGACCACATACCATACATTAGTTCTTAAACAAGCAACTAATGAGTCCTAAAAATCATTGATCATAATCACAGATTCCACCAAAATGATCATCCTAATAGGATTGATCCCAAAATCAAGTATACATAAACCAATCCATGTCATAACATGACATCATCAAGAACAAATCATACAAATACCTCAGTCTTATAAAAGCAACTGGAAAGCAATCCAAATACAACTGATCGAAGACTCAAAGGTTATATTAGATACATCACACCATTCACCTCAGTTTCACACAAGAACATTGGAAAGCAATAACAATCAATGCATCAAAACATCTCATAGCATACCAGACACATTACCATGGTTGAGTATAAAATATCATATACAAACATCATCATGACATCACAAAACAAACCCCCAAACCTCTGGTAAACATCCTGACTGACCAAAGCTAAGACAAACCCAAAAATGCCAACACCAGTAAATCACACATCACATAAAGCACATACAAAGGTGAATTTCATAATTCATTAGGTTTTGAAAACCCTAAAGTTCAATTTTGACTAAAAGTTTTTAGATTAAATCACAGACAATTCTATAATGGAAATCAATTTTCTCAAACAAGAGTTTCAACCCAAAGAACTTCTGAAAATAGAAACACAACAGACACGAAGAAGATAGGAATTCAAAGAATGAGCAACTACTACACAAACCCATAAGATCTTACCTGCATTTGATGCTAAAACAATGAATGCACAAACATGTAAAAATCTTTCTTTTCTTCAAAAACCCTCTTTTCAGAAATTGGCTCCTCCAAACTTGTGTATCTAGAAATGAGCTCTAATTTCCTTAATAAAGAGTTTTTCCCCCAAATCAAGGCTTTGATCATGCAATCATGTGAAAACCCTTTGTCTTTAATTACTATATTTTAATTTTCATGCACACACTTTATGCAATTTAATTAAAATAAATTTAATTAAATTAAAGCTTTCTCTCCCTTAATAAATCATGCAACATTTTTAATATAATATTTATTAATTTAACTAATAATATTGTTTAGAGTTTATTAAAAATAAAACTCCTAAATAAATTATTATTAAATTAAATAAATATAAATACACCTAAATTATAACTTTAATCAAATCTTTTAAATTTAATTCTTTCATGCGCATTTAAAAAATAAATAAATTAAAATATTCTTTTATATTTTCTTTTCCTCCACTTATTAATTAGTGTAAGCACTATTTAAAGCATAGTTTATTATTTAAATTAATAAGAATAGTTAAAGCTCATTATTTAAATGCAACTCTAATCTAATATTTATTAATTAAATAATCATAATAAAAAAATATTAAATCTTTAATATTTTAATATTTTAATTCTATTTTCATCCAACTTCTTAAAATTGAATTTTAAAATAAATATTTTAAACTGAAGTACATATTTAATTAATTTTCAATTAATTAAATAACATCATATTCTAATCTTTCTTTAACCAATTTTCTAAATTTAAACCTCTAGATTTAGACCTTTAATTTTACACTTTTTATTTAAAGTATAAATTTAATTAGTTTTTAATTAATTAAATATTCACATATTTTAATGGAGCGGGAGTGAGAGCAAAATCATTGAGGGCAACAACGAATACCTGCAACTTGGGCAAGAAAGAATCGATGGTGTGCAAATGCTTGTTCAGATTTCAAACAACATGAAGGGTGGTCTTATAGGCAGCATAGTAGAAATCGCTAGCCTTTGAATAAAAATGATCAAACAAGGAATGAGAGAACCGAGCCCTTCTCACAAAGACATGATCAGTTCATCCCACCACGAAGAAGTTATAGACAAAAATGAGGGAATGAGAGGAAATGGGGAAAACAGGTGCAAGGCCAAAAGCTGATCTACACAAAGTTTGATAGATTCAACTTTACAAAAATAGCTCACAAGTTTTACAGACCAAAGCTACATCAATAGGCAAAGGAGGCAGAGTCAATCTTAGTATCTCCCCAAAAACTAGATGATCACATCACCTATCAGGTAATGTCTTCCATTCAGATTAGTAATGCAAAATGGCAAGAAGCAGTTGTAGAGCTACAAGAGAAAGCGTTCTTTTTTAAATGGCTTTGGCCATGGCCCTTTGTAACTATGATAAGAATGGGATGCAAAGAAATCTGGGGAAAGGAATGTTGGTTAAAAACTCTAAAAAATAATTTTTATATGGGGATTGCTCTTAGTAAAGAGGATAAAAAATACATCCTAAACAATGGCCCTTACCTCATAGAAGGTCAAGGAATATATCTAAAAGATTGGGAGCCAAATTTTGATCCAGGTAAAGAAAAGCTAAAAGTTTTCCCTATATGGATAAATCTTTATAACATGCCTACTAAATATTGGGTGGAGGAGGTGTTAGCACAAATCAGAAATATGATAGAAACTTTTATCAGAGTAGAGGAAGTTTCAAACTTAAAAGACTCATCCTCTCACCCAAGGGTTCTTTTAAACATTGAGGAAGGAAACCCTATCCTAGACTTTGTCACCTTGTGCACAGATAAAGGAGTATGGAAACAACCTATTGAATAATGGGAAGGGGTGGAAAGCCTGATTCCTAAAGAGGTGATACAAAATAGTAGGCTCTTAAAAGGGAAGGGACTAGAAGCTGACAAACTACTGGATAAGCTTGAGTGGCAGGAATGTCAGAGAGACATGGAGAAAAGTTTAAAGGAACAAAACTCATCAAAGGAGCCTAGCACGATACAGGAGGGCTTAAACCCAAATAAGGAAGCAACCTTTATGGATAGCAATATTAGGGTGATTGAGGAGAGAGAGCATGGTGATAACAAGGTTTCTACTCAAGTGGTCAAAGAAACTCCTATGGAACAATGGAAAGGATGAGGGAGAGTTGATCTGCAAAAGGAAGTCATGGACCCCCAGAAGAAGACATCTATGTTAGAAAAGGTATGTAAAACTCCTTCAAAAATCAATGTCAATGGAATTCCTGAAGATAAGAGTCCACCAATAAACATAAAGCATACTCTAGGGAAATTTCAGGAAAGTTCATAGAGGCCCCCTTGATGATGCAAGCAAAAGGGGAGGAGGTAATGCAAGAAGATAGTAATAATATCTATAAGGATATAGAGGTCTCCCTGATTTGAAAGCTCTGTGACTCTTTTGGGGAAGCTTTGGAAAGCAGCAACCTAAGGGATGCAGGGGAATCAACCCAGGAGGAGATAGAAGGGGAGGATAACCTAAATGACTTAGGTTTCTTGGAGAAACCAAATTTTTTGGAAGAAAGATCTATTGAACAAAAAAGATCCATCACGTCGAAACCAAATGTAGGGGGAAAAAGAAGAGAGGTCCTAAATCCATCAATACAAAGTTGGAATTGGCGGGCAATGTAGCAAGTCAATCAAAAATTTTAAGATTGGGAAAAGGTTTAGCCTTTTCTCAGGAGCCATGAAAACCCTATCATGGAATGGTAGGGGCTGCAATGCCTTAGACAATATATGATTGATCAAAAGGTGTATTGATCAATCAAAAACTAGATTTGGTGCCATTACAAGAAACAAAGATTAAGGAGGAGGATTTTGCAATGTTTAATAGTAAATTTAGAAGATGGGATTGCTTGCTAATAGGGGCTCAAGGAGTATCAGGGGGTATGGCTATTTTATGGCATTCGGATCTTTTAGAGGTAACCACTATCCATCTTGACATAAACTGGCACTAGATAAAAGTCTATGTCAAACAGCTCCACTATTCCTTTTTAGTGATAAACATTTGTAGTCCAAATAATAGTACTCAGAAAGGACCTTATGGAAAACTATAATAGGTGAATTGCAAGGCATAGATAATGAGGTGGCAATTCTAGGAGGTGACTTCAATGCAATACTAAACCCTAAAGATAAAAGAGGAGGAAAAGGGTAGATCTCAAAAAGACAACGAGATCTCAACAACTTTGTTAATGATAGTGGCCTAGTAGAAATTCATTTCAAGAAAGGTGAATTCACATGGACAAATAGAAGAGAAGGTTTTTTTGAATATAGTAGAAAAGTTGGATAGATTCTTTGTGGCAGGAAACTAGGCGAAGGCAAACTAGACATGTTCTAATAAAGATTCTTCCTTTTCATGGATCATAGCATATCCCTATTTTTTTGAGAATTCAAGATGAGAATACTCTGGATAAATGCCCTTTCAAATTTGAAGTTATGTGGTTGAAAATAGAAGGCTTTGCAAATTTGATTGTTGATTGGTGGAACAAAGCTCCAGAAAGAAAACATAATAAAGCTTTCATTTTTTTCAAAAAGCTACAATTTCTTAAGGATCAGTTAAAGATTTGGAATAGAGAACACTTCGGTAATATTTTTGATAAGAAAATGGATATAGAGGAGAAATTAAAAACTTTAAGCCTTTGGGTCATTGAATATGGCATGTTTGAAGAGGATTATAAGGAAGAGAAAGCCTTGAGAAGGGAATTAGATGAGTGTCTAGCCAAAGAAGAAATTTTTTGGCGACAGAAATCAAGGGAAGTGTGGTTAAAGGAGGGTGATAGGAATACACAATTTTTTTCACAATTCGGTGAAAACTAAAAGGGCAGCAAATAAAATTTTTGAGATTCAAAATCTAGATGGGGTTCTCATCCAAGATAGTGAGGGTATCAATTTAGAGGTAGTGAATTTTTTCTCACAAAAGAAACAATAGGTAGAATAGAACCCTAACAAGGTGGAAGAGGTCTTCGATGTCACTCTAGCTATGATCACTAAGATTTAGAACAAAAAACTAATGGCCTGAGTTATGGAGTGTGAAGTATTTGAAGCGTTGAAGGGTTTAGGAGGGGATAAAGCACTAGGCCTAGATGGGTTACCAACAATGTTTTTTTAGAAATTAGCGTTTATTTTCCAAAAAGAATTGTGGGGAATGGTCGAGGAGTCAAGGCAGGGGGGCTTAATTCTTAGAGATTTCAACAACACTTTCATAGCTCTAGTGCCAAAAAAGCCACACAAATGACCTTCAGACCAATATCTTTATGTAACACAATATATAAGATTATTTCTAGGGTGATGGATAACAAACTTAAATTGGTTTTAGGTTCGATCATTTCAATAGAACAAAGTGTTGTTTTGCTAGGAAGATCCATATTTGAGGGAGTTGTTGTCGCACATGAAGTAGTCCACACAATTCAAGCCTCAAAAATGCAAAATATGATGATTAAACTAGACATAAAAGATGCCTATGATGAAGCAGACAGATGCTTCTTTGTTAGTGTTTTAAGGAGGTTTGGGTTTGGACAAGCATGGGTGGAAAGCTGCATATTTACCCGTCATTTCTCAATTTTGATAAATGGTAACCCTCAAGGTTTTTTTGAACAAGAGAAAGGCATTTGACAAGGGGCTCCCCTATCCCCTTTTCTCTTTATTATTATGGCAGAGGTATTGGGAATTTTAATCAATAGGCAGCGTGAATAGGGGTAGTGGAAAGGGATCAAAATTATAAAGGGAGTGGAAGCCTTCACTCATTTACAATTTGTAGATGACACCTTTCTAGCAAGAACAACACATGAATCAAAAGCTAAAGTGATGAAGAAAATTCTAGAACTTTATGGTAGAATATCAAGGTAGTTCATCAATTGGAATAAATCAGTGGTTTTCTTCTTCAATACCCCACAATGTGTCAAAATAAGAATTTGTAGGATCTTGAATATAAAAAATTGGATTGATGCCAAGTAAGTATTTAGGGATTCCTTTTTTTGATGGCAGAAACAAAGAAGACCTTTGGCATAATTTGATAGATAAATGCTAGAGGAAGATGGAAGGCTAGAAAGGTAAATCCCTATCATTAGCAAGCAAAATCTTAATGCTCCAAACAATAATCTCTTCCATGCCAATGTTCGCAATGATGTACTTAGATATTCCCAAGAAAGTAGTTTGAATTTTGGAGCAAAAAATGAGAAAGTTCTTTTGGAATGGGTCTAATGAAGGAGATAAAATACCCTTGCATGGGAAAATATATGTAGACCTAAGGAAAAGGGTGGGGCAGGGATTAGGAACTGGCAACTTATGAATAAAGCCTTGGGAGCTAAATTAATATGGGTGATGTATGAAAATCCACAACTCTATTGGGTGAGAATTCTAAAAGGAAATTATTTTGATTTAGATGATAAACACAAGATTTTTACAGTACAGGATCCACCAAGAGGGCCAACAACATGGAATTTTATGCTCTCTTGTAGGCAGATCATTGTAAAACACATCTCTTGGTGTATTGGTGATGGGAAACAAGAAAAATTCTGAGAGGATTCTTGGAATGGCCATAAAGTTTTGGGGTGTGATGAAAACTTTAATGATCTAAAAGCCTACTTCAAAGAAAGATGGGGGGAACTTGTTTCTGATTATGTGGTAGAGAAGGAAGGGTTGGAGGGGATGGAATGGTGTTGGAAGGATTTTTCAAGGGAGGAGTTGACAACACAACAAAAATAGCCAATGGAGAGCATCTTAGATGAAAGAAGATTGCTCTTGAGCACAAAGAAGGATAGAATCATTTGGTGTGGCTCCCTTTCAGGTAATTATTCAGTCAAAATTGATTATAATATTCTAGCTGAAACAAATAGTGAAGCTTTTACTTCAAAAGATCTTTGCTAGAACAAGGATATTTTACCCAAGGCAAGAGCCTTTCCATGGTTGACATACAATGGCAGAATTTTAACTACTGAAAGGCTAAGAAAAATAGGTATAATAGGACCATCAAGATGCCCATTGTGTGAGAAGAATGAGAAAACATTTGATCACCTTTTGGTTCAATATAAGTATGCAAGGAAATGCTGGGACTTTGTCCAATTTGAATTGGGATGGCAGGGGCCGAGAGCCCAAAATGTTAAGGAGGTGTTTGATGGATGGCCAAGGGAGCAAAACAAAATAACTCTCTCAAGCATATGGTTAGTTGCCCCATCACTGATTATATGGGAATTGTAGAAGGAATGCAATAGAAGAATTTTTCAAGGTGAGAAAGAGACTCTGAGAAGATGCTTAAGTAGAATCATCAATGCTATAAAAGAGATAGTTAGTGCCTCAACCACAAAAAGGCAAGCAATGAAAATCCCATATACAAAGGAGGATAGTGTGTTACAAACCTCATGGCTAGGGATAAGGTTCAAACCCCCCTCAGGTGCATTGGTAACTCATAGAAAAAGTTGAATTATGAAAAGAAAAAATGGAGAGCCCCAATGGAAGGATGGGTTAAAGAAAATTTTGATGGAGTTGTAGGTGGTAATCCAGGGGCTTTAGGTGTTGGGGTTGTTTTGTGAGATAGTGCAAGCCACATACTTTTGAAGGGAGCAAAAAAGCTACCCATAGGCACTAATAACACAACAAAGTGCCAAGCAACACTGTTAGTAGTAAGGCTAGCCGGAAAGGAGGGGATAAAAAAGTTACATTTAGAAGGTGATTCCCTCATAGCGGTGCAGACAATATCAAAGTTGAAAATTAATGCATGGCATCTCAAATGTTAATTGATTTAATATTGCAAGAATTGAGCACTTTTGAGGATTATATGATTACTCATATTAGGCATGATGGAAACATAGAGGCAGACACTCTATCAAAATGGGAAACCTTTTTAAATGATGAATCAGTGAGGATAAAGTATTTTGATTTTGGGGAGGAATTGAATCACTCGATTCAATAATTACTCAATGTAGGAAACATCTAATGAAACTAAATCCCAAGGATGGAATAACCAGAAGTGGGAGATGAAGACAACTTTTAAAGGAGGGTGTGGTCCTTTCGGTTCATGTTGGAAGTATAAAGCATGCGGCAATAGAGGTGATTCCAATAAAAATCTCTGGTGCATTAAAACAAAATTAGAGCAGCATATGATCAGAGCGTGTGAAAGGATCTTTTAATAGAGTGGTGGGCAGTTTATCAATGCAAAATTCTTATTTTAGGAAAGAACGACTGCAAAGAGTTAATGGAGCCAATGTTTACCTTCAAAACAAAGAAGTGGCAGAAGGCGCTATTTGGGAAGGTGGTAGATAGGCATCTCAAACAAATGGTGAGATGCCTTTTAGAAGATGTAATTTATGTGATACAAGAAACCATGGGTCCCCTCTTTCAAGAGGCAGACCATTGATGGAAGCTATAGGTTGATATTGCGACAATGCTGATGACATGGGGTTTACAAGTTGGTGACCACGAGTAGAATGTTGCATGGGTAATGGAGGCACTTTTTGAAAAGGTGTTAACACCAAATATGGCAACACTCCTGGAATGGGCACACCCCAGATGGGCTTTTTATTTCAATGAAGGTTATGAAGACAAAGATAAAGGGAGGGAGAAAGGGATTTTCCCCTTTGTCAACTGGCCACGAATGTAGGTTGATAGAGAAGCTTATGTAAATGAGCATCCCCTGGCATGGGGAATATTGAAGGATGCAATTTGGTGTTCCCATGAGCAATAGAGGAAGGCCACAATTCCTATTAGCTTCCTAAAGAAAAAGCGATCTGCAAGGAGAACTAACAAAATTTAAAGAAGATGGAAGGCACTCAATTTTGATGAAGATGGTGTGAACCCATTTTGCATAAAGGGTGAAAGCATTGGATGATTTTTTGTTGGCTACTCTCACATGGAAGAGGGAATTCTTGCGAACCCATTTTGTAGAAAGGATGAAAGCGTTGGATGGTCTTTTTGTTGGCAGCTTTCACATGGAAGAGGGAATGTAGTTCTCTCCTGAAGCCATTATCTTCTGGAATGAGAGGTGCCTTTGATGTGGACGTTAGAGCAAGGGGGTAGGTGTTTCATAGGAAAAAATCCCTATTTTGTTTGCAGGTTGGAAAGTGACAAATTGAAGTGTCGTTTTTTGCAAATGGCATTTGTCTGCAGGTCAGCAATATGGGGTGATATGGTTATGTGGGTAGTTTTTATGTTTATGTTTAGGTTGTTAGGCTAGTTAAAAAAGAGGATAGTGAACCTCTTCAGTTTGGTTTATATGAACCTTTATAATGTAATTTCTTTCAAGTTTTAATAAAATCGACTTATTATCCGCCAAAAACAAAATTCACATATTTTAATATTTTCTTTAAAAATATATATATTTATTACTCAACTAATAATATTATTTAGAGTTCATTATTAAAATAAAAATCTTAAATAATAATTATTAAATTAAATAAATTTAAATATGCTAAAATTAGAAATTTAATTTAACCTTTTAAATTTAATTCTTTATTTAATTAATTTTTCAATTAATTAAATATAATTAAATATTGAATTTTCTATATACAATTTTCATGCAACAACTTTATGCAATTTAAATTAAAATATCTTTATTAAATTAATTTTCTTTCTCACTTTAATTAATCATTAGACGCTTTTAATATTGTATTTATTAATTTAACTAATAATATTATTTAGAGTTTATTAATCAAACTCCTAAATAAATTATTATTAAATTAAATAATTGTGAATAATGCCAAAATTAGAACTATCACTTTATCTTTAAATTTTATTCTTTTATTTAATTAATTCACAAGACATTTTTAATAATATATTTAACTTAATTAATAATATTATTTAGAGTTTATTATTAAAATAAAACTCCTAAATAATTATCATTAAATTAAATAAATATAAATACGTCAAAAATAGAACTTTAATTAAATCTTTTAAATTTAATTTTTTTATTTAATTAATTTCTCAATTAATTAAATATTGAATTTATTTATAAACTTTCCATTAAATTAAATCATTAAATTATCTTTTAATTTGATTTAATTATAATAGAAAATCACAACAAACCCACAAAACCAAATACGACAACTCAACTAAAGACATGGGATGAAAGTCAAATTGCTGGGTTAAAATCACAAATTCACTTCACTTAACGAATTTAGATAGGTAAACTAACTCAGATACTTGTCATCCTAGCAATTTAGGGAAGTTGATACCTGGTACCTACAATCTACATAAAATCCACGCATGTAGGAACACATTATTCTAAACTAAATAGATAATGGCAGGAAGTGGTTCATCTTGTAGATCTCGACTAGCAGGTGACTACAACTCCCTTCCTCAACCACATCAGAAAAATCAAACATAAATAAAACATACACACACACCATACACTTGCAAGTATGTGGTAAGTATCCATAGAAACCACATAAAAATCATTAATTTAACTAACATCATTAAATAACTGAAAGTCACTACATGAACATATATATCACCATCGAATAATCATGCATACATGAAATAACTAGGTAATTTAATATATAATCAACTAAGTATGAAATGACATATAATCAAATACTGTGACTAAGTACTGACAATCATAAAACACAATAAAAAAATTGGCCTAGAAGAATCTGGTCAAAACAAAATCAGAAAAATCAAGTAGGGGTAGGCATTACAACCACTCCCCCTAGAATCAGGCTTACTCTTGGAAGCCCACAAGAAAGATAAAATAAACTAGGGGTAATAATTACATTAGGAGGTTGAGAACTAGTGTTCCCCTCCGTTTCTAATTGTTAGTTCTACCCAGTTGGTCAGGTATGAATGTTTCCTTGATTTTCAGGATGAGGGTTTGGGGTTTCACACCATTATGTTGGCCATTTTTGCATACAGTGTCTAAGCCTAAATTTTATTGGATTTTTGTGGCTTTTGTTCCACAAGACCAAATGGGTTCTACTTTTGAAGTTTGTGAGTTTTGAAGTTTTTACCTCGATTTGTGTGCCACCCAATTTTCTTGGGTTTTCTTGGCATGATGTTGGTCGATGACTTGGATTATC
Organism: Cupressus sempervirens; assembly: GCA_028749045.1. Lineage (NCBI taxonomy): Eukaryota > Viridiplantae > Streptophyta > Pinopsida > Cupressales > Cupressaceae > Cupressus > Cupressus sempervirens. The sequence continues at coordinate 272,338,167 of CM053788.1, read as the reverse complement.
TATAGGATTTTAGTTAGACCATTGTTGCACTTTTATATTTCATTGGGATGTGTGTCGTATCCATTCTCCCGAGCTTGTTTTTGGTTGAGTGTTATTTTGCTTGTGTTCTCATCCAGCCTTAAAAATTGGCACACTTGAAGTATTTCTAGTGTAGAATACAAGGGTGAAATAAATTTAGGCTCATCAATCATGGTTTCAAAGTTATCATATCATGGACAATCCTTCAACAATTTTTCAAATATGGTTACTAGTAAAACTTTAGAAATTGCGAACGTAAACACATTTGAAAACTAGTCAAACAGATTCGTCATAAGCTCAAATCTAGAACATAATATATCTTTGACCCCTACAATGCAATTGAGAGAGAAATTATTCAATAGGGTCAACTAGGTCAAAGTTATTCAAATTCAAATAGGGCTTCTTGGATTTATGAATGAAGTGCAATATCACGCCAATAATTAAAAACCAACTTTGAGAAGCTCAAAACCCTATCAAAACATGTCGAAACAACTTGAAATCTAAAAAATAGGCTCTCTGATATGCATGCTAAATATTTCCATACAACTAAATTGGATGTAAGATATTTAAATGCAAACTAGCCCTCCAGACATTTTTTGACATAGACAAAAATGCAGATTTCTCAAATGCTCTAAATGACATCTCACATAATGATTTGAAATTGCATCCTAACACCATGAGACACATGACTATACTAAATGAAAGGAATGGAACATCTGAAACACATCATAGGCCTCAAAATAAAAATCTGGTACATATGTATAAAAGGCATTTATAGAGGGTACTTTTGCAAAGTTTTAAATTAGGCACTCTAAAATCATTGCAGATTTTTGAGTCCCAATAGGATTAATCAATCTACACATAAAAAATAAACAAAAAGAACAAACATTGAATTTTTTTTTTTATCATACCCATTTGAAAGGACTTAGATTTAGCATTAGCACCCCTTTATCCAATTAAGTATTACTAATCTAATTTGATTCCTCTTGAAGGTAATGCTTGAAGGTCCATCTTTATCTTTCCATAATGTGCATAATTATATGGGAAATTAACAATACTATTACATACCACATCTTTTTATGTTACATTTATGTGAATCCAACCTTTTCATGCTTTATACTTTCTCATTTGGTAGTTAGATCTCCTTTGGATTGCATTTACATATCTAGATTCTTCCCTTTTATCACTTTATCCCTCTCTTAAAGATCTTTCTCTTGATGATGTCATATTGATACAAAAATATTTTTTTAAACCCTTCTTTCAATAATCTTCCTATTTCAAGAGAAGTTTTTGTGTGTGTGTGTGTGTGTGTGTGTGAGAGAGAGAGAGAGAGAGAGAGAGAGAGAGAGAGAGAGAGAGAGAGAGAGAGAGAGAGAATCTTGGTCAAAGGAGATGATATAATGGATAACACTTCTTTTGTATCCTTTGTATATTACACATTCATATATAATTTCATATTAGTAATAATATTTTGATTTGGTTAGCCTCAAAATCTAGGGTTGGAATATCTAGAACCTTATTGGGCAGCTAGAATTGCCTTTATAACGAATGCTTGTAGGGTTGCATAGGACAACTCAGAGGATGTATATGGTGGTTTTCACTTGCACAATATTGCAAGAAAATATCCATTTGGCTTTGCATGTTATATTTTTTAATATTATAATTCTATTTTATTGGAGATAATAAGAAGCCGATTTCTTGTTCATGTAAATTGATATTATTTCACTATTCTATTGTGTGCATTTGTATTAATAAGGGGGTAACCTCCATCAAGTTATTTAAATTTCATCATGTAATGGCTCACACCTATCATACACCAAATAATCCTCAACCTACTAATATGATTGTTCCTACTTATCTCCCACTTTCTCAACTTGTGCTTCCTCTTCCACCTTGTCTTCCACAAAATCTTTGAAATGAGAATGATTTGGTAGATACTTAATACCCCCACAAATATTTTCTTTTGGGAACTTCTTCAAACCTTTCCTATGTATCATGACACCTTACAAAAGGCTTTAACCACTCTTCCAAATCCACCTTTGAATTAGGATAATATTAATTTCTTTTCGCAATGCATAAATGCTACTATTATTCTACCTCAAACTTTGTTTACTCAATATGATTCGCCTCCTAAATAATTAAAGATTCATAAGATGGTATATTATGGTAGTTTTCATCATAAAAAATAATCTCATCTATAGGAACTTAATTGATCATGGTTATGGGCTTAATATTCGTAGTATGGTCATTCTTAAATAAATCAAAACTTTCTTATATGTAGATTTGATAATTCTTTTAAGAAAACCTTAACCATCATCGCTTTACCTATTAAAGTAGGTTTGGCTATTTTGGATACTCCTATTCATATGATTCTTGAAACTCATAATTAAAATCTTCTTTTGGGTAGACCTTGGTTACATAATATACATATTGTTCCTTTTACTCTTCATCATAATCTCAAATTTATCCAAACTAGTATGTTGTACACTCCTCACTCAAATGATAGACCAAATAGTGTCTTGAATGATGAATCGACCAATATTCATGTGTCAAGCTCAAAAATCTAATGGTGATCATCCTTCATCTAGTTCCCTTTTAGATGTTGAATATGGATCCTTAGATTTCGCATCACTTTTTATTGGAGAATGATTTTTTTTAGACCTTCAATTAATGCTATTTTAAGTTGACAAACAATTCAACACACCTCCTCTTTCTAGTCAGCCTAGTAACATTATTTTTGCTACTTCAACTCACAATGAATCTCTCAAGCCTTGTTGTACAATAAAAATTCTAATATGGATTCTCATTATGTTTCTCATTATCATTTATTAGATAAACATGGATTCAATGGGAATGGATGTGGTAAACATGAATGAGGAATTCAAATAGGAAATAAGGGGTATGCGCATTCTTTTGGATTAATATTTAATCCTTATAAGTAACCACAATTAATTACTATTAATACCATTATAAATAACACTTCAAAACAAGATTTAGCATGTGTGAAACTAACACAAGGCTAGTAGGGAAAAGAAAACTATTCTGAGATCATATCCAATCACCTACGAGCTTACAAAGGGTACAAATGAAAGAAAAACACATAATTGTAGAAAAGAGATAATATAATTCATAGATTTATTCATGATAAAATATATCATCAACAAGTAAACAACATGCCTAATTGTAAGGCCTTCCGAGTTGCATCCATAACAATGATTTGACAACATCTGAGCTCAAAGCTCACAATGTTTAAAACTTATGCTATCTATCTTCTATCTTACTAACATAATTTGACTTTCCTACATCAAATCCAATTTCATATGTGGCTAGCTAGACCAAGCATCTATTTACAATATAGGTCCTCCCTTGGCGGTGTAAACCATAACTCAAGCAATGGACATCAATTGTTCCTGCACTCTTAAAGATAGGTTCAAGCATGATCAAGGAGTTGGCTCCTAACCATGCAAGATGCCATTTTATCATAGGAAACCACAAAAAAGGAAATAATGCACCATGCTAGATGAAATAATAGGAAAACAATGATAAGGGAAAATAGCCCATAACTCAAAAAACATGGCACATGCACTTATGCACTCTTAGGATAAGGATATAAAATATGTCCTCAACATGATGTCAACCATGCTCAACTCAAAACAAAAAGTAGTAATGACTAATCCATGAACAAAAGACTAACACATAAAACAAAGCAATGTTTTTGGTTGATGCAAGATTTCTCAATGACTCAAGATGCTCTTGCATCATAAACATGGTGTTGAGAATCATAAAAAACCTATGGAAGCTTTTGGTTTTGTATCTCCTAATTTTCTCACAACCTCTCCCTTATCATCTAGAACTTCTCCTCCTATGAATTTTAATCAAGAAACACTTTTTCCTAAACTTCTTCATGTTAAGTTTATTACTGGACCTAAATGCAATAAGAAACATAGTCATAAAGTTAAAAATCTTCCCATTTTTATGTATCTTCCCTATCATAATTAATCAACTAATGAATATCAATATTTACTTTACAAAATAAACTAACTCATTGATAACTCTCTTATTTGTATATAATCTTACACTAAGCTATTTTTTCAATTTTCATGATTTCTCTGAATAGCATCTAAGTCCCTATTATGTTTCTCTACATTATGCAACATTGTTATCCTACTCCTTGGAGGATCATTTTAATGAATAGTTTCATACACTTTGTGAGTATCATAATAGCTCCCATTTACCCATATTCCTACATGTAGGAGAAATATAGTGCCCCTCATGTTTTCATTTTGTTCCATGGTTATTTTGACTTTCAATATACTTTGATGGATTTTACATGTTTATTTGCATATTGAGATGCTTTGATGACTATACACTATTTTGGTTACTAGTATTACAGTTGCTAGATGTTAGATGTGTTAATATTCAATTTGACCATATATGCATGATGATGCTAGTGATGCAACATGATACATGATGATGTCTATTTTATTATGTATTCTAATATGGATGATGACATATGTATTATTAGATGGATATTATTGGATTAATTTCTAGTGTGCTTTTATTGTGGGTATATATCATTTATCTTTAGTAAATATATGCTTAATGATGAATATGGATTATTTAAATGATTTAATTCAAATGTGTTAATATATGATTATACATTTTGATGTTGTATTGCATCACTTCTATGTGTAGATTATTTGTTGGTGCTAGTATGAAGTGGGAACATAGACATAGTCACTTAATTGTGAGATCTACTTGGTGTTTCAATCTCCTTCACATGATTATGTGTCTTTATGTGCTTTGTCTATTATACATTAAAAAATTTCAATTGATGTTTTCTTGTTTACTAAATAGGTACAGGGTACATTCACCCTGAATTCATGATTTGGCTATGTAGTTATATCCCTGGAAGTGGCACTGTAGATAGTGGCTTTGATAGTTCAAGTTGATCCAATGATGTCACTTTTTGGGAAATATATTTTTATATTTTTAATTATTAACCCTCTGGTAATTGGTAAATCTTGATTCATAATGCATTATTTGATTAACTCGTGAGCATGTATATGCATTTAGGGTTCCACATTTATCATGAACAATGTTAGTTTAAATGATGATTTAACTAATTTGGGGAGTGTTTTATTTACCAGCTAATTTGTCATAGTTGAATTCCAATTACTTGGAATCACCTAATTTATTTGGGAAAATGGGCCAATTGGACTATTAAGTTATTTAGTATTCTAATTTATAAGTCACTTTTGTAAAAGTTCTTATATTGGCAAAAATGAGTTTTAATTATCTCTTCTCACTTTGTTATTCCATGATTTTGGAGCAATTTCTCTAAGATCCTCTTTGATGAATCGTGAGAGTTGTCCATTGTGGTAGTTTTTCTTGCCAGATCATCATGACAATATGTTCATTGGATATGTAGCAGGAATCTCCTCCTTTGTCGAGCATTTCCTTGCATTTAGAAGTCTATTTATTTTTTAGTTGTAATCCCCAATTTTGAGCAATTTTTGTGAGGTTGAGATTTCTCATTACCTTTATTTTAGTATATTTTAGTATCTAATTTTATTACGAAAAGGTCGAAGGTTGAGAAGTAGTGTCCCCCTCCATTTTCATGCTTTAATTTGACCTATTTGGGAAGGAATGAATATGTATTTCTTTATGTGTTTTTAATTTGCAATTTTTGGTAGAGTTGTTGTGTCATATTTTCCATGTGACATTGTAGCTTGAATTTTATTGGAATTTTTGATATTTTACTTGTTTTGGAAATAGGTTATCAATTTCATCAAATTCTAGAATGTTTGATTTTTTGTTTATTTTTCTTGTTGCCTCATTTTACATGTCACCTAGATTTTGTAGGAGTTTTGTGGTGTATGTTTGGTTTATAGAAATGGCCTATGTTTTATCTTTCCATTCTTCTCAGGGTTTTACTTTGTGGACATTGGGATTCATGTTGAATCCATACTCTCGACAAGATTCCCAGTTGAGGGAGTTATTTTTACTTGGTGATTTTGTCACATTTCTCATACCCAACGCTTACATTGGTTTTTATTGACTTTTTTGTGGAGTTGATTTTCTCCACCCACAAGTAAAGGTGCATGTTTATGGTAGGGTCCTGCAAGACCCGAAGTCTTGGATTTAGGTTAGTTGAGCTGGAAACTTGCATTGCCTACTGGCATTCATCATGTGATGAACATGGGTGTGTAGGGTAGAGGCATGGAGTGGATTCTCATGGTTGCCCTAACCTAGAAGTGGATGGAAAGGTAATTTAGAGAGGTTTAATAAGTGATAATCGAAAGAAAAACTTGGGTAATAAAACTTAATGAAAGAAAACATTATTGAACACCTAGCCTTTTAAGGAAGTTGGAATGAAGGTGTGTGTCTAGCCTCCTAAGGGAGTTGGAATGAAGATACATTCTAGGTATAGCCTCGTATGGGAATTGGAACAAAGGCTCAATTGTCTTGAGTTATGAAAGAATAGTAATGACACTCCACTAGAGTCCCTACATAGTTATCTTATAGCATGTCTACCTAGTGACCAATTGTATTACATTGTCTTCATGATCATTAAGTTTTTATGTCATACATTATTTGATGTACGTGTTAGAATTTGATTCTTTTTTCTTATGTGACTATGGTTAGGCCTCTATCTCCATGATTATGGTGAGGTGAGTAGGTAAGTGTTTTACATGGTTTGAAGTAAGTATGGATGGAAAATTAGGGCCAAGGGTGCAGCTAACAGTCCAAACACCCTATAGAGTTAACACAATAGAAGAAACTAATAGAGAAAAACACCAAGGAGAGAAGAAACATAAATATCTCTTATTGATTCATCAAATTATCTTCAAACATGCCCGACTATGAGGCCTTTTAGGTTATGGCCAATACAAGATCAAATATAGATAATTCTTCCAACAAGAGAGGATTGTGATCAAATATCCAAACCCTCACTTGCTAACTTAAATAATTCTTCTACTTTTAACCTACTACTAAACCTAACCCTAGAAATTTCTACTTATACTTTCCAAAATGGCTTACAAAGGTCTCCAAATATTTACATAAGAGAAGGTTGGCCTTATAAAGGTTTGCAAGCATCCCAATGCATGATCCTTACATTCAATTCATGATTCAAATTAAATGAACAAGTTAGCTCATAGTAAACCAATCACAAAAAAAATTGGCCAAAGGAGGAACCAAGCATCAACAAACCAACAAGCTCACTCGACACTTGAAGGAACTTGAAAATAATAGGACTCAACCAAAACAAGAACTTGGCCAACATGGGAACTCAACCAATACTATAGGAACTCGGTAGCAACTACAATTCGACAATAACTGACAGATTACACAAAGATGAGATGGATAACAAGGCAACCTAGGATGCTCCTACATCAAAAAATTGGGGCTAAAAGAAATGATTCTCCTAAATCATTGAGATGTTAACACCTGAGTTGAATCCAAATTAGATTGAAAAATCCATGTAGCATCTTCCACTAGTCTATTCTTCCACTTCACCAAATATTCATATTAATATTTTCCTCATGTGCTTTTACCAACTCTTTGATCTAATATATGTTCAACCTCTTCAATGTTCTTCTTAGGACAATCATCTGGTACAACAACTATATCTTTTGACTCATGATACTTATACAAATCAACAACATTCAATATAAGAGATATATCCATATTATTAAGTAACTCAACTTCATAAGCATTACCACTGTTAGACTTCCTCAAAATTCTACAAGGACCAAACTTCTTCATTTTCAGCTTACTATATGTACCAATAAGAAATCTTCCTTTCTTTGAATGAACCATCACCTCATCACCAACTACAAAAGATGATGTCTCTAGACTCATTTTCATTCTCCTTATACTTCTTATTACTTTATTCCAACCTCAACTTTACTTCCTCATGCAAAGATTTCATAAAACTTGTGAATTCTTCCCCTTTAGTACTTCTATTTTGTTCACCAACAATATTCCTCAAATCTGATGTATCCCTAGGCTACATTCCAATAACAATCTCAGAAGGTGTTTTCCTAGTACTCCTATTTACAAAATTATTAAATGCAAACTCAGCTTGTACCAATACCATATCCCAATTAATCATCTTATCTCCAACTAAACATCTCAAAAAATTACCCATGCTTCTATTCGCAACCTCTTTCTATCCATATATCTATGGATGGAATGTAGAACTAAACTTCATTGTAGTATCCATCTGCTTCCCCAAAGTCTTCCAGAAATAATCAACAATTTTTTTGTCTTTGTCAAAAATAATACTTCTTGGTTATCCATGCAATCTAACAATTTATTTGAAGAAAAACTCTACAATATGCATTGCATCAGGTTTCTTCTTACATGTTATGAAATGTATTATTTTGGAAAATCTATCCACAATAACAAATATGGAATCATGTCCTCTTGATGTCTTAGCTAATCCAAGAACAAAATCCATACCAATGTCACTCCAAGGTCTTTTAGGAAGATAAATAAGTGTATAAATCTAGTATTCTAACTTACTCCTTTTAAAATTTGACAAATTCCACAAATCCTGACAAATTTGTGAACATCCTTATACATTTGTGGCCAATAATACTTATACTTAAGAAAACTCAATGTTTTATCAATTCCAAAATTTTCAACCAATCCACCACAATGCTTTTCCATAATCAAATTAACTCTCATAGAACTTCTTGGTATACACAACTGAATTCCTTTGAACAATATACCTTCTTGAATAAAATAGTCATCATACTTACTCAGTCAATCTAATAGATTTGGTGCTCTACAAATTTGATCTTACGAAGGGTTTTTGGTAGATTAGATTAAAGGAAGAAGATGGATATAAATTTGCATTCTTTGTGCCACAAGGACTATTTGAATAGAATGTTCTTCCCTTTGGAATCAAGACAACACCATCTATATTCCAAGGATTCATGGATCAAATTTTTGCGCCCTATGTAAAATTCATCTAGCCATATATAGATGACATTCTCATCTTTAGTCAGAACCACAAATCACACATGGAACATTTAAAAAAGTCTCTCTCAATATGTCAAACTCATGGTCTTCATTTGAATCCTACTAAATTAAGTTGGTGCACTGAAAGTCTAATTTTTATTAGCACAAGAATAGATCCCAATGATAATTTGTACCCTCAAGACCACTTGTTAAAAGCTATTCAAAAGGTTGAGGTCAAAGATAACAAAAGTCTGCAAAGATTCTTGGGTATGGTAAACTACATTGTAGGATATTTCTAGAATATTGCAACAGCAAGGAAAGAATTGAATAAGCTACTTCGTAAAAATGCACCTCCATGGACTACTTAGCACAATGAAGCTATTGACAAAATCAAACAATAGTACCAACAATTACCACCTCTTCTCATTCTAGGAAAAGGAAAGGAAATTCTTCAAATAGATGCAAGCAATGAGGCATGGGGATCTTTTCTATTGAAATTCATCACAGTCAATGGAAAATTGAGAGAAGAAATTGTCAGGTTTGAATCTAGAGCCTTCAACTATTCATTGGTGATCAAAAATTTGTACTCAGAAGTGATCTGCAAAACTTGGCTGGATTCTTTAAGAAAGAATCAAAGAATAAAGTTGTTCGAGCTCGATTACTTAGATGGGCTCAATTTCTTGACATTTTTTATTTTGAGACAGAACATATTGAAGGTACCAAGAATGTGTTAGCTAATTTTCTCAATAGAGAAGGATGCCCAGAAATAGTCAATCATGTAAACACTTTGAATCAAACTGTAGTTACAGTTGAAGGTGTTAGAGTTTTGCAGCCTAATCTTTGCAACACTATTGTAAATAGTCAACAAGTTATTTTGTAGAATCTTCATTACAAGGTATATTTTGAACCTGGAACATGGGAAGCCTATGCACAAAGGCATCATATTATTGTTGCAAAAAATGCTAGGTGTAGAAGAGCAGAATAACATAGACAACAAATGTTGCATCATGCTCAAGGTATTAGAAAATCAAGTCCTAAACAAAAAGAAGTTCAACAACCAAATTTAGTTACTAAATTTGAATGAGATCAGGCACAAGTACTTGATCATATGCACCAAGTCTTCCAGCAATTAGCAGAGACTATAGAGGAAGATGAACGTTTGTATGATGAAAGGTATAATGTTCTCCTTCATGAATTTAATCATGTGCCAGCCCCAGAGTATCATCTAAGGATGATTCAGGAAAGAAAAGAAGTGTATACATTTATAAGTCATGTTCCCTGGAAAGTTAACCAATTATCAATGACACAAAAGATCTCTCAAGAACAGAGAGATCAACATTTTGTAGCATCTCAAAGATTGTTAATAGACTCAGTAATTTAGAAGGAGCCCTGTCAACCTACTCATGATGAAATTAGGATATATCTTCACCACACTGCAACCAGTGCTACAACCTTTGAATGGCCAGTCCATGTGCTTAGCAGCACCCATATCCCACATCAACAAAGATGGCTAATGATTAACAATCCCATTGAACATTACTTTCACAATTTGTATCCTCACTCTCATGCTCTCATGCCTATAGAGGTAAATTTTGGGTATTTGCATAAACTGATTTTCCATTCTTATATTTCTAACCCAATCAATCAATTTATTTTTTATAATTATGGCCCAACTCTTGAGCAACATGACACTATAGAGCTCCACAATCTACATCATTTTGTCACTCAACAAAAGCTCATTTGCATATTCACCCTATACAGAACATTACCATAGATAGCCGGTGCAAGAACCAGTCAACCCACAACTTTTTTTAGGCTTGATTGAAGCATCTTGTGGAAAGAAGAATCTATTAAAGATCACTTGGAAACAATATTGCATGAAAATTGGATGTCTACTTCTAGTTCAGACGAAGGATATGATACTAAAGCTGAATCTCCAAAAAGTTGAGGTTATTAACCTAATAAGTGCAGTTGTCACTTATTTGAGTTACTTAATACTCAGAGAATAAAAATTAAGCATGGACCTAACCATGGTGTAAAGGAGGTCAGGTTACATCAACAACGTAACCATGAGTTATCCTTTTCATGTCAAAAAGATGTTTGTAATAATTATTTTGTCATCTCGCATTACTGTTCACACTCCCTTTCCAGTTAGTGGAGTTACTATGCGAGATTCTTTAGTGATAAGGCTTCTTGAAGTTTGGACACATGTCCACTTCCTATGGATGGATTTTAAATGTTTGTAAGCTTGTTTGAGTTGCCCAGGATGACACCTCTCCTATAAAAGGGTTTCAGTCTCCACACTCAAGACAAGTTGAGTCTAAGTGAAATCAATCC